>JAFIDM010012231.1:108365595-108422838 GCA_023159025.1 Thereuonema tuberculata
ATCTTAAAAATCTAGGTAAAAATAGAATATAGACAAGAAGCAGTTATGAAACTATAAATGACTTAATTCTACTGTATATTCTTTGTGAAATGAGTTTTTCTCGATTGATATTAATGAATGACAATCGAATCGTTAATCAACAATATTCTTCAACTTCTTTTTGCTTAATAATTAAAAATATTGAGCATTTCTTTAACATTATATCAATCATTATTTATTACTTTTACTTTTTTAATTTATATCCTTAGCATTCCATTGCGTGTTGATTGATCGTCATTAGCATTATTTTTCTTCCTTAATCATCACAAAGCTTTTAAATCAACACTTTTTAAGAGCAACAAATTTAGCCTGATTGTCATTACATTTCAAAATGTAGTTTTGATGATTCAAATTCCATCGAATGAAAAGACATTGTTCTTAATCTAAATTACACTATATTTTGCTATTATCCAACAAAACTTGAAATTTCGCTCCATTTTTTTAAAAAAAAAATGGCTTTTTAATTTTCTTTAGAATGCTTTATTTACAAAACATTTTCAAATAAAAAAAATTCCAAAACATACTAAACATTCCTACTTTGAGGGTGCCCTTAAATAATAATGATCTGTCTACATAAAATGAGGTATTATTTTTTTTTTTTTTTTTTCATGATGAGAGATAAAAACCAAGACAGTCATATTTCATTCTTTACATCGTACGAAATGGAAAAGAAAAATCCATCCAACCATTTTATCATTGGATAAGGGAGAATCAACTTGGACACCTCAAGTTTAAAAGTTAGACCAGAATTAAGCGTCGTACTAAATATTAAAGTCCTGGCATCGGCGGAGTGCGGGAATTTCCCACGCTCCATTCTCCTCCACACGGGTCCTAGGGTCTACCCAGCCTTCTGTAGAATGTTCCCGGGAGTTAAAGGCGGGCGGGCATCAGGCTGACCTCCCGACCCCAACTTCCTCCCGTTAGATCTCGAAACAGCTGGAGCCTATCCTCCAGCTGCCCCGAGGGCCTGTCTAGGCCTATATATGGGTTGCTTTAACTTTAACTTTTTAACTAAATATTAAAGATGTTCATACACTAATTGAGCGTTAAAGGCATCTTTGATGTTTATTTGAGTTCATATTTGTAGATAATCAGTTATTAAACTGAAGTTGTCGGTAATCTTAATGTTAAAAACTCCTTTAGCGTGTGCTCTAAATAACCACCTCAAACTTATATGAGCTGAGCCCACGTTGAAATGTAAACTAAGCAAATGCTAAAGTGGCACTAAATTTAGTTAGTGACTATTAACTAAAATGGATTTCATTCTGTTCCTTTATTTGTTATTATATTATATAAAAGCGTTATTCTGTCTGTCATTGTCATAAGACTTTACGTTTTTCCAATAATGTAACCAAACTATAAGAGATAGAGTGGTCATGTAAATGGATAAAATGTAGAGCTTTTTAAGACAAACAAAATGCTACAAAAATCTTTCGTAAAAAGTTTTTGGTTTCCAAGATGCGCCTTTTAAAGGGCCAAATTTTGACTTTTCTCAATTTAAACGAAAAGTGTAAAAGATGGAAGAGAACATTATATTGAGAAAATGTTGGTATTTGAAAGTTTTATCGAACGGTATATCAGTCATTAACAAACGTTTTGCGTTTGGAAGATACAGGCAAAAATGAAGTATTTTTGCTGCAATCCCCCGTGTGAGTGCCAACACATAATACAACTGAGTTAAGCGGAGAAGCCCACAACGAGCTGGGAAGTCGTGTATTCTCTGATCTCCATATTAATTTGCTAAATAAATAAAGGTTTTTTTTTTAATGCTATATATGTAAGGGTTCCGGAGCGAAGCGACGGTACCCGTATAGTTAATTTATATTTACTTAGGAGTAATTTTATCTCTTAGACAAAGTTGAGATAACTATTACGTTTATCGTTACAGTTCTACTTAATTCATCCTCTTCTTTATTAACAAAAAAGAAAACAAAAGTCGAAGTTATCAAAACTTTAAAAAGTTGCTAAGTTCATAAATAGACTAAAGCCTCTTTCAGTTTACGATTGAATTCCATCGATTTTTCAATTTCGGTTCTACTGAGTTATTGTTTAACTATTTATGCCGTTTAACAAAGAAACCATCACATGTAGGTGAACTGGCAAAAATCATTATTTCAAAACCATATTCTGATCACCGAAATTCTAGAAGTTTCGATTGATTTTCCTGTTGACAGAACACGTATCTCGTTTTCAACTGGTTCCATCCAATTCAGTGTACATTTCTTTTTTCCCCTTAATGTAAACTTGGCTTTGGACTGATTCTTTTCCATTTCTTTTCCCATTTGTTCGATGATGACGCAGCACCAACTCGATATCGGAAAAGGCTCTCAGCTACTGAATTGGTCCTTTGATGGTACCTACGTACATTTGTTTTCCGATGGGACTGGGAAATTTGTCGAGAAATTGGGAAAAAAAAAAAGAAAAGAAGTTGGTCTTAAATTTGTGAATTCGTCTTCCAAAAAAAAAAAAAAGAAAATCTCAATCTCTTTTAAAAAAAAAATCGAATTTAAAAAAATTATTTTGTCAAATTTTTCAAAACAGATTTATTTCATTATTAATTGGAGAAATGGTTAGATCTTGAAAGTTTTTAAGTTTTTTATTAGGTCAAAACAGATAAGCCAAAGTCGACTGCAAAACTGAACCTTAGAAATTGGAAAGTTTCGTATAAATGATTTTAATTGTAATGAAAATGTAGAAATTAGATAATAATTTTAGTCATACACAATATTATTTTTTTTTTCATTATTCATTTAAAAACAGGCATATATTCATGATATTCCCTGCACTTGAGGAGTCTGCGATGATCGAAGGTTATTTGTACTCATACGTTTCATTTAGGTTTTCTGGAAGATTTCTATTACTTAAATAGAATTGAAAAATAATAATAGACATATGTTAAAAAAGATTCAAAATCTATAACCATTTACTTTTTCTAAGTTTCGTTTCAGACGAACCTCTTAATTATAAAAATATTAAAATCTTAGGAGTATAAACCAAATTTGCAGAGGAAAAGAAAAAAAATTAACAAAATCTGTTTTATTTGAAAGTTCCAACATCGGAATAAATTTCGTGATTTTTTTACAATTTCTACGAAAATTGTCAGTTAAATTTCAAAAATGTTTCGTTGAAAGGTCAACGATCACTCTCTTGTTCTCATCAGTGAGTAGAGAGCACAGGAGGAAAGGTTCCTGCGATCACCAGCATAATGTGTTGAAGTTGAGTCGGAGAGACAGTCCGGCACTAACCCACCTTCAACTAGAAGTGATATTGATTGACAGAGGGCTGAGTGGCCTATAGAATCCTTCTGGAAGAGAATTAATCACGGAAAAAAAATCCTATTTAACAAAAAATAAAAAGTTAATTAATGTTCAAATAATAATTAAACCGTACACATGGAATTGTTTCATAGGGATTGAACGGATATAATAATAGTTTTTAAGCGATTGTATATAAAAGAAAAGTGTGAAGGTTTTAGAACGTCATTCTACTTAGACACTAAAGGTAAACAGAGATACGTAAAAGCTAAGGTATCAGTAAATAATTGTTTAAATGGTATGGTAGAATCCTTAGTGTCTAACATAACAGGTTCCTAAATGTGCCTTTAAAAACGTTTGTGATACAAATAAAGCTGAATAGTTCTCTTTAGTTGTCTGCCTTTGGAAAACATCATCCTGTGGTTGTACGATCACCACTTGATAAATTTCCCTGCTCTATGGCTGCCTCTGCTCTCAAACACTCCGGTGAGAGGCCAAAGGTCAACTGGATAACTGTCACAGTCATTCGTGCCATCGCCTGGGGGCTAACGAAAGTGCATTCGTTCGATTGCTTTCCGTGCTTATAAAATCACCCGAGGCCCCACATTCGAACTCAAGGGCTTCTCACTGCCATTCGTTAGTTTCCCATTTCATTAAAATCAATGGACTTGAAGCTGGAGTGGTTGCACTTTAATTAGGCAGGTCAAACTGATTTATTCTGTAAAAAAAACTTCAACTCTTTGAACTATTCTAATTATAATATTAATTAGCTAATTCTAAATAAGATAAAGTGAAATTATTTCTTACTTCGAAATGCATATGTTGAAGTTTTTGGTTTTTATCAATGAAAGGTGCATAGATACTGTATAGATTTTAATTATGAAAAATGCAATGAAATATTTACATGTATTCTTGTATCTATATTTATATTCCTATGCAGGAAATGTAATGCAGTTGCATAGACGAAACATTGAAATGTTTTAGCATTTCAAAAGAAATTAAATTTCGTTTATTTTATTTGAATTTTATCATAGAATATAATCATCTCTCCAGGTGCAATGCAGGAAGTTCACGATGTGCACTATAGAAAAAAGAAAGTCTAACGGATGACAAGTAAGGAATCGAACTGAAACATTCGCTGTTAGTCAAATTTCGAAACAACGATGTAAGTTCCCTTAATACAGTGCAACTTGGATAATTCGAAGCTGAAGGGACCACTACAAAACTTCGAATTATCCAAGACATCGAATTAAACAAGTTACATCTTTTAACTTTAATTTCAAGTCCACTGAATCCTTGAAAAGATTATTGTGTCAGTAAGTAAATATTTATTCAGAAAGATCATGGTATGAAAGACTTAAACATTATATGTATTTAAACAAAATAATATTACGTAAGCTACGGTACATATTACATTCAATTCAGAAAATTATAGTTTTTCAAAAAATTGTGCAATGTCTGATTGTTTTGTAGAATTCAGTCGCTTAAGGTTAGCAAAATCATCAAGCATGTTTAGTGAACGGAAAACAGCTTCACTTACGTTGGTTTGTCCTTCAATGTACCGACGAAATTCGGCGCTATCCCATACTCGTTGGCGATTTGGCATTTCATCTTCACACCCTTTTCAACCTCGCGAATGACGGAGACCTTTTCAGCGAACGTTAAATTCTTGTATACGCGTGGTTTACTGAAAGACATGGTGAAACTGACAGCAGGAATCTCGAATGGCGTCTGAAGCGTCACGTGTCGAATGGCGTCACATGTCGAACGGTGGCGGGAAGGGGATTTCAGTTGTCATGTATCGAATTTCTTTACGATGAAACGCCGAAAAGTCGTTCTGGTTCGAAATTTTTTATAAAAAAACTTCGAATTAAGGAAGTTGAACTTCGAATTATCCACGATTTTTTAACATTGATTTAATAAGAAATTCAAGAGACCAAGAGAAATCTTCGAATTAACCACGATTTCGAATTAAAGACGTTCGAATTATCCAAGTTGCACTGTATTTAGGAGAATGCCTTTACTCAAGATTTCCTATTACATATTAGCTCCCATAGGAGAACTCACTTGAAATGGTGCAGTGAACAGAGTATCTTTGTAGCCAACTCAAAGGCTTGGCGTTCTTTTAATAACGATAATACTATAGACTGATTCGTTTCCTATAGAAAATGAAAAGAATTAGCAGCTAACAGTCACATCAGGAATAAACTTATTGATGGCGACTTTATGCTGCTTTCGAGCAACATCATGTTAAGCAGACGGATACACACAGGTTTTCAGAGATACTCTGACAGGTCATTATGTAAAGCTTTTAAGAATATTATTGAACACAGTTTCTAGGGATGGCATTGCTTATCTTCAGCCGTGTGGGGCTAACAACGATTTACTTGACGATGACGATATTCGGAGGATGGATTGGTCATTTAGCTCTCAAGATCTGAACCATTTAAGAAATACTAGGGACTTTCGAAGAGAATTATTGCAGCTCGTCAGTTATCTTCCCAAATCCTCAGTTCACTTCAGTAATCTCTTAGAAACTGAATTTGTGCAGAACGAATCAATAACTTGATTCACGATTGGTCATTGCAAGAGATGTATAACCTTGATAAAGGGATGACTGTTAATCATCTGATCAGATACAATTTGGCATTTCATATTGGGAGAGAGTCTCATATAATAATGAATTTGTAAAATGTATAGATATTTTATCACTAATTACAATATTATCTACATAAACGTTTAACGTATGCGGGTTAAAATAGTTATAAACATGGACAATTATAACATTTTTTATCCTTATGATTTGATTTATTTATGTATGTTTACCTATATTCTAGTTTATGGCTTTTATGTTTTCTTTTAAAATGTCTTTAAGAGTTTAATTTTCCATTTTATGAATAAATAAATGAATAAATAAATAAATAAATAAAATCTGCAATACTAACTTAATTTGCTTAAATCAATTTGCTTTATTCATAGAAATACTCGCGAAAATTAATGGATTGCGAAACTAGGATTAATGTGCAGTGTTAGATAACATTGTTTCGTTTCGAATGCTTTTCTTTGGGACTTTTTTGTTACCTTCAAACTCGATTCATAGAGAGAGAAAAATATAGGATATTTTTAAGTTATTTGTCCTAAAATCTTGCAGACAAATTCAACATAATTTTAACTTAACTTTTCCTTTCATTTTGAATTTAATTCATGTGTACAATCCTGCCTGTGGTCAAGGCGACTGTCTGCCATGAGATACATTTGAACGTGAGTTCGAATCCCGGCGTGGGGCTTAGATGTTTCTTTCTTCTTCTGTGTTTGTTTCTGTTCAAAGGAGGCGAAATCTGACTGTTTCCTTACAGGTGTGTCCTGGATAGTTACCCAAACGACAGCAGAAGTAATTAACCCATCATAGAGAGTAATTCTATGACTAATGATTCGAAAAATGAATCTAGGGAAAAGAACAGAACTTCTTTAAAGTATAGCGGCACAGATCATAAATCTTATTATTTACTATATTGATAGCTGCTAATTATTATAAGATGGCTACAAACTTCAGTTGAAAGAAACTTCCAATAAATAATTTTAATGTTGTTTTCCATTTTTCAAAACAGGATACGAGCATTTATTTGAATGAGTATTTACATCAGAGAAATATAAATATACATAAGTCTGTCTCGTCTAAGCTAAACAGCTATCAACAGTTTTATGTTTCGTGCTTTGATGTTTTTCAACAGACGCTGCTTCTCTTATGTCCGCTGAAAATCTTATGCAATAGCCTTCGTTTTACATTTAAGAAAGAAAAATAAAAATTAAACTTTTTACTGAAAATATATTTGACATTGTAGATTTTCGATTTTCGATCAAATACTGTATGAACTGTGTCTGTTCGGAGAAGACAATGCGACATCCGTGGGAACCATTACGATACAGAAAAAAATATATAAGAAATTATTTTAAAAATTCGGTAAAACTTGGAATAAAGTTTTTTATTGTCCAATATAAAGTGATGCTCTTTGTCCTTAATACTTCAATGTAGATTTGCGGATGCATTGCTATGAAAATTCTGTGTCAAATCTTGCACAAAAACTCACAAATATAACATAGCTCTATGTTTAAAAGTATTTTAGTCTTTGAGTTTGTCTAAGCAGTAACATTAACAACAATTTTGTTTTTCTTAAGAGTCAAACAGTGTCATTATAAATAAATCTATTTATTAAATTTGGACGCCCTCATTTTACATAATCTAAGATGCGAAGATTGGATAGACCTGTTTACTATCTTTATTTTCTCGGCGTTTGTGAAATATTTTTATTTTCAAATCTGGATTTAGAAAACCAGATATTATTGAGATATTAAAGATATTGAGATATTAAAGTACTTCTTTCAATTAAATCACATCGAAATATTTGTGTATCGCAGCCAAAATAATAATAATAATAATAATACAGGAAAACGACTCAAACGAATCTCAGTAAAAGGTATCAAATCATCGTAAGAAATAATGTTTATAATTCAATGGAAAAATAAATAGCGCCCTGACCTTTAGCGCTCCATTATTACCGAAATAACATAATTTTTTCACCTGCACTTTCCTTAAATTTTATGAAAGTCGTTAATTAGCAATCAGAATCACCTTTGTTTTAGGTAGTTAACTAGTGCAGATCTTTCATATTTATTTTTATTTTATTTTAGTTGTGAAGATTCCCATGAAAGCGTTTTTCTTGATATCTTTCAATCACTCTCACTTCAATTGAAGAACGACATGCAAAGCCACTTTACTCTGATTCATGGAAACTGCTTATGCTTTTAAAACGTCGCTGGGCCTAAAAATAGATGTTGGGTTCTGCATCTCTGGAGTAAAAAAATCAAATCAACAATCAACTATTAATAAGGAGCAGTCAATCTTAACAGCAACTAATAATAAGTGATCAAAAAAATCACACTTTTACACCAGGAATTCACGACGTAGTTTTTCAAAAACAGCCGTCAACCATTTCAGTTTTTCCCTAAATACGAAAAATTTGTAAATAATCAAAATGAATGAATGGATCAGTTTTATTAACTTTATTTTTAGTTTGTTTCATTTACTGTAAGCTGGAAATAATTCGTTGAAAACAGGTAATTTCAATTTAAGAGCAGGAGGCAGCCATATCCTCAAGGACATGCAAGGAAATTGAATTGTAAACAGTTAAATATCAAATTCGCAATATAATCTAATTTTTTTTTCCGTTTTATTTAATACAACGGTCGGAATTTTTTAATAACTTGAAATTTTATAACTAAACATTCAACTTATTAAGCTACATGCATTCTGTATACAGTATAATATTCAATGAAATAATCATTGCATTCTGTATACAGTATAATATTCAGTGAAATAATCATTGGAGAACGATGGCAAGGTATTTATTACTGTAAGCCAAAGTTCTAAAATTATACTTTTCAAGAAGACGCTGGTATACTTACTGACGTAATTACTGGCATCATTAGGAAGAGGCATAAAGTGAAAAGTTTGACAACCACTGCGCTACGCAAAGGTATTTGTTAGTTCGTTTCAGATTTCTGTAGATTGAATATTGGTAAACAGTGACATTAAGGTTTATGCTTTGTTTCTATTAGGTCTCCACATCAATGAATATTTTGCTAAATAAAATTATTTTCCATCTAACAGAAACAAAGCATACATCAGTATCATTATTAGCGTCTTAACAATGGCCCATAAAAATTTGCAGCATCTTCCTCAATGAAAGAAAATATCTCTCAAGTCTACAGCACTTGATACATCCAAATATGTTTGCCAAATGAAAAGAATATAACTGACTTTAATAGAAAGTATTTGACAAAAAAATAAGTAAAATTATAATTTAATGTCAGACGAATGTTTCACACAATCATCTCTCTTCATTGATGTGCAAAAGAAATTATACTGAAATTATACTATATATCTACTCCTTCAACCGCTTAGAATGGTTGAATGAATAAGTATTAAACGCCAAACAAGAAAGAAAAAATAAAGGAGAATTATTTTTAAAAAAAAGAAATATTTTTACTATTTTTTTTAATCGTTTCTTAGAATTCGTTTGAAAACTTACAATGTAACTAGTACATTACTCAATGAATAATTTTTGTTGTATTTATTATCTTCAAAAAGGAGCCGTTAGTTGTACAATTATTGATTGAAACCAGTTGGAGAATCCCTGCCTTTGCTGTAAATACGAGAAAGCCTTTATCTGAGCACTAAGTGAAATGGAAGCCCTAACGGATTTGTCCTTTCCATAAACTTCGAGCAGATAAACAGCAATGACAACCGCAACTGTGCTTTTCAGCAGAGCCTCCTCTATTACTTATCCACTTACCCCAAGACCCTCTTATCATCCAGTCCTTACTGAGATGATACTGGTTTTAGTGCACAGTGGAAGGTTTATTTTGTTGATGTTTCAACCACACAAATATATATTAATCAACTAACTGAAATATCAGAATCAAATTATTAAAATGTTCGCGGACGTAAATAATTAAAACGGCGGCAATTCATTATATTTTAAAGAATCATGACATTACAGAAAAACGGATTCAAATTTAAAAAGATTTTTTAATTAAATTTTATTAAAAAAATTTAATAAAATTAAATTAAAAAATCTTTCCTGTAGTCGAAACCTATTTGGCGGAAACTGCCGAGACCGTTATATCAAAAAAGTGTAATAGCATTTTTAATTAAATACTTTCTTTAAAAGAAATCTAATAGTAGAATATCTTAACTTGCGATACATTTGAATTGATTCTGTTAAGTTCAAGTTTTCTTTAACTTTGATTTCTTTAGTTTTAATAAAAACCTTCGAGCCTTTATCTTTTCTCTTTTTCTTAATTTTAGTCAAATTCTTTGCATTAATTCCAAATTAAATAAATCACATTGTAAAATATTCCCATGAATATTCTTCTGTGATAATCACCGCCGTTGGAATCCTCGACGCAGTTAGATCTACTCAAAACCTAAGTTGTTTCCTATTATATAAGCTGTTAAATATGTTGTCATTCATTCTGAAACATATAATATTTATAAAATCTTCAGATTTTGACATTGTGACTCTGATCTCTATCTGTGACTATGACTGTGGTTCTGTACCATTTATAATTTAACACATGTCGTTATTAGAGTAGTAGGTTTGTCCTCTGCACTGACGAGGCAACTTATTATTAATGTCTAATTTATAAAACAACAAACTATATTCCTGTTGAAAGTAAAATTAATAAATGGTTTATGTTATGAATGAAAAATGCATTTTGAATAGGATCTTCAGAATATAAATATAGTTGTTGTAGGATCTACAGAATTTTTCCACGCTCCATTCTCCTCCAAACGGGTCCTAGGGTCTACCCAGCCCTCTGTAGAATGGGTACCGGGTTTCTTTCCCGGGAGTTAAAGGCGAGCGGGCGTCGGGCTGACCTCCCGACCTCAACCTAGTCCCGTTGGTCAAGTAACGCCGGGAGCCTTACCTCCCGCGAGCCCTTGTCGTGGCACACTTTAACTTAACTTTTTAGTTGTTGACCCAACATCTGATTTCTCGATCAGAAATAGATCAGTTTATTAATTTTTCAGCCAATCAATCGAATAGATTCACGAACAGATGAAAATCATAGCATCAGACACAGAATCGTGATAAATTTATAGCAATTACAATCCTAGTAATATCTCATGATTAAAGTAGTTTTTTTGTTTATTTGTTTCTTTATTTGTTTTTTGATTTTTTAATAAAGACCAAAATTGCTTTTCAATTAAAAAATTCAATGAAAGCAAGTTTAACGTCCGTAATTATTCATAAATAGAGAGAGAAATTCAGCAACGGACAATAAATATGCCTTCGCACATTAAGCCAACATCAACGGGAATTCTGAACAGCTGTTTCATCCTTATTAGGAATCATCAGCAGAATACACCCTTGGTGTTTAGCTCAGTTGCGCAAAAGCTTTACCTAAAAGTTATAAAGCTATAAAAGCTATAAAGCTTTTGCACAACTGAGCCAAACAAGGGTATATTCTGCTGATGATTCCTAATAAGGATGAAACAGCTGTTCAGAATTCCTGTTGATGTTGGCTCAATGTGCGAAGGCATATTTATTGTCCGTTGGTGAATTTCTCTCTCTAATTAAAAAATTCATTCGCAGTAGACTTGAAATTCTTCCATCTTTGAACGAGCTTCTACTGATATTATTATTTTATTTTTCTGAATTTTATTTTTCCTTTCGAAACTATTACTTTCTGTTTGGCATAATCATAAAAACATTAAAATCAATTAAAGGTATCATTTTTTTTTTTTTGAAGATGATCGTTTTCTATGATCTTTTCACATGTGCTTCTCTATTTTCATTCAATTGACGATTGGATGTCCTATACAATTTCAAAAACCTAATTGTCATTAATGTGGAAGTAAAAACCTGGCCTTAAAGAAAGCTAAAGGTAGGCGAACACCATCCAAGCTGGTAGTGCGACATGTCTGGCGAAAACGTGTCTGATGCGACTTCAAAAGTAGAACACGGTAGAGCATGTCTCCCTCGTTGATCCAACCAATAGAATTGAAATAGGTCACTAGTGACATCATTCATAGCTTGCTCCTCTTTGTTTACAATTCAACTGCACTGAAATCTCATCAAAAAGCTATTATTGTGATAAAGAAAGAACTGTATTTAATGATAGTGTTTCTGTTTCTACTAGCTGTGAATCAATCAATGAAAATATTTGAATGAAAATATCAATGTTTTGAATTCTGAGAATTATTGAAGCCACGACAAAATTCACATTAAGAAATTAGCAAGATCCATCCAAGATATTTTCTTTTTGAATTTCTTAGATTTCTTAGGATTAATTCTTCAATTCTTTATTACCGAGCGATCGGCGATCCCAGAATTTCATGCGAACATAGCCGATGCTGTGAAATTCTGTAAAAATCTTGTTTTCAAACAATCTGATATATTCTGACGCATAACATTAATATAATTAAGTGTAAACTTTATTCTTTTCGAAAGATAACCCTCAATAATGTGATAATAATTTTGTAATTGCTCTCCTTTCAGATGAAGTTGAGACAAATTTCGAAGCAGACTCTACGAATGGGCATGACGTCACGACTGACATGTTCGAATGCTTCACTCTAATTGAATGTGATCTTTGTCGTGACTGATTAAAATAGGACATTTCAGACGACCAAGTCGACCGATAAGCGCAGCGGTCGCTCGAAAACTGCCATACGTGGTCGCTCCGACAAATGCTCTTGCTTTACCGTGTTCATGCCACTTAATTCAGAGTTATTATAGTTAAGGAAAATACAGGCAATAACGGGAAAAACCTGCAAAGATTTTACATTTGCTGCTAAAACTCAACAGTCAAGGTTACTTTTGTCGATAAAAAGATCGCGACTGAACAGTCTGCTGATGCCAGAGAAGAGATAGAATTAACGAGTACAACGAAGATTCTAATGATTAAAATCTACAAATTTAAACGCAGCACCACTCTTTTCGGAATCCCTGTTTCCATTTTACTTAATCCATTATTTTTCAAGTCTTTTATCCGTTATTTGTTTGGAAGAATCAGAGATTTAATGTCTTTATTTAAAATATTTTCTCATCAGTTTTTGATCAAATAAAAAATAAAAAAAAACACAAAAAAAAAACATGTTGTAACTGAATGACGTTTGATTTGTTAAAGTGAAGGAAATTGGAAGCGTTAGAGTTTGCAAAACAAGTGATCTGAAACATAGTGTATCTTTATTGTAAAGAATATTATAAGATTTCTATTCCTTCAGGGAACTAAGTAGGAAGTAGAATTTTATTTTCCCTAGGGCCGTCAACAAATTAGAACCGATTTTTCGATTTTTCCACATTCTATTGCATTCCACATTCCCAGGATGTTTGTATGTGAATGGTTTCGTCCACTGAGAACTATTATTGTTCGTCGAATAGTGACATTTATGTCTGCTGTGTATAAAATATGAAGTGAAATGTTACTGAACAGGAATAATCGATACTCATTTGAAGGACCAAGTTCGCTTCTGCAATTTGTATCATCAATAGAACCTAGATTCAAAGGCCTAAAAGTATTACATAGTTTGAACATTTTTCACATAAAAAAACTTAAAAATTTCATCTAAAAAGCTCAAAATATGACTTAAAAATTCACGTCCTAGCCAGATTTCGGGATCCACATTTTCCTAATGATCTACAAAATAAAAATAACTAAATATAATTAGCATGGTCCTAATTTGCCGAATTAAGGTCAATAAAATCCTTATTTCTTTTATCAGAATTGGAAACACGTTTAAAAGAAGAAATAATTTGAGAGAAAAAAAAAATGTTACATCTTGTCTAAATCCAGGCCTTAATTATCACCAAGTGTCTTTTTCATTCTGTGTGAAAAATAAATAAGTTGTGTTGCGAAAATATCTTACGAAGCTTTTTCTTGATTTCTACCTGGATAACCAGTGTCTTGACAGTGAATGCATTTTTCTGTCGGTGCTTCAGAGTCACACTTTAAAAGTGTCAGTAAAAACTCTTAATTATTTTTTTACGAAGTGGATTTTTCACAATTGGTGGCTACAAAACACAAGGAAACTAAAATTAACTTGTCGTCTTTTGAGGTTTCATTACCTATTCTGGATTGAAATGACGTTCAGCTTCAACGATTAAAGATGAAATATACATTGGTGAATTTACAACGACCCAATATGCTTATTTAATATCTGTTCATTGATCACAAATTGCTACTTTTTATGTGGATTGGTTTAGTAATTTCGTTTTATTAAGATTTAGCGTATTTTTGTTATTTTGCTTTATTCATTCATTCTTGAATTTCGGTGTTTTAGAAAAAAAACAGATTTCGTTTTCATTTTTCCCTGTCATTTTATACGAATTAGAATTAGCCTAAAACATATTGTTTACTGGTGACTATTCCCAGCTAATGAGCGAGAAACAGCTGTCCTGGAATGTCACCTAATAAGTACTTGGTCTCAACTTCTTTCGTGTTTATATAAATTTTTAGGCGCTTTTATTTAATTGTGCATAGAGAATTCATTGAAGCTGGTAGAAGTCAGCAAATGAATTTCCTTTATTTTATTTTTAATGTGTAGTTTTTTGGTTTTGTTTTAAATTTGAAGGTACTGTATTACTTCAGACTTATAATTAAAACAATTACAGTTGCTTTTTTTATTTATAAAATCCTTTTACGTAGTGTAAAGTTTTGCAAAAAATGAAAGCAAGACTTGCTCGATTTCCTAGATTCATTATTTGAGTAATGATTACAGTAATAAAATACATACTATTTTCCTCTCACCCCCTTTACTTCAGCTGCGAGGGAGACATATTCAGCGAATTAATTCCGATGCTTTTTCATTGAGATTTATTACACAACTTAAAAGCTGGCTCGATTAGGTAAATTTTCCTGATGAATGTGGCTTGTTTTGGAACATTTCCAATTCTGCTCACTTGAAATGTGTCATTATGACGTAGAGTTTTCATTTATGATTCTGCTCTCGATGGGATTCATTTCTAAAAATTACAATCTGCAATATCTGACAAAGAAAGCGTTTTCCTGAATTTCGACAGCAATTAAAGGTTCTCTGAACTGTCGGCGTTGGTGGGAGAAAGAGAAAAAGAGGAATTGTCTCAAATCGACGGAGTAAACCTTTAATTTAAAAAAAAGTAATAATAATAAACAGTTATAAGAATGATAATTGTTTATTGATTATTTTTCTAGACTCGTTCTTTTTATAAAGAAGGTAATAAAACAAGTCATTAAATAACAAAAAAAAATAGATAGATAAATAAATAAAAAGGAAATAACAAAAAAAACCTTTCTTACTGTAATAAAAAGTTAAACATTTCTTTTAAACATTTCGTTTGCATGAAAATAAAATACGCAAACTTACTACGTTGAACATATTTATATTTTACTTAAAATACGTTCAAGCTTAGAAGAAATTTAATAAGTGGAATTCAGAATTGTTAAGTTTTTCTAAGCTAAGGCTTCATAAATAAGTCTTCATATTCTATTTTTTTTTCTTAAATTTTCCCGACCATACCACAATTTCCATTTCTTTTCTAAAATTGTTTTGATTTTTGACTTCAGTGCTCTATATTAATACTAACATAGTGGCCTTTCATTGTCTAACGCTGGATTCCCTTTGGTAGAGCGATAGGCAAGAGAACTATATGCGGGATTGCTTTTTTGATAAAAATTACTAAAGCACATTAAGATTTAGTTTCAATAATTTGAGCTCCTAATTTTCAGTTTAAGTCTAAAGCGTCATAAGTAACAACATTCTAATCTTACTAGACACTGTGATGCCACTTCATTAAATACACCCCTTCACCCCAGAAATCGAGTGTTCCATGTCGTTGCAAGTCACATGATCCCAGTTTTTGATATAAATATAGTAGAACTCCTTTCTAGTATCAGTTAAGCTCACAAACCAGAGAAAGAATGAGAAAAACGAATGCTCTAACAAACTTTCAACTTGGCATGGTAATAGGAGCAAGACAATGCTGGACGAAGCATATTGGAAACTGCAATTTTCCTAAGCTTTTCACGCATCACAGTTTCAAGTGTGTATCGAGAATGGCACAACGAACAGAAAGCCTCTAGTCAGCAGCACTTCTGTTTTCAATCTCGGTGGCCAGAACAACATCTCGCAACGGACCACTGGGCACTTTGTCTCGAGTGAGCAAAAAAACAGCCGACGGCCACGTCGGGTACAATTATTATCAACAACGAACAAGATGTGGGCGCAGCAACTTCGAGTGGACTATCGAGGATTGGAAAAACGTCGAATCGAAGTTCCTATTACAGCATACTGATGGAATGCTGAGAATTTGGCAAAACAACATGAATCCATGGACCCCCGCATGCCTGGCGACAACTGTACAAGCTGGTGGAGTCAGTGTAATGGTCTGGGGAATGTTTTCCTAGCACACGTGCTTGATAACCACAGATTCACGTCTGAATGCCCTAGCGTACCTAAACGTAGTAGCTGACCAAGCGCAACCATTCATGTTGAC
Source organism: Thereuonema tuberculata (assembly GCA_023159025.1). Classification (NCBI taxonomy): domain Eukaryota; kingdom Metazoa; phylum Arthropoda; class Chilopoda; order Scutigeromorpha; family Scutigeridae; genus Thereuonema; species Thereuonema tuberculata. The sequence continues at coordinate 108,381,929 of JAFIDM010012231.1, forward strand.
AGTGTTTCCTCAGTCAGACGGTTACTTCCAGCGGGATAGTGTGTCGGGAACACAGAAAGGCCGAGTCACTTTGAATAGTTCCACGAACCACGATAGTAACTTTCATTTGCTACAGTGGCCCTCTCAGTCTCCGGATCTCAATCCTATCTTTGATCATCTTTAGGATGAGCTGGAAAAGGCTGGTCGCTGCAAGTCTCCACCACCGTCGAATCTTTAGAAATTGCATGACACACTCATTTCTGCATGTTCCACCATTTCTATACAATGTTTCCAGCATACATGCCTAGACGAATTCAGGCAGTTTTGAAGGCTAAAGGAGCTCCACATACTATAGGAAGTTGTATCTAAAAAGGTGGGATCATTACGTATCTAAACATACTGCAAGGATGATTACGTAGAATCCCCAGTCAAAGATTTTTGCAGATGTATCAAAAGGTACTAATGCGTGCCAGCTGAAAACACTCCACACCATAACAGAGCGACCCTGGACTATCTCTTGTTGACCTGCGGGATTCGTACTCGTAATCGTCCTTCTGACCCGTAACAGTTGGAGCCGCTACTCATCGGGCCAGGCTACACGTTTCCAGTCATCTTGCCTCCAAAGGCGGTAATCACCAGCTCAGGCAAGGCGCAGACCTCTGTCTGTTAGGTCAGCAATGAAATTCGAGTGGAACATCGGCTCCTGCATTCCATAGAAGAAAGAGAATGTTGTATTGTTCGAATGCTGGTGTTGGTCTTGGTGGGTCTCTGCATTGAATTGTGCTGTTATCTGCTGTAATGTCACATACCGATCAGATGTTATTGGTACCAGATGATGTTGTCCAGAGTTTTTAGTCAGCAGCGGTGTCGCGGGCTGGATATCTTCTGTGGTATTTGCGGTGTACCCTTGAAATTCTTGCACGTAAAAATTCAAATTTCTCGTTCATTGGAGATGGAATAACCCCATCTGTCTGATACCTACTCTCACACCTCATTCAAAGTCGCTTAAATCGTGATACGCTGCATCTATTGAGAATTATACGACAGCAGAGATGTCCGCCTTTATATGTACTTCAATTGCGGAAGATTCTATTTAATGCGGGGGTTTGGTGGCTTCTACTGGAAATGAAAACAACTGTCAAAAAAAAAAAAAAAGCATTCAGTGTATGATTTTCCGCTTTAACTATGACTCTGCTTTTAAAATGCTTCTATTCAAGTATTGATTTGCTTATTTTATTTTGGAGAATGATAGTTTCTGAATTTTGACATGTTGAAATCCCCAATTTTGTCAAATCGGACAAAAGAATCTTTTGGATACGACCGCATTGATGTAAACGTGTGACATTGACATAAAAATCAATAAAATTTCTCAAGGAATAACAGAAAAATGACGAAAAATATAGGAAACTATTTATCATCATTTCCCCCTCCCCCAATAAAAAGATTAGGATTTTACAAAAGCGAATTTTTTTTATTTAAAAGCACTTCAATTTTTTTTTTTTTTTTTAAATTATTCTTTTTTTAAATGAAAGCGCATCAGCTTAGATCTTTTCGTTTTATAGAAAAAGATTTAAGATTTTTATAAAATATAAAGGTTTTTATATTTAACTTATCATAATAACTAATGAAATTATTATAATTTTCAATTCCTGTATTCTTGTTTTTGTAAGGGTGACGTAAAACTGCCTTTAAAGAAATAAGGTGAAAAAATCCCATCCAATTGATGAGAAGCCATTCCAAAATTAAACAATTAAGATCATCAATTAATTTTCCCTACGCTTATGACATTAAACGATAAAAACGATAAATTACCTTTGTCCTTCATTTCTAGCACATAAAAAGTGGATATTGGGGTCGAGCTTAAAAAGATTGGGGATAGAACAAAATGGTAATATTCAAAAAAGTATGCACTGTGCGATCTCAAGAATTACTCGACCGATGTGCATGATAAAATTACGTCGTACTTGAGGTCATCATGATCACGCTGGAGAACAACGAAATTACAGCTTGTGTGAAAGACCTAATCACCAAAATGCCCCAAAGTATGGAGGAGCAATGAGATCTCATAACTATATGATCTAAATCCAATTTTTTAATAGGCTATCTGAAAACATAGGTTTTTGAATTAAAATTAAAAAAAAAAATATGTAGAAGAATGAAAACTGGAGATTGGCCGTGTTCTTCAGGAATAATCACCAAAAAGCCAAAATGTCATCTCAGTGATCTCATTACATTAGGATAATACTTAGCTTATGTTTAAAGGGTCATCATTATCGTTTTGTTTTTTTTTAACAAATAAAAAAAAGCCATCGGTGATTGATCGTAAACTTGAGAATTCTCTCTGAAAAACCGCATCTACGGGATTTTCCATATGAGCAGTATTTTAATTCACTATTTCTAGAAATACCAACTCATATTTGAGTTTAGTTTTGATCTCTGATTAATACTTGAATGTTTCTATTTAGTTGTAAACAAACTGTGGAATATCCACAGCAATTCAGCTTTATTTCAGTGGCTAAAAAACTCCTTTTTCTTAATTGCTTCATTGTAAAAATCTTAAAATTTGATAAGATTGATACATTTACTCTTTATTTTCGACGAGACACTGAAACTGTACATGAAAGACACTTATATAACCCAAGGCAGAAACTGAAGTTTTTTAAAAAATAAAATCTACTTAATCTCAGAACCACAAATTCCTATTCATCTGTTGAAATGATAACAATCAAGTATCTTTTCAACTAATGTGCGACGATGACAAGAACAAATTGCTTTTTTTTTTAATTAATAAAAAAGTTAAAATCTAAATTCCGAAATACATTTCTGTAATACAACTGTGAAATCCGATCCCCTAATTGGCAATGGATTGTTCTCTTACGAAAACAATAGCGAAATAAAATATTCCTGTTTAGATAAATACTATTTACTTAAGCCTAGACAACAAAAGCCTGAATCCAATTGGGCATTTCCTATTTCAAAAACATTGCTACTGAATCTCTTGAATTGGGTTTAGTTTTAGATCGAAGTTTGATTTCACAGCTACTAAAAGTTGTTTGATTTCACAGCTACTAAAAGTTAATTGATTGTTTGGAATGAATACATATTTATGTTTGGGAAGCATCGCATGTTCTATTTCCTCAGTATTTCATTCATATTGAGATATTGGTCTGTTTGATTTTAGCCTCATTTGATTTTTATAATGACAAGCTGATTTAGCTGACATCAAAATTCTTTTTGCTTGAGCAGTTGTCATTAGTTCCATTTCCTGACTTCATTAAATTGGTTTCAGTTTGTATTTTGGCTAATAGTCAATTCTTTGACTATTCCGTCTATTCTACAGTATTGTGTTTGATTTGAAATATTGGAATCTCATATCTCTAAGAAGCAGCTTTGATCCATAAACCCAGATGCTACTTAACAAATAAGAATCCACTCTTTGTTTTGTTTTGGAAATGACAATCTTTCTTTCTTTCTTTCGTTGTATGTTGTTAGACGTTTTACATTCAGTGAAAACCTTTGTCTCTCCGTCATCTGAAGTGATCGGATTTTGCAGAAAAATAGAAAACTGAGCAACAATGAACTGCTCATTTTAAAACTTACATTTTTTTGTATGTAGTTTAGTAAATTTAAATGAATGAACTGTACATTCTAATGAAACATCAGTCTCAGCAATGATAGTAACATTACTTTATTTTTTGTCTCTATTTTTACTTCCTAACAATTTTAATGGCCGCCACGAATCATCGTCAAGATCCCTTATTATTTTTTATTTTTTTTTATAATATCTAAATTTTAATTAACTGATTTATTTTTTAAAAATGTCCAAATTTATTAAAAAAATATCCTGACCATCAGTAGTCGAATTCAAAAATCTATTGCCCAACAAACAAATCTTTTACTAAAGGAAGAAGAGTATTATTGGTTTCTAAAATTTTACAAAAATTGATACGATAATGAATGCAATGCTAAGAGCAAGTTAGATTGAAACGACAAAGATTATTTAAATTTACTTTTTTTTTTCTTTCTTTCCTTTAGTTCATTGAGAAATTCCAAGAAGTAAAAGAAGCCACTCGGCAATCCAGTCAAAAAGCCCAAACCAATGGCAATGCCAATGTTACTCCTGTGACCTCTGCGAGTGCATCGCCAATCAACACTCGTAGCAATCGAACAGTCGAGGAACCTCCACCCCCTGATCACCTAACAATGAGTAGCTCCTTACAGAATGAGATCCCTAATCCTAATCTCATCAAATCTTCCCTGGTTGCTCATCAACGGAGTCAGAGTTTATCAGGTTTACAGGTAAAAACACTCTTCTTATCTTCTTCTTTTTATTCTTCTGTTCATGGACTATTTTATATTTCCATAGAGTTAGGTTTAAATCAAAATAAATCGCACAAAATTAAGGAGTGAAATATTTAAGTTTTTCCCAATTTGAGTATTATGAAAAGATGTAGATAAGTTTGGAAACCATTGCGAATTAAATGACAAATCAAGAAAATAATACATTAAAAAGCTATGAGTAACTATTGAAACAGATCGATTAATATTTGGAGGAAATAGGGAGATTCTTTAAAATGAATAATAAACATTTGTTAAAACACTTGGTTACAAAGGCAAGAACTTTTATCTACAAAATAATTCCAATGTTTTCGTCGAGAAATTTCGGCTAGACTGAAGAATACGGTACTAACCAATCGGAAGCTTCGTAAGGATTCAGCGCCGACGGGGGCGTTTTACCGCGTTATTTTATAGTTTTTCGCCTTTGACATTATCAGGTTTGTTCTTTGTTTATTTTTCTGGTTTGTCTTTGAATTTTTTGGTAAAGTTGGTAAACTTGCCACAATTTCCCGTCAATACGCCTGGTTCCCCGTGATTGCCCCCTTTTAGCAAGAGGCGGTTTCACCCGGTACCGTAAAATGCAGTCTTCCCGAAATTTCAAACACTATTAAATTCATTTAGAAAGTAAATTAAGAATGAATTTTATCTAAATAATTATTTTAAAGATAGAGCATACAATTCTCAAAGTAAATTTGCCGGTACATGAATGCACAATTTATTTTTATTATGTATTTGGGTAAGAGTGCACTTTACGGTACCAGAAGTTATAGATATAAAGAAATCTGTAGAATTTAACTTTTCGAGACGTTGTCGAAAGTTGTGAAAGTACATAATATTTATCATCATGGGAAAGAGTGTGGCCCCTCCAGAATTAAAAAAGGGACAACAAATACAGGTTAGGTGAGTTCTGCTCAGCTCCAGGATGTATATATTGGTAACTTTTGAAACAATTTTTGCCCTTCAAAATACGTAGTTCCAAAATGGCCATGTTTGAGGACGCGAAAAAAAAAAACAACCAAATTCCCGGTACCGTAAACTGCAGTCTTATCCTAAATCTTATATTGTAAATTATAAACAAAATTAAGCCCGAAAAGTTAAAGCCTAAGTTTTATTACAATAACAGTTCGATAGTTATCGTGCTATACGAAATACAGATAGATATATAATAATTTATTTACATATATTTTTAATCTTGAGCACATTCGCCCTCGGAGACTTCTAAAACTTCGAGAAAACTCGAAAAAAAAGGTTTTAAAATTTTTATTTTAACTTTCGGAACACCGAAAGTAACATTAAGGAATTTCTATAAAAATGCATTATTAAGGCATTAAAAGATCGTTAATCTAGTTGTTAAATATTAATCTGTATTCAGGAGCTAACACAGGGCCTGGGGAAAAGAACTTATCTGGCTCTGTGAAGCCGAAAAAAAAAGACACTTAAATTCAGATCATTCCAAATCGGGGGCTGAGGGAATCCCCCTTCTCGACGCTTCTGTTTGTATTATTAATCGTTTGTTTGACTGAAACTAATAATAATAATAATAAACATCTTTATTGATTTTTCTTTTCTTTTTTTTTTTTTTATCGCATTAGTAAAATGTAATTTTTTTTTTTTAGAATATTTGTTAGCAAATGTACGAAAGACGACAGAATTAGAAAACAATTGGAAAACTTGAATCCATTCATGAGAATTAAAATCTAGGTCATATTTTGTTTTTATTTCAATTTAATAACCTTTCCTCCTTCTTTGGATAGTTTCCGGGGGAATATTATAATAATGGAAGGTAATATGGGACCCTGAAGGTTTCTTTCTTTTCTTTTTTTTTTAAATATAGGGAAGGGGTCAGTCGTCTTGAAGTTGTAACAAGTTAGAAATTTCTTTGAAAATTAATATGCATTAGACAGTTTATAATTATTCAGAAACTTTTGTGGAAGGTAAAAATAATTCTACTTCAATAGCCACTGAAGATTAATCAGATAATGTGGTACACTATTAACAAATACTTCTTTAAAGTGAAGTTTTGAATTACAACAAAGGTTTTAAGCAAGAAAAACTAACTTGGAGTTAATGAAAGTTCATCAAAATCTTCAATATTTATTAGTGAAGTATTTAGCTTCCTGTTCATTTTGGAAAATGCAGTTCAAATGAACTTCATCATTTACATATGCTTTGGATATTTGCAACATTTATTTTCTTCTGAATATTTGGCTCCTTCCAGCATTGTTTTCCTTTGCAGTTTTCTATGAACTGCAGATTAACAGTTCACTTTTTATACTTTCTTTTCCTTATTAGTATCTATTTGCTACAAGTTGGACATAGAAAAACTTCACCGAATTTTAACAAAAGTTGAACTGTAGGCTTCCAACTAGATGCTATAATCATTGGTTTGTTTTTCCTGTAACATATTAAGAAATAACTTAGATCTTGCATAGGTCATTTTCTTTGAAGAGGAACTGGTGCCAAATGAAAGATGCTTCAGGAATTTCAATAAACAGACAAGATATATAGTTTAGATGAGGAAGCAAACTAACCACAGTCTCCGATGGAGATTTCAACAAATATATTGAGTAATATTAAAAATGTAATAAAACAATGATATTTAGATTCCAAATTTTTTTCTAAATGTAACCTTCAACAATCCCAGAAGGCTTCTAAAGTTAAAAGAGGCAGTAAAACTAACAAAAAAAAAAATGCCACAAGTTTATTTTGTATACAACTTGCTTTATTGATGAATAACAACTGCCAATATTGACCAATCACAGTAGCACGTAATATTATCATCTGTCATATAAACTTAGAAGCATTCACTGGTCATCTCTATCCACCTTTATTCTTATTTGCTGCGTGATAGAGATAGCTTCCACAGTGGCTCAACAGCTGTATTTGAATGCCAAAACAACTCGGTGCATTTGACTAATTACAAACAACAAAGAAACTAAGCAAAATTTTTAAAATCTGAAGAACGCCTTCTAACATCTTCATAATGCACTACAAAAGCAAATAATTGATCTTTTTTAGATTTCAGTGGGATAAGAACGTTTTATCTGTATAAATATAAATTTGTCATAAGATAAAGAGTTATTAAATAGTTTCTGTAGTTGTTCACTGTCAAATGTAATGCAAAGAACTTAACAGTTAAGTCTTGCATTGCAGTCTCTGAATCCCATATTAAATTAAAACAACAAATTCTTTCATTAAATTCTCAATTAAATATCAAAGAATTCTTAATATTTTGAAAGGACTATTGAAGTAAAAAAATATTATGCACAACTTTCAAATTGTACCTGAAGACAGCTGTTAAGCCTTTATATTGGTTGAAATGTTTGATCTCTTCAGTAATGTTCAATGGCCATTCAATTACCAGCCATTGTGGTAAGAGTTTGACTGAGGTTTGGATAACCACACTCACCAAAATTGAATTGCCAATGAAAGCAATTGGTTGGCTACATCAGTTGCCTTAATACTTTTGATTTCTCTTTTGGGCAGTTACATGAATCATTTATCTTCTTTTGTCTAAGAGATCTGTTTGAATAGCATTTCTGTTCTGAATTGAGGAAGTGACATCATAGGAGAATTTTTTGAACGATTCTTGTAATTTCGATATTTTGTAATTCTATTAGGAGTGAATGTTTTGGATTTACTGTTTGTTTGTTTTTTAGTTTGTTGAGACATTTTCTAACCCAACTTACCAGTAATATATTGTCCTTACATTTGTATTTTACATACTTAGTAATCTATGTCTAATCGGTGCATCTGATGTTGGATTGCATTGGATGCTTTGCCTTTCATTAGCGTAGCTGGTAGGGGGGAGGGTTAGCCTCCCAGGGTGGCACTTTTGATCTGCTGCAGTAGTCATGGAACCAATGAAAATTATCCCAAAGAGGTAAAAATGAAAATCTTGATGGTAATGAAGGCTCAATAAACATACAAATAAAATTTATTATGTATTCAGATTCAATGCAGGTTAAAAAAAGAAATTTTACTATATCTACAACTCTTAAATTTGGTCATGGTTGAATTTTTGTGTGTGCTTTATACTATTCTACCACAGAGAGTTTCTATCTCTTTATCTGATCAATCTATCAGGTTCTGCCTTTAATTTACAAGTAACAACAGGAAACAATTTGACATTCTCCAGATAAAAAAGGAAAGTATCAAAAAGGTATTTCCCTTGTATTCCTTTGGTTTATCAAGCAAAGCACGGTAATGTTCTTTCACTACCTGTTAGGGTAGTTTGTGACATTCTATATGGAAAACATAAAACTTGGTTGTTTTCCTCTAACTACCATTTGAAAATAGATCAAGAGAATGTGCAGATACATTAGTTGTTTTCAAGTTGTTACTCATCTGAACGTCAGTAGCTTTTTTATATACTTAAAATTAAAATTGCTAAATTAAAAGTCTGGCAAATAACCTTAAAGTTATTGTAAGCAAAAAGTTTATATTAAAAAAAAAAAAAAAAAAATAGATAGGAGATGGAAAGCAAAACAGCCTTTCTGTGGGTTGTTCATTGATGGGTTCAATGAAGTGATGTTCAGGCTTCAGGCCACAAGCTTCAAACTTCAGCTTCTCACATCTTCTGCTATTGATAATCTTGGCTTTAAGAGATTAATCTCCAAACCCTCAGATTGAACAAGTTCCAATATTCAAATTCCTCCTGTAACTGTTCCTATTGGAGCATCAGAAGAATAAGCAATTATAATTATTTAATAACTCGCTGTCATTAAAATTTCATACACAAGCAATCTTAAACCAATAAAAATTATCTTATTCTTATAAACACAACACAATTTTATATATATATGAAGTAAACAGTAGTCTCTAATACTATGGTGTTCAACATAAGGAAATAACAAATATGTAGGCCAATTCTGCACAAAACATATAAAGTTATTTAATACAATATCTTGACATAAATTTCAAGAACCCATGTTCGTTTCTCTTTCTCAAACCTATGCAATTAATATTAATATAATAATAAGAACAACCATAAATAAATGTCTAAAGCAGATTGCTCTTGCAGTTATTTCAATTGCTCTGTGATTAAGTTATTGCAGGGCTGCACCATTTTCTACACCTGAAATAGTTGGGCAAACTTGAAGGGTCGATGAAAAATAGCAAAATAACAACAACAAAAATATGAAAATGGGTGCAGAAATGCTTTATTCAGATGTTTCAGAATGATTAGGCTATGGTGTAGCTACTGTTAGATGAGGATGTTGGATTGGCAGAGTAGGACTAAAAGCTTGACCTCACACTTTCCCGACCTAAATCCTCTGGATTTTTTTTTCTCTGGAGCTATCCGAAAACTCTATTACACCAGTTCCCTATGTACAAATCTGAAACATTGTGGATTGGTGTATAATGATTCAGGGTATCCCTGGCATGTTTGGGAAAGTCTGGCAATCCTTACGAGGATGGTGTGAGACATGTATTGCTGCTGATGGAGGCTAATTCAAACACCTCATCTAACTGTGGCTACACCATAGCTTATGTACATGTTAATCATTCTGTAACATCTGAGTAAAGCATTTCTGCACCCTTGTTCATTCTTTTTGTCATTTTGCTACTTTGCATCAGACTGTCAAGCTTGACCAACCATTTCAGGACTACCTGTATAGTTGGCTGACTCTCAGTATTCATCTCAATAGGGGATTATTTTTTTTTTTTTTGAAAAGTCTATCAAATAAAGACTACATCAGTAATGAAGTTGAAAGCTAAAATTATAAAACCTACTCAACATTTCATGAGAGATGCTGTGAATAGGTGTTTCTATTGCAGTTTCTCTTCAAACAAATAGGCACACAGATGGTCACTGATTAGCTCCATTTGTTGAACAATGTCAACCTAAATGTTTAATGCATGCATTGTGCTTGATTATTTTCCCAAGTGTCAACTATTCATATTATTTCTTTAGACATTCACTCTTGAAAGGTGTGTATTTTATTATTCTACTTGTGACACTTGTCCAATTACTGTTCACTCTCTCTCCAGAGAACAAAGGCTTCATGGTCCAAAGTTGTTGAGTTTAATTACAACAACCTTGTAAAGCATACATAAATATTCATAGAAACAGAAATATAAATCATTTTGATCCTTCTACATAAAATGCCAGTTATTTGAATTTCAAATTTTAATATTTAAAATATATTTAATCAGTTTGAAGTTGCTCACGATATCACTATGAATATTTCAAATAAATTTTCTTTTCCAACAACATAAACTGTGTTTCAAGCATTTATTAACTTGTATTCTTCCATATGAAAGATTTTCATTTTTATATGTAATTCTCTAATTAATTAAAATAATTCTAATGATTTTTATTTCCTTATTATTAAATCAATCATTTTATCAATAATAATAAAAATAATAAATTGTTTAAAATCTCCATTATTTATTTTTTAGAAATGAGATTGTTATTGATAGAAATATCAAAGGTCATCTCATATTTCTGGGCTCAAATTTCTACATTATTGATTTTGATCTGCAGCTGACTAACAACTGCAATTCATTTCCCTTTTATAGTGTTGTTAATGAAATGTGACATTTAAAGACTATTATAAATATTAAATTGTATAAGGAGCATTTTTTTTCTTCTTTTTCACAAATGCTTTTTTTTTTTTTTCAAAAATTGAGAAAGGCTTTTTAAGAACTATATTTCAGTGATCTAATTCAGTAACAGACATCTTTCAACTTTGCTTTTCATTCTGAAATTTTTATGATTTTTTTAGACCACATAACTTTAAAGTAGCTTCGAAACTTGAAAATTACATTTTATGGTTCTCAAGACTAAAATTTATTAATTTAAGATTATTTAGTATTATGTGAGCAGCACATATAGTATAAATATGCAAGATATTGATAAAATAATTGCAATATAAAATTATTACATTCATCAAAATAATCAATAGTATGGAAAGGTAAATTAGAGAAATTCAGTTTTCCATATAAGGTATAATGGAAATAAAATATTTTTATAATATCTTATAAAGATCATTCTACAGCAGACTTAAATTCAAGAAAATGATTGGAACATTGCATTGACAAAACTTGACTTTTCATTAATTGCTTTCAAGATAAAATGTAAAAGTCTTTGGAAATGAAATCATATAAGAATTATATATCTCTTATATTATATAATAAATGAATAAATAAACAAATAAAAAAATCAATCCTTTATTGAAAGTTGAATGTGTTGAAAGTTTTCTAAAATGATTATCTTTTAGAAATTTTGTGAAGATCAAAAAAAATTGCTGAAGCCATTACATAATAACTAAAAAGAAAATTTGTATTTGCCATTAACAAAAAACCAAAAATAAAAACATCATTGTAAATTTTAATTTGATTTCTATATAGTTATGAACACTAATCTACTATTGTATAATAAAGAAATTAATGTGCAAGTAAAGAATATTTAAAATTGTAAATTAAAACTGCACAATGAATATCTTTTGTAAATGTTTTGTATTTGTTCATGTCTACGTTGTTTGCATTGAAAATGATAACTTAGTAGCCATCGGAACTGTTGTTTTATATTTTTATTTTATTTTTAAGTCTTTCAATGTTTATCAATTTTAAACTTATCTATTACCTCTTAACCTCAAAGAGTATTGGTTGCTTTTCCCTCAGTATTTTCAGTTAATCTCTTTACCATAGTCACTAATGATACTTAAGAAAACATTTTTGAGAATATAAAAGTAGGTTAAAAAAAAACTATGCATTACTCAACTAATCTGATAAGATAATAAACTATTTATTACATATTCCATGTTAATATAACATATTTGTTTTTTGCTTAAAAAAAATGTCTTTGATATTAACAAAAAAAAAAATCATCAGTATTATTGTTAAATTTTAATTTGATTTCTATGTAGTTATGAACACTAATCTACTTTAAAAAAAGAGATTACGCTTCATATTCCAATTTTAGACACATATATATACATGTAATGTGCATAATTTTTTATGTATATGTTTTCTAAGAGTGAAGCATTTTTGTTTGATATTAAACAATTCTTATTTTTTTCTTTTATTTAACAACAGCAGCCCCTGGATAGCCCAAAGCATCAGGCCAAAACAAGTACGGAGAAGAGTACTGTGGGATCTTCTGTCAGCAGCTTGCCAGCAGCCACGGCGGAGGCCCAGCTCAAGTATGAGAATGACCGGCTCAAGCTAGCCCTAGCTCAAAGGTCGGTCCTGGCTGTTAGTGCCCATTTGGCTCTGCTATGATCTCGGCTGCCCCTAAGCCAGGGCTTACTTCCAGCCAGTGGACCCAAGTGGCACTCTAGCCACTAATAGCATGATACTAACGCTTTTTCCAATTAATCCCAAGATGCAAAATTTCAAACAGAAAAAAAAAAAAAAAAAAATTCTTTAATGATTGTTTGTGATATTAAACCAAATTGGTTTAAATTACTGAAATGAAATTTATCTAATAATTAAAGTCATTTCTGTTACTTCTGCTGAATTGCTTTTAAGCTCATACTGAGTCTATTTCACAATGTTCAACTAATTTTGTTGCACTTTTGAATCAACGTAAGAAGAGAACTTGATGACATCATTTACGTTTTAAGTCTGCCTTCCATCATTTGTGAATATCTGAAGTTTAGTATTTTTTTTTTCTTTTTTAGCTACCCATGTAGGTGCTATTGCATTTGTTCTGTCCATCCGTCCGTTTCCATCCTCCGTAACAGCTCCCAAATGGAAGGTCATATTGGCAAATGGGCTTCACCATCGTGTTCAGAGGCCCAAACACCGTAAGAATGGAGTGTTTATTTCTGCTTATCCAGAAAAAGGGGACAGAGTGAACTGTTTCTTTCCGCAAACAAACAGTTGACTGTGGCTCAGACTGTTATAGATACGGTCGAATAAAAATATAGATTATATAGCAGATACTCTAAACTAAAGCATATCCACATTCCCAGTCAATCGAGTCAATAGTTGTCCAGGAAAAAAATCCACAACTTCACAGTTTTCTAGCTATTGTTGTGCGGCAGATCACCCTGCAACACTTCTTAGTTGAAGCTTAGGAATCTTTTTGCTCGACATGTTCGATGTCCACTTGGATTTTAATGGGTCACCCTTAATTTTATGCTTTAGCACATTTTTTTTTTACTTGTTTTCTCTCACATTTACTTTTGCTTATATTTTTTTTAAAATTGGTTTGTTTTCTCTTTGTTTTCAAGAGTCCTTGATCTCAAACATTTCTACTAAGCTCTGATTTAAATAAATCTTGGCATTCTGCTATTCACCATTTGTAAGCTAAGTTTTACCTACCTCCAATATTAGTGAAGAAATTAATTTCACGTGAATGTTTCTCTTTAAAATGATTTTGAAGATTCCCTCATGATTCCTTTCTTTTTCCTAATCAGTCGAAAGTTTGTATCATTTTGAAAAAAGAAACACAACTCTGTAATCAAATGTAGCATTCCTTTAATTGCCATCAATGCTCCAAATTTTTTTGATAATTTCATTCTGATCTCCCATCTCAGTGCAAACTAGATCAGACTTCTTTTTTTTATTTTTACTAGCCATTTTCGGTCCACTGCTGAACGACTTTCCATTCTTTCATTTCTAGAGTGTACTGGTCTAATCTCCCGAATTGACCAGATGGCTTGGGAGATGCATTTTATACCTTCTGCAATGTTCTGGAATAGATACATGGTTTTCCAAGTGCCATCCTCAAGAAACTATTACGGAATGGCTTCAAACCTGATAGGAATGAAAAGAAGTAGTAGACAAACAAAGGAAGGGAAGTAAGCATCCTATCGGTACTGGGATATGAACCTAGGTTCAGACACAGCAGCCTCACGGCATGCCAACATTTTGACCACAAGGCTATGCCAAAATGGCAGATCAGATTAGCAGAAAAAAAAGCTGCAAAAAATGAAACAGCAATAATCTTTTCAATTCCAATTTCATATTTAGAGGATTTCCATCGACATTCTGATGCTTTTGTGAATTTGATTATTTTAACTATTTCAGATTATATTTGAAAATCCACTAAAGTTGTATTTGCTTATTTGACAATTTGGACATAACATAAAAATTATGGAGGAAGGGGAGGAGAAGAGAGATTCTACTTCTGGATTCACGGTTATTATTCTTTGATTTGTCAAAGTGAACTAGAATTTATCTTTGTTGTTTCACTTTGAAAGCAAATTACTTTTGAAATACAATGATTCAGTTGTACTCATTTTTCTTTGAAATGCTCTTTTGTAAAAACTTAACTATTTTTTTTTTTAATTGTAATTGATTTGTTGTCTGGTAATTTATCTGTCACAGCATTTAATTGATAGTCTAAAGGCGGCATTCTTCTGAGTGGTCAGTATAGGGCAATTCTTATTAGAATCATTGGAATTACAGTTTCTTTGTTTTGTAATGATGTGGATCTACACATCTTTTATTTCAAGCTCTTTAGTTTACCTTCCTAATAGTCTTTGTTGTGTATGTTTGATAATTTATTTTTTTTAAACTATTTGAAAAATTATTGAATTTTATAACTTTTACTATTCTTATAGCCTGTCATACTGACCACTCAATTCTTTATATTTATTATTATAAAATACAATGATGGAAAGCAGTACTGAATATTAAATTTCCATTGAAATAATATAAGTTTGTTTTGAGAGTGCAATGAAGCTTATTGAACATAGCAAAATAGTCTCAAGATGGATGATTGTAATTCATAGGTAATAATATAAATTGGTTTTATATCCTATAATTTATATTAGCTCAATAGCTTATTTTTGCATATTTTTCATTATTTTATTATCTTCAAGATTTAATTCTGCATGCAATTTGTTTTATAACGTTATACATTTAATAGATTGTTCTTTTATAACATCTTATATTTATGCATTCTAATCTTGTACCTTTCAATTTTCTAATTTACATAAAACATATGCGAGCTTTACTATTAAAGAAAGCATATGCACAGCTTAAAATCTAACTGCATGGGTGCTTACGTGCATAAGCCCATATATTTTTTTGGGTTTTTTTTTATTTTACATTAAGAAAAATAGAATTCCTAGTGTAAGATTGTCTATAAAACTGTAAGTGCACTGAAACATCAACAGTTTTCAGAAGTTTTTCTAAGCAATCTATTACTAAATAGTGTAGTTATATAAAAAGTTTCCTTCATATGCATATTTCAATAAGAAATAAGTATTTGCATATCTTTCATCATATATTTAGCTTGACATTCAGAATTTTAATTAGTGCTTATTAATTAATAAAAATATTTATTAAATCCTAAAAGAAGTTAAATTTTTGAATAGCACAATTCTTTTACTCTTAAATTCTGTCTGTTTAGTAAAATTCTATAGTCACACAAAACATAAAAATAGAAAGTTAATATATTTTAATAAATTAAATGTTCATTTGACATTTATTCAAAAGCAATCAATATAGAAGAATACTTAATGCTCTGCTTTTTATTGTATTTTACATTTTTGGCACCAAAAAAAAATACACTTAATAGTAATTCAGAAAATCATAAAAATTTCTTAATATTTGCAAAATCTGGAAGGAGGGATTTATTGATTCCTTTGGTTCAGCTTCCGTTTCCTTCCATCAACATTGATTTTCTTATATTGTAGAGTCAGTGTTAGTCTGAAATGATAAAAAAAGGGGTTTATAACTCACAAAAAGAAATTCACATTTAAGTACAGTACTAGGCCATGTCTTACTTATCTAATCATTAATCAGAAGTTATGTTAAGCTTTTTTTTGTTATTAACAAAAAAAAAAGAAAAGAAAAAGAAGTGTGTTACATAATCATACTGTTTCAAAAAAAAAACAACAGATACCTAATAAAGATGTTTTCGACATTTAAATAACCTAATCTGTATATAATACAAAATATGCCTTCTTTAATAAATAAATAAATGAATGAATAAGTCAAAGTATAATTAATTTAATTTGTTAAAAACTGTAAATCAAATTATCTCCACCCAATAATTTTATTATCAATTTTTACAGCTCAGCCAATGCCAAGAAATGGGAGGTAGAGCTTCAAACATTAAAAAATAACAATGCCAGGTTGACCAGTGCCCTACAAGAGAGTACAGCTAATGTAGAGGAATGGAAACGCCAGTTACAGTCATACAAAGATGAGAACAGCAAAATGAAACTCAAGGTAAATGTTAAATAAAAAATACAATTTTTTTTTTTTTTTAAATACAGTGATATTTCTGTATTTTACTCCTCTATAGAAATCACCTAAGACAGCTAATGAAAACAAAGAAAGTATAAAATCAAAGAAATTACAATTATGGAGTCTTAAAAAGCAGATTAATTATAACAAAATACAGGTCAGGTGTGGATTTAAGTGGGGGAGGCATGCGTGCCCCCTTTTTTGACCTGGACGGTAAGTAAAAATCCCAATAGGCCATTGTTTAATATTGGGTATTCAGTAAAAAAAAATATTGTTTTTACATCAAAACATAGACTAAAAATATGTCTTAAAATTTACAGAATTTTTCCGGACCCTCCGCTATACTAGGGGTTATTCTATACCCACCAGACCCCCTGGAATGGTGACCACTATAGCCTATAACATATAAGACAAATGGGGACCACTGCCACCCACTTTGCAAAGCCTTAAATCCATCCCTGATACAGGTGGTCTCTAATTTATGATGCAGATCCATTCCAACAATCCTACTTTAAAACAGAAATCACTATTTATTAATTATAATACTTTTGTGTGGTTAAATAACTGGAGTTAACACACTTGAAATAGTAACACATCTAACTCACTTTATTTACAAACCAAAGATATAGATCTCATCCAGGTCTGCCTGTGCTGGAAAACCAATCAGGCAAAATCTCAATTCCAGGAACTGTCCTAATCCCAGGATGCTAGATAACCCTCATAATTCCTTGGCCATGACCTTTTGAACCATGCATCAATATGTTAACAATTACATTCCTGAATTTTTAAGTTGTAGATGTATTTTGTGATATCTGCTAAACCAATTTTGCCTTATATTTTCATGTAAATAAACAATGTAGAGAATATAACATAAATTTACTTTATTTGTAGATAAATTTGTACTTTATAGTATTATTTCTAATAAACAATGAAACACAAGCAAATATTTTTTTCTTAAATTCAGAAGAATTTTAATTTCCTCAAAGTAGAAGATGAAGAAACATTTTTTTGAATTAAAAGAAATTTGTTAATGGGAGAGAATTGGTTTTTGTAATTTTTTAATATGTATTTAGTAAAGCAATATGATGAAACAAACCATATATCAATATATTGTTCGAGAATCTTCACTTCCTATAAAAATTACATTAATCTTCATTTCCTTGAACCTCTTTCTATACAGAATATTTCGTTCAGAACGATTTCTGAACTTCTTCAGACATAGTTGAGAAACAGACAGATAAATATATTTGTGCTTTTGAAATACAGACTGTCAATACATAAATTTTGAATTTCCTAGCAAAACAGATTTAAAAATAGATTGTTTAATTTATTCAAACTTTGTTTTATTAAGTAACACCCTTTTAAAGCATTCCAGTGTATAATTATTTACTTGTAGTCCTTTTGTTTATAAACTTAAACTGTTAATAATAAATGTCTCTATAAAAAGTTCAGTTTCTCTGTCTTTAATCTGAAAAGTGATCTCAACCATTGGATCATGGCTGTGAGTATTTAACACACAGTCTGTCCAATTAGAAATATTTCTCCTTTTGCTTTTGAACACTTAGATGTGTTCTCGTAATCTCTCCTTGAGGGTCCTTCCAGTACTTCCAAAATATATAACACTGCAATCTCTGTGCTTTTGTAGACTACCTCCATCATCTTCTGTATGTTACATTCAGAATCATTCAGATCACCTCAGAATCATAGAAAGTAAATTAATTGTATATGAATAAATTTGAAAGTGACAAATTTCTAAAATGGGATAAAATGAATTTCGAATATTTTAGGTAAGCTGATGATGTATTAATAATATGGAAAGGCAACAACAGGCAATTTGAGTTTATAAACTCAGCAGATAAATATATTAACTTTGAAAAAGAGATGGAAATAGACAATGCTATTCCTTTAGTTAGATATTCTCATCACTAATAATGACTTGAATTTAACATATGAGCATTATGAAAAACCTTACAAGAGTAACTACATCCTAAATTTCCAATCAGCATCAAAACATAAAGAATGCCGTAATAAGGAATTATTTGAAAAGATTAACAGAATATACAGAGAATAAACAGCTGTGGGAAAATAAGATAGAACTACTAAAGAAAAAGTTGCTGATTAATGAGTACCAATTGGATTTCTAGAATATAATAAAAAGGAATTTTTTAAACATGATAATCAACGAAATGATAAGATATCCAGAAACTATGAGAAAGTATTGAAATTACCACAAGATATTAATATTGATTCCACTATCATGGATGTATGCCAATGTAATGATATTTCTATAGTACTCTTGAACTCTTCTCTTCAAAGCTCTCTTTTTCTATAGTGTTTATAACAACAATAATTTATTTTCTATAATTCCGAGCCAATTTCAAGAACTTGACATACAGAAGAAAATGGCGGTAGTCTACAAATTGAAGTGTAGAAATTGCATTCAAAAGCAATAGGAGATATGTTTCTGATTGGGTAGAGCATTATTTATTAAATACTCGTAATCCAAAGTATTGATCCAATAGTAGCGGTCCTTTTTCAAATTAAAAACAGAGAAACTAGGGCTTATTATAGAGATATTTATTATTAATAGTATAAACAAAGCAATAGGACTACAAATAAATAATTATGCATTGGGATGTTTTAAAAGGGTGTTCAAAAATAAAGCAAAGTTTGAATCGATTGTTTATATCATATATCTGTTTTGTTCAGCTTTATTTAAATTGTTACATTGTTTGTATCAAATATCTATTTTGTTGTGAAATTCAAAATTTCTATATTGACAATTTGTATTTCAAGAACAGATAAGAGTTAGAAGAAGTTCCGAAATCATTCTGATGAAATCTTGTGTATATACAGAGGTTGTACAAGGAAATGAAGATTAATATAAATTGTTTTTTAAATCTAATTCACTTTTTAAAATGATTTCTTATAGTCTGTTAATATAATTTTCATTATAAATTTTTTTGTAGAACCAATCTAATCTCATTAATCGAGGATTACCTTTGTAATAGGATTAATAATTCAGAGTGACTAAATTGAAAGTGTTCTATAATTTAAAAGACCAAAAAAATAAATATTAACAAATGTCTCATGTTTTCATAGCCAAAATTTTTTTATTCTTTTTTTTGAATGTTTCTTAGTTCCTTAACTGATCAACAATACGATATGCAGTATACACCCTTCTCACACTGTATGATTGACCCTTTTGGGAAAAAGATATATTTTCACAATAGATTGTGGTTTTTAATGCACCATTAGCTTATGACCCATAAATTTATGATTTTTACATAAATACAATGTTTGTCATTGCCAGTATGGCTACAATACAATAGTTACAGATGGCATTAGTCTATTGCCAATATTAATTCCAAAACATAATACTTAAGGTATTATTTATCCTCTCCTCATTTTTTCTAAAAGCTAAAAAAAAAGTTCATCTCTGGCATCAGTACTGAGGATTCCCTTAGTCAAGAGTTTGCCTGTGTGCTTAGAAGAGAGACAGAATATCGGTATGTAGTCAGAATGAACTGTGCTGAATTGGTCTTCAACATAGCATAGCTTTAATATAGTTGATAACGGCTATAATAACTATGCAATCATGCTGTAAGTCTTATACACTAATAACATTTCATGTAAAAGCAATGAAAGATTTTGCAAAAAAATTCAATAAAACTTCATTAAATTTCAGGTGTTGGACTTAGAAGCCAGTCGTGGCAACATGGATGCTGCAGCAGAACTTCGGAAGGAAATGGGCGTTGTTCGCACCAGAGCAGATGCATTAGAAGCTGAGATGAGGGATAGAGATCAAGAAATCCAAAGACTGAACAAAAGGATTCAAGATTTATTGCATATGGAGGAAACTCAACAGAAATCAGAAGAGTTGATTAAGGTAAAGACTAACAAGAAATTCTCACTTTCAATAATAATCTTGATTTTGTAATATATATATATATATATATATATATATATATATATATATATATTATTTAAATGATTTTTGCTAGCTTTAATTAATTATTCATTAGTAATATTAGAAATTATATAATTATGTAAGATAAGAAGACTTTTTTTTACTTTGAAAAGCTCTTAATAAAAAGTTAATTAAGATTGATAAAAGTATTCTACTATTACAGATTTAGTTAATAACATTTGAAGATGTTTCTTAATGCATTTCAAAATAAATATATCAGTTTAATTGAAAACTTTAACTTCACTAATAAATTTGGTATTCTAAACTATTATTTAATGTCAATAGTAGTAATTCAGAATTATTAATTTAGTTTTATTAATTTCATTTAAGGATTTCTAATATATCTCTGCTATTAGAATATATAAGATGGTACTAAAACTGACAATTATGAAAAAGTTAGGATTTAGAATTAAAAAAAAAAAAAAATAGCAAAATCTGCTCTACCAAAAGAGAGGGATTAAAGACTAAGTTATAAAAGACTTAATTGTATTACAATTAATTAAAAAAAGCATTATATAATATCAGAACAAATTCTTAAAAAAAAAAAATCACTGATTTAAATCAATTGTTTTTTCATTTAATTTTAAAATAAAACATTAAAACAGATAAATTACTTTGTTTCAATTATTGAAAAATTGTAACCGAACTGTAGCCCAACTTTACTCACTGCATTTCTCCTATAAAACTCACTAAATTATAATATCATTCATCAAATGAATAACAACTAGTACAGATAGGCTTAGTTTAAAAAATTTTCTGTAATTATTTATTGAATTTTTTTTTTTTTTTTCTGATTTTACAGTTTTTCTTATAAATATGGAAAAAAAATAGCTTAGTGAAATTTTAATAATTTATTATTAAAATTAAATTAATAAATTATTACTTCAAAACTTACTAAAGAAAAAAAAATTACAAACACTAATATGAAATACTTTTATTACTTTTAGAAGATTTGATAATTGAAGGGCTCGGAGAGATATAGTCATAAGCCACCATTTCGTCATTTTTGAGATTCTTATGTCACTACATTCTCTAAACCCATCTCTTTAAAGTCATAGAAAGAAATTTGGAGTTTTCATCATAGATGGCAGTGTGTGACAGATTGAAGTTTTTGACTGTGCCATTTAAGTGACAATTCAAAAAATAGAAAAACAACATATAGTGACAAAAATAACATTCCAAATACTACAATATGTTTCATTACATTTTGAAGTATCATTTAATATAACATGAATTTTTCCAGTTTGAATTGCAGATTTACAGATTTTTTGTCAAAATTTTAAATTGCTTATAACTCAGAACTAAGTTAGAGTGGCTTATGACTATATCTCTCTGACCTCTTCAATTGTATTTTTTTATAATTCCAAATATAAAGTTAATTATCAAGTATGAATTTGTATTAACAATCTTAAAGCATGAAAGGAGACAAAAGCACTTGTAGGTTGATATCCAATATTGTTAATCAAGAACAATAAAAATATATATTTTATAAATTTACAACTGCAGTTTTATTCTTTTTTTTTTTTTCTTTTAATTCTTTGTTAAGTTTGATATCTCTAAATAAAATATCTTATACTTTATAAAATTAATTAGAGAAATGGACTTTTCATGTTATTACAGAATTAAACTTTCTTGGTTCTGGACTACTTCTTTAGTAATTGTGAATTATTTTTTCTTTAATGACTTATTAAAATTTAGTGATTATTTTCCATCTCTAGGTTTCTTTTAATAAGTTTTCATATATTTTCTATAACTTTTATAAATTACGAATCTTTGTTAATGCTTGATGAGCCTCGTTTATTACAATTAACAGCAGGTATTCAGTACAGCATTGATTGTAAGGAATGCCTTAGGTCATTTAAGGCCCAAAGATGGAATTCTTGCAGCAAAATATTGCAAAATATTGTGTGATCATAGATGGAAGAGGACGTTGATGCCTTACAGCCCTTTCTTGCATGTCCCTATACTTGATGAGATTGAGGATCTAGACACTAAGAAGGGCAGGGAATATGACAGAATTCCTCCTTATGTTCAACGAACCATTCTTTGGCATGGTACAATTTTGGCATGATGGACAGTTGCCTTATCATCCATAAAAAGGTGATCACATTCTGCAAAAAAAGGGAAAACATTGCAGTGTGCACTTGATCAACTACAATACTCAAATGGTCCCTGGATGACATCTGGTATCTATGGATGTAGACCATGCCGGCAGATCATCCTGCATGCCAAAACAGAATGTCATGGATTGCTTTATCTTAAAGATTCATAATTTTTTGGCAATTGCATGCATCTATATATATAAAACACATAAAAATACTCATAGAACTGACAAAACTGTACTCATAAAATTGTTTATCATTATACTTGCTTCTTATGTAGAAAAAGAAACAATCTTCACAATCAAATGTACAGGTTTAACAATTCTTTCATCTTAATAGTCCACATTCTTTATATGATTTATTTATATAAATAAATCAGGTTGAATATATATATTGTTTTCAATATATGAATCATGGTTGAAAATCATGTAAGATTTTTCAGTTTAGATTCATTACACTGGGGTGTAATTGCTCATCTATCAATATCTTTCCCTGAAAGAATATCTTACTTTTGTTTTATACATACGTAAATTATAGCTCTTGAGCACCAGTGATTCCATGAAAAATGAAGTTGCAATCATTGTTGAACATTAGCTCTCATGAGTTCATTTTTATATGTGTATATTATAAGTGTTAACATTAAATCTATCAGTATTCTAAATTTAGATAGCACTCAATTGAAAATTGCTTTATATAAGTTTCTGGGTGTAGCAAATTAATATTTTTAGGAATTTTTAATAAAAATAATAAATAATGAAATGATGGTTTAGCCGTGCCGAAGTGGTCGTGCAGTCTGAGGCGTCGGTCTGCCGTGCGGCCTGTGTGCCGGTACCCGGGTTCAAATCCCGGTCAAGAGCATGGATGTTTCATCTTTCTTCTTCTGTGTTTCATCCGTTTCTCCCCTGGGACTTACTATCTCAGGAGTTATTTCTGGACAGGATGTGAATCTCGTCCCTCTTCTGGAATTTCCTAGCCTCACCCTGACGTTGTCAGGTAGGGCTAGCCCATGGTCCATAGTTGGCCAAAGTCGATGAAAGGAAGGAAATGATGGTTTTCTATTCAGATAATTATTTTCTATTCATATTTAATTTCAAATATCCAAGTTCTTCATTATATCTGATATAACACATTTATTAATTAATTCATTATTAATCAATTTCAGCTTAAAAAGTATTCTTGCTTTTGTTGTAGCTTTTAACATTAAGAAATAAATAAACATTAAATATATTGATATGAAAAGAAATCACTTTTGAGTTTTTAAGTTTCTAATAACAATTTTAATTGTATATTATTGACTTTATATCATAATTAAAAATTTTTTTTTTAATTTTCAGATTTTACAAGAAGAAAACGAAACACTGAAATCAAGTGTTACTAATCTTCAAGAACAGTTGGATACAGCTCTGGCCACTCAGGAGACAAGTCGACGACTGCTCGATGCACTCCATTCACAATTGGGCACCAAAATACAAGAGCTACTAGAAATCCACCGTGAAATTGGAACAGCTATTAGTACATGATCAGAAAATATCATTTAGCAGTAAAGAAGCCTAAGATGGTCAACTTTCAACTGTTCTTTATCTCTACATGCTGCTTTATCTGTCCAGTGAGCCATTAAAGGATTTGATTACAACTGGTTTTGTGTTAAAATGTGAAGCAGTAAGCAATCATTTTGTATGAAGTATGCAGAAAGTTAAGGAATACATTTAAAAACAGATGTCTCAGCAGAGTAAATTATAAATGGTGGGCAGACTTTTCATCCCTCTGAGGCTTTATTTAATGAGATAGGCAACAACATGAAGTTGCTTGTCACATTGTTTAGCAATTGCTAACAACTGTTTAACATATTTATTAATTAGTGTTTATCTAAACGATTTACTAGTTAATAAATAAGTAATCAAAAATATTCCTACAAAAGAAGAAAGTTAATCTAACGCACATCACAGTGTAATGCGCAAAGGAGTCAGTGTGGAATATCTTTTTTTTTCCTCATGTACAGGATTTCTTTTTTATCTGAAGCACTGAACTACATCAATAAATAAGTGCACAAAGTTAAGATTCTTTTGATAAAAAGATTTCAACTGAGTTTTAAGTGTTTTACTCAGCAGTTCAACAAATAAGAATTTCTATTGCTGGATTCAAAGCACTTTTTCTTTGCTCAGTAGGCCATATTCAGTTTTGATATTTTCTGTGTTGCTCAAGTGAAGTCATCATCCCAATTCAATGTAGTCAGTGTGGATATTGAATTGTCTGTTGTGTCAAGAAACCCAGAGAATAATGACATTCATCAAAATGTTTCATACTTCAGCTTGAACAGAGCACAATGATAAATATATAACTCCATTGTAATTTTTAGTTGGTATTTTATCCTTTATTAAAATTTGTTACAAAAAAAAATGGAAAAAGAAAAGAAAGAAACTAATTCCACTACTGAATTAAAAAGAAAATTCTAGACTATTCCAGTGCTGAGGCAGATCAGTGAAGTATGACCACAAGTACAGAATTCCATGAAGATGTTGGTGTTTGATGTGTAATTAGTGCTGATAATGTAACTGGAAACAAAACTATTCTGTTTCTAAGTTTAGACTTCAAACGTCATTGAAGCACTTTGAAAAAATTTCCAATGAAATTGCATGAATTTATGCTGCTGCTTAAATCCTGCAGAGAAAATAGCATGTAGAGATTATGCTTCAAAATCAAGAAGTGATTTACATCAGCTGGGAAAGCAAAGATTAAGAGACTGCGAAAGTGTAAACACCTAAATTTTAAGAAGTTTTACCAACAGTTATTATAAGCAGTGATGGCTTGGTAAAACAGAAAACGCCATCCCTTGTGTTCATTCCTTATCAATCAATTGGAAACTTTTCTGATGATTAGTGCCAAAGAAAAGATGCAAGCTCTACCACAGGAATTGTTGATGCATTCTTTTCCTGACAAGTGTTCCCAGCAAAGAAAGCAAGACGTAACAGTTGCTGTTTTGTTAATTTAAAGTTTTTAATTTCTTATGTTTGTATTTAAGTAAGTGCTACTTAGTTGAAAAAGAAATCATTCATAAACTGTATTTTTTTTAGGAAGTCAACAATTAGCAGACTTACATTTGAATGTATTTCTAAAGATATCGTTATTTTGTGCAGTTCATTCAGTTTACATATACTCTTTTTTTTATTATTTACGTCTTCAAACAAATTCCAATATTATATAAATATATCTTATTTATAAAGTTAATAGAATTCAGCTCAACTATTATTTGTATTGAAAGTTTAAAATAACTTATTAACTTATTAAGTTTCTGAGTTTTATTATCTTTATTTTTGCTTCTTAATTTTATTGAATCAATACTTTGCTTGAGCAAAAGGAAATACTTCTTAATGTGCTAAAGTTGAAAGTATTAATGCAACCCATTAACCCACATTTTGTTAGTAGGATAATCAGATAGAAATGCTGTTTGGAGGATTAAGAAGAATTCCAATGATCTGGGTTAACAGAAGGGGAAAGCCAAGGTTAATTGAGAAATAGATTATTTATTTAAATTTTAATACACTGTGGTATGTTAGTATACTATAAACATACCTTACAAAATAAAACATACCTTACAATAAATTAACATAGATAATTGTGGGTAATGATCATTCTACAATTTTTAGACATATGAATATCATGAAAGAATGCAAACTCTCCCAACATTAGCAAATAGATAATCTCTTCTTTTTGAAGAAAAAAAAATTGCTAAGATTAATTTGGCCACTACATTTTAATTCATTTGATTACATTCAGGCTAAAAGTTAATATGATATTTGATCAACAAGTAGCAGAACCTACAGATGCATTTATTTATAAAGAAAAGGCAGTTGTCCTATAGTTTTGAAAACTTCCAATTTCCTCTCATAATCTTAAACTTTTAAGAAATTAAAGGAAGATGATAAAGTTCCAGAAATGGAGGGAGCGTTCATAGTGTTTCAAATAAATGCATTTGTACTTTTCATTTTATTGATTTTTTTTTTTTTTTTTTTTTAGGGAAATAATTTAAAAGTAGTGTACATTAGATATTCAATGGGTTGGGGGAGGGGGGAAAGAAAAATAACCATGTGTCTTTTTCCTACTATTAACTTAATGGAATTAATTGATAAACAAGGTCATTGAAGGCCAACACAATTAAATATCCTTCAGATAAGCATTTCATTATGTTGTAGATTGGAATTTGGATACAATACAATGTTGTAGAAATCTTTACTACAATATTTATGGAAAAAAGCTTAATTAATAATGACATTTAGTATTATATAATATTAAAATAACAATTAATTTTGATTGTAAAAAGGTATTTCAGTTGCAACAGTAATAATTTTGATTCTGAAACATGATCAAATGCATTAAAAAGTTTTATCCATTTTTTTTTTTTTTGTTTGCATAGGCTTGTTGCAGTTGATAATCTGTAGCAAATATAATCTTTTTTAATTATTATTACTGATTAAATACTCAGGTCTATATTTATGTTAAAATTTGTATTTGACTTCATGGCGTAAACGACTTTACCAAAGTTCTCACCTTACTATTATTATTTCAATTTTTTTTTTTAATTTTCTTGCTTTTTATTTTATAAGTAATTACAATATTTTTTTTAAATCAGAATGATCTCATGAACTCAATGAAATTATCACAATGCATTTAATTTTTGCGATGTGAGTTTAATGATAGTTAAGAAATTTTGAGATTAAATAGGAAAGAATTTAAGGCGAAGTAAATATAATTACTGTCAGCAGTATTTCAGAACATCTTATTCAGATAAGTAGTTTTTCAGCTACTGACATTGAATTTTCTTCTTTTTCTAACCTCTTTGACAATCTGATCGAACAAATATAGCAATTAAAAAGAAAAGAAAACATATATATATATACACGAACACAATCAGAAGTGATAAAGTGAAATGAGGTAGCCTATTTTAATTAGTAATCAGTAAACTAAATTGTTTTAACTTCTTGTTGATGGAAACTTATTCAAAGGAAATGTTTAGTTGTTTTCAGAGCTGATAATAAAGAGTTCACTGAAAAAGTAAAATCATTTTAAATTACATTAAATTACTTTATCTGAATGCAGAGAAAAATAGAGAAAGATCCTTCTTTTGTATATAAATTAATACTTTGCATTCATCACCAAAATTGTACATTATAATATTTTATTTTATTTATAATTATAAATAAAAAGATCATTTATTTGTAGATATATATTAGTAGTGATTTGAAGTTTAAGTTGTTCTGAATAATTCTTTGAAGAAGTTTTGAAACAGACTGCTTTTAATTCTTATCTAATTATTATTTTTATAATTAGCATCAATAACAATTATGATCTCATGCCTTTCTTTTATTTGAAATTATACAAATGGTTATGTAATTAATCTTTTTATTATTATAATTATTAATTTTTATGAAACAAAATGAAAAATTATGTAAAAACAAATGTAATTAATGTTAATATATTTAATCTTAAAAATAATGCCATGAATGCTCAAGTTTATTGAGAGAATTAAAAGTAGTGTGGTTTTAAATGATAAGTATGTTTTCTTTGCGTGTGCTGTTCTATTTCTATAATTTTAATTCAATGTGAGATATTACCATATGCCTTTGTTTGCTGACTTTCACCTGATATCTGTTGAATCAAATGAATGTTTGTTTGTTTGTTTGTTTGTTTGTTTGTTTGTTTGTATTGCTGACCTCATATTAATCAACTTTGCTATAAATATTTGGTTTGATTCAATATTTAAGGGATAATGACACCATAACACTGAAAATTAATACAATTAAGTTTGTTGGAATAAAAAAAAAAGGACGGTTCCTTATAATATACATATTCTTTCTGTCTTTTTGTTATTATAGAGCCTTGATTCAAATTAATTTTAAATTATGAAAAATTCACTGCTTGTCTAAATAAGCAATATCTTTTAAGTAGACTTTTCGCCATATACCTTAAAAAATATGAAGAAGGAATGATTATAATCCATTACCCAAAGGCACAGTTAAGTCTTGTTTCCTATTATAGAGAGAAATACTTTATTCATTAATATATGAATTATATTATTACTCATATAATTTTCACTATAAAATGGAATGTAACAATTTAATTTACGGTGTCGTGGATTCTTTAAATATAAATAGTGATCATCAACAAAAATATTATAATGCATTTGTTTTTTTGTTTATTTGATTTGATACAAGTATGTTATTTAAAAAATATAAAATATAATTTACATTTCAGTAAATCTTAAGGGATTACTTTTAGACTAATTACTTATAAACAATATAAATAAAACATTCTTTTTAGCCTTTTTATTTATCACGCTTAAAAAGATGAAAAGGACAGAGATGAATCCCAGTGTTTTAAGTGAGGATACAATGTATTTGAAAATATTTCATAATTTATTTACTTAGTGATTGTATCTTCTAAACAATTAAAAATTTCAATACCTTCATCCTAGTTCAACAATGAATGTTCACGTTGAGCAGCTAAACCTAGCGCCAACATATGTGTAATGTTTTCCTACAAGTTCTTACAATGGTTCCCCAAAATTTGTCAAAGTATCATGTGCAATAGTTCTTTATGTTTTCAGTATTCATTGTGTTGTTTATTTTCTAATAAAAAAAAAAAATATAACTTCTAGGGAAAAAAAAAAATAGTAAATAAACTGCACACAGAAAACATTCCTTTTTCCTCTACCTTCCATTGCACTTGCTGATAAATGTAAGCTTAACCCTAAGTTGTCTGTTGCCCAGAATCGATTGCTGTACAAGTTGTGTCTTCTTACAAATCTGATGTTCATGTCTGTTACATTTTTTTCTTTAGATTCTTATATAATTCTTGTGAAAAAAAACTAACACCCGTTATATCTCAACTAAGATCCTCAATGTTCAGGTTCAAAATATAAGTGATACTAAACAGTCATTTTAACTAATGGCAATATTTTATTGAACAAATAATGTTTTACAATAATCAGTGAATGTTACTGATAAATTACATATAGAAAACAAAAGAATCTAAAAAATAAAAATGTTGCATTGATAAGGTTACTCTATCTTATCTGTTCAAAGATGAAGTTAAGAATCTCCACAGCAGAATTCACAGGCAAGTGAACAGAAATGTGAAAAGGCAATTGGAATTAATGTACTAATATAAAGCACGATATTTAAAATCTAAAGAAAGAAATTTACACTGTTATCTCACATTTGAAACAATGATCAAATTGCATGATTATTAATATTTGCTACATTAATATTCCATTTCATTTATTTTTGAGCTTTACCAAAAAGCAAAAAATGAAGACAAATATTTTTCTTAATTTAAAACATGAAAATAATTATTTTACTAAAAATTAGGGGACAATATGTGAATTCTATTCGAGTTTTGCCACAACATCTTTCACACTCTGTAAAACTTCTGAACTGTTGTTGGAAATGTTAAATTATTTGTTTGTTCTTGCAAGGTTTAGATAGTTATATACATGTATATAGTATAAGTATGTTGTACATTGAATAAAAGAAATTCAAACTATTCACTTCATATTATTTAAATAAGAGTAGCAGAAGAGCTTTTTATAAATTCATTTAAAACAAACCATTTTTCAATACTCTTCCTATTGTAAAGTTATTTTAGTGTAAAACAACTATTCTTTTCTTTTTTTACTAATTTTTATGAAATGAGTCAGTGATAATTAAATGTATTATTCGTGTATCAACCTTTCAGTTTTTCATTTTGTTTTTTCAAATTTTTAAATGTGAAATTTAAAAATAGAAAAATAAATAATTTTCCATACATTATTGCATGTTGTTAACTGTTAAAATTGTGTTTTCTCTCTAAATTAAGCCAGATTTTTTGCTTCAAGAAAGATAATTTAGAGGAACAATGGAAATTTTTGTGGTTCCTCTATCCCCAAACAAACATAAGAACACAAAAATGCTTTCACAAACAAAGACCCCACATAAGGCCTACAATCCTATCACTGGTGGATACAACACCCGTCACTATTATGTTCTCACCTCTTGTTGTTCTAAATGTTTGTGTCGTCCTATATGTTTGTGACATTCCTGAATATGGAAGATTCTAGTATTCTGAAGCTATCAGATTATTCCCATCCTTTTAATTCTGTTTATTTATTTTACGTTACCAAGTGCGTTTTATTTTCTGATTCTCTCCTATAAGAAAAAAAAATGCTCTTGATTTCAAAATAAAATGAGAAAAGCCAAGATTAGATTTTGTTTCCAATAAGATCAGTATTTAGATTCTAGCATTCAGAATAAAGGAACATGATATAGAAAAGTGGCTTGAATGGCAGGTATTCATCCATTGGATTGGAAGCCTTCCTATGGTTTGATTGATAGATATTCATCCATTGGTTGGAAATATTCAGATCAATTTGTGGACATTTTCTAAGAAATTTCCTGTCCACAGACTGATTTTTTTTTTTTTTATTTCGGCTGTGTATGTCAGTCCACGGCGGGACGCAAGGTGTTCCCCCTAAGAACAGCGGGAACACTGGTCGTAATCACCCCGACTAACCAGGTGACTGGGGTGATGTGAAGAGAAGAGACAAGGGACAGAAAAGAAGCAGACAAACACGGGAAAGGAAAGTGAAACATCCACATCATGACCGGGATTCGAACCCGGGTACTGGCTCTCTGGCCACAACGGCAGACCGCCATCTAGACCACACGGCCACGCCAGCACGGCACAGAGTGATTAGCATTAGTCATTTACCTAAAAGATCAACTTAATTTCTATCTGGAAATGAAAGGTACTTTGTATATCCTTATATTTATTTTAACAAATTCTAGTCTTGGAAAACATAAAACACTGTGTTGCAATATATGCTGTGGCTCTATTTCTCACTGGAATGATTGTTGTAATAAGCTAAGGATATACGAGGGTGGGCTGAAAAGTTTCCAACCTCAACATGAAGATGTCAGCAATCGTTAACAAAAGTGGTTGCGTTGAAAGGTATTTACTGAAATCGCAGCCATTTTGGATGTGCAGTTGTTGTTTGACAATTGTTTGAGTGAGTCGATGTGAGTGTTTTTGTGAAAATAGAAAAAAATCAAGTATCAAGCTGTCATTAAATATTTAGTTTTGAAGGCAGTGCGCCTATGCAAATCAAAGATGAGTTAGACGCTGTGTACAGGGACTCTGCACCATCATTTACACCATGAAATTTTGGGCAGCTGAATTTAAACGTGACCGGAACAGCTTTGGTGACAAGGAACAGTCGGGATGTCCAAAAACTGCAACCAATGACGTTAACATCGCTTAAGTTCACCAAATGGCTGGGAAAGTGATACTGTTTTCTGGGACAGTCATGGAGTTGTCTTAATCGATTATCTTCAAAAAGGGACAACCATTACAGGAGCATACTACGCATCATTACTTGACAAGCTTAAGGCAGAAATTTCGAAAAAATGGCCACATTTGCAGAAAAAAAAAATCTTGTTCCACCAAGACAATGCGCTGAGTCATATCTCAGCAGTTGCCATGGTGAAAATCCATGAATTACAGTCTGAACTCCTTGACCACCCTCCTTACTCACCAGATCTAGTCCCAAGCGACTTTTTTTTGTTCTCCAAGCTAAAAATTGCAGTCGGAGGACAGATTTTCGTCAAATGAGGAGGCCTTCACCCGCATAAACAACTATTTTGTAGAGAAATACGCAGACTATTTGGACAGGTTGAAGAGATAGGAGCATCGCTGGGAGAAGTATACAGACTTACAAGGAGACTATGTCGAGAAATAAAACTAAATTTGCAGAAAAAAATGTCTTGTATCTTTGTTAAGTTGGAAACTTTTCAGCCCACCTTCGTATTACATTCTGCTTAATGATCTGTATTACCACAGCTAATGGAGAAACAAACTTGAAATGAAATCAGGAGAAACATCTCTCCATCTTAACTTCTGATAGACAAAACAAAGAGAAAAATATAGCCAATGCTGGAAGGAATCAGGATGTCTTTTCTCTGGATGGCATAACGGCATTTTGTTTTTCATGTTTTCTTTTTTTTTTTTTTTTAAGTTCAGGCATTTCCTAATTTATGTAAATGCTCTGTTCATGAACCCTTAGAGAAGTCAATTTTTATCTAAGTCAGAAATGGATTCACCTCACTTTTGAATCATTCCTTAGAGCCTACACACTACAACAAATTCTTACATTCTTTATTTGAAGTGGTTCATTATACATATAAAACCAAGCATAACAAATAATCCTTTAATTCAGAAATTTTTTACAGTATTAAACTTTATCACTAAACTGCTAAGTTTATTGCACATGATCAAATTTACATTCAGTCATATATTATATACTTGTTTTATTAATTGAAAACTTTTTTTTTTTTTAAATAAGAACTGATTCTATTAAATATTACTTTATTTGGAAACTAGTTCTGGGCTATCCTCCTTAGCCATATTCTCTAGTTAGATAAAATAACATTTATTTTTTAGTTCTTTGTCAATTTTTCTAAAGACAATTCAACTAAACTGTATTTATTTTAAGTAAGTTTCTTTTTTTCCTTTTTATTTTTGAAAGCTTCATGTCCAAAATTTCAAAGTCAGTAGAAGATTGTTTTAAAAAAGTGATTACAAAACATGAAAATAACCATTTTTCTGGGAGAGTCAAGTCAAATAACCATTAGTCAAGCATTAACAGAAGACTAATAAAATCGTGCAGTTACAATTTATTACAATTTATTTGACACATGATGATTAATGAAAATGGTCAATAAAGGAAACTTCTACAAACAAACAGATCGTACTCTATTCTTTTCCAAATTCTTTGTCCTGTTGCCCTTTCTTTTTGAATGTTTTCTGTATAATGTTCGGTCTTGGCAATTCTCAACATATTCTTTGTGATTTATTACCACATTGGGCCTTTGAAATAGAAGTGTTTTCAATTCTCATTTTTTAATGAACATTAATTATTGAACCAAGTTTTCTGTAAAAATTGATTTATTATTTTCTTGATAAAGTTCAAGAAAATCTTCTTGCTGATTCAAACAATTTTAAACATGAGAAAATGTCAACTTGTCATCTGTTGAGCATGAGTGTATTGTTCAGATGTTAACTTAGTAGAAAACGATGATCATTTGCATGTTTTATACATCATTTTTCATTAAAACATCCTATCCTATCTTAATAAATCTGTTTATATATTCTTTTTATCTAAAAATAAACTGCTGAAAAAGGTTAATAACTGTTATTCTGTTTGTTGTTATCAATTTTTCTATAGAAATAGCGATTTATAACTTGATTGTATTGAGTTTCCTATTTATTAGAAATATTGCTAGATATTCATTTAAAACAGTGGTTCTAATTTGCATTTGATTTCTACAATTGTTTAAGTTTTTTGTTTTTTTTTTCATTGTCTGTGGCATCATTTCAACAAATAATATAAAAATTTCAGTTTTGAGCAAACGCATACGATGAATGCTGCAAAAATTTGTTTCAATAATAAGTGCTTGATAAGTGATTTAGGTAGATAACCTAACAATTCTTTAATTATTTTCATCATTTCTTACAAAAATATAAGTTTACCAATTAAAAAAAAAAAAGTCTGTACAACATTCAGCATTGACATATGGTAAACATATTGACATTATTGCTTAGTAAACTGATATTTTTTTTTTTTCTTTCATTCAAGTTAAAATACTTCCCATTTAGAAGAATGAAAAATGGGATAGATAAATTACGTGATTTACTGTTTTACACTCAACAGCAACCTGTCAGTATTGAGAAGATAAACATTGTCAGATGCCAGACTTCTTATTTACATTTGTATAAAATGAACCTTCAGTTGATCAAGTCAATTGCTAATAAGTGAAAAACGTCATTACTTTTTGAACTGAAGTTTGGCTACTATTAACCATTAATATATTAAAAATCATTTTTCCAAACAAGTATAATACTAAATGTATTCTGAAGTTGAAAGACAAGGTGCCAGTCTATGTTGCAACAACAAATGGTTGAAGCTGATTCACTTATAATTTTGATGAAAAATTTTAATATTTATTGTCCCGTGATTTAGAAGATATAGGCATTGAATTTTGTAAAAAACTTTTTGGCTGCCACTTTTCTGTGGAAAAAAGAAAATGGTGACAATTTCAAAGGTTTATGCAATCCATCACATTCTATTAAAGCAAATTTTGATTTTTTTTTTTTTTAGTATCAAATAGAAGTTGATAATGAGAATTTCTAAAGATGAGTTGTTTTGTTTTTTGATAATGTTACTGTTTTTAAAATGGTGGCTCTATTTTAAATTTCATCAATCAGACTAGAAATTTTTCTTTTTCGATTTGCTCTACAGTATTCAGACTGACAATTTAGAAACCATATTTTTTTTTAGATTCTTTTACTTATAGTATTATTTTTATATACACTATTACCATATTCGATGCCTCTTTCTAAAAGAAAAGATAAGCTAATAATCTTAAGTTGCTGAAAATTAAAAAGTGCTAACTTAGAATACCAAAAAAATTATGATTGTCACATGCTAAAATTCTGGGATTCTTATTACAACTCTTATAATTGCAGACTTTCGGATACATTCCAGCATTTTTGTTTTTACCCCCAAAGTTTATATGGCCTTCTGAAATGGAAAAAAAAAATAACATTTTAAATAAACCCTGCTCTGTTATATGTTAAATTATTCATTTTTAGGATTCAAAAAGAAAATCAACAACTTCTACATTCAATGTATTAAATGGTAAACATCTCAAGCAACCTTATCCATCTATACTCCCTTATCCATCCTTTGATAATCTACCAAACTGATTCTCCCAATATAAAAAATAAAAATTGTCTTTAATC
The DNA here is from genome assembly GCA_023159025.1 of Thereuonema tuberculata. Lineage (NCBI taxonomy): Eukaryota > Metazoa > Arthropoda > Chilopoda > Scutigeromorpha > Scutigeridae > Thereuonema > Thereuonema tuberculata. Next base: position 108,417,305 of record JAFIDM010012231.1, read on the forward strand.
TTATAAACTGTATCTAATAAAAATTTGGATCAAGTGAATTATTTTTTGTTAATATAAGAAATCACTGCTAAAAAGTTTTTGAAAGATTATTTTTTCCTCCAAATTTTCTGTTTTTTAATTACATTTAATATTTCCACACATAGATAAGTGTGTAAATAGTAAATGTAATTATAAAACAGAAAATTTTCATTATCTAGTTCCTAAGTGCACTCAGAAAATTTTATAATTTTTTTTTTTTCTTAAATGGCCCCTAAAAAGTTCAAGACTGCGTAAAAAACCTAACATCTTGTCATTGAATAGATCTTGTTACTGGATGCTCGTTTTCTTCAAGACTCACAAATCAACAAAGTAACAAACCATCTTGATGCCAAAATTAACTGGAACATCAAATTTATCTGATGAAATTCAAGTCTGAAATATAGCACCAATGAAACCATTTCTCCACTTAATATCCCATCAAAATGATTGATAAAGATATCTTAATCTAAACAAAAAAACTTAATTTCTTTTTAAGTGAAAGAAGTAGATTTTCATCAAGAATAACTTTCCAGTGATCAACACTTTGATAATTTACATAAGCAAAAAGTTTGAAGTTAAAAATTTTATTAAATCAAAATTTTTTCAATGTACTTCGTAAGGAGGATTTTTATCCAAATTCCGAAGCCATATTAGAAGAAAAACATTCTTGTGGATCACAATTAATGCCATATAACACAAATGATTAAACTGTGGGCATTACAGTTTTACTACTTTACCTATTCCTATTTAAATAAAACAGTTTCCTCAAAAAATATACCAAAATTACATCATCAATCATTTTAGAAGAGGGTCCCATATGCATAACAAAAATTAATATTTATTAATCTTCACATTCCGACAATTAAATATCACCAACTAAAGACCATGATGTCACCTCTCCCTCAAACAACGAAAATATAATGATAATATACACAGTTGGCAAAAAGTTCATATACCCCTATCAGTAAACTGGATTTGAAATAAATTAATGTGCCTATTATGGATCTAAAACATCTGTATATACTCCTCCATGGTCTCTACACAGGTGGATGCTTCTCCAGGTCTGAATGCTTATTTCCATAGTATTTGTGGCGCCCCAGTCGTGAAGGCATTGCGCACAGCAATGTGCAACTTAGCGTTGGAACCATACTGTTTTTCTCGTTTAATGATTTCCCCACAGAGAATTGTCTGGCATGGTGAGATCTGGGCTGCATGGTGGCCATGGCAAAGATGAAGGAAAGTTCTCAGGTTCCTGGCCAATGCACCTGTTTGGGAAAAGCTCATCAAAATGCAATTGCACTCATGTTGAAATGAGCTGGTTATCCATCTTGTTGAAACCACAGTGTCAGCTATGCCTTTCAACTGGAATTCAAACAGCAACCATTCGTTAATCATATGCAGATAAAGTCATCTGATTCACTATGCCATTGAAGAAATACGGTCTAAGCAGGTGTTCTGTTTCCCCAGCCCAAATCATAATGTATGGTGGGTTTTGTTCGAGTTCTTGAAAGAAATGTGGATTTTCCTTTGACCAAAAATAAACCTTTTCGATCTTTTTTAGTGATAGCACATTCATCACTAAACCGAACTCTTCGTTGATCTTCTCTTATTGGAAAATGTTGGAGAAGCAGGTTGCATGCTTCTTCGTGCTGTGTTAAATAGAAAAAAATATTTTCTCAACAGATCCATTTCACCTCAAATATATAAGCAGCAAATGAGAGATGACTCAGTGAATATCAAAGAAAGGAGGTAATGAAAAGCGGAATGATTAAGTTGAAAACCCTCCTACAGAATATGTGTCACCAAACTAAATGGTGAAGTCATTGTTTTAATGATTGATTACAAAGACCAACAATGAAATATTGCACTGGAAGGTGAGATATTAAAAGTTAAAAACTACTTGGCGAACTAGAATCAATAAAGGGAAAATAAAATAGAACTGCAAGATAAAAATAAAATTTTGTAGTATTAATCTGTTAATTCAAGTTATTGACGACCACAATGTTCTAGCTACTTGCAGAGATGAAACGCCTTCAATTAGCAGTCATGAAATTTAAACAGTTGTAAAAGAAAGAGAAAACAGCCAACATAAGAAGCAGTAAACAAAAAACATAATTGCTGAACTCAAAGACAGATAGATTTAAAAGAAGTAATTTATGCTTCTCTTCTATAAAGCTATTCAAATTAACTTCAATTTTTATGCTGCTAAATTGAGTTTGAGAATGTAAAAATTAAAGATGGACAATTGTATTTTCAATTCTGTCTTGAAATACTTTCTTTAAATGTTTTTAGTCTCGTAATAACAGAATAAAGTATTTCAGAGAAAGTGTAACAATCAATGAAAAATAATTTTCTCTAAACCAAGAAATGTAAATTTGAGCTTCCATTTCAATAATGCTTTTTTTTTTTTCTTCCTGAAACCATTTATTATTCTGATTGCCTTTGTTAATATCTTAAGTTAATGTTATATGCAATTGCAAGACTGGGCTTCATCCCTTACACGACAGGAAAATCCTTTCTTTCCCCAAAACAGCTGATAAACTAATGCAATTCAATTATCAGTTCAATCTACCAACTCAACAAATGAATAATCTTCTGTCATCCATGAACAGGTTTCACTCTAGTGGTGAATTCCAATTCAAAATATACAGCAATCGATACAATTTCAGCTTCCCAATTTGAAAATGAAATAACTGAAAAGTAAATGAAGGGGAAAAAATCCAAATGTGTTCATTAGTGGCAAGCAAATGTAACTGTTCAGAAGAAATCACATCCGATTAGAACCTGAGAACCAATCATTAAGAGAGGTTACATGGTTATACCAATAAATTTTTGCAATGAAACCTAGAAAGAATTTTGTATTTACAGCTCTAAATGCCATTCTTACAAAATTCCCTTATCTGGTTATTTGAAAAGGAAAGATTCCTCTTAGGACTCCTAGCTGATGATTCCAAAGAGCACGAGACAATTGTTCTAGAATGTCACTTAGCAAACACTTTGTCTCACCCATTGATATAAAGAAACTTCTTCAAATATTAATTTATTCATTTTTTTGTGTGTTTTGTAAAATGGTAAAAAGGATGCAATATTTAAACTGTCAATTAAGTCTTCTTTCACAAGGCAATTACTGTGGACTACTTCATCAAAAAAACCATTGTCTACACAGGGATCTATTCTATGGATAAGTCCTGCTTACCATTCAAAAACAAATGGCTGGTTAAAAGTAGGTGTAAAGATTAAAGTAACATCTCATCTGATCACAGCCTTATCTATATTTTGACAAAAGTATATAATTTTTTAGTAGGGTGGAAAAAAAATAGCATCTAGAACATTCTCTGGTAATAGCTGATTTATTAACAATTTTGATAAAAATTTTGTAGAGGGCAGTATAGATTATGAACCGATTAATCTGTTTCTGCAATTGATTATACAGACTACTAATCTTCACTATATTAGGTTTGGAATTCACTATAGCTAAATTGCTTGAAAATTTGGTTATCGTATAATTGATGTTGGTTGGTTGTTTTAATCGCAAAAAAGCACTTTGATTAAGTTGTGCCAAGATAAGTAAAGATAAAGCTCTAGGAACATAAAACACAACAATTCAAAACAAAAACTCAATTATAAATATTTAATAGCAGAAGAACAACTAAATTATTACAAAGGGCCATTCCTTGAAACTTTTCAGAGGCTCGCAGCTCGGCAACGAAAAAAAGAGAAGTTTGCCCCCAAGATATCAAATGAAAGACAAAATTTAATTTTTTAGTAGGGAGAAAAAAAAAAAAAAAAAGAATCTAGAACATTCTTTTTTCAACAGAATGCTTCATCGTAGTTCCATTGGCTGAAGGTAGGATGCAAGTGCAAACAAAATGGCAGTTTCGCAATGTGAGAAGACATTTTGCATCTTGGAAGATGCAAAAATGATTTCAGTGGTAACGTATTACCACAACCTGGTCTGTGGATATCTGAATGACAAGTTATCGCAATTTTGAATAGGATTTACAGCCAGAGGTAATCGGGCCTTACTCCACTGGTCCCCAAGGTCACCAGATCCGACTCCTTCAGATTTTTTTCTTTGAGGGTACATGAAGGACCAAGTGTTCATTCCTCCACTTTCTGCTGACCTCACTGAACTGAGACATCATATTACCAATGCAATTGCAACCATCGACAGTGATATGCTGCACTGGATGTGGTCAGAAATGGATTCAGAAATCCATTTCTGAATTACGTCTGGATGGATTCCATTCACAAAGTAAATGCACACATCACTTATAAAAAAAGAAAAAAAAAAAAAACCTTTATGAGCTTGTCTTTCATTTGATATGTTGGAGACAAAAGCCAACATTCTATTTATTCCTGGCATGTAAAAGAGAGCCACGTGAAAAAAAAAATAAGAACTTCCAATGAATAATTTCTGGAATGTATTCCTCCTCTTGGATATGTGTGTGACAGTATTTGACGTCGGGACTCATTTTTTTGCTGCTGAGCTGCAAGCTTCTGAAACCTGTCAAGGAATTATGATTAACCTTGTATTACAAATGTATAAAAATGGAAACTAAAAGACATTAATAAGAAGAACCCCCAAGGGTCAACAAAAAGCTCAATAAAAACATTAGCATTTTCAATAACTTTTCGTTGAGTTTAATGTTTTAGTCATAAAAAGAGTTACTGTAAAGACTAAAACTTCACAAGAAGATAAACGACATTAGTGAGTTCTCAATGTATCAAGCTAATCCAACATTTGATTCTTCTTAAATCCATCTACATAAAAAGTTCTAAAACGTAAGTGCAATATGCTCATGGTACAGGTACGGAAGGTTATTGAGAAAGTATCTGCTTTGATACAAAGTGACGAATTGATGTTTGGCTGTAACTATTTACAGAGTACAGATGGTGAATTAAGTTGCAATTCAAAGGTCTCAAGAGTTGAAAAAAAATCTGTCAAACTCTTTACTCCGTGTCCAAAAGGTGGTATTATAGAAGAATAATTGGTAAAGTCATCCTTGACAGAGAACAACTTCACATTGATTGGCAGGATTCTTTGGGATTGACGAAATACAGACAAAAAATTTGTTGATGTAGAATTAGTGATGATCTAAATGCCTCTGCATCTAAGCTTTTAACAGGTGAAACTGGGAAAGCATTTCATTAAGACAGAAACGGAAGGCCTTGATGATGTATGGAATCAAGTCAAGGCAATGCTGGGCTCTAGCAGAACTATAAACAATGCATTTTGGAGTTTTGCTTGTTAAAACTCAAGATCTCAAATTAAAACAAGAAAACTTTGGCTAGGATAAGATGAAATTTATCCCATGCCTTTTGTGCACTATGTGAAGCGCAAGCAGCATTCCACCATGGTTTTGGAAATGAAGTGAGGAATTATAGCTTGTGAAATAATTAATATAATCCTTATTATTTCCTAATGGTCCTAATACTGTTTCCAATGTTATCAGAATGATCAATAGATTCTAGTTGACATCGATCAGTAAAACTTGTCAACTCAAACTTTCATC
>JAFIDM010012231.1:108422848-108458932 GCA_023159025.1 Thereuonema tuberculata
GAAGAACATTACAAGAAAGTTAACAAAGTGTTGACAGAGTGCCGAAGAATGAAAACCCTTGCTTAGGTTCCAGAGCTGCTGATTTTAAGCAGCTAATCACAAGAGTTGAGTTATTTGTAGATTTTATTGTACAAACTTTGACATCTTGTAAGCTTTGGTTATCAGGAAAGCAGTGTTTTTCCATTTGACTAACTCTGTCATAAAAAGAATAATTATGAAAATAGGTACTAGTCAAATAAGTTTTGATGCTGAATGGGATTCCAATCCAGAATTTAATAGTATTCAGAAATTTAAAAAATTAATTGAAATTTGTGCTCTCTACCTACCAGAGCCAAACAAGAGGATGTCATGATTGCTAAAAAAAAAACTTTCAAGTTGACACCAGGGCTGCAAAAAACTATACCCAAGAAAAAAAAGGAGGGTTTTGCCAACTCACATCTTCCCATTGGCGCTGGCAAAAACCTACTACTGAAGTAGCAGGAAGTGAGCAGTTGATTGATCTGCAGTTTTATTCCAAAACCTTCCATTTATCAGAAGCAGAAGATAAAGCAATGCACTGAATAGACAAACATTAGTCATACCTAATTTACAGCATGTCAGTCCTTCTCTAGTGTGAATAACAGCTTCTATACACAATATGCTGGAGGGTGGCCAGAGATAGTTTCACCAATATCTATTTATCATATACACACTGCCCTCGATGTTGGTGCCGAATTCATGGATCTGATATCTCAACAGCATTCCAGAGATGTTTAACACTTCCTTTCTGAATGCTGGTATACTGTTCATGTTATACTCTTAATATGGTTGCCTTTAAAAAACCTAAGGTAGTTATGTGACTTGGGCGATAGAATATCCATCTGTCTTGTGCTGAAAATGCATCCATGAGCTAAGTTGCTAAGTCACAACAAATATTTTTCAATTGCGATACACTGCTGGAAGTACAGATGTCTGCCTATTTATTGGGTGCTTTTGATTTCGCTATGTTTTAGGTTGGGAGATGCTAATGGGTGCGTCTATAAATGATAATCGCAGTTGTGGTTGTCATGTGACTGGTTACGCTGAAGTAACGGCCTGCTTATTCCCCAACCCTTCCTTTTATAGACAGCATGGTTACAAGATGGCTGACATCGTTAAGAGAATCTGTTGTTAGAAATTGAATCAAGTTCAGCAGCCATCTTGAACTACAACAAAGTAAAAATAAAATGACAGACTTAGCCAAGTTACAGAAATTATTTTCAATCACAGTGTGATTGCTTCATTAATGACAAATAACTAAAAATAAAATAACTATACTTTCATACAACATAGCCAAGTAAAAAGCAAAGAAAAAAGAAAGTTAATGGCTGTAAATATTTTTTGTTAGCCTCGTGTATGTATATGAAACAAAAGTGAAATAAGATATTTTTTTTTAATTTACTTGTCAAGTAATAACTAACTAATGTAAAATATGTCCATTGTGTTTTCTTGGAATGCTGTCAGCTGCTACGAATAAGTTAACTCACCTCTGAACCTGGCTATAACCAGTTAACTGCAGTCACTACAACAAGCATCCGGTTAGTTTATAGATGCTGGAGTGACCGGTTGACTTTATAGATGGCATGGTCGCAAGGAAAATAGTAACCACAACTGCAGTTATGGTTTATAGATGCATCCAATGTCAACTTCCCATCACCCATACCTAATATTCATTCATTCAGTGGAATATTACAACTGAAAGCGGCAAAGCTGCAGCAGTGCTCAACAGCTAGGATCTTCTTTCTTACAACATGGATCTCCAAACAAAAATATGGGTGGAATTTCAGGGCTCCTGAAGGCTATTTATGGAAAGAGAAACCCTTCACTCATGTCTCAGTTTGGATACCTGTACTATCTGATGTTAATTGCAAACATACTTTATCTTCATTTGTGATTTCTCCTGAATTTTTAATAATTTGCTCTTGCAGCAATTTCTAAGTCTATGGTATAATATTCAAGAATTTCATGCAAGTACTGCACAATATTACAAAAATTTATTTACACAGTAAAACTACAATGTTGATGAGAAATAGATATCGGCCACATGTGGCATGCATATGAGTTTTCTCGCAATTTATCCTTTTGGCGAGCTTTTTATTGTTTATTTTAGTTTTTCAGGCTCCACTTTGATTCCGACGATTTCTCATATAGGCCCATGTACCAAGACCAGGTTGTGTACTGATGACTGCTCCTATCTGATGATCGCTATATTAGCGTGAAATAGCTTACTAGGATGTCATTTAGTATACAACTTGGTCTCAGCCTTTATTAGTTTAAAAAGGTTTTTCAAGTTACAAGAAATTAATTTATCAAAAGAGAAAAATCAGATAAGGAAATAGTTTTTTTTTTTTTTTTTTTTTGTTTTGACAGATTCTGGAACAGAAACAGATGTGCACATGGAAAGTTGATGACTGATCACAATGAAAATCTCATTGGTTAGCAGTTACTAGACTCATTGGTGAAGCCCTAAAGACCTAGAGGAAGCCATTGGCAGTAATAGGAATATCTGCAGGTTACGTCGTCAAGCTAATTACGTACTTCTGTTGCAGTTTTTTTTTTTTTTTGCAGCCGTAAAATTGTTTGAGAAAGACCAAAAGACGAGGTCGAAACAATAAATTGTAATAACAAAATGGCTACAAATAATTGAAGGGGCTTATTTTCAAAGTGACGTTTCTCCATGAAATCATAATGTTCATAAACAAGAAATTAAAATAACTCATTGCAAATATATGATAGAAACTTGATTCTTGGCACATTTCTTTTACTGTTTATTCCAAATCTAAGATGTATGGGGGAAAAAAATCAGAAAATCATGGGGTTGGTAGAACTGGAATCACATGACTAGGATTTAAGTCATTTTGATATTAAACGAATCTCTCCTACACATCTGCACTGTTAAAAGTAGCAAAATACAAATTCTTCAATGATATGCAAAGTATTGTGATAAGTAAATATATTCTAAAATCTCATTTAGGATTTAAACAATACAAAAGTATAGAAACTGCCATAATATCGTTTCAGAATAATTAAATATTTTACTGTAAAAAATAAATTGTCACCAATATGAAAATATAATTTACATTACTCATAATAGACTGTATAAAATTAATCACGTGACATGCAAATAGTAAGACATTACTTAGGCTACGCTAGCGACTTTTAAATAAAAAAATATTAAGAATACCCCTAAAACAAAGTAATCCAAGCCACTACTCGTCATCACTTTCACTTGCAATGGCATTATCACTTTCACTTGCAATGGCATTATCCATCAATGAAGGAAGAAAATACATTCTTATAAAATGCCATGGCTGGATGCCCATCATCTACACAAAGCATATTAATCAGTTGCTTCACATCATCCAGTTTCTCTCTTTTCACCTGTTACCTAGAGGGATTTGTACTGTTTGAAGGGAGGACCATTTCTTACCTCTCTTTAGCAATGTATGGGAGCATGTCTGGTTGGCAACTGAATAGTCTGACAAGATATGAATTTGGAATCAATGCAAATTATTTTCATTACTGATATTTTATTTTGACTATGTGCAACTTAGCAGCATCTTCCCAGTTAGAAACATGCCAGTCTCTTCCAAGAACGTGCACCTGACCTACTTTTGAAAAAAATACTTATATTCACCGGGCAAAAGTACTAGTTCAGTTTTCCTCAATATTTTTTTTCAACCCTCCCAAAAGTGCGATCAACAGGCAAGTAACTATGATCACGCACAGGAAATATCTCAGTTAACATTACGATTATTACAAAGTTTACTGAGCATTGCTAATAATGTATAATTTTTGTTTTGTGCTCTGCACCCATCACAAAATAATTTTATTTTTTAATTTCTGTGTTCTCAGCACAAAAATTTGTTAAATGGTGGAAAATTGCGCTGCAAACCTCTGAACTTCCTAATTTGGATTCATTTTCTGACCAAGTATCAAAATATACATTATCTAAGTTTTGTTGCGACTGACCACCATAATGTCTACAATACCTAAACTAATTCTGCCGTATCTGACGTGCATAAAATGCTTCACACCTAGGGCAGTATGTGGCAATGGTTGATTCTGCATGAGGTCAAACACAAAACAGGCAGTATTATTTGGGACTGGTTCTTTCGTTAAGTTATAGAACTGTTTGGCTCTTTGTTTGTGTACAATTAGTTCGCACACTATTTTCTGTTTTTCATCATTATCTTGCTCAAATTTAAGTCTTTGAGTAAGCTCTTCACAAAAACTACAAATATTAGCCTGTGGTGAACCAAAACAAAGGTTGAATTTCTTCGTAAAGATTTTGTAGTAGAAGTGGAAATTGCAAGCTTGGGCATCTGGATCTTCCTTGAAAGTCTCAAGAAACATTTTTCACATCGATCAGATACTCAGTTGTTATGTTAGATATTTTCTTTGTATATTCTGAAAATAAAAAAGGAACCGTGAGAAAACCTTACACCATTCAGATGCGCGTGGCTTATTTTACGTTTAACACTTTCGCTACCGATTGGCAGCAAAAGGGTTAAGCAAACAACTGAAGTATTTAAGTATTGTTACTGAAATCTTCACGGCCGTAGTGCTCAGAAGTACATTTAAAGCATTCGATGTGATCACGCACCAGTTCTGACGTGGTCTTTACTTGGATTCTTGCATTTACCACCTCTTTGTCTCTTGAACATCCATTTTTGAAATAAAATGCAGCAAGTCTCTATCTTTTTGGGTCAATTAGCAGAATACTATACATCGTTGCAGTTTTCATCATTACACGATTGCACAAAGTAGGTTATGGTAAACTCCAGACTCTTTATCAAGTTTGCCCCTATTTCTTGCTGTTATTTGCACTAAAACAGAATTCATAATGAAACTATCTTGTTCCACCTTGCTCTTTTAAAGAGTAGAACACTGAAATAGTTTAATATCGTTCAGATGCAACTTAATAGCTTGGCATCATCCATCATGTTTACGTGCAAGTTTTGATTGGCGATCATCACTACATCTACGCACTTTCGTTGTTTTTTTTTTCCACTCTGATGGATTAAGAGATTTTCTTTTGGCGTACATATTTTGATGATACACACTCCACTTCCCTGTCAAATGTCGACATTATTACATAAATACGTAATCTTAATCACACATACAAGCCTAGTACAACCTGCATCCGCCATGACACTTTACAAGATCATGTGACTATACAGAGTACTCCTATTGGCCACATGGATATAAGACTGCTTGGAAATAAAAATAGCATGGAAATAAGTCACACAGAAAGTAACATCGACTTTCTACAGCTCTCCAACCGAGATAAATATCATTTTGGTAGTAGCACCTCTATCATACATCCAAGGATGGTAGATTCTATACATTGCGATTCTAAACTAAAAATCTTTAAAGATTGGAGATAAGCCACTATGGAAATAAGCCCTTCAATTGTGTGCATCTGTTTTATTCTTAGAATAGATCCACATGTTAAAGCCTTTACTGGAATGTTGAAATATTCTATTGCATTGAGTAGATAATATCCCCATTATCTGCTATTTCAGTTATCTCGATCGGAAAAAATAAACAGAAAATTCCTGTAATTCTCATAATATAATTGTGCACCGTTCTGAGTAATGATGAATTTACTGCAGTGATTAAAATACCCCCCCCCCTTAATATTGATTTTAGTTTAATATACAAATAATTACATTCTTAGCTGAAAACTTATATATTAAATACATATTAAAACAGTTATTTTTGGAATTAAAAAGAATGAAGTAAAAACATTTTGTATTCTATCTTAACTTACTGAAAAGAAAATAAGTTTTAGAACTTACCCCAATTTTCAATTTTAAAATTGGACAGGATTCATTACAAATGCTTATGCAAGCTAACTTCAACCAATGAAATAATCTCATTTATGTAGTTGATAGCAGAAGAATTATTTGTTTGAACTTCACTTTTTCACTTAATAATACTGCAAACCACAGTGGAAAAAAAAAACCGAATACACTTTTATTTAACACAAATGTTTTTTACATCAACTGTATCGACAAATTTACGGGTCCCCTTCTCCAAGTAACTTAATCAAAAAAAAAGTTCACTGTACCAATGTGCTAGAATAAAAATCTGTGACAAATGTTTTTTCTTTTTTTCTTTAGAAGCTTTTCTAGTCTTTTGTTATAAAATGTTATAATTCGGTTTTTGATGTCTTTTTGCCATCTTTGCTATAGGTCTTCAAACCATCAGTGGAATGCTTAGCAATATATTTAATGAAGTCCTCCAATTCTCGTCCACCCTAACAGAAAAGGAAAAAAATTGTTAGTGTTTAGAATCAATTAACAATACTGCATGTAAGAAAAGCTGTTTTAAAGGCAAGCTTCATTGATACTTCACTTAGAAATTCAAATCTTATTTAAACAAATTAATAATTGTATTACTACATGTATGAATGGACTTCCATGATAATCTTATCTTCTTTGAAATTACTAAATAAATATGATTAAAAACTTGAGGCAAATACACACAAATATTAAAATTGTATTTTAGGAAATTTCGAATTTCTCAACAATGCACTAAATTTTCATTTTTCTTTTACACTTCAAAAGTTCATTCTTTTAAGAATGCGGGAAAAAAAAAAAATTCAATTTTTTTTTTTAAATGACAATGTACATATCATGAAAAGCAAAGTTGTTTTTACTGATAAACATAATATTTAATAATAAACAATAAAATAACACCTTGAAAAAAAAAAAACTAGACAGAAAGGAAAAAATAAAAGTTAAACAAAAAAAACCTAACTTTTTTTTATTATTTATTTTTATGTTATTGTACTTTCTATTTTTATTATTATTTTTAAATTTTTTATTATGGGTTGTCCTTAAATTTATGCTTTAGCACAAAATTAATTTCAATTGTTTTCTTCTCAATAATTCAATATTATTTTTACGTGCAATTATATATTATTTATACATTCTAAAAGATTAAAATTTATTCACAGATTGAAAAAATAATATTTACAGTTAAAACTGGAGAAAGTTAAAAGTTCTCAATAATTCTTACTACAAAATCTACTTCTATTAACTTTATATTGTATCTGGTCAGCTTAATACAAAATTGGAAATTGGACGAGTAGGCAATCTATCCAAAAGTAAATTGCAAATGTCTTTATCAAGATATTTTTAGTTAGGCTTTAAGCCACATAGGCAAGTAATAGCTTCCATTGATTAATCTGTTGCAGTACATGTGCAGTTCATTGTTTTAGCTAATCTGTATTTTCATAAGTAATGAATTGAGCTAATACATTATTAAAAACATCTAAGTCTTGCCTATAAATGCAGAAAAATATTTATATGCAAGTTAGACGATATATATTGTTTCGAACTAACTTATCGTCACTTTCGTTTTTCATCTATCCTCAATGACAAGAAACTGAATGGCGGGGGGCACACAAAAAATTGCATACTTTAGAAATAACAGAACTACTACACCCTCCCAAAACAACAAGCAAATTCCCACTACTTGATAAATATTTATATCAACATTTAGAGATACACTGCTTAAAAGCTTGTTCATATCTTAAAAAAAAAAAGCTTTGTATTTCCCAAGGCAGAATTTTGACTTTAATTTGAACCAAAAGTATTTTCATAATTTTTTTTTAAACAAAATGGTAACTATGGAAAGCACAAAGAAACCAAAAAGATTTCAAATCTGGAACTGTCACTGGGGTTGGTTCCTTTGTGATTTCCTAGTTACCATTTTGTTGAATTTTTAGGCACGTAAAATATATTACAATCTTTTTTTCTTCTTTTTAGCATGGGTAATTTTGACATTTTTATATGAAACTAAGGCTATGTGTTAAAATCATTGTCATCACTATTCACTGATAAAATTGGGAGACTTAACAATAACCATTAACAAAAAGTTATTTTCCTCCAACACCACTTTTAACATACATGTTTAGAATATCAAGTGGGCATTTATGTTTGAAGCTATACTGAATAGCTTAAAAGAATTTATTATAATATTTCTTTTGTTAAATGTTGCGAAAGTGTCTTTTAAGATATTATGAACGTATTAAAAGGTCCTCATTGCAAAATAATTCAATGAGGACAGCACAAGCAAAAGCCTACTTACTTCATATCTAACTGGACTACTTCTCTTATTCTTTGGTGACCAGTAAAGGGTTGGGAATCCGTGAACCTCAAAGGGCTGTGGAACATCGTTTGCCGTTGCATCCATTTTAACAATTTCCACACTTGGTTCATCTTCCATCTATGAAATAAAGAAATTCATCAATTATATGTTGAAATTTGTTAAAGTTAAAACTGAATCAATGTGCTCTTAGTTTAAAAAAAAAAACACTTTCCCTTCCTTCCTCTCTATAAATATATGTAGCCAGGCTCCTCTAGCCTCAGTCAAAATATAACAACCACTTCATATTTATCGTACTTATGGATTTAAAAGGAACAAATAAGCATATGTTGTCTTATTTATATTACAGTAACAGTCATTGAAAAGAATGTTTTTTTTTTTTTTAATGTTAACAAAAATTAAATAACTTTCAGCAATAATTTCTAATGTTGGCAGTTTTAAATGGAAACAATTCTCCAGATTTTAACACCCCCCTGTATTCATATTCACACACTGGCAAGACTTAAAGAATTTCCTGAAGACAGAAGACAGAACATCAATGAAAGAATATTCTGGAATAGGAAAACAGTACTATCTTGATAATCCGACATTTGAAATATGCTCGCGAAGGCATATTTCAACTGTCACTCAGACAGTGACCTGTTGCCAGGCAGGAAAATGTTTACAGTATTTCATTGTCTCGATTTTAAAACTCTTAATGTAACCAAAATAGAAGTGTAAATCAAATATTTAGCTTCATAGCGACTTAGAACTAGAAATTATCTTTTAAATAAAAAAAGAATCAACAAAATCGGTTAAGTATTAACTTCAGTGAGTGAACAAAAAGCAGGAATTACTTTAAATATGTGTATATTATAAAACAACATCATACTATCTTCGTAACGTAGTTTTTTATAATTTACTGAGGGTAAATATAGTAAATAAAGTGTACAACATTTAAATTTTTTTTATTTTTCCTTCTGATCATGGGTTATTTAGCATTGTTTAAAGGCACCCCTTGGTAATCCAACAACAGTCCTATATCTGTCGGATTATCAAGATTGTACTGTACATGGCATGTATTAAAACCTGTTAAATAACTTTGTAACATTTGAAAAGAAATTGTAGTCTCAACGAAGTTATGATGTTAATGAGGTATTATAGCTTTAATTTTTTAATGTTCATCAAAAGTGAAGTTGTCAACTAATGGGAGTATTTCAATCTTAGTCATTTAATACATAATTTACAACCAACAGATAAGAATTCATAATTGCTTGTTACATCAGAGTTGGACTAACTGTTATTGCTCTAAATTTCTTTTTTCAAGTTTACTTACAGCTTTTCCAAGCTCATCAAAGGTAGGTGCCAATTTTTTGCAGTGTCCACACCAA
Organism: Thereuonema tuberculata; assembly: GCA_023159025.1. Taxonomy (NCBI): domain Eukaryota; kingdom Metazoa; phylum Arthropoda; class Chilopoda; order Scutigeromorpha; family Scutigeridae; genus Thereuonema; species Thereuonema tuberculata. The sequence continues at coordinate 108,432,358 of JAFIDM010012231.1, forward strand.
GGTGCATAGAATTCAATTAAAACATCCTTGTCACTGTCAGTTACAAGTTCTGCAAAATTCTTGGCAACTGCAACCTAAGAAAAAAAAGAAATTACCTTTATTAAAAAAACAAAAAAACACTTTCAGGATAATAAGACATAATATTTCGACCTATTAGAATTAGTTGAGAACAAATAGCTTTTCAAGTTGCAGAATAGTAATGATGAAAATATATATTTTCATATTTTGTGTATATTTTCATTTTGTATTAATCATCCCATAAATAGTTACTTTAGCAAATTAATTTCAGTCGGAATTGTTTCATAGTTTTAGTTTTATTAAATGAGATTAACAGTTTACAAGTTATAGTTTAAAACATTGCCCTAAACCCATAATGCTGTACGATATCAAATTACTAGAAAATTAAACTGAAAGAAATGTTTTGAATTAAGTTTTAAGTTAGTCAAGTTTTAAACTAAGATTTTTTTTTTTCCCCTTCCTTTTTTACTTAAGAGTAAAAATTTCAAGTTTACAAAGTTTCATTTCAAGATCCATCAACTTATTTTTAACGAAATAGGAAAATTAATTCATTCCAGCACAAAATACAGAAAGTTGTCTTAAGACAAAAAAAAATAAAAAATGTTTAAATATTGAAATGGATTCCTATTTGAGAATTTTAAGCCTTTTCCGTTTCAGATAAAACAAGGCAACGTAAATGATTAATGTAATTTGCTTAACAACCATTCTGTACAAGAAATTAACATCTATGATATTCATTAAAATGCTTTCATTTACAGAAAGGAATGGAGACTCCATTATAAAAGCAAGGAAGCTGAAACATTTTAATACTACACTGACATAATTTTATGTACTAATAAAGTAACCATCAAAACCGCGAGTTTTGATATTTTCTGTTATACATAAATATGCCCATTCATTTTTTCACAGTATCTCTGCAATTTTGTTCTGTAACAAAATCAAAAGCTTAATAAAAAACTTGTACTAGTATTCTTTAGAATAGGATGAACTTTCCCAAATATTTTCAATGCTTCAACATTAAGTTGTCATGTTGAAAGCATTTGGAGAAGCAATAAATGGATAGTATTAATTTAACTATCATCACTTTACTAGTTGTTTTGTCAAGTAAATTTTGTAAAATTATGCAATTCGGATTTAAATATAATTTGACTTTTCATGAAAATTTAAATCCTTTTTATTACAGAATCACAGCAATTCCAGGGAACAGAAGAACATTCTTTATCTGTGCTGCTACCAAATTTGACAGTTTTAAATATAGGGAAATATATATTTTTTAATTTAGAGAATAGCCAATTTGTCATTATATGCTTACAATAATACACTTTTATACAGACTCTGCATTTTAGCATTTTACTACCCAAGCTTTTGGATTCTTTGAATCAACTTTGGTTTCAATTAGTTCAGATAATCAATGATCTACAACATATGTTATTACTTGTATTTGACATTATAAACATTACCTTCACTGGGCCGTCATTCGACTCTGGTATTGCCTCAGACTTCAAGTAAGGTGTTAGTTTATTGCCCAAGAAATCTTTCACAAACTTTTCAAAAGTTTCTACACTGTAAATAAAATGAAAGTTCTCATTAAAAGTTTACAACAACCTATTTTTAATCAATAAAGTTAAGAGAAAAAAAGAAAGTATTTTAAGTATTAATGATAGTATTGCAATGGTTTTGTATTTTAAAATGTTACACTAATTTACTTAAATCATTGAACTATTCAATTATTTATTAATATGTAATTTTATTAATTTTTTTTATATTATTTTCTTTTTTTTTTTGGGACGGAGGGACTTTTTACATTCAGAAAAATCTGTTTATATATATACTGCTGTACTTATTATTCAAAGACGTGTCTCATGAAGTTGTTGTTTTCCTGTACACTTCGTTTTAAAAACAATCTTTTAATGAGCTTTTTGGACTCTTCAAAATATTAATTAAAATATATTCATGACAGCAATTCTGTCTGATAAGTCTAAAAACACTGACCCTTTGGAAATAAAAGTCCTCCAAATTCTGCATTAATTGGTCCCTCAATACAAACTACCTTTTCTTTACTTCACATTTTTAATAAGGATAGAAATACAATTGGTGGATGAATATTATATATCAGAAGTAAATGTTTCTAATAAAATTTTATTTTTAGAAAGTTTATGCAAAACAACTTTTAAAGAGTTCTGGGAAGGAAGCAAAAAATTAGCAATTGCAAGTATTTGAATTGGGAAAATAAGATAACTAAAGTCCGCCAAACCAGAGAACGACCGTGGCCACCAGATGTCGCAATAGTAGAATTTGAATCGATTGTATATGTCTGTGTTTATGGCGGGAAAGTGAACATTTAGGGAGTTTGAAGTTTACGGAAAAAAGACGATATTTATTTTCTTGAACTATTCTGATTTCTCATCAAATATAATTTCAAAAATTTATTTTTAATCATTCGTTCGTTTCAATAGTTCAAAATCAGTCTCCTACCTTTCCCAATTGGTTTTTTGACGACATTGCATCACTGAGATCGACAACACGAAGACTAAGATGGATTTCTTTTACTCACGGCACTGGGATCGAAAACAGTTTCTCTGATGTGCCGTAAGTAAGCATGTCATAAGGCCTTTTCGAAATAAGAAGTAACTTTAGCAATAGCTTCCATTGTTTTGCTTCTGTAACGATTTTCTGTGTCGGAGAGTCACCATTTTTAATCTTCTCTCTCTTAGTCCTGGAATGATTAAGAGATCATTGGTCTCGTTCAAGGTCAAAGTCATTCTCTGGTTTGTCCAACTGTAAGTACTATAATCTGTTGCTATGGTAATTAATCTATGGAAAGTAGCCAATAAGCAAAGAATCATTTTATGCTACATATAATCAAATTTTCCTTCTAGGCAAGCAAAAGAGAAATGGTGGGAAGAACAATGATCGCAAAATAGTAGTGCTGAACAATTTTGGTGGTTGGATTTAGCTTACAAGATATTAAATCGTCTTAAGAGACAGCAGAAAGGTTTTAAAAGCAAAGCAAAGCAAAATGGTGAGCCAGCTACTGAACAGGCGAACAAAGAAGAAACCTGGCAGTCCTGCATAGAAACACTCTACAAACAAGATACACCATATTTGTGGCAAATGGAAACAGAAGATAGACAAATTTGATGCGGCGCTAACAGCACTGCCTATGAAGAGAACTACTGGATGTGACAACATACTGGCAGAACTGATTGTAGCAAAAGCATCTGTTTGAGCCAGCGAAGATCTACAAGAAAGGGAGTTGGCAGAGCAAACATTATACTACGATCATCCATCCCATTCCTAAAAAGGTAGTTCTGTAGTCTTTACATTGGGTCAAAACTATCTGCTTGATAACCCATGCATCCAAAATCCTTCTGCATATTGCTAAGAAATGAATGCAGCATGTGGTGGATGAATATGTAAATGATCTCCATGTGGGTTTCGATGTGGGCTATCAACAAGAGAGGCCATAGCAACTCTGCGGGTGCTGGGTAAAAGAATGGTTGGTAGGGGAAGATGCCTCTTTGTAATGGTTGTTTCGTTGATTACAAAAAGACCTTTGACAGAGTGGAGTGGCACAGGCCACCGCTTGCATTTTTATGAAGCAGCTCAGCAGACAGGTAAACAAGTATGGTATTAGCGTGCAGAAAAACAAATGCATGATAATATCAAGACAACCATGGGAATTTAGCCTTTTCGTCGGCGGGCTACAGATGGGAAGAGTAGTTAGATAATTAGGGCAGTTTTTATCAAATAATTTGTCTTGTACACTGGAGATTCGATCCAGATTTGTGTTGGCAAAGAAGGCATTCGTTGAAAAACTATCTGCTATCCAGCCAAGCAATGCCACTTGAATTATGCAAGCGAATACTAAAAACTTATGTTTGGCCAAAAAATGCTCCATGCATTTGAAACCCTTACAATAAACAAATTGGACACTAAAAAATTAGAAACTTTTGAGATGTGGCAACGGATGGAGAGTGAACTGGAAAGACCGGATTTCAGATGAACAGGTGCTGCCAGAGAGTAGGCAAGATACGCTTTTTAATAGCAATGATTCGAACACGCAATGCACCATGGAAGTATGCTGGTTGACATGGTGGAAGGCCGAGAGCAAGTTGATTGGGCTGGCTGCTGCAGAGAAGCTGGATGTGCATCCTGTGTTGAACTGAAGAGAAGAGCCAAAGATTGAGAGTTGGAGAGCGATTATCATGGGGATGAATTAGTCGTAAGACTAAAACACAGAGAGAGAGAGAGAGAATAATGTATATTTCTATGTAGGGCCACAAATACAGAAACTGCACAAAAGTACAGTCAAAGTACAGGAAGGCAAAAGAACCCCCCCCCCCTAGAAGTTTATCTTTTTATAGTCAACAGTGATGAATATGATGAATAATTTGAAACCCATTTCAGCACAATCCAATATCCAAAGTTGCAGTTTCTATATCTTTTTTTTTTTTACTTTCTATAAAAAAATCTATGACCTTCCAGAATAGCATTTAAGAGAAATTTTACTGCAGGTTTACTTCATAGGAAGAATTCAAAAGAAACTAACAAATTTGAGTTAAAATTTAAGGAAAAGTATTCTTGATTATATTGTGGGCCCGGTAGCCAAGTGTGTAAGGCGCTTGGCTGCGGGTTAGAGGTCGCAGGTTCGATTCCCGGTCTCGGCGGAGAGCGGGAATTTTTCCACGCTCCATTCTCCTCCAAACTGGTCCTAGGGCCTACCCAGCTGTAGAATGGGTACCGGGTTTCTTTCCCGGGAGTTAAAGGCGGTCGGGCGTCGGGCTGACCTCCCGACCTCAACCTAGTCCCGTTGGTCAAGAAACGCCGGGAGCCTTACCTCCCGCGAGCCCTTGGGCCTGCATAGGCCTGTCCTGGCATCCTTTAACTTTTTATTCTTGATTATTTAATTTGTCACCTGAGCAATGCTAGATTAACACTTAGTTCTATACTTATAATTTTACTTTAACTCCTAATACTTAATAGCTGGAAAAAACTTTTGCCCCCATTAACTTAAGCTTTCCATAGTGCTACAAAATGTTACCTGGAGGATCGACAAAACTTACAACTACCATATTTACTTGTGTATTAGCCCCATCTTTTTCTGCAATTTTGCACAACCATTGAGGGGGGGGGGATATTACACAAACATTACAGTTAGCATGAAACAAAAATTGCCACTAGTATTCAGTATTAGTAAACCCTCTATATTTCTAAATAGAAGGTCAAGACTGCACAATCAATCATTATATCGAAAATTCAGCAGCACAAAAATTTTAAATGTGCAGTTGAGAAATACAGAGGACAAATATGCCTAACATTTGAAACTATCAACAGAAACTTTTGTATGCGTTGTTTTGTTTAATGTTTTTTAAACTATTCCCATCAATTTAGCTGCTTCATAAGGATTACTATCAGTAACATAAGGATTACTATCAATAGGTAATTAAGAATTTTTAACTTTTTTAAATATTAAATTCGCACTAACAAAACATTTCAAATAATAATCCTTACCTAAATTCACCTTCCATAACAAACTTTTCTGATTTGCTGTTTTTACCAGCAACCACAGGTTTATCTCCAGTAATGTAGCTGAACCCATACTCATTTAACTCATGGGTAAATTCGTCTTTATTTGAAATGGCGAAACTAATTTTGTCTTTGTACTGACTGGCAACTTTCATTATCCTGTTTCGCCAGTAATTGGTTCCTAGGAAACAAAAATAAAATTAGTAAACACAAAATAATAAAAAAAACAAAAAACTAAAATAATGTACATTTCATTAAGCTAGCTCAAATGTAAGATTTACCTTTGGCATTCTTTGCATAGTCTACTTTATAATAAGCAACAATGTTTGGAAGTGAGAACTGATTTGCATTATCAGCAGTTCTGTGACCAACTAATCCATGACTGTAAATAAACAATATTTAAGATTTTACTGAAATTATATATTCATTCATAATTATTATAGGAATAAAAGATTAGAAAGGATTTTAAGAAGTTTGTTAAACTTTTTTTTTTTAACATTTAATTGGAATTTAAATGAATCCTGTTCATTATTTTTATTTTTAATATATAATACACACATTTCATTTACAAAATTTTGTTCACCCTAATTCTATTCATCTCATTCTGGTGTTTAAAAAAATCAAAGTATTAGAAACACACAAGTTATTTTGGAAAAAAACAAAAAAACAAAACCTAACTACAGCTCTTAGATTTACGACAAAATTCTTAGAAAATTTTTGATTTTTTTTTTTTTTGCCATGTTTAATTTGCCATGTAAAATTTTTAAAGAATTTGAATTTTAAACTAGTCATTTAAATAATATTTCTAATTATTCTGAATGTAAATAGGCTAAAGGTTATTTTAACAAAAAATACATAAAACTTTAAGCAAGTGATTCATGTTTATCAAAAGATTTTTCTAACTATCATTATTTAAATATATTGAAGACTAGATTTTACGTGCCTGACGATTCAATGAAAAGAGCAAAAAAGAAGGCACAATGAAAATAACAAGAGAGGAAAGGATTTGCACCCCGAGTCTCATCTGGAAGAGACTGGGACGGGACGTTTCGTCCTCTTTAGGACTCATCAGCCAGCCAAACTTCCCCTGTGATAGACTCAGAAAGGTGCGTTGGGGCCGTAATCCCGGTTCTCGCTCCCGAGTATGGAACCTCCCCCCTTAGAATACGAAACTGCCCATCCTAGTCTCTTCCCGATGACAGACTCAGGGTGCGAATCCTTTCCTCTCTTATATGCACTGTGCCTTCTTTTTTGCTCTTTTCATTATTTAAATATATATTAACTAGCGGCAAAGCCTGTCGGACGACAGACAAAAAAAATCTGAAAGATCATTTTATTATCAACTATAAAGTAAATATCTCCTTATAAACTACAAATTTTTGTAAAAACAGCATCAGATCCTTCTATCAGATGTCCTCGATCTATTCGGTCAAGAATTTTGATTTTGACGTTGTAAGCACAACATTCTTGAAAAATAGCAACATATAACTGTCCATGACTAAAAACAGGCTCTGGTAAATAAATACCAACCACATCTAAAGTTTGTCCTTGTAAATAAATTTTACTAAAAGTAAGAATGAAATATTATTTTTGACTCATAACGCCGAAAGGCATTTAAAACTCACCTTAGTAGTCTAAATACTGCGCTAACTTCTGAATGAAGCTTCTACGGCAAAAATGGTTTTGAGTAAGTATGCCAAATTTCATTAAAATGGGTGCAGTGGTAATAAAATTATTTGGTTTTGAACATATGTTTTGTTAGAATTTTAGTTGTCTAGGTCAATTCCCAAAGATAAAATTTCATGGAAACGTGGAATGACAAAATGAACCCAATATTTCATCCAATTTGAGTACCCTTGATACTCTTAATACCCTTGGATCTATCTTAATAGCTTAATTATATTGAGTTACAGACACAGACGAACTTAGCCAATTATGTAAGTTGATATTGTGGGTCCGACAGAACTTCACTGCAACATGAGAATGGTTGATCCCTGATCCCCAACACAGGTTGGGGATTTTTCCCCATTGAATTATTCTTCAGACATGTCATAAAGAGAGTCCCACTTAGCTCTGTTAAATGGGTCTTTCCTCCCCTTGGGTTACTGGTGGGCAGGAACTGATGTTATCAAATCTAACCTCAACTTAATCCAGTTGGACATGAAATGCTTGGTACCTGAAACTCCCACAACCCTACACAGGTCTATAGTGAGGCACTTGACCACAATCATACCCTTATTTTATAAGATGCAGTAGTTATGAATCAAATTTACAATTGTGTTTTTAACTTGCAGATTTCAATATACTCCTATCCCCACTGCAGAACACCTGCTGACAATATAAGATCAGAGTGGGCTCTCATTATAATAGTCGATAATAGTTTGATAATTTGAAAGTAACTTACTAGTTCTTATTGATGAATTTCTCCAGTTCATCTTTATTGCTGACATCTTCTTCATACTTAACACGAGAATCTTCAAATTTACTCTGCAAGGTCTTTGGTCTGAAGAGAACTACATCACTAAATAAAAAAATAATATAAATATTTAAAAACTTAACAGTTCTTTATCAAAAACAAAATAACTTTTCAAGTATTTGATAAGATTTTTTTCTTTTTTAAAAAAAAATTATACAAACTTTTTATAGCCATATTTTTTCAATGCATCAGCTGAAAACGTGTGTCCAAATCTAGCACTTTCACGCATTTTATCCGAGACTTTCATGAAGGTGGTCTTCAGCTCAACATTTTCATTCTCAAAGAAACCTGAAATTTGCATAATGTCGTACATTAAAAACTAAAGGACGCTTAGTAAGCATTATTGTAAATGAAAAAATAAAATAAAACACAGCTTACCCAAAATAGTCACTTCATCTTTTTCAAGATATTTATCCACATCCTTTGCACTAGCAAGTAACTTTGAGCTAGGTCCTACTTGACTTCTCATATACTTGACAATGCCATCTATTTATAAGATTCAAAAAAAGTTAGTAAAAAAAGAAAAGAAAGTGTTGCATTTATACAAAACATCGAAGTAAAATTTATTTTTAACTTTCAATATCTGTATTATTATTTTTGGATCATTCTTTTAAATGAGTTCTCTTACTTCAAAATAATAGTATCAAACTACAGTAAAACTCCAATTATCCGAATCGCTTTCAGAATTTCAGAAAAAAAAAATGAAGACAAACTTACTGCGATTCACAAAATAATAATTCTGTCTATGCGCGCTTTTGTTCAGCAAGCAATGTTACAGTACGGTACGTACATACTGTACTAATGTACCGCACTTGTAACTATGCTTAACATGTAAAAGTGTTGCCTTTTCATTTAATTAACTAAAAGCTCTTTTTCTTTAAAAATATTTTTTTTTCTCCCATTTACAATAATACACTAATTAATTAAAATAGACCTTTTTTTCGGAAAAAATCCAATTATCCGAATGGGGTCCAGTCCCAATTGATTCGCATAAATTTGAGTTCTACTGTACTATTCAAAACTATGTTGCAAATTTTCTCAGTTTTGTTGGTGTAACATTATTAATACTGTCACTAGTTGTAGCTCTTTCTACTGACTTAAATGTCCAATAGGATTAGATGCAAAATTTACTATTAAGGTTAGGTTAATTGCAGTAACATGTAACATACATGCCTTACTATGCTGTTACTAAAACCTTACCCCCTTACCACTACTCAATCTTACAATTATTAAAGAGTAACTAGTTAGAGTATTTGAAAAATAGCAATAAAAAGTAATATGTTTTTTATCTTGTGAATTTTCTTTGTTTCCACATTTATCTAAAATTTCACTCACTTTTATTAATTGAAAGTAATTTACACATCTTTCTCAAAACCTAATTTTATACAAGTGAAACAAAATCTAAAAATTGATGAAAAAACTTTTTTTTTTAAAATGAAGAGAAATTTAATGTGCCAACTAGATCAAGACATAGGTAAAAAAACAACGGCACAACGCTAAAGGAAGGAATTCGCACCCTAAGCTGTCACCGGGAAGAGACCGGGACAGACTGTTTCGTCATTTTAAGGACTCATCAGCCAGCTAAACTCCACCAATGACAGACTCAGAAGGTGCGAGAGGTTAGAATTCTGGGTCTTGCTCCAGAGAGCGCAACCTCTCCCCGAAGAATCCTAACCAAAAAATTAAAATACAAAAAACAAATATTCCTTGTCCTGCAATTTGCTAGGCACAAAAATGAATTTAATAAAGGAATTTTAAAAAATGCTCAAAGTCATGCATTTAAAATGAAGAGAAATTTAACGTGCCTGATTAGATCAAGAAAAACTACTATCTATTTCTTAACAATTTTTTGTTTTGTTTTGTTTTGTTTTGCTGAAAGATTTTACACTTACTTGCTTCCCTTGGCCCATTATATTCCTGTGAGAATTCACCATTCCTAAATATTTTTAAAGTTGGATAACCTCCAACACCAAATTTTTGACATGTTTCCTTCCCACTTTCTGTGCAATCCATCTAGTAAAAGAAAAAAAAAATTGTCTTATTTTTTTTTAAATTACATATAAAAATAACAGCCATTTAGGAGGGAACCTTATTAAGTGTGGTACTAATACTTATAAATTAAAAATATACAAAACTGATTTAAGGGATGCATCAAGTCTTACTTTTTACAAAATATGCATTTAAATAATTTAAAGTAACAGTTTTGTCACAAAAAATAGTAAAGCATATTCTTCACAACTCCAGAAAATAAAGATGGAATCATTCAAAATCCTCAGACTCAGTATGTTAGTATCTACTTGCTTCAATCACAGAAACATCAATAAATTTTTATAAATCAATATTTCAAAGAACTGGCACAGATTCAAAGAACCTTGGCACAGAACCAACAAAAACAGTTCAATGAAATCATTCAAAATGAATACGTGAAAATAATATTAGAACAGCTTGATATTTCAACAATTAAATAAGGAAAAAAATTAATTTCAACATTAAGAATTCATATATTTATGAATATGGATTTTTTTTTTTTTTTAAATATTAATTCTTATCTAAAAGTCAACTTAATTTGACTGTCTTCATTTAAATACACCAATCTTTATTTACCACCCTTGCCACTGCTCCCATCTCCAACAGAAACAATGGTAAATATACAGTAGAGTCCCGAAAACTCGATAACCCGGATAACTTGCCCCCCCTCCCCCCGAAGGGTGGAAAAACCCCACGCCCTTTAAAAGTAGGCGATTTAATTTTCATAAGGACGTGGGGTTTTTCCGCCCTGCGGGGGGGGGGGGGGGTTATCCGGGTTATCAAGTGCTGAGTTTTCGGGACTCTACTGTATCACTATCACTCATTCAGCTAAAACTTCTCAAAACATTGTCAGAAAAACCAACAGTCATCTGGATCATCTAAAACTAAACTTAAAGGAAATAGTCTTATAGATCAAAGTTTATGGTGGAAGGATAACTAAGTTACTCTATTGCTAAACAACAACATTATTTCAGAACTATATAACAAACTTATCACAAATCAGTATGGACCAAATTCACATCAATGATATACAGATATTCAAAATATTAAATTTTTTTTTTACACAGACATCAAGACATGGATTCTGGGCTTGCTGTAAAGTCACCAATGACATCAATATGTTCATAGAAGGTCTCTAATAGAACTTTTTTTCAAAGCACAAGTTACAGAAATCGTGATGCTCTAGGGCAAGCCTTGCATCAAATTTTCAATAATTTGCATATTTTGCCAAGAGATATTTCAACATTTGTGAGTTCAGCTGTCATAACAGTTTTTGTAGGTAGTTCAATGCTAAAACAAAAATGTAGAAGTACACCGACAACCAAATAGCCAAATGGGCTAAAGCTTCAAAACAAATAATATAAGATGTTATAGGCAAATTTCAATTAACGTCAATAACTATAGAAAAAGATTTAATATAATCCTCCAATATACTTAATGAAGGATTTTGGTTTGTGATTTATACACAGACCTGACCAAAATTTCCCTTTACTGTCATATTGTGCAGTAAACTAAAATGGTCCAGTTTGAGAAAGACTATAGCATTGCACAATGTAACATCTGTGGCTTACTATGGATCTTAGTTTTAATGCTACTTACTCTATTTCCAGGAAATTTGTTTTGTTTTACAGCTGAATAAAAAGTTTGTATATTTCATTTTGCTTACTTCTGCTATATTTTCACAGTAGCACCCTTTATTTTTCAGATTTCACCCAACCCCCATGGTCCTCAACTTCAAATAACCATGAGTGACTTTGTGAATATTTGCCCATACAATCCTGTATACATAATGTAAAACTGAATTGTCAGCTACAGCAGCAAATGGTTGACAAGAATGTTATTGTAACATTCATCAATGTTGTAAATATCTTAACTATTTTAATTGTTGATTATTCATTAGGTAATATTCATCAGCTTCATCCTTTCAACTATTAAATGTTAAGATATAAAAACACTCGTTTACATTCAACCTCATTCATATCCTTCATACAAGGAATTATTTCCTCTTTACATGGAATTATGCAAATACAATAGTGGAAAGAAAATAAAGAACATGAAAAAATATTCTGAAGTAGAAAACTTTTTCAATAAAGATTGATCACAAATTGTCTGCAGCCACCCCTCCTAAGATCAATGGAGCAACTGCTTGCTATACACAGAATACTGAGGTCATACCATTCCTAACAGATGGCCATTTGAGTTACAGTGTGCTTATCATGCTTAGTACAAATACTTTTTCAACCATTTGTAAAATTTAGACCACTAATAGTAGGCATTACTTGATGGATGCTATGTCCATAACTTTCCCTGAAAGATTTGGCCAACAGCAGCCTCCAGAAATGATCAAGAGCTACATTCAGACCATTGAGTTAGAGGCAGAGCAACCCAAGGCAATAAGATCCAGACTTCAATTGGCCAGTAATTAAAAGTGCAGGGTTTCCATCAAGGACCATAGAGTCATGAGCTTCCCAAATAATAGATAAAGGGCAGACAGAGCTCCCTCAAACAACTGATTCTTAAGATGTAAATGGGAAGGTTGTCCTATGTTATTTCATTCAAAGAACACTTTCAATCTTTGCCAAATGATACTCAAGATATACCATCATCCCTCAGTAAAATTGGTCTTTAGTGCACTTGAAGCAGTCATGTGGTGAGCCTTCATGAAACAGATTGTCCTTCTGTCAAATTCATCAGGTGTCAATACAGCATCAGAATTGCTAATGATTTGAAGAGTTGGGGTGCACAGCTGTAAATTAAGGAAGTATGTTTGGTACATCAGAAATGTCCAATCTCACCTCATCCAATAATTCCTTGAAGCAAGACTGAGGCCATTTATGCCTATGTGATGCAAAGAAATAAGTGTTTTTGGAGGAAGGAATGATATTCTATAGTCTTCATTCATGGCCAGTAGGTGACCAAACAGAGACAAGGTGAATAGCTTCTTCCATTATGTATATAACTCAGTAACGTGGAACCCACAGTCATACATAATCTGGGCTGCTATCAACTACAATGCTTTTATTCCTGGTGTTTGGATGGGATGTTGACCAGTTTTACATATGGGATATTTATGCAATGGATCTAGCTCACTTTCTGCACAATTTTTAGAGGAGGTATCAAGATACCACCCTCTGTTTCATTTGCAACTCAATGTCTAGAGGTTATCACACATGACCAGCATATTACCAAACCACTGATCGAACACGTACAATATGTAAAAATCAATCTCCCATTCTTAAACACAAAAAGTATATCTTCTCTGTTGCACCTAAAGCAGGGCGCACATGATGCAGCTTTTGCTGTGCAACTCGTTGCAATTAAGTTGCACAAAAAAGGTTGCAAAAGACAGTCAGGGCACACACGATGCAACATTCTTTGCGCCGCCGTTCGGACAACAAACGAAGCACACTACGAATTTGAATGACGTCACTTGACATTACGTCAAGGAGACTGCGGTGATGTCCTTCCAAATCTAATATCTGTGATTTATATTAAACATATGAGAAATATTGTTATAATATTATTAGCCGGTATGTAATCGCAGTTGATGGCAATAATGCGATTCACAAATAACAATGACCAACAGCCAATAATAATCCATTGCTCACTGAAACAATGACGTCACATGGCAGTTTCCGGAAATGGTGAATGAACGACAATCCACTTCCGATGTGAAAAATTAAAAAAAGATCTAGGTTTTTCAAACGCTCTGATACATTCTGTCGCATTAAATTACTGGATTTATATATAAACTCGTGTGTGAAAGAAACTCGCAATACCTGATATTCAATGTGTATTCGCTATTCGCCCATCTGAAGCGAAGGAAATATATTTAGACGCCATGTTTCCCCTTGGGCATGACGTCACGACTGACGTATTCCAACGCTGCACTGTGATTGGGTAATTTTCATGCAGCTTTCCGAGTTGCACTTGACAGAAATCCTCGCCTTTGCAGCTTTTTATCCATGCAACTCTGGTTGCAACTTTGCCCAAGCAGCTCAAAAAACACTCTAGGCCAAAAAGTTGCACATGCAACTCAGCCCAAAGCTGCATCATGTGCGCCCTGCTTAAAGGTCACAAAGGCATGGAATAACATTTTACTACAGAGGGCATTGCAGCACAAGGAGATTAAACCCAATATTGATTCGAGTAGCATTTCATTTATTCAACTTGATCAGTCATGCAGAATTCTCCACTTTCCACAAGTGTATATACCAAATACCCATTTAATCAAATTGTTTGCAATTTTTTTTTTTTTTTTTAAAAAGTCCAGCACATTTTTATCTATGTTCATAAGTCTTCTTACAATCACAACAACACAAAATTTCCTCAATAATTATCCAGTTAAGCATTTTCTAATACACGTTTTCATGATTCCTTTTAAATGAATGTTTTCAGTAATCCAGTTGTCCTCAAAACAAGAAAATGCACCCAGTACATTAGTTTTTAAGGCATGGAAAAAAATGTGGGTGTAATAGGTCAAATTTTAAAGATATTTTACTGGATTGAGGAGCTGGGCTCAATACTCCTAGATGGATGAGGATTCTTTCTTCTGCGAACTGTCCTAGGGTTCACCCAACCCTCTGTAAAAAGATATATTTTCTTTCCCAAGGGTTACAAAGAAGGGCAGGTGATAGTCTGATCACCAATTATTCACGACACCAGACATGAAACTTCAGGAGCCTCCAAGATTAAAGAGACCCTTTAACTTTCCAGATAGTAAAATGCATGAATAGATGAATACTTGGGTCATTCACATTAACACAAATTCTTTTCTTATTAGAAATGTTGAACATAATACCATTTCAAATAAAGTGCTGAAAATCCCTTGAATTAGAAAAGAAACTAAGATTGGCAAAAAAAGTAGCAACTAGGAAAAAATACGTAAATACAAAACAGATATACTAGAACATATATAAAAAGAAAAATCCCGACTCATCAATGCCCAGCTTAAACCTTGGACCTAGAAAGCTGAAATGTTGCAGAGATTCCCTTTATGATGTAGACAAGGAATAAGGTCGGATTTTTCAAAATTCCGCGGGACAGGGAATAAAGAGAATTTATATTTTTGCTTTACAGTTGCCTTATCGATGTATAGGTGTGTGGCGCCAACCCGCAATACATCTGATTTATCCGGAGAAGGCCACAATGGGCTATAATATCGTATATTTTTCGATCTCGATATTAATTTGCTAATTTTTTTTTTTTTTTTTTACGCTATATATGCAAGGGTTCCGGAGCAAAGCGACACCGTGACCTTGAACATTTCCCATTATCTCTTAATCATTCCAGGACTTAAGTGTAGTCGATTGAGAATATTCAAAATAGCAATTCTCGGACAGTGAAAAGCCATTAGAAGCCAAACAAAGAATCCCCGAGATTAATTGTGACAAAAACTGGGATTTCGCTACAAAAAAAATTGATGGTCAAAGGCATTTACTGTTACGCAGTGATATTATGGCCTTACGGCATGCTTACTTAGCAGCAGATCAGAGAAATTGTTTTCGATCGCAGTTTTTTTTTTTTTTTTTTAGTTGAGACGCTGGTCAACGAATCCCATACTGTGTCTTCGTGTTGGCAATCTCAGGGATGCAACAGTGTCCAATTGGGAATAAAATTAATAAATAAAAATAAATTTTTGAAATTATATTTCATGAGAAATCAGAATAGTTCAAGAAACATCGTATTTTCCGTACTCTTCAAACTTCCCCTAAATGTTAGCTTTCCCGCAATAAACACTGACATGTACAATCGATTCAAATTCTACTATTGCGCCATCTGGTGTCCAGGGTCGACATTCCGTTTGGAGGACTATAGTTACCTATAAAATATCTTCTTTAATAAATATTTTATTTCTTCGAACAAAAAACTTCAGGTTTTAGTCAAGAAAAAGAAAAGCTTTATCTTTCCTCTAATACTTCGTAATTCGCTATGAATTCAAACTTTTTTTTAAAGAAGGGCAGGTGATGGTCTGATAACCAGAACTCAATTATTCATGACACCACACAAAACTTCAGGAGCCTCTTTGAAAAAGAAAAGTTTGTATTCATAACGAATTATGAAGTATTAGAGGAAAGAGAAAGCTTTTCTTTTACTTGACTAAATACTGAAGAAGTTTCTTGTTCAAAGAAATGAATTATTGTTTAAGAGTATTAAAGATTTTATAGGTAATGATATTCTAGTATATTTAAAACATATGTATAGGCTTTGAGAAAATTTTTTCCAGCATTTTTTTTGTTTTTTTAAAAAGGGACTGAATCGATAATTTTCCAACAATTCATACACTTTGAAGTGTATCAAAAATATACTGATATGCTGTAGGTTTACGGATTCTTTTTTAATCTCTAACCAAACAAATTGACACTTTTCAAGGATATAATATGGGGAGGGAAGATTCCACTGTTACAATACAGCAGTGGAAACTAACCACTTCAGATTTCTTACTGTTCCAGAGTAAGAAATATAACCTTATATACATTTTATTTGTAACAAGTAAAAAAAAAAAACCTAGTTCTATTATATAATTTTATTCAATTACTGAAGCTTTAAGCTCTGTTGGCAGATTCATAGGCAAGACTAAAAAACTCGTAATTAACTATCTGTAATAAGACGAAAATGGAGAATCAAATTTAGCTAATAGTAATAACAGCACATATCCAATGAAGACTCGATAATTACGGGGAATCAATTACATTGTAGAACTAATACTATCAGGCTAGGATTTGAGTGAGACAACCAACCATATTATCAATTTCCACAGACTTGTCCTGCGAATTCGGACGAGATAATAAAATCACATTGAAACAACATTACTAATATCCTCCTTAAAATTAAAATGAAACTATATAAATAGCCGATTAAGGTTTTAAAACTTTATCTTACATTAATAAAAATCGCCAAAATATTAAAAAAAAAAATCTCAGCGTACTATTTTGTAATTAAAATGTTTTTGAATATTTTTATTGGCATTTAAAACCTAATAGAATAAGCCCGACGACCAAATCTGTTAATTATAAAAGGAATTTCAATTATATAATATTACGTTAAATAAAAGAAAAAAAAAATCACCTCTTCATCTCATTAAAGATCTCAATCTTATCTCAAAAAAAAAATTTAATATTAAAATCTCTAAAATTTATGAATATCAACATAAATATGGTAATTTAAATTAAAACTGAAACTAATTATTGACTCTTTAATATATTCTATGAGTCTTAATTTTATTATCTACATAGCAGATCTTATTCCATTTTTTTTTCCTTGTTTGACAAGATTTAAAGGCACTTTTTTAAAAGCTAGTTTTTCTTTTACATCTTTGATATATAGAAAAATACCCAAATAAAAATTACCTTTGCAAGAGGAACAGGAGGATCGTTATCTTTGAGAAGAGTCGCAGCTTTTTCATATTCGGGTGCTAAACGTTTGCAGTGACCGCACCTAAAGAATAGAAAGTTCCAGAAATTTCTAATTAAAAATGATACGAAATATAGTTAAAATTTTCATAAATTTAAACAATTTTAAGACATACTTTTCTATCTTAATGATAATGTGATTCGAATGTTCTAACTTTCATTGTCTTCGTTAATGGAATTGGTAGTTAGGCTTAAAACTTTAAAGAAAAAGGTACTTAGGAGGTTTAAAACAAGTAGAAATCTAGTTTAGTCTACATTAATAAGATATTAAACTCAGAAATGGATTTTAAATTCCCTGAATTCAAAGATATCAGCATGAAATCATCTAATAGCAACACGAATTCAAATACTCACCAGGGAGCAAAAAATTCCACCAAAACGGTGTCATGCTCGGAAATTCTGTCGTCAAAATCAGAATCTGAAAATTCTAAGACATCGCTTGCTAAAACGCAAGCGAAAAAACAAGAAACTAAACAGAGTTTAAGCATGGTTGAGTGTAAGCTTCCTTAGTCACATCCACCGGTAAAATGGCTAAATCCAACGTGTCCACTGGAGAGGATGAGTTGCTGCTCGTGCTGTAACACTCTGATTGGCTGATGGCAACAATAGACACAGTGCATCCTGGGAGCAAATGAACATCAAGGCTGTCAACAGCTGACGGGCAATGAGGGTCATATATAATTGTACAATGCAGTTACATTGTAATTCACTGCATTAAACACTTTGTAAAAAGAAAGAAAAAATAAATATCAAGTGGATAGATTAAACGTTCATTAAAAAACAAAAAAGGAAAAATAAATATTATATTTAATCATTTATGTTAAACAGGAAACGCTTTCTAGATATTCAGGAAAAGTAATGTAAACTCATTTACTTCTTAAATAAGATCCAACTTTTCATAAAAAAAATGGGAGTAAAACAATTTGGTTAAAATGCTCGTTTCAAGAACACTACTTAAACGTAAAGTTTATTAATTTCTATTTCAGATCCTCATTCAAATTTCTAAAATCTTTATTGAAGTATAGGCGGATATAGGGGTGGATGGCGAGGGGAGCATGACTTCATCCTCTCTGAAATCTCGAAATGTATTTAGAGTAAATCTAATTTTCTTTCGTAATTAATACCTCATCTCACTTAAAACATAAATAAATATTTAAAATATGCTTTATACGCAAATTTTTGGAAAGATAATTCGACTTTCCTTTATCAAGCTAATGATGGAATAATATTTTAAAAATAACAAAACAGGATAATGAGCATTAATTTAACAAAATATGTACATAATACAATAATAAGAATCATATCCTTACTTACAAGCAGACAACAATAAACCAATAATTTACTAATAATAATTGATAATTTAAAGATCATATCATTACATACATCATGATAAACAATAAATCTAATAATTCAATAATAATAATTGATAATAAAATAATACTCCCTATATTAATTTATTAGTTCTTCAAATTTTGTGGTTTTGTTTGAATTTAAATTTATCATTTCTTTAGCTAAATTCACAAATCTTTCGTTAATTTCTACACCTTCGTATCTGTTAAAATTTTGACTTCTCATATTTCTTATTATTATTATAATACTTTCCATTAATTTTCTAATTACAGTGTCTTTTTCAAAGACAAAGTAATGTACAAAGTTTTGACATTACTATTAGGTCTGATTTTCTTAAGGTTTTTTTTTTTTTTTTTTGGTTGGATGGCCGCTCGAGATGGATCTTGGTAGTTTATCCCTCAGAAATTTGAAGACATCGTTTTTGTTGGATATCGATAAGCCAAATTTAATCACCCTTCTCCAAACTGTAATCATGCCGTAAAATCAAAAATTAATTTACATCACAACATTGTTAGATGAGCAAACCTAAGAAACTTTTGAGGCCAAAGCCAAGTCCACACTTGGAAACATTTTCAGAAAACATTGTTTGGAAATTGTTTGCTGATTCCAATGCGTGGAAGCAAACAAATTAACGAATTTGTGCATTCCCTTCTTTTTTTCCGTTTTCATATTACATTTAATGCATGTTAACCTTCTTATTTATTACTTTTTCGCCTTTGCGTTTGGCTTATCGTTTTATTAAATGCCTTTTGTGCCCAACGCTCAGCGGGCCAAGGTAATTGTTCTGTATTTGTTACAGCGATTTTTTTTATTGTTGTTTGCTTTCTGCCGGGTCCCACTTTCGAGAGCGGGAGAAGGAACCATAGGTTATTCACGGGTTCTGAGCTTGATCATCGAAGCTAAATCTGGCTGATGAGTCCTAATAAGGACGAAACAGCTGTCCCAGATTGCTGTTGATGATGGCTTAATGCGTGAAAGCAAACGAATTTGTGCATTCCCTTCTTTTTTCTGTTTTAGAAATTGCTTGCAAACATGTTTTTTTTTTGTTTTTTGTTTCCTTGTTGTTTTTGAAGATGTTTGGAAATTGTTTATAAACAGTTTGCAAACAATTTGAAAGCAACTCGGAAATACTTTATATACAAATTCTTGTTTTTTTCGAGAAAAAAACAATGTTTCTTGTTTTCCATTGGAAATTGATACTGTTCGTTTTGAAAAGCGAGAGCTACAACAACACAGACGATTCTACCCCGCAAAGGGGTGATACGCTGAGATGGGCACTTTCATAAGACCTGTTTTTCTTTTAGTACCTGCTATTTTTGCAATAGTATTTATTCTTTCCATAATTCTTTCCTGAAAAGCGCAAATAGAACGCAGCTACTAGTAAACTAACACTGATAAAAAGTAAATATCCTCTCTTTATTTCTCCTCAACCCTATTTTCATGAAATCCAAGGAGACCTGACGCAAGCGCAAAAGCGTTGAAGGCTCTCGTAAACGAAAACGAACAGTAAACAGGAAACAATGTTTGCAAACACAGTCTGTAAAACATTTCCCTCCCCTGGACAGTACTGTGCGTTTATGAAAGGCAGAGCCACCACTGCCGGACGATTCTACTCCGCAGAGGGGTGATACGCTGAGATGGGTACTTTCCTAAGAAATTCTTTTGGATATTTTTGCTTTTAAGAAAAAAATAACAGAGGAGCATTTTTGCAATAGTATTTATTCTTTCCATAATTCTTTCCCGAAAAGCACAAATAGAACGCAGCTACTAGTAAACTAACACCATAAAAGTAAACATCCCATCTTTGTTTCTCCTCGCCCCTATTTTGAAGAAATCGAAGGAGACCTGACGCATGCACAAAAGCGTTGAAGGCTCTTGTAAACAAAACCGAAAAGTAGTCATTCTTCCTTGGTATGTGCTATGTCAACGCTCTGCTCATTTCTCCTTTATTTTTAACTATTCATTTTTTTTTTTTTTATTAAATCCATTCTCTTATATTGAAATGTAGACGCAGGAGAAGGCCCTACAGCTTTTTGAGGAATTTCAGTCTCGTAGAATACTTTGGGACATTACTTACTCGGAATACAAAAAAAGGATTAAGAAGCGCGATGCTTTGAATGAAATCTCCGACATATTTTCTCTCAGTCAACAAGAGATTGACAAAAAGTTGAAGGCTGTCGTTGTCAGTTCCGTAGGGAGCACAAAGCTTTTTGTAATCGGAAGAAAAGTGGTGCTTCTCCCAAGAAAGTGGGTGGTTTGGATACGAGCTATTACTGTTTTTGCTAAGTTCTCAAGAATTTCGAGGGAGCAGAAGTACTGACCCTTCAAATGATCATGAGATACTTGTATTTCTTTTTCAATTTTATCCTTTCTTATTATTATTTAAAAAAATTACTACTTTTAAAGAAGCACAAGCTATTAATATGTCCTCCTCGGTAAACATCTCTATCTCGACTGGCAGTACGCAAAGCATCTTAAAAACATGTTTCTACAACATTGTTTTTCAAACATGGTTCCAGTTTTTTCAAATGATTTGGAAACTGTTTTCGAACAGTTTGCAAACTGTTGGGAAACAAAAGAAACTGTTTGCAAACAATTTCCAAAAACATGTTTCTAAGTGTGAACTAGGCTTTTAAGAAAAGTGAATCTTAAAATAGATGTATAATCACCAAAATTTAATAAGACCTAAGCAATAAGATTAAATTCTTAATTTTGAAATGTGATTTGAGTCAGTGCATTATTATTTAAGTTACTTGGAGGTATCCATTTATTTAAATTTAATTTAAAAGTGGCTCTTAATTTTAGTTTGTGAATACTAACATCAAATCTCACAAACATAATTGTACTAAAATTTAAAGTTTGATGATGATCAATGCATTTTCATTTTTGTTTCATATGTAGAGTTTTGACCCTTATATAAAGTGGTCCTTAATAAGAGCCTCGTATATGTTTCAAAATCTATCAGATCCAGATAATAATATTAAACTCTTAAAGCTTAGTATTATTTATTTAACACTAATTAAATCATATTTAAGTTTGGTGTACATCGATTAATTATTTTTTTCGAGTTATCTTAAAGTTTTTCAATAACAGCCAATCTCACATCCATACAAAAAACATCATTCAAAACCGGTCAAAATTAGTTCTAGGAAACAAATAACGAGACTTTCCGTTATTAAAATCGGCTCATGGGTGTTTCGTGTACAAGTTATGTTTTGCGTACAGTTTTAAAAAGCTAAAATGACAATTCCAAAATTTCTTCAATACGATAAATTCGGCCAACAACTGCATCAAATTCACCAAACAAGAAGAACAGGAAAAGAAAATTAACTATTTAGATTTAACACTCATGAATAGTGAAATTGGAATAACATACGAACATTATGAAAAACCTTATAAAAGCAAACAATTCATAAATTACAAATCTGCACACAACATTAGAATAAAGAGAGCAGTGATCAAAAACACCTTAGGCCGTATAACCGTTAATACTAAAGATGAAGATAAAAGAAGAGAAAAAAATGAATAATTTTAAAAGAACATTAAAAATTAAAGAATACCCTCATTATTTCATTGACAACATCTTTAAAGATTTTAGTAAGGAAAATAAAGAAGACAAAATGAAAGGGAAAGAAGAAAGAAAAAAAGAATATGAGAAAAACATAAAGATTCTGAAACTCCCTAATAATATTAAAGTTAACAAAATTTTAATAAAAGAAATATGTAAAAAGAACGAAATTCAAATACTGTACAAAAAATGAAAAAACATAAATTCGATAATTAAACACAATATCTACAAAGAAACAGTGGATGGTATAATCACAGAGACAAAGGAAGAAAGAATTATGGGGACTGTATACAAATTAAAATGCCGAACATGCGGAAAAGTTTATTTAGGAAACACAGGCAGAATGTTAATGGAACGGGTTGAAGAACACACCGCCGCCTACAGAAATAACCATCCACTTGTTTCCGACTGGGCAGGACACTGCATTACAGAAAGACACAATCCTGACCCGATTGTGACCATATTATTTCGAATAACGGACAAACACACAAGGTACATCATAGAAGCCTGCACAATTCAAACCTTCACATGTATTAATAAGGACAGAGGTTATATGGTAAATCACAATACCCTATCATATTTTCAAGACATGATTAGAGGAAAAGAATACAAATTTCAATAATGTATCATCATTGCCAAATTGTTATCTTTATTCTGTAATAATAGAAAAAACTCAATACAAAAAACACTTAATGTACCAATACAAAATCTAACAGGTTTCATATAAATTGTTTGTCTCTATTTTTGTAATAATGAAAAAACACCTACTGTATCATTTGCTAATTTTTTCTTTGTTGTCAATAATGTAGAAAATCTTATTGTAGATATAATTAAAAAAAAAAGGAAGGCTTGAGGAAGCAAAAATAATTTGAATTTTTGCGAAAAATCGCCAAATAAATGAAGAAGTATTATAAGTGGAGTCTGATGTCATTTATATGTTTAATATTAAGAAGAAATGAAGAAGAATAATAAAATGAGCTAATTAGGCCTATTAGGAAAAAAATATAGATATAGAGAAAATAAAAAGAAGTGCAATGGGAATGAATGACTGTAAGTGATCTGCATCTCAAATTCTATTTTCCTGTTGTTTAAGGCTAAAAAATAATGAAGAATTGAGTGCTTTTATTTTTTTCTGCAGGGTATTATAATACATATTTAAGTTTACATCATCGCAATATTTTTTATTATTTGTATTATTTGCTATAGGCCTAAGTTTATAAATTTGTTATATCAATATTTTTTAAGATAATAGCTTTTAATTTGTTTTAGGTATTGTTATCTATTCATATTTTTCTCTGAAGATGTCACTTCGAGTTTGATCTCGATCTTTTTGACATTCTTTCAGATCGAAATAAGAAATTCCAATATTTGCTTTTTGGCTTTCTCCCTATTGCTGTAATAGAAAAGCCTAATAACCATACATCTAATATACAAACAGAATTGTTTTTTTGTAATTCTACTATTTTTTCATATTTTATATACAGTAAAACCTCGTTAAGTCGTCACCCGGATAAGTCGTCACTCCGTTTAAGTCGTCGTTTTCCTTTGGTCACGACAAGGTCTCATACACAATAATGTAAAATAACCCTCCTTTACCCGTCACCAAATTTAATTCTACTCCGGATAACTCGTCACCCTCAAAAATGGCTAAAAGCATCTTCTCCATTTTGCATGCCATCGTGTAGTCTTTTCAGCCCCGCCCCTTCACTTTAAGAAAGCCAAGCCTTTACGGGGAATTTTCGACCATTTCTGTCACTTTGTGGGATTTAGGTTCTTGGAATCTCGCTGCTAATCATTCGAAGCATCTGTCGAGTGTAGACGTTCCTGAGTGTGACTTCATTTCATAGCGAGTAAGCCCCGCTATAAGTGCTATTTTTTCTCTTGCAATTTCGTGGTTCGATTATGTTATTAACATGCCAGAGAAACTAAAAGATAACGAGGTAAGTTTTCAAGAAAAAAAAGTGCAAAATCAAATGTTTCGAAAATAGCTTTTGCCAAAGAACACCATATTCCCAGAACTACATTAAGCGATATTCTTTCATCGAAACAAGTACAGTCAGACCTCTATTTAACGAAGTCGCTAAATCCCGAAAAAAAGTTATATAGAAAATTCGTTAAATAGAGATTCACCTTTTAAAATTACTTTAAACTAAATAAAACAGATTTAAAATACATAAACAATAAATATTATTAAAAAAAGTAATAACTTCAATGATATGAAGCATACCTTATCATATGCGTACTTAAATTTTACTAATAAAGTCTGTTAATTTTGTCTGAGGTTTTTTTTTTTGAAAAAGTGTTTTCGCTCATAGTACGTCTCGCATCTTTGCAACGCACTAAAAACCCCTTCACTATATTCTTCAAATTGTAATCCGCTTCGGACTGTTTCAAATGATTTTAGCATTTCATCATACGAAGGTTTTTTTTTTTTTTTTATTTCTGCATCATGATCATTTCCATTTTGATCATCTTCATCTTAATTCATAGCTGTATTGTTTTTATTTTTCACACTGTCTAAAATATCCGATTCAGTTAGTGTTCCGAGGTCTCAACTTCAAAATCAAGTGAAAGATAATCATCAATCAGCACATCATCGTTAATTTCTTCTTTTTCCCTCAGCTGTATCCAAATTTCTTTCATTTCCTCTATGGGAATGTTGATAATAAAAACATTTCAATAAAATAAAACAAAGAACGCACATAACTAAACAAAACACAAAGATTTAACATCTCTTGTCTAAAAACATTTCAAGGAGAAAAAAAAATAGATACCACGAAAAAGTTCGTTAAATAGAAAATGCACTTCGCTATTTGGAGGTTATTTTACGAAGAAATTAGGAAAATGTTCTTGGTTCCAAAGAAAAGTTCGCAAAATAGAGAAATTCGCAAAATAGAGGTTCGTTAAATAGAGGTCCGACTGTAATTGAAGAAGCTGACTGCAAAGACAAAAGAAAGAGAATGAGGAAATCGAAGTTTGACGAGATCGAGGAGGTTTTAGTTTGATGGCTAAAACATGCCAGATGGCAAAATGTGCCGATTTCTTCCGTGATTCTCAAAGAAAAAGCCATGAAAATTGCTAAGGAGTTGAACTTCTTGAAGATTTCGGCGGCAGCAATGGTTGGCTGGAACTTTTCAAAGACAGACATTGCCTTTCTTTTAAAACGATTTAAAAAAAAAATATATTTTCCACTCATTCATTTGCATGTATTGATTTCTGAAAATCTTGTTTTTCTTACGGAATCCTACAGCAATTCATGAAAATACTGTATTTTAATGGGTTTTTTTTTTGTTTTGTTTTGTTTTCAAAAATGTCCACTCCGCCTAAGTCGTCACCCCGCTTAAGTCGTCAAAAATGTTTGGTCCCTTGAGTGACGACTTAACGAGGTTTTACTGTATTTTTATTTTATTGCTGTATAAGACAAAGTATCTATCCAGATTTTAAAGAAGATTCACTTTTTTAGATTTTATGAAACCTTTTTGACTGTTTTTTGAGTTATGTCGTCTAGAATAGATGTCTGCCACTTGAAGGCGGAGGTATCAGTCAATTAGTAGCAGTCGTACGGGTTCCATGTGAAATTTATACTAGTAGTGAAACGCCGTTATGTCGGACCTCTCAGACTTCGAAAGAGGCATGATCATTGGAGCGCGCTTCGCTGGAGCTTTAGTGACGATAACAGTCAAGGGTATTGCACTGTGTCAACTGTTAAGACAGCCTACACCAAACATGGTAAGACATCATCTGCGAAACAGTACAGTGGGCGAAAGTCAAAGCGCACCGACAGTGAGATGGGTGTTGAAGGGGATAGTGACCCAACAGCACAAAACAACAGTGTCCCAGATAACCTCCGAGATGAACACCCATCTCCAGGATCCCGTATCAACCAAAACTATCCAACGGGAACTGCATAGCAAGTTATGAACGCGAACATTCATAGCAGAACGGATATTCTAAAACCATTGGTGACACCGCATAATGCGTTGAAGCGACGGCAATGGTGCTGCGAGCACAGACACTAGACACTACAGCAGTGGGACATCATTTGGTCTGACGAATCTTCCTTTACATTATTTCAAAAAAAAGGACGTGCTTATGTGTGGGGAACGCCCGCAGAAGCTTTTTTTGTTGACTTCCTTCTTCCTACTGTTAAGCATGGAGGGGGCGCTGTGATGATGTGGGCTGCGATATCTTGGC
>JAFIDM010012231.1:108470778-108494647 GCA_023159025.1 Thereuonema tuberculata
AGGAATGGCTGTCCCTTGAACATTGTGCATGACATGTATTATTCCGTTCCAGGTCAGAAACAAGCTTTAATTCAGGCGAAGGGTGGGCCAACATCCTACTAATAAAGATTTTGTGTCGTTTCACATATGTTCATATTATTTTGTCCACTCCCTGTAGTTGTATTGGGAGTACCTGTAAGTCTTAAATAGGTCCTTTAAAAAAATAATAGGCCTAATCATTTGTTGCAATAACTGCACTTATCTTTATCAAGCCTCATATTTAAGAGACAATCACACAACGATTTTCTTATATTCAAGGCTTTTTTTCGGTCGGAATGCACCGGAACAACGTTCCATTTCTTTTTTTGAATGTAAAATAATACGATACGATTTTATAAAAAAATTAGTCTACAAAAAGTATTTTAGTATATCTAAAGCAATTGTTTATATAATATCTATTTTTTTTAAAGTTTTATTGACCAGTCATAGCTGGTAACTTCTTTATTCTAATTTCTAAGTATTTGTAATCATTTACAATAGTTTTGTGACTTATTTTCACAATGTTGTTTAGTAAATACATTTAATGACAACCTTTTTTTTTTTTTTTCCTCATCGTAAACTTCTCTCAACTTTATAGTGGTCCTAACAGAAGTTGGTGAACTGCGAAACGCAGAAAATCAATTGTTTCATTTCCAAATAGAATTTCCTCTATAAATATATTTTAATAATGTGAACGAGAAGTAGTAGCTTTTATTATGATAGATGCAGCTGTTTTGTTTGTTTCATTTGTAGGACAGACTATATGCATGGAAATTTTCAACTGTTTTAGTTTGTCCTGTAATTCTATTTATTTGTTGTAAAGTCATCTATAATTTTAGTTTCGTTTAAACAACATTCAACCAATGTAATTAAATTGAATGTTGATTACATCAACTTAATTTTTTTATCTATCTCTATATAGTTTTCCAGATCTAACTGAGCGCAACGCATTTCCTCTGTAATTGAAAAATAATTTTAATTTCTACAATGAAACGTTCGGTGCCGGCAATCGAAACTACAGCCTTCTGATCCGAAGTCAGATGTCGTATCCATTAGGCGATAGGGGTTACATTCTAATTATTGTTAATATCTCTTATCATTCACACACCTTCTGTGTGTGTGTGTGTGTGTGTGTGACGCAATGAGAGAAGAGCCAGAGGAAAGAAAATACTCATTAATTTTAGCGTATTTAGCCTAGTAGATTAAAATTTAAATGTCAGTGTTCATTTTTTAGACTAATACAAGTGCAGGCCAGATGAGCATTAGATGCAGAAGCTCGCCCTCAGCGATGAACTGAAGAGTCTTTAGAGACATTTCTCATCTCAACTAAAAGCCGTCACATTGTTGACAGGACTTATATACTAGTTGTTTTTAATATTACTGTAATGAATAGGATATCTCATCGCTTGAGCTATTATCGTAACTTATACAATATTTGAGATATTTGTTTGCAAAAACTTCTAAATGATTTAAAATTAAAATCATTCAAAATCCTTGGAAAACTTTTTATGTGATTATTATCTATCAACAACAGGAACTAGTTTATGGATTAAAGTTATCCTCCAGATAACCTCATTTGGTTTTAAGACTTGCCATTGAGCATCTTCAGTAGATTTTTTTTCTTCAATAATATCAGTTGAAACAGTCTCGTCTACACTCAAGTACGTTCAATGACTAACCATTACATAATTGATGTATTTGTCTGTCTAAAGCCGTGCGAACACTATGCAATTTTTCAGCAACTTAGTCGTCCGATTTTGACGTCGCGAGTTGATATAAACTTTTGTCAAATCCCGAACACCATGCAATTCGACATGAAGTCGGCCATGATAGAAGGAATCCCATAATGCAATGCGTTTCCCAAACCCGATGTGGAAAATCCGAAAAAATCGAGGTTTTGAAACCTCTCTGATAAATTCTGCCGCATACAATTACTGCATTTCAGTATAAACTTTATTTATGCACGAAAGAAACTCGCAATACTCTTGATATTCATTGAGTATGAGTATGTCTTCAAAACGAATCGGCAAATATCATTTTCGACGCCATTTCTTTCATGGGCGTGGCTTCACAACTGATGTGTTCCAACGCTGCCCTGTGATTGGGTAATTCCCAGCGACTTCGATGCAATTTTTCGAGTTGCAGGTGTAGGAACAACTCGAATCGGATGACAAAAGTTGCAGCCAAGTTGCATATGAACGGGCTCAAAACTGTCAACTCGTGACGTCAAAATCGGACGACTAAGTTGCTGAAAAATTGCATAGTGTTCGCACGGCTTAATAGCAAATCATTACCAAAGATTGCTACACACTGCTTTGCTACAGAAATACTGCTACAATTTTACTCAATTTTTATTATTATTATTATTATTATTATTATTATTATTGCTATAGACACCGAGGTTTATTTTCATTGAGATGCCTACCTTGTGAGTTCAATGTATCTTAAAAACTCAATTAGACACAGAGTTACTAATATTCTCCCAGCACAGTCTGAAAAATCTGAATAAGGATCTGTTAGTTAAGGAGTAAATCTCTAAAGGAAAGCTTTTGATTTTCATTACAGTGGCGATGTTCATTTTATATGTAAATTTTTAAGATACTCAATTTATTTAGTACATAACGATGTCATATTTTCATTTCCATCTGAAATATTGCAAAAAGCCTAAGCATGCAAAGACACCCTCGAAAACCATTTCTTTCCTTAAACGTTGCTATGTTTGTGATTATCTTGGTCATTTTTTTTTCATGAACTCTAGCGTCTTTCTCGCATGGTGTAATGGTTGATATTTCCAGTATAGTCTATATTTCTGTGGGCGTACCATTTTCCAAGCTATTATAAATTGCATTTTAAATTCAATTTCAGACTTGAATTTTGTTTTGACTCCATTTTTTTTAATATGTTCGTTGTAGAAAAAAATGTTCAACAGCTGTATTCCTAACAAATTATTTAACAATAACATCTGTGAGACAGCTTTGGTCGCAAATACTAACAAGAGCTGTGGATACATCCAATAATCCTCATCCAATTCTCTTCAAAAAGCTATTTTAACGAACATAGTGGATATTGGCTTAATCCATTTTTGAAAAAAAAAAAACAAAAAAAAAAACCCCACAAGTTCTTAATCATCTGAAGAATTTCCAAACACACTACTTCATCTGAGGTAGTACAGTATTTGTATAGCTTAAACATTAATTTTGTTGATTTAAATAGGCATCAAAAAGGCATGCGTCTTTTGATAGGAATTCTATTCTTAGTGAAATAGAATTCCTATCAAAATACGTACGCCTTTAGTTTGCAATATGTAAAAATAAAAAATACAATCTAGCAATTATAAAGTATTCATATTTCATTTCTTACATACAATACACTATTAACTGAACATTTTTTAATATCTTTTCTAAGTTTCAATGTTTCCAGAAAACGATAATCTCTTCAATTCAAATCAATAACATACAACGAAAATCTTCTATTAAATTCCATATTATTTTAATCACAATAGTTCGTGTCATTTTAGCAAGAAACTTCATCGGGTATTAGAGGACAGGAAAATTCTTTTTCCTCAAAAATTCGTTATTATACATTTAGAATTTTAACCGTAATAACTCTATTCTTAGAAACAATACATGGGCTTACCGTCCGTAATCACTACAAGTTCAACATGTAATATAACAGATACAATAATTAATAATGAATAATTTTTCAACAACATTAGATTGGTGTATTATAGAGCCAACAAATTAATAAAGAAAAGCAGAGATCAAATAATAAGTAATAATTTGAATACTACGGGGGTGATTTATAAATTGAAATGTAGGGATTGTAGTAAAATTTATTATGGAAGCACAGGAAGGACTCTAAAGGAGCGTGTATTGGAACATGTTAGAGCCTTTAAAAATGATAATATATCTGATTGGGCTGATCACTGCAAAAATTTCAATCATAATCCGGATCCACTAGTTGAAATTTTGATTAATATTCAAGAAGAGAAAGAAAGACTCATGATTGAATCCTGTATTATTAACAATTTCCCTTGCATCAACAAAGATAATTTTTAAAAGTGAGTGAAGTAACTTTTGATAGTTTTAAAAATTGCCTCAAAAATAAAGAAAATTTCTTATAATTATCAATGATTCATACATTATTGATTTGAGAAAAATTATTGTTAGAGAAAAATTATTAATTGTTGTATCTGTTATATTACATGTTGAACTTGTTGTAATCAAGGACGGTTAAGTCCATGTATTGTTTCTAAGAATAGAATTGCTACGGTTAAAATTCTAAATGTAAAATAACGAATTTTTGAAATTCTAAATGTAAAATAATAAATTTTTGAGGAAAAAGAAAAACATTTTCCTGTCCTCTAATACCCGATGAAGTTTCTTGCTAAAATAAAACGAAATATTGAGATTAAATATGGAATTTAATAGAAGATTTTCGTTGTAAGTTTCAATCTGTTACCTGTAGATATTCTAATTTCTATTTTTTACCACTAACCAATAAAAACTTTGAAATTTATTCCTTTTTTTTTTGTTTAATTTGTAAATAAGTTGTGCTAATTTTGAATTAATAAATTACATTGAATTAAAAATTCTAAAATTAATTTGTAATTCTGCTTTATCTGTTTCTTATTCTCAAAAATTTCTCAGATCTTTAGTGGTGAGTCTGCATTTGCTAATTTTTTTTATTACTGAATTACAGCATGACAATGAATAATTTTTTTTTATCCTGTTCATTTCCATTTTGTTTTTATTATTTTGTTGATAATCGATTTTCGTAATCAAGAAAAAAAAAATCCAATAAAATATTCATATATAGCTCCAGGATTGAAGAGGGATGTTGTCATATTTTCGAACTTCAAGATAACAGCATTTACAATGCAAAAGGCGTTCGGAAATGTTTTGCACTCTCGTCGTTACAGCAAAGTTGAACGTATAGTCGCCAATTCGGTACTTATTTTTTATTTTAGCCAAAAGGATTACTCTAAAAAGAAAAAAAAAGGACTATAAAAATAAATAAATAAATGTAAGTACAGTGCAACTTGGATAATTCGAAGCTGAAGGGACCACTACAAAACTTCGAATTGAAATAACAAGTTACATCTTTTAACTTTAATTTCAGGTCCACTGAAAGCTTGAAAAGATTATTCTGTCAATAAGTAAATATTTATTCAGAAATATCATGGTATGAAAGACTTAAACACTATATGTATGTAAACAAAATAAGATTTAAGCTTATATTATGTAAGCTACAGTACATATTAGATTCAATACAGAAAATTAAAGTTTTTCAAAAAATTGTGCAATGTCTGATTGTTTTGTAGAATTCAGTCGCTTAAGGTTAGCAAAATCATCAAGCATGTTTAGTTAACGGAAAACAGCTTCACTTACGGTGGTTTGTCCTTCAATGTACCAACGAAATTCGGCGCTATCCCGTACTCGTTGGCGATTTGGCATTTCTTCTTCATACCCTTTTCCACCTCGCGAATGACGGCGACTTTTTCAGCGAACGTTAAATTCTTGTACACACGTGGTTTACTGAAAGACATGGTGACACTGACAGCAGGAAGCTCGATTGGCGTCTGAAGCGTCACGTGTCGAGCGGTGGCGGGAAGGGGATTTCAGTTGTCACGTGTCGAATTTCTTAACGAGTGAAACGCCGAAAAGTCGTTATGGTTCGAAATTTTTTATAAAAAACTTCGAATTAAGGAAGTAGAACTTCGAATTATCCACGATTTTTTAACATTGATTTAATAAGAAATTCAAGGGACCAAGAGAAATCTTCGAATTAACCACGATTTCGAATTAAAGACGTTCGAATAATCCAAGTTGCACTGTAATAGAATGGAAGTCATAGATGAAATTTATAGATTAGTTATGAATTTCATGAAACAAAAATTATTCTTTTAAAGGAAATTAATACTTAATCTAACAAGTACAGTAGAACCTCATTACAACGGACTAATAGGGGCTGAAGCATTGCCGTAGCTAGAGGACTGGGGGCCCCGGGGCAGAGCCGGAGGATGCGGGGCCCTTGACAATCTTTCAACAACCAAAAAAAAAAAAAAGAAAACGACAATCCTATTTCAACAACCAAAAAAAAAAACGACAATCCTATTTCAACAATCAAAAAAAAAAATAAATAATCCAATCCAATTGTCTGCCTCGGTGGTAGCTACGGCCCTGGGCTGAAGGTTGTCCGTTTTAATGAAAGTCCGGTTTATAACAAATAATTCTTATAGGGGTGCGGGTGTAATGCAGTAGGGTGTACATCAATGAAAGTATAATAGTTAACTATAAAAAGTGTTTATTATATATCAAATAAAAAACAGCCTTCAACATAGTAGGTGGAATTGAAAAAGATGTGTACGTATACACTGCATTAATATTTAGAACAAGAAGCTCCTGTTTCATGTTGATTCATTGGTTTGAAAAAATAATTTATTTTCTGCTGGGTTTGTTTGCTGCTTATTTCTTCAGTTAATAACTGACGGAGGTCTTCATAATAGGCAAACACATTTTCATTTGAATCCTGTTTTAGTATTACAATTTTTTTTTAAAAACTGTCCATTATAATAGCGACGTCCGTTATAATAGGGTCCGTTATAATGAGGTTCTACTGTACAGTAAGTATAGTTTTAAAGGATATTGTTTTAAATTAAAACTGAATTTCTATTAGTATATTTTCGAAAGGAAAAATACATTATTGCATTAAATGAAGAGATGAGCCTGGGATCTTATGATAAGCGTTGATCAGGGGTCGTACATCACGAATATATATGCCATTCAAATTCTGCCTCTCATGTTATATTTATGCATATTTATAGGAAAAATCGTCAAAACCTTATAATCACGTTGTTTTTAGAGCTTTTAGGGCATTCGTTTAATTACAAATAAGTAATAAAAGAAGTCGAAATCTGTTCACGGGTTTTTAGGGACGTGCCTTAGAAGTGGGGCATGACCTCAAAGTTGTGATGTAGATAACTGCCGTAATTTTGAGCTTTTCAGCTAAAACTTTTATGGGTACTAGATACCCTTAAGGACTTGCATGGTAATATCAATCATTATTCACAAATCTCAAGGTGGTTCCCTTTGGGAAATGTACTTACCGCGGTGTATGGCGGCAGAGATGTTTTATATTCCCAGTTGTTTATATGAGTTTGAAGAAACCTCGGGGGGTGGCGAAAATTTACGCAGTAATAAATAAAGAATAATAAAGGCACGGTAATTCAAGATTAAGTTACTTGACTGAAGGAGTCGGTTCGATTTCCAGCGATGTTTGGAGATTTTTTCTTTGGTTCTTCTTCAGATGGGTCCTGAGTGGAATAGGCTTGGCTTTCTTTCCTGAGGGTTAAAGGCGGGCAAGTGTCGGACTGACCAACAACCTTATACACAGTCCCGTTGGTAACGCAAAGCTGGGAGCCTTAGTATCCGTGAACCTAAGGATTATATGTTGGACCCCAAAGGAGCTGTAATTGCATACTTTAGGTTTTCAGTGAATAAAGAGTGTGTAAATGTAATCAGTAGGTTAATGACTTTAGCTCAGCACAAATAATTCACCACATAGCTACTTTAAAAAATTAACATATTAAAAATTAAACAATTAACACAATTAAAAATTTAGACAAACGCAACAGGTTTCTTTGGTGAGTTCACCAATTTCATCAGGCGGATTACAAATTGCAAGCACATACGCATCTTATAAGTCGTGCAACAAAGTTTTTAACATAAATTAATGGAAAATGTAACACAAATGACTTCATGATGACGTAATTAAGATCCATATAAGGCTTGCGGTGGAAAATATCATAACCAGTAAAGATATGTAAAATGTACATTGATGCTTTAATTTTATTTACTAATTAAATGTAGTCTTTATGTTATTATGCATATGTACATTGCTGCATACGAGACTAGGGTATTTCCCACATCGTTGAAAAGAGGATAGACGAGGCCTTTCACGTCCTACTGTTCGGGAATCGTCTTCAGGTCTCCCCACTTGTGGAGTGCAATGCACTAGGGCGCCAAGTTACCAGAACGCCTTCCAATCAAATGATCCATAAAACCTCATTGGATGAAAAGAAAGGGTGCACGAAGACATAGCGGGCATTTTAAGGCACAAAAGCCCTAGGCGTAGCCCTGTGCTCGCCCAACTTTAAATTCCGGGCAAGAATTGGTACTTATGTAATAACAGTTGGATTTAGGCTAAAAGATTCGTCTGAAGAAATAAGCAGGGAAAAAGAAAAAAAAAAAAACCCAACCTTCACCTGTATTGGGATTGAACCACGAGGTGGTCGTGATTGAACCCGTTTTCCTGTCTACTGAGAAATTCCAACATTTGAACCTACGCATTTAATTATATATTTTGAATAGAAATAGACATTTTTATTCAAATTTTTGACAACCTTACACGTTATCAATTTCTTGTCATTTTACTGATTATTATTGAAAAACATTTGCTGATATAGTGTAGTATAAATAATTCTTTTCTGTGAAGTTCTACTTACGGTAGTAAACAGGAAATTTGAAGGGAAAGTATCGTGACGACTACACACACATCTGTAGCGTCAAATTTAGTAAATAAGTAATATTTTAAAATTTATGAGATTATTCTTCTCATTATTAATTTACTCATTGAAATATTCTTATTTTTTATTATTTTAATTGCGAGTACTTAGTTAATTAATTATCATTATTTTAATCAATTACTAGATTAATTCTTTTTTTTTTCGTAGATGTAATAATTATGTAATTGAATAATTTTTTTCGTAAGTCGTTGACATAAAATAAAATTTTATCATTAGCGTCTGTCTGTCTGGGTGTAGGAGCAGATATAGCTCAAAAAGGAATCTGAGTTGTTTTCGTTACAGCAGCAATGAAAACACAGTCCATCAAAGGACTTGTCAGCACTCGGATTAGTCGAGCAAATACAAATTTTATGCGCCACTGTAATGAAATAGAAATTAGGATGTTTTAAAGCAGCTTTGATATTTTTATTAGCTGACGAAAGCAGTTTCTCTGATGTGGGAATACTCAGAGTAAAATCAAGACTAATCTCTTATAATCGAAGCTGTCACTCCAATGACTTGTGCAAATAACGTGTCATTGATAAACGCTAGATTTCTAAGTAATAATCTGGTAATAGATAAGGATTTCAAGACAGGGAACTTACAATATACATACTGCTGCAAAAATTATAAGGGATGCTATCAAGCACATGTATAGAGGCCCCGGCTCTCTTTTCTGAAATCTTTTTACGTATAAATTAACCCGATTTTCTTTCTTTTTTGCTTCGGTAGCTATTCGAAGAGATCTTTGCTCAACTCCCGAAATTTTGAAAACGACTTCTTTTTTTTTTTTTCTGTTGTTGTCAGTTCTCTAATCCCCCCTCCTCCTGAAATACCATCTTATATACACCCCTGGATTCTTTTATTCGTAGATAATTTATTATGATTCGATGACGGGGAAGGCACTTCATACCGTATATAAAAAAAAAAAAAAGTTCAAAAATGCAAGGGGCGTGCAGTCCTGCATATACGAAACTGGGTTTTCTAGCAAGGGAATGGATATCTAACATTTGAAAGGAATTACGAACAAATTAATTAATGTTAATTGAAGATTTAAATAACTACAGTAGAACCTCATTATAACGGACTAATTGGGGCTGAAGGTTATCCGTTTTAATGAAAGTCCGGTTTATAATAAATAATTCTTATAGGGATGTAATGCAGCAGGGTGTACATCAATGAAACTACAATAGTTAGCTATAAAAAGTGTTTATTATATATCAAATAAAAAACACACTTCAACATAGTAGGTTGAATTGAAAAAGATGTGTACGTATACACTGCATTAATCTTTAGAACAAGAAGGTCCTGGTTCATGTTGATTACTTACATTCATTGGTTTGAATAAATAATTTATTTTCTGCTGTTTGTTTGCTGCTTATTTCTTCAGTTAATAACTGATGGAGGTCTTCATAGTAGGCAAACACATTTTCATTTGCCGATTGTTCAACATATTGAATAACAAAATTTAAATGGTCTTTCACTTGCTCACCTTAATTGTAGGCCGAGTAGTGTCTCCTACATCTTCTTCCTCGGTATGAGTCTTGCAGAGCATCCATGTTTACGCAAAACAACACAACGATAGATGTTAAATCGCTTGCTTGGAAATGTAAAACTCGTCAGATAAAATAAGCATCCTTTATTATTATTACATTTTTTTTTCTAAAACTGTCCGTTATAAGCGACGTCCGTTATAATAGGGTCCGTTATAATGAGGTTCTACTGTATTTGTCGACTGGAGACTAAATGCTCCGTTTACTTTGCATAGAATGAACATTTTAAACTTACTTAATGAAGCATCATCAGATCAAATATCTTCACATAAGTACATGGATACCGCCGGTTCACTGATAGGATAATAAGGCCCAATCTTAAGTTCACATGGCTTTCGCGATTACTGGATCACACAGATAATCCGGTCGCTCTGTCTTTTAGCTTTACATCTAGCTCAGTGTCAATGATTTATTACAGATATTATTGACACGCTGGTGAATTTTAGAATCATTTTAGAAAACGTCAGCCTGTCATAATAATGTAGATGATTGATGTATACTGATGTAAAATCCACATTATTTAATTATGTTTAATTAAATAAATGTCACTTTTTCTTTTCATTATTTTTTTTAGTTACATCACTCAAGCAAATTTTACAATTAATAAGATTTTTATTACAGTAGAACCTCATTATAACGGACTAATAGGGGCTGAAGGTTGTCCGTTGTAATGAAAGTCCGGTTTATAATAAATAATTCATATAGGGGTGTAATGAAGCAGGGTGTGCATCAATGAAAGTACAATAGTTAGCTAGCTATAAAAAGTGCTTATTATATATATCAAATAAAAAACAGCCTTCAACATAATAGGTTGAATTGAAAAAGATGTGTACGTATACACTGCATTAATCTTTAGAACAAGAAGGTTCTGGTTCATGTTGATTGCTTACATTCATTGGTTTGAAAAAATAATTTATTTTCTGCTGAGTTTGTTCGATCGATGTATCTCTTGCTTGGAAATGTAAAACTCGTCAGATAAAAATTAGCATCCTTTATTATTACATACATACACAGTACTTCAATCCGAAGATCGGTTGAAAGTTCACGGACCCTAGTGACCCCCGAAGGGCGACCCCTAGGAGAAACCGTAACTTATTCTTGGGAACAGATACTAGAGTGGATTCCCGTTGCCTTCTCTAGGACGCCATTACGGAATGACGTCAGACCGAAGGGAAAGTGAAGAAGAGGCTTTACAACACAGGAAAGGAAATTGAAACATCCATGCTCACAACCGGGATTTGAACCCGGACGCCAGCACACTGGCCTCACGGCAGACCGACGCCTTTATTATTATTAATTTTTTTTTAAACTGTCCGTTATAAGCGACGTCCGTTATAATAGGGTCCGTTATAATGAGGTTCTACTGTATTAAGAATATCGAGCCAAAGATACTGGTTTTAATTAATTTACAAAGTAACGATAAATTATACAAGGAGTTTGATATTACTATTAAAAAGTTTGATAATTATTGAGCTTATTAATAAACAAAAAAATTCTTTCTCGTTTCATTTTATTATTGAAATATTTTTGCTTTACGAAATTTCATTACATTTGCACTGACGAAAGTTTTACAGAACAGCTTATTGAAGTTAACTTCAGCACTTTTAAGGTTAATTTTTGAATATTATATTACTCATTTTGAAATAATAAAAAAGTTTTTATTTATTTATTTATTTATTTATTTACTAAAACCTTTTTTCCATCTATTGTGTTCTTTATTGTGAAAAATTGAAACCAGTGTTATATTTCATTAGTGCACTATATTAAGTTCTTCTTCTTACTTACATAAAAAATCCATAGATTCTTTACGAAAGGTAGACCTTCGTCCATTCTTCTTGATCTAAACATTTTCGGGTTATGTCTATACTTTGACTGAGATTCTTTTTCTACTTGTGAATCGATTCTTTAGTCCTACAAAAAAACAAAAAAAAATTTCCGTCAATTTCTACGTAATAAGTAAATCTCGGCTTCGAAATTATTTGCATAGATTTTGAATTTAGGCTGTCGTTTATCTGTTCCTTGATCTGAGTTTTTTAGGTAACTTCAGAAAGTTCTAAGTAGGCTACGTCATATCAAATCTCGTGGATTTAGCAGTTGTAGTCTGTGAAATTGAAAATTAGGATCTGCGCCTGCAACTTGCTAAACAGAAGATTAAAATAAAGATAAAAAAATTTCTAAAGGCATAATTTTTTTTTAATTATCTGTCACTGAGGAACAGTATCGATTATAAGCGATGTCTATGACTATGGTTTTTATTAAGTTAAATGTTAGGTAGTTAAATATTACAAGTGCAAACTGTATCTTGAGGATTAATATCTGTTTTTCCAATTTATCGTTTTTATTTTCATCATTAAAAAAATAATAATTAAGAAATGTTATTTCTTCCATCCATCTAATGTAAGCAATTTATTTAACTTGACCTTTGACACCCTAAAAGCACCGTAGAATAATAGAAAGTAAATATTTAGGTACTTGCATTATGTTAGACAGAAATATTGTTAAAGAATTACAAAAATAAAGTTTTTCTTTCTTAAATTCTATTTACGTATTATTTACATCAATAAAATTTAAGATACATCATGTAATAATTGTATGAATAGGTACAATGGCTTAACAATGTCAAAGAGCTGAAGTAATTAACGGTAGACATGGAAAAAAAAGTATAATACTTTGTCGGACAGATTTAAAGTTATTGGCAGAGTGGATAGATCGAAGGAAATTGAAATTCCCCATGTATCCGAAAAAGGAAGTAATCTATCATTTTCTATCTTTTTTTGTTAGATCAACCCATGTAGTCAGTGACGTAGCAAGAGGGGGCGGACCGCCCCGGTCTCCCGCCTGGGAGGGGCCCCACGACGAGACAAATCCATATTTAAACGGTTTTTTTTTTGGCTGTTGAAGGCCCTGGCCTAGGGGGCACCACCAGCCAGCCTAGGGCCCAATTCACCTAACTATCCCGACCAGCCCCTTAACCACAATGTTTTTTTTTGGTTGTTGAATTAGAAATCCCGTTTTTTTTTTTTTTGGGTTGTGGAATAATGGAACTCCCGCCCCGAGCCCCCAAAGGCGTTGCTACGCCACTGCATGTAGTATTCATAATCTTCGCAATTCCAAATTTCTCATGATGAAGAATCATGTGAAGCTTTATATTTTGTGTAATGAACATGATCTCACTCAATGCTAAATTCCACAAAGTAGCATTTCGAATAATGTTAAGAATAATACACAATGCATGCAAGTTAGGATTGGGTGGCCAAGTGGTAATAAACTTCACTGCGGCCTAGAGGAGCCTGTTCCATTCCAGGTGGAGGTTGCGGATTTTGCCACGCTGAATTCTCAAGTTATTTAAAATCTTTATCTGTACTTGTAAGCATAAACAAACCGGACGCTACTGGAATCTTACAGACCTATAAAAACTGAAGTAACCTGTTTTAAGTCCAAATCCTCTATGTCTAGGGTTATCAGATGAAATAAATGAAAAACAGATCATTCTATCTGAAAAAGCAGGATTTTTCCATAAAAAAACAGGACATGATAACGTGACACGCGACGCTTATTTTCAATATTTTCTGTAATAAGGTAAATTGTTAGTCTTAGTATACAATAAAATTGATACAAAACTGATAATAATCATTAATCGAATTAACTATTTAAATGTATAAATAAGTTTTATCAGATTATAAATAAGTATGTATAAAGTATAAAGAAGTTTGTATCTTGTTTAATTTCCTGATTGTTGGCACTTCTCTGATGACCCAATTTGTTTGAGGAAGTGATGTTGTTTGTTTTCCAGTAAATACTTGTGGAAATCTGAAATTTTAATTTAATAATTCCTCTAATGAACCCCAGCACAGACGGTTTCTCTCTTTGATCCACTGAAAATTGAGTTCCCTTTTCACATTTGCATTGTAGCTTACGGTAAAGTAAAAATGGCAGGTCTGAAGAAGTTTTGAGTTTAACTCAGGATCTGGATATGCCTTTAGGAAGTTAACCCACTGTTTGTCTAGAGAGATTTATAATCTTCTTAGTTAGATTAACGTCATACTATTTGAGATTGCAGAGAGGTGAAAGAGTTTTGACTCTTGAATTTGTACTTACGAGTACTTACTTTGTAGGTAATTCGATAGCATTACAAAGCAGGGCAATTTTTGATTTTCTACAATGCGTGGCCGGATACAGGACATACACCTAAAGAGCGATATGTCCGGCGAAATCGGAACGTCTGGGAACCCTATCTCTGTCATCTTCGGAAGAACAAAAGTGTAAGCTGCATCTGGTGAATAAAGGTAAATAAGCTGAATAAAGGTTGCCTATAGACAGCAAAGGATATTTTACGAGTGATTCTATTTTAATTAATTCTTACGTATTATCATTTTCCAGTAAATCAAAGAATTTCCATATTTCGCAATGGTATTATGAA
Source organism: Thereuonema tuberculata (assembly GCA_023159025.1). Lineage (NCBI taxonomy): Eukaryota > Metazoa > Arthropoda > Chilopoda > Scutigeromorpha > Scutigeridae > Thereuonema > Thereuonema tuberculata. Next base: position 108,485,336 of record JAFIDM010012231.1, read on the forward strand.
CTTCGCAATGGAGTTTCTCATAACTTTGCTTAGGATTAAAATATTGTATTTTTTTAAAGAGATTTGGTGATTAATGATTTCTGTATGGAGGTACTTGAAGATCGATATAAAGAGATAATTCAGATTTACTAGATCGAACCAGTAATCGTCAGAATTTTATGTGAATGCTTTAACAATGAAATGAAACTAATTACAATTTTTATAACAAAGGATATAAGTAGAGAACTATTAGACGTCCTTTAAAACTTTTTATTGGAAATCAACGTTATTTCTTTCCTTCATATATGGTAGCAAAATATATTTTAAATTAATCCAACGTTCGATTTCTGCATTGAAATAGTTGGTTGAAATAAGTACTTATTTACGTTCAGTATGGGCTGGATCAGGTACGTGGGATTTATTTTGGGGTGGGCCTAGTTAGTGTACCGATTACCAATAACCAAAAAAACGTCGGTTTGAAAATTTGGAGAAGGAAGGAAACAGTTCTCTCTCAACCGGCCATCTAATAAAAAAAAAAATCCCAGAAGAAAGGAACTACATTTTATACACACTTCGAGATTTCGGAAGGAGAGAGGCAGGCCTACGTACCAAAAGAAAGATTTGTCAAGAAAAGATGGAATTCGAGTTAAACAAGAACAGAGTTTCACTGATAAGTGAGTAATAAAATGTAAGGTAAGATCTCGTAAAGCAGTTGTAAGTATGAAAACATACACATAAACATAAATAAGTATCCTGTGTTTCGATCAGTAAAAGGGAGAATTCATGGGATACTAAATAAACTTATACAGAATGAGAACGAACAGACAAGAAAGTGGAAGAAACAAATGTTCTAAGTAAATTTCTTTTTACTATCCTTTTATCAAATAGTCCCTTCAGTATAGAAAATAAAAATATTAATCCCATACTGAACAATACAAATCCTTCCTCCTTCTTTCTGTCTTCAACTTCCCCTTATGGATTTACTATAAACAAGCTATCAAATCACTATATAACAAAACGTCTTCTGGTCCTGATGAGATCTCCCCAAACTTCCTCAAACAGATCGTGGATGAAATTGCACTCCCTCTTTCTCTTATTTTTAATATCTCAATATCTGAAGGTGATTTTTCCTTCCTCCTTCAAACAGGAAAACAGGAGATGTGAATACTGTGACCATCCACCGTCCTATCTCCGTGGTAAATTCTAGATAGAGAGTTTAGATTAGATTAGATTAGATTTAATTGAAAGTGGGTGGCATGACTGCCGAGCACGTCGACCTGAAGGATCTTTTGTGCTATCCCACGGAAAGAAGGACAGACGGAGAGAAAGACTGAGAAAGGATGGTGAGAGAAATGCAGGGGAAACGGGAGAACCCCGGGAAAACCTGCCCAGCGCGGATCGCCACCATCAACGAAACCCACATGAGAACCGAACCCGCGACTCAGAGGTGAGAGGCCAGTGTCTTAGCGACATCGCCAACCGCGCGGCCAGATAGAGAGTTTACTGTAATATAATTTTTAAATATTTTTGAAAAAGAGTTTTTTATATATATAGATAGATAGATAGATAGACAGATAGAGAAAAATAGTTTCTTGTCCTCTATTACCACCTGATGAAGTCCCTCACAAAGAAGGATGAAATATCGTGAAAATTAAAGGATTTCTAGGAATACAGATAGAGAGTTTATTGTAATATAATTTTCAAATAGTTTTTAAAATTAGAACATATGGGTATTAGAGGCCCACCTCTTGCATGCTGGTTCTCTTCATATCTATCAGAAAGACAATATCAACTCACCTTAAATGGCTATTCCTCTTCAATATCACATGTCGATAGGTTTACCCCAAGGGTCTATCCTTTCCCCCTTCTCTTTAATTTATTTATAAACGATCTCATTCTCACATCACCTATTCCCATGTGTATCTTCTGTGCCGATGACGGAACCATTCTATTTGCTAATAAAAAATATCGAAAAATTCAAAGACTTGTCTATCTTGAATCTTGGCTATCCTCAAATGACCTTACTTTAAATGCCATCAAAATGGTTTACATGTTTTTCTATCAAAAATAAAATACTCAACTGTAACAACTTCTCTATCACTTACAACAATTCCTTATTACAAGAAGTTCAATCCTTATTTAGGTATTACTTTTTCACCTGATTTGTCATGGAATCACCATGCCCAACAAATCGCTCATAAAATCTCAAAAAATTTGGGCATCATTAGGTAACTATTTTCTTCCTAGACAAATACTTCTTCCTAGACAATTTATTGGTCCTAATTCATACTAACCTTAGTTATGTTGTAATCATTTGGGTACCACTTCGAAATTTCAAGAAAAAATGATACTTAAAGTTCAAAAGCATTTCCTAAGATTTCTAGATATAAAATTCATGCAACACTTTTGTTTCATTTTCATCTCTTGTTTGCCTCGATGCCTCCATCCTTTTGTCTTCTCGACGGGATTTCCTCCTTCAGGCAACTATTAATCAATACAAACTGTTTTAATATTCTTTTTATAGGCAAAACATTATTATTATTATTATTATTATTATTATTATTACTATTATTATTTACATATTTTAATCTTATTTTTTTCTGGGTTAAATTAATAATGTAAGTAATAAAAAAATATATTAAAAACACACACACACACACACACACACACATATATATATATATATATATATATATATATATATATATATATATATATATGGGTGAATCTACGGAAAACCTGTAATTCGTGTCACAGAGCAATAAATTGAAAATGATTGAAAATATTTGTCATTTTTCAAAATCATACATTGAAGTACAAAATATACTATAGTTTAGTATATTTTTTAAAAATTTTTTTTATGGAATTTCAAAAAAAAAAAGTTGTCCACAGATGGTGATTCGTCACTTCCGTGGACTATCACAAGATACAGTTGGATAGCTTCTAAAGATCCAAACTGCTTTATTTTTTAATATTTTTCAAATAATATATATATTGTGAAATCAGAAAATACATAAATTTAACATATTATTGAGTGTAATTTTTTTTGCGAATTATCAGTAAAATTTTTTTGCAACCTCAAGTCTTGTCACAAGGTTTTGCCATCACTTTTGTGGACATTCCTAAACTTTCTAAAAAATCCACCCGATGCGCTACTTGTCTTCCATTTCACTTAAAAACAAAAGTTTACACGGTGATTTTGGATTGGGAAGTGATTTTATTCGTCTGAGTCGCACATTTGTCAGGAAAATATTACCTTTTTACTCATTTTTCGTCATTTGCACAGCTCATCCCATCACTTCTGTGATCTTGTTTAGAACCCAATTTTTCTATGGAAAAATGATTATTTCTAGGCATGATAATTGAAATATGGTAAACTTAATTTTCTGAATGACACGTGTTCCTAACCTCAAAATGAAGAGCACATGGGTCAAGAAACATAAGTATTCGTCACTTCCGTGGACATCACTTCCGTGGACATTTGGGGTCCATGGAAGTGATGATCATCAACAATAGCGGCTACTCATATGTTTTTCACGAAGACTTGTCTTTCACTTCCAGTCTTTGTTAAATACCAATAAGGATATTTATAATTATATAAATATATATAATATAATATATGATATATATAATTATATATTTACATTTTTATAGACGTTTAAGATTGACAGCCTGATTCATTTTTATTGTACATGATTTCCTCTTTTGATAAAAAGTTCTTTTAATTCATAAATTAGTCTTCTATTAATTTATTTCATAGTTTTTCCTACGTAAATTCACTATTTCGAATATAATTTATATTAAAATTCGACATCGTTATTAACACAAGTAACTTCTGTGGACATAGCCTACCATCATTTTTTTTTTTTAACCAAAATGCGTTGACCTGAACTACATATATCATGGATGTAAGAACATCAAAAGCAATCATCTCAATTTTTTTGAAAAGGAAATCTTGTAATTTAAAATCTCAAAAATTTTTGACTGAAATTGCAGGTTTTCTGTAGATTCACCCACATGTGATTTTTTTCCTTTTCTTTCCTTTTATATTAATATGATATAATATGTATATATCATATCATATTAATGTAAAAGGAAAAAAAAAATCATTTGGTGTAAATAAAAGTAAAGTAAAATTTCACTTTATCGTCTAATTAAAGGAGATAATATTTAAAATTTCTAGTCGTATTATTAATGTAAGCCAAAAAAGACAAAAATAATAAATAAAAATTATGTTAATATAAGTAAAAAGAAACAAAATCAAGATAGAAGAAAGAAAAATCAACCAATTCGAAAGAAAAAAAATCGATCCCAGTATTTTCTGCACGGAAGATACTTTATTATCTGAACTATCACGGACAACAATAACAAAACTACCGCATTTCTGGGATTTTTTTTTTTTAAGCTATTGTAGGAAATCCAAAGAAAAACAATGTCACATATCTCGAAATTCGTGGAGAGTTGGCTCCCAAACCTAAATATATTTTTGAAATACTTCATGTATACTATCATCTCTCTCCCAAAAAATCAAAATCGGTGATTATGCACACACATTTTATGCATAACAGCAGATCTTTATGCACACGTTTTTGCGTTTATGAGACAAATTACCTTCATAACAATAGCTGGTAATTCAAGTTCAATATACAAATTTAAAACATTTAGTAACGGTGCATACTTTCTGAGAGAATAGAAATATCTTAACCCTTCTTACGCGCCTGCCAGTGAAATCAAAGAAGTCGTAGAACTTCACACTGGTGGCCGTAGTACGGCTCCTAATTATCCCAGTGCCATGAGCTATACATATAAGCTAATAGAACAGGGATTCCAAGGAGGTTACACTTCTGACGATAGTACCCAATTTGAAGAAGAAGAAGAAGAAAAAAAGTTGTGCAAAATTGATTAAATTGCTCGAACTTTACCCTCCCTCTCTCCCGTAGGACCCCTGATATTCATAAAATGCACATAGGTGGATGGAGTAATCCCTTAGGAAGACGTAGACACCAAAATTATCTTTCTATCTCAATTAGGGGCTTGCCTATAGGGGTTAAACGGGGTTGCTCCCATGCGCATGAGAAAGTTCATTTCACCCGCATTTTTCAAGATGGCGGTCGTAGCACAAGTTTGATTTTTGGGTACTTTTAGTATGTTATTGGGATGATCAAGTACTTTCCACATACCAAGTCCTATGCTTGTGAGAATTTTTAAAACTAATTTTCCTAAACTGACTATAGTAAACAGCCAGTTCATGCAAAGCCGAGGGCAAGAACAAATTCAGATAAGGAGTGGAGCTGTACTTTATTCTGGACTTTATTCTGTTTCAGTAGACGATTGGATTGAATGCGTAACGTGTAAAGAGTGGGCACACGTAACTTGTGCGGATTCTTTATACTTCATTTATCCTACATGTTGTAGGGAATGATTTCATGTATCTTTACAGCATTACTGTCCCATTATATGTTCCAAAAGTGTTCTAAGATGGGATATGCTACGAACATAATATTATTATTTTAAAATGTGAGATTATTAATAAAAAAGAACTGGAATTGTTTTAATACCTTACAAATAAGTTAATAAATATTTCTGTTAATTTAAATAGAATAGTCATTGATAGTTTTTTATTTTTTTAACGTTTGGTAATGTCCCATCTTGAGCAACCTTCCCATATTTATTTCTTGCTGAGTTCCTGGAAACATCTAAATATAATTATATCATTACAGTGTCTACTTTTCATATATTTCTGATATGATCAGACTAACTTCCTTTTCAAAAGATTTAAATATATTTATACTTTTAATACAGTATTGCTTCTACTCTGTTGCCATATGCTGGAGATATGACGTGAAGTTATTGTTTATTTTGATCTTCATTCATTGTACTCATGTAACTTGCAAATGACATTCATGACAAATTGCTGTTTGGATAGTTGGTGAATTTCGTGTATTAAATTGTACATCTCTTTTTCCTTGATGATCGCAACTTTTTTAAAGAAATATTTATAGTTGAGATAAAAAAAAAAAACTTAAAAAAAAATGTTTGTTAAAAATTGCAAAATGTTTGTTAAAAATTGCAAGTAGACCATTTAGAGCTGCTTATTTAGAGAAGCTGTTGGTACTATTTAAATATGTCCTTAATTTTTTTTCAACCCGAAAACCTAGTGTAGACGTTGTTAAATGTTGCAATGAAATAAAAGAGTCAAAATTCTTTTTTACTCATGTTTCTCTTTAACTTGTATAATTTGGAATATCATTTTTTTTTAAATGAAAGTTAATGTTGCTACTACACCACTACTTCTACTATTAATAATAATAATAATAATAATAATAATAAGCCCCCATGGACCCTACCTCCTCGCGGTGGGAGCGGGAACTACACTAGCTTTAGGGTAGGCTAAAGGGTCCCACCATTTATGATGAGAACACGTTCTAATATAGATCATGCTGCATCGGGTGTGGCGCAGGATAAAGTCACCCGCGTTCGGGGGTTAGGCAGAGGCCTCCGTTCGAAAAATATACTACAGTCTCCCGCAGGTGGTGGTGGAGAAAGTGGCACCCAATCCTGTAGTATGGCTACCACAATGCCCGGGCAACCATCCAGCCCGAACAGTCGGAAGTGTTTCGTCTGTGTCAGAGCAGGCGACCACCAAGACTGGGAAACCACGCCAGCGCATCCGATGGTCACCACAGATGAACCAGGATCTTATGCGCGACTTCTTCACTGTTACAAAGTTAGGTACTCAACTAACAGGATACAGACAGGCACTACACCAAGCTTTCACCACACGCTATCCATCGTTAGGGCTTAGCGAACAGCGGGTAGCGGATCAGCGACGTTCAATTGTAGTAAACAATCTTATTCTCCCATGCATACTTGCACAAATTAAAGAAGAAGTCGCTGAATCCAACCACAGGACACCAAACCACACCCCACCAGAAGACACCATTATGGAAAACACAGAAACAATCTCTACCCGTCAGTACACATGCGCCAACAATACAACTAATGAAATATTACGTGCAGCTCATGATCATTTCTACACTGCACTTGCACAATACACAGGCACAGACCCCACACTCAGGCCGCCACTCCCCAAAGTATACACATCAAAACAACTCGCCACAGTCATATACCATCTCAACACACACACTATCCCACAACACCTTGACAACATCCAAACATTAGAAGACATACATACAACACTCTACTGTGCTGCACAGGGAACCATTCGGGCACTTGGAATCAAACAACACAACATACCTCCCACTGCACGGACACAAGAATACATCCCCCCTTGGAGACGTCGTCTTGAGGGCCGCATCAGCGACCTTAGAGGAGACATAGCCAGGCTCACACAATACTGTGCAGGAAACAAAACAAAGAAACTTATGTCCCAGGTTAGAAAGATATTCAAGTACATAAATACTCGCCCTTCACATTCAAATCATCATAACCAGGTTCAGGAACATCTCGACACACTAAAACAAAAACTCAGTGCACTTGCAAAAAGATTACAGAGATACAAACAGTGCACTCTACGCAAACAACAGAACAACACTTTCCAATACAATGAGAAAAAATTCTACAGATCCCTTACATCTTCCTCTACTGCAACTAACACAAACACTCCCAACAGCGAGGCTTTACATGAATACTGGTCGTCTCTGTGGTCAAACCCTATCCCCCACAATGATAAAGCACCATGGATAACAGAGGAACAGCAACTCACTGAACACTTACCCTGCATGTCCTTCCATGAGATTACTCTCGCAGACATACAGACAGCACTAAAACATGCACACAACTGGAAGGCTCCTGGTGCAGACGGAGTCCAGAACTTCTGGATCAAGAGGTTCACGTCCCTGCATGGAAAACTAGCGCTTACACTCACTGACATAATCCAACACCCAGAACATATGCCTCGTTTCCTCACACAGGGTGTCACATACCTACAGAGCAAGAACACTGAAACAGCGCAACCTGCAAACTACCGCCCAATCACTTGCCTCCCCACACTTTACAAACTCCTCACCTCCTGCCTCGCAGACAAGATCTACACACACATCGAGACATATAACATTCTTTCCGAACAGCAGAAGGGCTGTCGCAGGAATTCCCAGGGTTGTAAGGAGCAACTCCTTATTGACTCAGTAATCCTGCGCCAGGCACGCGCGAAGAATAGGAGCTTACATATCGCATACATCGATTACAAGAAGGCATTTGATTCTGTCCCTCATTCCTGGCTCCTACACACTCTCCATATCTACAAAATACACCCCAAGATCACGGCATTCTTAGTTGCCACGATGAAGAGTTGGAGCACAACATTACACCTACGCACCTCTAACACCTCCATCACTACAGATCCCATTCCCATAAGGAGAGGTATTTTCCAGGGAGACTCCTTGAGTCCTCTTTGGTTCGCCTTGAATCCACTGAGCCATATACTAGATAACACAAAACACGGTTATAGGCTTACCACAGGCACTGTGACACCATATAAAATCACACACTTACTGTACATGGATGACATTAAACTCTATGCCACAAACAATGCACAACTTACTAATTTACTACAAGCCACCACACAGTTCACCAAAGACATTGGGATGGAATTTGGAATTGACAAATGCCGCAAGTTACACATAATACGTGGGAAGACTTCGAATTTGGAGGGTTTTGAACTGGACCATGGTTTGGCCATCCAATCCATGGAAGACGGAGAGACCTACAAGTACCTGGGCTTCCAGCAAGCGCGCGTCATTGACAACGCAAACATCAAAAATGCACTGAAGAACACATACCTTGCTCGAGTTCACAAAATCCTCAAAACACAACTCAACGCCAGAAATAAAATTAAAGCTATCAACACTTTTGCCGTTCCCACACTAACATATTCGTTCGGCATAATTCCATGGACAAACACCGAACTCGAAGCACTACAACGCGCAACACCCACTACATTCACGAAACACAACATGCACCACCCCAAGTCCGCTACGGAAAGGATGACTCTTCCCCGCAAGGAGGGAGGCCGAGGACTCATCAACCTCATCACCCTACACGAAAAACAAGTACATACACTTAGGGAACATTTCCACCAAAGAGCAGAAGACTCCTCACTTCACTCAGCCATTGTCAAGGCTGACACACACCTCACACCCCTGAACCTCGAAAACTCTTCTCCAACACTCACCACCCCTGACACCCACACTCAGCAGCTGCGTGAATCATGGGCTCGTAAGGAACTCCATGGCAGACATCATCACGAACTCAGCCAGCCGCATGTCGACATGGAAGCGTCGAACAGATGGCTGACGAGTGGTGAGCTGTTTG
>JAFIDM010012231.1:108499647-108512622 GCA_023159025.1 Thereuonema tuberculata
TGCAGAAGGCTGTGGTACTCAACACTACACGCATAGTTAGGAAATTTATGGACACAAGCACACATCCCTAATCATTCTTGCACACATCTTTACACTTGGCAGTATGTGCTTTGGTCCTTGACCCGCCATATTGTTTTAGCTGGGGAAACCCAAGGTTTGAAACATGCAAACATAATAATAATAATTCATTCATTCATTTTATTTCCGTTACATTTTATCATAGTCCTGTTAGGAAGCATTTGTAGAGCTTCCTATCAACAGGTGCTACCGTTAAGTACATTCATATTGATATATTTGAGTTATTAGTTATATATTATACATTTTTAAGAAAAGTAAAAAGACTAAAATTGCCGATTGTACAGTATATTAATTAATAACTTAGGATTAATTTTTTTTTTTTTTTTTAATAAGGGAAGTTGAGATAAACAGTTAACTAAGTATACAAGGTTGTTATATTTTTGGAAGTTATACATTAATAAAAATCTATGATTAATTTTTAAAAACAGTAAATACAGTATATATATACACATGCACATACATACATACATGAATACATACAAATGCATACATACACATACACATATACACCCATACGTACAAACACACACACACACACACACACACACACACACATATATATACATACACATACACAGTCATATATATGATAATTTTTGAGATAATGTGATACATAATTTATAAGATTATATAATGATGTATGTATAAAAGCATATCAGTATTTACAAGCAGTATATATACATATTATCACATACACAAGTACTATACTATATTACCATATACACAAGTACTACACTACGTTACTATCTACACAAGTACTATATGCACAATTATTCTCTTCACATACGCAAGTGAGTTGCGAAGAAGATCAATTGAAATCAAGATTATGATTTTAATTAACTTCAAAGAAGATTGACTATATTTATTTATGATTTACTTATTTTCAATATTTAGGCCTATAATAAGCCATTTTTTTTACTAAAAAAATTTTTTTATTTTTTATTTCAGAAATTCTTTTGTCTTTTAAAAGTTTACAATCAGATATACTATTATAAATTTCTTCTATTAGATAATAAGCATTTCTTTTCCCATAGCTATTAAAAATGTGTGGATAGTCTAATTTGATTTTATTTTTGTTCCTGAGATTATAATTTTTTCCTTCAGAAGTTATTGCAGTTTTGATTTCTGGATAGTGTTTTATTAATAAATTATATAGACTCTTTTGTTTTGGCGATAAGATTCCATATTTCAACATTAGTTCTTTTCTAGTTTCTTTATTCTTACTAATTCTTTTAGAAAAAACTAATTTTATTATTTTATTTTGTAGTGTATTTATATTTTTTAATTCAGTATCTGTTGTATTAGCCCAAATATGAGGTGCATAATTAATTAATGAGTCGAAGAATGCATGGTAAATCATCAGTTTAATCTTTGTGGGTAAACTATCTTTGATGTGAAAGAATATAGAAGAGAGAACATAATAAATTAATAATAATAATGTTTATTTGATAAAATACTAGATAATATTTGGATTGGGTAGATTCAGTAAAACACAAGCAAATCTCCTCTCCCCCTGATTCGATTTATTAAAATAAATAACAAATAAACAAAAAAAAAATGTAAGTTAACTATTGATTCGAAATATCTTTAATTTAATACCATTTGTCCTGATTTTTAAAACGCAAAAAAATTTCATAAGTTCTAAAAAAAACTATCAATAAATTAGGCTTTTTATGTCTGAAAAATCTTCGTTCAGCAAAAAATCTGGACAGATATATTTAGCAGATGTTTCTGAAATTTACAGCACTATTATTACTGCCTTTTTTTTTTTTCTTTCAATTCTAGATATTTTGCAGTTAGGCTTGTTTTTATTCATTAGAAATAAAAATAGTTAATCCAGCCTACAATTGGTGCATTTGGCAAATCTAGATTTAGATTCTTAATGAATTGAGAAACAGTTCTCTCTTCTCTCTTCTTTTTCTTTTTAATTCTTTTGAGCGGTATCTATAGGCGTACTTAATTATTCAATCCAATTTTTTCCTTCGAATTCTGCCTTTTCTCTTGTGATCATAGCCACCATCTTTCAAATTCGAATGACTACCCAGTGAGTCAAGCGTAATATTTTTTGTAACAAATTGGCATCAGAAGCACCATCATTTTTTTTTTCCATCTCTCTGCAAAATATCTAGCTTTTGTTTTATTTGATATTTCTTTTGAATACTGGAACTGTACTCACTTTTGATTATGGAAGGACTTACTGAACTCATTTTGCTGAGGCCAGAGTTCACGATGGGGGATACAACGTTGTTAAGATCAGATAATATATCCTCACCAGAGCGTATATTTCCCTGTAAGGGCGGGAAAGAAATCTGTAAGGAAATATATATATATTTATATATATTTTGTACAGTAAAAACATTTATCTCGATCATTTGCCGAACTTCCGCATTATATTTTCGATTGATAAGGAATTTGTATTTATTCAACTGAATGAAGAATGTATTATTTTTTTTTCTCTTTTTTTTTCATTCAGATTAAAGGGAGAAATACAAAATGCAAAATTTTATAAAATATAATGTATATAAAATATGCCAGATAGTTATATTATATTTAATGAGAAGAATCCGCTGACATAGGTCACCACTGTGACCCCTTGAACAGCGTTGGACGAAACACAGAAGAAGAAAGAAACAGCCATGCCACTGCCGGGATTCGAACCCAGATACTGGCGCACTGGTTGCCACGGCTGGCCGCCGCCGAGACCGCACGACCACGCCAGCACGATGCCAGATAGTTAAAATAATAGTTTTACAATTTTAGAATTCTACCTATTCTTTTAGGTCCTACTAGAGACCGTTTGATAGTAGTATGTGGGAAGGAAAATGGAAATGACATGGATCTCATGACTTCAAATGAACCTAAATGAGAAAATAGTGATTTTAAAATGAATTTATTCAGATTTTATTTTCTTTTTTTTTTAACAGTACTACATTTACATTTCAGGTTATTTCAGTGGGCATTTAAAATTTAGTTGTTATAAAATCATTTCTATCGATTTTGTGCCAATGTTACTTCATTTTTGCAACAAACTTTAATACCCACGTTCAACAAAGTTAAATAAGAAAGATCAAGAATAATTCCTAACTGAAATCTAAATTGAAACTTGACAAAGAAACATTCCGTTTGAGCATGGATATGAAATGCTGTCCACACCAATAAAGAATATTTACATCTCATAAAATAAAGGTGAACATAGTTTGAGAATTAGACAAAACTAACCCATGGATAGAAGAATTGCTGAATGACACGAATGCTGTTGTGTCGTGATCTCGTAGATTTACCAATCATCAAGCGGCTCCATTTGATCGATTACGTAAGAGTGGACATCATCAAACTTTTGTTTTACTTTTCTTTATGTAAATAAAATAATCATAAAATGACTGGAAAAAAAACAAAACAAATATTATTTTTATTATATTCATTTTTTCACGAATGTAGTAAAAAGTGAAAGGGCGGATGATTGATTATTTAATCCCTATACAGGGTGTATCAAAACTCTCTGTTCAAATTTTAATGGGCGATAGAGAGCACCAAGACAAACCTTTTTCTTTTAAGACTATATGTTCACTTACGGCAACCTTCGGTGCTAGAGGGCGCTATTTAGCGGCGCTGCTGTCGGCTAGTGGGGAAATTGAATACCCAAGACAAACTTATATGCAGGGAAAAAATGTGAAGAACATGTTTATTCAATAACTTTGAGCACCTTCTTTGAATAAACATATTGTTCACACTTATTTCCATTCATTTAGGTTTGACTAGGTGTTCCATATCTCCTGACTAGCTGACTGCAGCGCCACTAAATGGCTCCCTCTAACACCGGATGTTGCCGTTGCGGACACACATTCATAGACGAAAAAAGGTTTGTCTTGATGTTCCCTTTCTCCCATAAAAATTTGTATAGAGAGTTTTGATACGCCCTGTATTTCAAAGAACGGAGCTCGACTAATGCGATCTCGAATATTACGGCACCACAGGAAATAATATTCTGTCAGAAATGTCATTTTCTCTGGTTAATCAAACAGCATTACTTTCTTCTTTAACGCAAATAAAATAATAGAATTCAAAGATGAACAGGAAGTAAAAAGTAGAAGATTATCGGGACAAATAAAAAAAAAAAATAATAAAAATAAAACCAACAGTTTTGATGGGTATCAAGTCATCATTTTCAAGGTAAATTAAGAACAGAAAGACAAAACATAGTGAAGAACAATTATTTTTGTTTTATCATTTTTTCTTATTTTTTTGTTTGTTTATTTTAAAGTGTTTACTTTTTAATGTCAAGTTTTAAATTTATCAAATTTAAATTTTCATTACCTGTACGTTAATCTCTTTTATTATCGTTTAATATTGACTAATATTTTTGTGGGTATTGACAATTAAGATGTCGGCTAAGAAAGATTTAAACTTCCCAATTAAAACTGTAGGATTTCTACGAATAGAAAGTGAAATGTATAGTTAAGAATTGAAAACACAGTGCACAAAACTATATCTTCCTCAATCCTCCTGCCCTATAAAACATTTTATGGTCTTCATAAAATATACGTATATATACTGTATAAAAGAGTAGATGTGAAAGTAAAAAAAAAAAAAAAAAATTATTTGCTATCCTGATGGCAAATTGAAGCAGTACAGTGATGGTTGATGTAATGTCATGTGATATCCATTGTGTAATTTGTTGAATGTGTCTCAATTAAGCGATCTTAGATGTTCAGGGTCAAAATCCTTGTTGCAGTTTACTTCAATATTATTTCACTGATTTGGAAATTTCAATTTTTCAGCGCCCCATCTGTATATATAAAAATGAATGTATCTTTCTTTATCCTTTATACACTCTTAGGCCCTTTGACCTATCTGGACCAAACTTTGCAGAATTACTCTTTAGGACCCTGCGGAAAAGATAGGCTACCTTAGAACCTGCCCCCCCCCCCCCCAAGGGGTTGAAAAGGGGTAAAATCCCTGAAATACCCAATATCTACCTGGTGGTGAAAATGAGAATACAAATAAATATTGTGTAAAGTGAAAAATTCGCTCTCCTATGGGGGGCAGGGACACCACACTTGAGTGGGGGGAAGGCGACACATGGGCCTAAGTGTCCAAAACCCGACCGACACCGGGACCTCATATTTAGGGCCCCTTCTCGGGCCCCCCCAAGTCAATTGCAAATAAGGAAAAATTCGCTCTCCTATGGGGGGGCAGGGACAACACATTTGGGTGGGTGGATGGCGACATAAGGGCCTAAGTGTCCCACCCCCGATCGACACCGGGACCTTATATTTAGGGCCCTTCTTGGGGCCCCCAAGTCAATTGCAAAAAGGGAAAAATTCGCTCTCCTGTGGGGGAGGGACACCTCACTTGGGTGGGGGGAAGGCAACACAAAGGCTGAAGTGTCCCACCCCCGACCGACACCGGGACCTTATATTTAGGGCCCCTTCTCGGGCCCCCCCAAGTCAATTGCAAAAAGGGAAAAATTCGTTCTCCTAAGGGGGGGCAGGGACAATCACTTGGGTGGGAGGAAGGCGACACAAGGGCCTAAGTGTCCCACACCCGACCGATACCGGGACCTTATATTTACGGCCCCTTTTCACCGAGCCCTTTCTTTCTGAGTGGTATTGCAACGCATGCCGGGTACAGCTAGCATCTAAATAAAACTTTCGGATATCAAGACAACTCTTAGTTCACAGCTCTGATAATTAAAATTTGAAAGACATTTTGCCCTGATTCCAACATTTCGAACTTAAACCTAACTTCAAGGAACTGAACCGAAATCAACCGATACCTCATCACTCCAGTTCCTCATAACCAATAATACTCCGGTGTTAAGGTCCCAAATTTACGTAGCTTTCTACGCACTTATCGTGTGCATCAATATATTCATGAAATGTTAATTCCTTGTTAAGGTTTTCTATTAGTTTTACCTCAGTTTTTATTTTGGAGGCAATATGATTCTTGAATATAAATTGGTGTTAATCTTTTTAATTTTAGACGTTTAATTCCGATACATTTTTTTCCCTATTTTTTTTTTTTTTTTTTTACATTTGCAATGTTAATTATCTTACCTTAGCTTCTTATTTGTGTTTATATATTTTCATACGTTACATATCCCTACGTATCCTTACTGAATAGTCAGTCTCTGACGAAACTGGTTGTGGCCTTGAGTTCCTCCCAGTTAGGTTAATAGGAAGTTGATTCGAATTTGCCAAAGCATGAAAGCATCGTATCCATCAATTTCAATTAATCCACGTGATCTAATTGATCCAATCACGAGGGAACGGGAATTCAAAAGAACTTTTCTTATACTGTAGGCTATATACTCAGTCTTCTACAATCATCATTAACGATCTTTATTGTACTAATAAAATATTAATTGTGATATTTGGAGACCTACAAGAATGCAAATAAAAATGCATGGAAATTAAAATCGTTGTATCATGAATTGAATTGATTTATTGAAAGTGAGATTTTGAAAGTTGTTATGAGCACGATAGGAGTCTCTTCTTTTTTTTTTTTCTTAGAAAACACAGACATAATGGATCCTAAGTAGACGAAAAAAAAATTCTTGATAGAGTTTGTAGTTTTCAAATTATCTTAGTTGATTGATGAAAGATCAAAAAGGCTGTTTTCGGTTTCATAAAGTGTTTGAATTACTTCTCTTTTTAATTGAAGTTAAAAACAAACAAAATGTATAAATGTATTAGTACTATCCGTACAACATTTTCTTCTATTTCTTTCTTTCTTTTTTTTTATGTACGAAACTTGAATTATGTGTGTTAAGCGTAAATTAGTTGCAGCATAAATTAATCAAATTAAGAGATGCCTTAAATATCCCAATTTCATTTTATTTTCTCAGATACGTAATATGTTTTTACTTTCCTGAATTAGGCCTAAGACAATATTAGCAGAACTAAGAAATAGTTCTAAGAAATAGACCATAACGATGACTTACTAAAAAAAAAAAATACTTTCAAAAAGAAAACTACAAGATTAATGTAAGAGTTTCAAGATGTAAGTGAATGAACATAGATATTTCATTCAAAAATATCACTACCGAGAAAGTTGTCTACATAGTTAGATGATTATAAAATATTTTTATAGCGTCTTTTATTTCTGAAATGCGTAACATCTGCTGTTGACAGATGTTGGTTGATTTTCGACGGATATCAAAGTAGAAATAAAAAAAAAAAATATGGTATTTGATTTACTCCAACCTAAGCACTTGTTGTTTAATTACATAAGCAATACAATATTTCAAAAAAAAAAAATGTATTCTTAATGTTAGGGCACAATTGAAACTAAATACGGAATTCTTTTCTGTTCTTTTATAATTAAATGCACTAGTTTAAAGACGTGATTCCACTAAATTGGTAAGATATGCAAGAAATATACCGAGAAGGATGTGGGCCAAAATAATGATTAAAAGTCACTGAATTGTATTAGAAATTTTTTTTAAAAAAATCCTAAAAATTAATGAAAAAAAAATTAATTTGTTTAAGATCCAGTTCCTTAGGAAAAACCAAAAAGCCTTCTAAAATTTTATTCATTGAGAAAAAATCAGTGTCATTCCTTTCACAGGCTTCGTAACTAAAACATGAAAAAGTCACATATTTTTTTAATATTTTTAACTAATTTTCCTGACCTGTAAGAAAAATGTAGTAAGTCATTAAAACTTTATTGTCAACAAGATGGCATCTTTTTTTTTTCTTTTCAAAACAAAATCGATTAAAATCAAAATTTCTTTAAAAAAAAAAAAAAATCAAAAACCTAGGTCACAAAAGGAGTTAAAATTAAAAATTTAATATCAATATAATTTAAGATTTAATATAAAATAATGGTTTCAAATATTTGTTTATATATTTGCAAAGCATTATCTGATATTAATATATATATTTAGTATTTATGTAATATATTTATAGAAAAAAAAGTGTTTAGTTTATTTTCTAAAGTATTGGCAAATATAAATAGTCCCTGAAAACTTTCGTGATGCTATTTTGTTATAACAACAAAAGTGACAGTCCACATAAAAGGGTCAGTCTACATGAGCGTTAAAAATGCTGCTAACGCCGACCAACGTTCCATAGTTTGCAAACCAACACCCACTGTGACTGTAGATCGACCTAGAACATCGGAAGGCGTTTCCACTGGCGTTGTCAACGCCGACCTACTTGGTTTGAAAATGCTCGTGTAGACCGCATCGTTCACTTTCCATTGAAATCTCATGGGATTTCGTTCGGTTCTGAAAGACATCGTTCCTGTAGACCGACTCTAACTATTTACAATTTAAAACGTTGTTAAACTTATCAGTACAAAGTAAAAGAAACATATACATACATGAAAATAAAGGTGGTTAAAATTTTTAAAATGCTATATATTTAAATGCCATGCTTAAATTTTCCATTTAACATGGAAATTACATATGTTTTACTGGAATCATTTGTTGAAGCCTAGCAAATAGAGAATTTTGCTTTAGCTACAATTCCCAACACAACAAAGAATCCATTAATGAATATTTTACTTGTTTTGCTACATCTGCAAGCAATAACAACTGATACGCTTGGATGAAGGCGTGATAGGCACATTTTCATATAAGATTCTGCCGTTCCGGCTTAACCTTTTTCTATGACAGTTACTTCTCCAGACGGACCCTAGGATTCACCCAGTCCTCTGTCAAATGGATACTGGATTTCTTTCTCGAGAGTTAAAGGCGAGCGAGCGTCGGAATGACCTTCCCATCCCAACTAGTCCCGTTGGTCGAGGATCACTGGGAGCGTAAAATTTCGCTCACCCAAAGATCCTGCAAGGTGTAATGAAACATCTTTTTTTTTTTATATCAAATACTATAAAGCTATCAATTCTTGTAAAATTTATCTTGAAAAGGGGGCCAAAGCATTTTGGTGAAATGGGTGAATCGTTTTCGGGTGCGTGAAAGCGACTTAGCTAGATCTCGAATTCGGGAATTTAGGGATTGAATAACTGACCTTGGACCTCGGTGCTAAGTTATTGTCCAAAAGGTTCTTACTATATTTTCGTTTTATTTTATTCTTAATAAATTCGTGTTCTGTGCATTTTTTTTTTACTCTTTTTTTTTTTTTTCAAAGCTCTGATACAATCATTTTAAATTCAAATAAATTCCCGCCCTTTGTGTTTTTGAAAAGTTGGAATCGAAGTCTTTGAAAGATCATATATCATGATTTAAACGTAACCTCATAAAACAGTAATTACCAACATGTTCGACACTGCATTCGGTACGAGTTCCAGCAAGAGAAAAACTCGGCTAAAGCTTACGAATCAATTTGCTTTGTTATTGGTGAAGATACTGTGTCTTAAAATGTTTGCAAATATTGGTTTCTACGTATTTGGCATCTGGTGAGACAGGAAAGGTGTGCTGTTTTTACGACCTCCTCCAACTGGTGCTGCTAGTGCTATGGTCATCAATTGAATAATTTCGTCCACGAACAGAGAAGACGATTTACTGAACAAGGAAGCTGGAAAGTTGTTTTTACTGCAAGACAATGCTATGACACTTATTGCTCTTAAAAGTCAGCGAACCATCTCTTGGGCTAGGCAGTTCTCCTGCACACGGCATATTCGCCGATTGATAACATCTGATTATTCCGATCGATGCAGAACTCTTAATTGGACAGCGCTTTCTAAATCGGCTACGACACGAAAATGGATTTACGATTTCATTTCTTCTATGACGACATCTTTTTTTCGAGAAGGTATTCGAAACTTACCCGGGCGAGGTCGGAAGGTCATAGAAAAAGAAGGCAAATATTTTGATGACTGAATTGTATTTTATATATTGTGAAAATATATAAGTGACAGCTTAAGATAAAAAAAAACTCTAACTTTTGCATACTCCTAAAAAATTTTTCCACTCTCCATTATCCTCCAAACGGGTCCTAGGGTCTACCCAGTCCTCTGTTGAATGGTACCGGGTTTATATCCAGGGAGTTAAAGGCGGGCGGGCGTCGGGCTGACCACCCAACCTCAACTTAATCCAGTTGGTCATGAAGCGCCAGGAGCCTTACCTCCCCCGCGACCCCAAGGGCCTGCCTACAATTTAACTTGTACGATAATCAATTTAAGATGGTCAATTAAAAAAATATTAAAATATATATTTTTAAATTAAAATCAAATTAAATTGAATTAAATTAAAATCAGATTAAAATCGAATTTTTTTTTTAAAAATAAATAAATAAAAAGAAATTTAAATTTAGCTTCTTTCTTTTTTTAAAGAAATAAGGAAACCAACCAAAAGAATTGGAAAAAAACAAAACAAATAAACTACAATGACGAAAGAAAAAGCGTGAGGAAGTTTTATAATTCGTAGTTTGATTTTGAGTTCATCTTTTGAATATTTTACAAAATTTTGAAACAACAAACTGTTTTAGTTTATTTTACAAAATATTTTAATATTTTTTTTGAAAGATACAATGGTATCCTTTTAGTAATCAAAATAAAGAAAGAAAGAAGGAACAAATAAATGCGTTTAGACTCCGCAATAAATCATTCGACGAATTTGAATAACAAGTTCATTAAAGAATGCGAAAACACAATCGAAAATGAAAAATAAGAAAAAAATCTTAGAATTACTTTTAAGTTGTTTATTTGCCTTAAAATTTATGTAGCTCTTGTTTGCATAAATCGACTGATTAACAAGGACAAATGGACGTCTGCACTTTAAATACAGCATTCTTCTTGTGAAATGACACGTATGCCATATTGCAATGACGTGTCTGTTTATATGACGTGTCGACAGTTTAAAAAAGTTTCCTCGTCAATGAATTTCCGTTTCATCTGCACACATCCCGGAAATAAGGTGAAATAATCGAAACAAAGCAAAATTAGTGATTTACAAATTCTTTTTAGCAGGGCACAATTATTTATTACATTTATTTATTTTCAGTGGAAACTTAAAAATTAAAAATCAAGATTTTTCGCTAAATTTGAACTTAACATTTATCTATCACAATCCTTATAAAAAAAACTCCAAAACACTGGACCACAGACCAATATTTCGTCTTATTTTTCAAAGACTTCCTCAAGGTTTTTGATAACAATAAAACATTTAAAAATATTTTGAAAACAATCAAAAGTTTGAAACTCATTATTAAAGTAAAATCATTCATTATTTTTGAATGTTTTATTGTTTTATGACAATAGTAATACTTGTTGCATAGAATTTATTTATTGATTTGTAAAGGTTTGAGAAAGTTGTTTCTCTTTCCATTTGATTTTTATTTTATTTATTTATTTATTATGTTATCAAAAAACCTTGAGGAAGTCTTTGAAAAATAAGATGAAATATTGGTCTGTGGTGCAGTGTTTTGGAATTTTTTTATGAGGATTGTGATGTACAAATAGAAGAATCTAAGATTTTGTTAACATTTATCTATTTTATTTATTCATTTTAAATATTCAAAATAATTGAGAAAAAAAAAAGTAAACAAATTCTTTGGAAGGTTTTGAGGCATGTTTAAAGTCAGGTCTTTAGGAATATAGAAATAAAAATCTCAGTAAAGGATTTCCACAACTTAAGCTTTGAAATTGTGTTGCAAAATAAGTATGGGGCCATTTTATGTAAGCACATTTTAGATCCCCCCCCCCTCCTCCCCCTTGTAAGCAAAAAATAAGAAAATGCCAGATCCCTCCCCTCCCCTTGTCCTTACTTAAGATTTGCCAAATCAACAGTAAAAATCACTGAACAATAAATGAAAACAGTCAAAATTACATGATATTCACTCCTGAATTAAAATGTAACAAACTAAACATAAAAGTACACATGAAATACTTAGGAAAAAGTCTATCTCGCGCAGCTCACTCTCTCGCGTCCATGTTTGTCTTACATTGCTCTGATCACCCCCCACCCTTCCCCTTGTCAGCAAAAATAAGCGAATCTTGAAACCCCCACCTTTAACCCTTACATAATACTTGAACGGCTCCTATCAAATTTTTACAGTTCCCCAGTTTCTATAAAAATAAAGTATTTCTTACTTACTGAATTTTGATTATTAATTAAAAAGTAAAAATCGTAAGACCTGTTACATGTTACAAATGTGTTATTATATAACTATAATTCGCATTATGTCGGATTAAAAAAGTTGTATGATCTACCGTATTTACGGTTTTATTGGACATGTAATACAATATTATATTTGCTTGTATTAGCCTAGCTGTCTAGGGTACATATATATATTATTATTATTCTGTATGTTGTCCCGTTAATAACTTCTGAATGGATTTTTAAACTTGTTATCCATATAGAGAAAAGACGTTCTAATTTTTGAATCTGAAAAATGATCCGTGTGAGATACCTTTCATAAATTGGGCATAAAAATTCCCGGAGAAAGCATGAAACAATGAATTTCTTTATCGGTTTCTAACAATCATAAGCGTATGTAGGAGAAGATAAATTTTGGAACTAAAATATCCTCAGTGCCGTGCTAAGGGAACTGCCGCAATTTGTCAAGTCACTTTTGCATTAAATGTGAAAGCTTCGATGAAGGAGTTGATGTCCTAAAAATTATAGAATGTAATCTAAGTGAAATCTGTAATAATTATTACAATCCCCCCCCCCCTTCCGAAATTTCGAAATGTGCAATGTAATTTTATTTATTTATTTATTTTTGATTCGATGGTTGTCTCACAGGGTCCACCTTTCCCCCGAAAGTTTGAAGATGCCTTTTTTTTTTTGGTTGAGGTTGGTCCCTAACTTGACCTTTCCCGATTTAAAATCCAATATAACGATTCAAATTCAATGCCAAATAAATGCAATTTAAAAAGTTGCCTTTAAGGCATTTCTTTGTAAATTTAAATTCAATTCATAAAATGGAAATTATGAATTTGCAGTTTACATTTGATACATTTTGTAAATACGAGTATGCCTTCCTTTGCATT
>JAFIDM010012231.1:108524810-108553222 GCA_023159025.1 Thereuonema tuberculata
AAACCATTTCCCGATTCCAGGGAGGTAATCAGTCGAAACCATTTCCCGATTCCAGATAGGGGATCATATGACTAGACGAACAAAGATTAATTGCGACCAATATTCTGGGAATTCTCTTTCGTTTTCCTGAGTGTTTGTGAGATCAAGTTCAGAATTTTTATCGGTAGCTTTAAAAATGAATAATGAAGAATCAAAAAACAAAAAACAAAAACAAAAAAAATCTCCTAGAAGTAGCTCGGTTAAAGCGGAAACTCGGATAATCGGGGCTCGGATAATCGGGGTTCTACTGTAGGCCTGATTTTTGAGAGGACATCATGCATTTATAACCCATACATCAAAGTTGGTAGCCTTCCACTTCGAGACTCTTTTTTAGCAATTGAAAGATTGCATCAAGGCAAGACAGAAAACGAGATAACTATCCAAACTGGGCAGGCGAGCCTGTAGAAGGAAATTGTGCGTTTCCGGACATGGGTTCATTGCAAAAAGTGATTCATTCTGATCCTTAAGACGACTTAAAAATCTGTAACATATAATTATATGCATCTGTACAAACACATTAATTTACAAATTTTGGATCCTTCTAACTGTAAGCTTTTAACTGTATTCTTATTGTTTACCAGATCCCTGTCGAGTTGGAAGAATTTTCCCCGTCGAATAAGAAAAAGTTATTCAATGTCCAAGCAGCCTTCCCTGGTATTTGAGTAGAGAGAAAACATCTATTTAATCTGTAATATTTCATTAATATTTCGGAAATGATTTTGGTGAAAGAAAGTAAAAATGTTTTGATTATCGCAACTCAAATGAAAAGAAGTGATTCTTCTAATAAGATTTGCCATTAGCTCACGATGATAAGAAATTAAAGTCCGTACGCTCAAAGAAGAATCTCCCAGAATGCAACGCAGATTATAGATTGACCGTTCCTGGCTTTTAGTTAACATTCAAATGGAAGAGAAAATGGCGGTTGCCCAACAGCGATGTGAAAAGTAAAAAGGATGCGTTGACGGTGACTGCAGAATATACTATTAAAATTAGAATGTTAATATTGCGAATGCCGTAACAATCAAAATCGTCAGGCGAACTCTTTGGAGCCAAACGAGGCCTTTTTCTCCCTGGCGTTCGTAGCAATGGCGACTTTAAATTCTCTTCACCGTTGACAAACTCACTCCAGTATATTCTGCACTGACCTTCAACGCATTCTTTTTACTTTTCAAATCGTTATTGGGCAATACATCTTCTAGAAATCGACGAGCAACGTCGATAATTAAGAATAATTTCCTTAGCTTGACTGTTGATAACTCTTCCTCGTCGAAATGTTGACTGTGAACCCGCGACCGCCATTTTCTCTTCCATCTGAATATTAACGAAAAGCCAGGAAGGGTCAATCTATAAGCTGCGTTGCATTCTGGGAGGGTAATCTTTGAGCGCACGGATAATAGAACTTCGCTGTTAACGCTGAGAGAAGAGCATGCTAAAAATCTCGTGTTAAAAAGGTAATTGAGGGGCCGCGGACTAAAATATGGAAGCCCCAAACAATTGTTTTAGAAAAATAGGTTTAAAGTTTTTAAAATTGAAACTCTTGTAACTTGACTTTTATTTACCGAATTGATTAAATAAAGTTCACAAGTTTCCTTTGTGGGATAAAAGAACATGACGCGTTAAATCAATGACTGCAAAAAGAAAAAAAAAACAATTGCCTTTTGGCTCTTCCATGGTTTTCGTACTTGAGTCCATTCTAGTTCATCCTCAAAGGATTTCTATGGAACTCAGATCACAGCTCCAAAATCAAAATTTGCTCGAATTACTGAATAAAACTGTTTACTAAACTGAATAAATAAATATTTTTGATTTCATTCTTATTTTCTCATTTGTATTACAGATAAGTTAACATTTAAATGACGATTTTAATAAAAATTAATTTTCACTTGAGATTATGCTTGAGAAAAAAATAGTGTTTATTGTATTTGCTTTTCTCAATAAAAATAAGGGAAATATTTTTTTTTTTCCAAATTAGCAACGAAACATATTACAATAACGCGTTATATTTTTATCAAAATCACTTAAGTTTAGTAAATTAATGGTTCTTTTAGCGATTTCTCAATAGAAATTGCCTTGCGCTGCTTGAATCTGAAATTTCTTCAAAAGAATTCAGAGATGACGAATTGACTTCGCAATAGTTTAAGATCCCCAAAAATTTTGGCTGCGAAGTTAAGATATCGCCAGATCTTAAATCGATTTCTCAAGAGAGTTTATCGAATGAAATCGGTTGATTCTTTTAAATTTAATTTTTATTTTATTTATTTCCAAAAATAAATATAAGTTTTTGGTTTGATTCTAAATTTTGAAATTACTTATAAATTCAAAAAAATTTGTATCACTTAATGTTATTTTTATTATTTAACAAAATATAAAGCATTTTGATATTTACAATCAAGCATTTAATGTCGTTTTGGTTCAGCACGATTTTTATTTTTTTTTTATTTTTTCTATTTTAAATTTTGTAATTTCTTTTGTTAGTTTCGTTTGCTAGTTGTCCAAGTCCTTGTTTCCGTAGTTTTATTGATCATATACATCTGGTGCTGTGACTCTAATTTATAGATCGAATCTTTGTATTTCGGAATGTAGAAGTCACTTAGAGGAAGGTTAAATATCTTAATCAGGACGAGATATTCAACCCTACTCCGAAAATCATGAATATTCCAAATGCAATTCCAACTGTTTCTTTCCAAGTGCCTTTACTTTCGACAGTTATTTCAAAGTTAAAATAAAGAAAAACTGAGATTGGGAAGGTCTGTCAATAACTTCAAAATGGCGAAATGGTAGTAAGAATAATTTTAGTTGTTTTTTTTTATTAATTTTTTTCGTAAAATGTTCGTTGCAGTCATAATTTCTTTCTTTTTCTTATATTACACGAAGATCATCTTTTTTTTCGATTTACTTCGAAGCACTTATAAAGGCAGTTTAAAACTGAAACTGACAAAATAAATTTATTTATTCTAGTAATTTAAAGGTGATTTTTTTTTTTTCCCCTTCAAAGTCTATAAGTAATTCAACACAAACAATACAATATGTTTTCTGTCAGACACTTTTTACTAATTCAACGAAATGTTTCTTTATTTTCTATTTTAAAAGATCATGGTGAACCTTTAACTTCTGTTTTTTTTTAAAAGAAAATCAGTTCATTTAAGTACCTAAAATACTCGAAAAAAAAAAAAAAATTCATCTGATTTTCTCTTCAACTTTACATTCCTCTCTCATTCTGGTTTTAAATTTCAGAAGGTAATTTTCATGTTTTGTTTTGTTCCTTCTTTTCATATCCTCTTCTTTTTACTAAAAAAATAAAATAAAAAATAAATCATTAATATTGTGTTTTGCAATGAAGTACTTGATAAACAATTGTTCAAAAATACTAATACTAAAAATTTATTTGAAAAAGGTGAGTAATTTTAAAACAATTGTAAAACAAATACCTATTCTTCTGAATACCTTATTAACATCAAAGATTAATAGTTAAATATTTTTATGGGTTAATTCATATAGCTGTAGTTCCTGAATAAGTATTCATTACATTTCTAAATTTTCTAAATATTTACAATTACGATTATTACGAAATAAGAGGAAAATGATCTCTTCCTCTTTCATTACAGCTGCCATCTTATTTTAAAGTTTTTTTTTCCTTAAATATTTCTTCCTATCTTTCCCATCCCTTCCTGTTGGTTTTTACTGGATAATGATGATTAACTGGATACCAGAATGAAGAGAAGTTTAATTGTAAAGATATAAATTGAATCAGTTTGACTGAAATAGTTGATATATAACAATAAAAATTCCCTGAGACAGAGACTGTGATGGTAGTGAACTGATTTAAGGGACGAAAGAAGTGGTCGAAAGTTTCATAAGTTAATTAGACAAAACATATTTAGAGTATTACGAAACAGCTAAGAACACCTCAAAAATACTTCTGAATTAAACAAGACCTATGAACTGAAATTTATTAAGTCAAATGTCTGTTGTGACCTGGGTAAAGGTTTCCATTCATTAAATGAAAGTAGATGAGGAAAATGACGTACTCGAGTTACGTTGAGAGCACCAATCAAAAAAATTACTTATTTAGTAATAATATTTTTTAAAGTTTAATATACTTAAAATACTTGTTAATTACATTAAAATTCATCTATTATTATGAGGCAGTTCATATATTAAATTCTTCAGGTTAATCGGAGAATTAAAGTTTTCATTAATACAAAAATTAAGAAATGCTTAATTTAATTTTATTTATGATATTAATCTTGTAAGTTTGTTTTGTATTTTGCATATTCACGAAAATAAGTTTAAAAATTTTAGAAACTAAGATAGGCTTTACAAGGGTGGAAAACGGATGCTTCCATGCAGGAATTGCAGGTTGCTTCCCTGCTTGCCATCAATTTTCAGATCGTGTTTTATTTTCTTGATGGGTGGGTTCAGGGTCCTCATAAAGAGGGAGGGGAGGGAATCAGTTGGTCCCTCAGCACCGGGATCCAGCCATCAAAGGGGCCTGGGTTGATATCTTAACCGAAAAAAAAAAGTATGAATTAGTCTACCACTTCTAGACTTTTTTTTTATTTAATTTTTAAAAATTAAATTTTAATAATTTTTTTTGTTTAAATTGTAGATATAAATTGTATTTATAGAAATTTATATAAATACAATTTTTATCTACAATTTATATAAATTACTTCTCTGCTTTATCCGTCTGCGTAGAGCTATTTTGCTTTACAATGTCTGAATAGAAGGATTTTTTTTTTTCTAATCTGTTTTCTAAACTTCATTTCTAAAACTGGAAAAGTAAATATTGTTGTTGTCACGGTTGTAATACATAGTAAACAAGACCGGCCCCACTCAGTCTAGCTGATTCGAAGGGATTTTGCCCGGGGCATCCACCACTTAATGCACGTTCGCCAACTCCTGGGTCAATAATTAAAATTCATCAAAGAAAAGCTTTTGATTACGTAATTTACTTATAGATTGATGTTTCCAGGACGACACAGCGCCATGTATTGCTAAAATCCGTACCTGAATCTTATAAACATTACGAAAACATTCTGGTTTTTGTATTTTCTATAGTTCCGAATACATAATAATAATTAAATTTGAAATAATTAAAAACGTTCCATGCTATTTCCCCTTGCTTGGCTATGCAAAGTTTGTTCTTTCTTGGTACGCTTATGCGATCACAAAACGGCGCCATCTTGGATTGACTGTTCGGAGTTCAAGTTGATGGCGTCATGACTGGTGACGTTTGTTCAAGAGGAAATCGATCGCTACCTAATGACCATATATGGCAAACACTTTTTCTTGTAAAATACTACAGCCCTAATAATACTTTTTTGCCCTCAGTAATATCACTTGCGGAGCACATTTTAACGTCTGGGAATTCTGCGGTCGGAGAGTAAAGTAAGGTTCCCGCTCAAATTTCGCTCGTCACTTGGGCGTGTAGTTGAGGTTTCAGAGCAGTTATGGGTTTACTGTCAGGTGTCGGGCAGATAGGTGGAATAGGTATAGACGGTTCGTCTGTCAGGCAGCTGGATGGAACAGGTGCAGAAGGCTCGTCTGTCAGGTAGGACTTCATATGGGCGATGTAAACTATTTATGGGTAGGTTCAAGTGATGGAACATTCAGATCCTGGAACAACTTCGTATGTTACGGGTGAAGTTTAGCGTAAAAGATTGTCGCGGGGGGTGTACGGGGGTGGCTGCGACGGAAGCAAAGCTCGGGGTGGTTTGAACTTCGATGTGCATTTCTGTCAGTGGCGGGAGTCCACGAAGTCTTCGACTGTAGCGGGAAATGATGAGGTTTCCTCGGCTTGAAGCAGCAAAGACCAGGGCTTCGGCCCCAAAATTGTATAGGTGTTTGTAGGAGAGATTTAGTCAAGTCACAAGTCTGTGGCTCAACGGTCGTTAATGATTAAACAGTACTTTGATTTTTAAATCTTCATATTTTATTAATTTTTAAATCATAAAGATTATTAATAAACATAATCACAGTAACCCAATGTATTCGCTGTAACATAAGCTTTGTTCCATTTTCCTGAAGATCTCGTGCGGTCTTTACTAATATACAATAAAGAAAGGGGGCTGAAACTCTTGCTTTTTTCGTAGTCCAAATCCCCTTTCGTTATGTAGACCGTGCTACGTCTGTTTTTTATTTATTTATTTATTTATTTTTTTTTGTATATAACAATGATGTTAAGACTGAATATCGAAAGGGAAATGGGAGTGAAACCATTGCTTGTTCTGTGTGATTCTTTCTAAAGGAATTAAAACACATACCCAGGGATATTTTGCTGCCATTTGATTGACAAATCGAATTGAGATAGAGCAGAAGTCATTGTTTTAAATATAATAAAACTTTTGGAAAAATTAATGAAAAAATGTTTCTTCATTAAAAGCTTTATGATAGTAAGTTATAACATTTTCTCTCCTCTAGGAGGTGAATCCAAATCAGATTTACTTGTTTCAGATATGATATATTAATATCATTAAAAAGTGACTATTCTAGTTTATTTACTTCGGCTACTATTTGAGGATTTTTTTTAATATCTCATTTTCATTTTGGAAGGTTGATTCAATCCAAAACCTGCTTTCATTTCTTAAACTATAAGATCAATGCAGATTAAAATCAATCTGTGACTGTCAGCTCCCAAAAATGATTTGTTTTTTTTTTGTTTTTAATCATTTTTTCAAACATCTTGAATATTCAAATGATACATTGATATATTTATTCTACTTTCATTCTTAGGCAGGATCACAGAAGAAACGGAAGTCGGACGAGCAACCTGCAGGACGCTCCGAGAAGAACTTGAAGACTTCCGATGGAAAACCAGTCCCCACTTCTAAGAGCACTCCTAACACTAAGGAAACTCCACCTCCATCAAACCCCAACAAAGTAACTTTAGAAGTGTTTGTGTTGCGGTATGTGGGACCTACCGGCATTGCACTGATGCATGGACGCGATCTCATATCCAAGGGTACAATCGAAGTCACAAAAGCAGAAACAGATAAAAGCCTGAGACAGAAGATTGGGATTGTTCTGAAGCAATCCTTCCAAACTACCAGAGAGATTTCGGTATCTTTATGATCTTCTGTCAATTTTTTAAGACCCACGGCAGTTTCAAATCAAGAAAACAAAATAATGAGTTCCACCAGATTTTTTTTCTTTCTTTT
Organism: Thereuonema tuberculata; assembly: GCA_023159025.1. NCBI lineage: Eukaryota > Metazoa > Arthropoda > Chilopoda > Scutigeromorpha > Scutigeridae > Thereuonema > Thereuonema tuberculata. The sequence goes on from JAFIDM010012231.1 coordinate 108,532,010, forward strand.
CTTTATATTGTATTATTGTAAGGTATCCATCGCGGAGTGGAGACAGAATGCAGCGAGGGGTCGTCCATACTGAAGACTGGTAGAGAGATGGAGAATTGTGCTCATATTTTAAGTGGACCCTATACTAAGTTATAAGTAAATCCGTTTGAACATGAAAGCAGACGAAGAGAGAAGAAGGACCTTCTCGTGGAATAGTCAGACTTCGAATGCTCAGTTAACGACGAGGAGTGTGTTTTGAAAATATTATTATGTGGCTTTAATTTGAGGTAAATGACAATATTTTTTTTTATTCTTTCCTTATTTTTAAGAATGAATAAATTGATATCGAAATCTGATATTTTATTGTGAGTAATTTAGTTAAATTACTATAGGAAGATATATATAGAATAACGATTGAATCTATAAATTTGGAAAAAACAAAAATAAATACATAAATGAATAAACATGTTAACTTTACTCCAGCTTACTGTGAAATATATATATATATATATATATATATATATAAAATATTAATTTAATTCTATTTAAATTATAAATTTTAAAAATTCTGCTTTAACATAAATTGAGGCCTAAATACATAAATATTTTTAAATATTTTTTTTTAATTATGTAATTTATTTCATATTACATTGAATGCACGTTAAACCTGTAAAGCTAAAAGATATATAGGTAAATATCAATATGCAATCATGTAATTATAATTTGTTTTTAAATTAGAAAAAACTAAGCAAGTCCTAAGAACAGAGAGAACTGAAACAATAGCATAATGCGAATGTGATTTCAATTGTTGATGCACGGTGGAAAACATACGTGGTACGAGACCGTGTTTTTTTCAATGGTTGAAGAAATTCTAAGGCAGCAGAACATGAAGAAAATGCAGCGGATTTTTCGTGCATAAGGCTTATAAAGAAAAAGGATCGATATGTGATATTGGAAGCCGGGTTATGAATTCGAGTAGATTACAACAGAATAAAGGATCCGTTTTACTTTGATATAATATGATCAAAGTGTTGTACTACTGAAAGAATTGATATCGAAGCTTGATATTATAAGCGAAAACCCGCCATGATGGATTCCACATCCAAGAAACTGTTAATCACTTCTATCCTGTTTATCTTGTGGATTTTATCAAAAGCATCGAGATCCGCGAGCATCGAGATTTACAGCGAAATTCGGATAGTAAAGTGACTCTTTTTACTTTAACAAAGATCCGAGGACTTGTACATACACACAAGGAAAGCCTATTAGTTAGGTTTAGCTGTCAATTAGAAAAGCCTAAACTGAATAATATGAATAGTGAAATTATATTCAGTTTGATTTTGTGAGTAACTTCAGTGATTATAGCTTAGTGATTTATAATCGAAAGTTCTGCATTTACATCTTAGTGTGTGCCTTAAAGAATTATTAGGACTTGTGTTTCTAATTAGAAAGAACAGTTAATTAGTGATGCTTAGTGCAGAAGTTCAACAACGTTATGGGTAATGATATATCATCATATTAAAGCCGTTTTAAATGTGCTACAGAAACTTTGAATATATTAGACTTTGTTTAGAACTGTAATTATTTTAGATCTGATAGGATCGATTATCAAGAAAATTAAAAGGATAAAGAAATATATTCTTGTTGCTGAAATCACGTAATAGACTGAACTGATTAAATATAAGTAGTGGATAATTTTAGTGGAAGATTATTGTCATCGATTGCAATAATAGAATAACTCTGCTGGATTACAAATTAATAAGGGATGCATTACACAGTCAAAATAAATAAGATGTATAAACTACAAAGAAAATTCTTTGGATTAAATAATCTTATAAAAACATTTTCATCTGTGCTATCTTTTATTTTGCGATTTTGTGTCCTACATATTGAGCTTTTGTCTCAAAACCCCATTAATTCTTTATGTAATTATAATTTCACTGCAATAGAATAAGAAAGACAATTATTTTAACGTGACAGAGATTAGGGATTCAATATGTGATTTGGAAAAATGATAATTACAGAATAAAGTATTATTGTGCACCTACTTGTTTGTGGATAAACAATGCAGACAATGGGTTACCAGCCTCATGCAACGCGATGCAACAACCATAGTTGAAAGGCAAGTGCACGTGTCGAATTGAGAAAAAACCTTGAAAGATTACTTGGTTTTTTAGACGATTCCTAGAATTAACTGAGAACAGACAAGTAAAGGTATAGAATTGACACTGAGAACAGACTACTGGACAAATAAAGGTAAATGAATGATATCTTGTAGGGTATTTTGAGGGGATTTCAAATAAAATTATGGTCAATCAAAGAATTAACTGCTTTGAAAAACTGTCGAATGAGTGTATGACATTAGAATGCATGGAAGCCATGTTAATAACCTGTTTTACAAATGAATTAATGAACGAATAGGAAAACAACGTAGATAATGAATTAGTTTTTTTTCTTTTATAGATATAAGTAAATTTACAGAAATTCTTAATTAAACAATAACCAAAATTCCAAAGTAGATCAAAGTAACTGGAAATTTAAAATTTATCGGAAATAAAATTAAGCCTAATTAAAATAGATATTATGAATATTTTAGGATAAATAAAAATATGTATTGTATTTATATTATACTACTATGTAATGCAAAAGTATAGAATTATAGGGTAAAATTCTAGTTGCGGGTACGGCGTGTTTTTTTTTGTTTTGTTTTTTCTCGGAAGGAAAGATGGCTGAAATGGAACTATTTTCAAGAAGCGGAACCGGAAGTTGACGTCATTTGTCTCAACAGACGGTAAACATTCGAAAGTGAATACATTTAGGCCTATATTTGCTAAAAGGGACATATTTCTCTAGAAATATGAAAAAAAAAAAAAAAAAATGATTGAAGTTACTATTTGGTTTAGTTACCATGACTGTTGAGAAGAATCTTATTTTAATTTATTTTCCAGGAGCAGATTTATTTTATTGAACTAAAACTTCAATGTATTTCCGCTAATTCATTTTTTAAACTATTACTGGACAGAAATGTTTTACCGCAGTCTACACTTCAGGAAACTGTTGAATATTTTGAAAGCCCACAGCTTTCTTACATGAATGTCTTACAAAATGTTTTCAAAAAATTATTAATATTAATTACATTAATATTAGATTATTAACACATCAATATTTTAATCCATTATCGCATTCAACTAATGTATTATATATATTACAAAAAGAGCTAATCTAGGTTCAGACGAAGGTAACTTAAACTTAATGGCGCGTATATTTCACAAACGTCGGTCAAAACTTATTTTTAAAATTATTTAATGCTTAAATGTGGACTTTTCAATTCAATCTGGAAGAATACACCCAATTCACTCTTGATTCCAATAAAATATTATGGTTTTTTTATTATTATTATTCTGATCTCTACTAACATTTATTTATGATTAGATTTTAGATGTAGTTTCAGGAAATTAAAATAAATTTAGATATTTGAATACAACTGTAAAACATTAATAACACTTCAGCTATAATGAAATACTTCAATTATTGGTTAATGCTTTGTATTAATCAAGTAAACTAATAATATAAAATAATGTAGGAAACTTACGAGATCCTTTAAAAACGTTTTCTGTTATTGGAATTAAGATTTCAAAAATGCTCTATTGCGATGGCCTTTTTTTTTTTTCGATCTTAATCTATCATGCTTTTGTAATTCCTTAAGAGAATTAAAGAGAAACTTATTTCAGCTTAACTATTTAACAGATATTCTTCCCATCTGACTTTTTCTTTGCTGGGCCTAGAAAAATACTTATAATAAATCTATTGCGTTCTTTATTTGTCCATCTTTATGCAAAAAGTTACAACAGCGGTTTTTAAAAGCTTTTCTCCTTTTATTTTTTTTAAAATTGTAACAGTATCAGGAAAATGTCCGTATCTTCAAATTATCCAGGTATAAGATCCGGGAATATTTTAAGTTTTCTCAATCGAATTAATTTGAATGAGATCAAATAATTCACAAATATCGAATGGCATCGACTGTTATAGTCAATAGGAATTAATTGTTACCAATTAGTGAGAATCTCTTTTTTCACTTCTAATGGGTTATCTTATGTGACTTACCAAATTCATGCGAAAAATTCTTTATAGAAATCTACACTGTTAAAGTTTGTAATAGAAAGATAAAATTGTTTCTTATCCCTAAATTTGCTTGCCAGGTTTTAAGATCAATTCATTGTTTTTATAATTTTTCCTTTCTTTAGAAAATGAAATTAAAAATTAAGATTAACACTTTTCAATTACAGTTTATAAAGAACATTACAGATAGTAAAACATTACATTTAGATAGTTTTCGCATAATTGTACAAATAAACGACCATCTTATAGGAAACAGGAAATAACAAGGATAATAAAAGATTTGCTGTACAGGACAAAGTGTTATTTGTGTGATATATTTATTTAATTTTATTATATGTTTCTAGGAAAAATTTTTAAAATTGAATTTTTAAATTTAAATAACAAATAGAGAAGTTTATATCTTGGTCTTATTTCTTTTTAACGTTAATAGAAATTTTTTTTATAGAAAAATTCTTTTTTTTACAAAAATTAAATCGATTGTTTGAACATTTCCAGTGAAACCAAAGTTATCAAACTCCAAGATAAGATACATCGTGATTCAATAGCACATTGCTTTATTTAAAGGTAAGTTTAGTTTCAAGTTTCTTTTATTTTGATAATTCCTTTTTTTCCTTACAAATTTCCAGATTACAATGAACCTGGTGGGATGTTCATTTTTTTCCCTCATTTTCAGTTGTATTGTAAAACGTATTTGTTAAAAAGAACGTAATTAGTAACAACCATAGTATAATTAATTAGTAGAAATAGTATAATTCCTCTTCATTATTTACGCAGTTCAAACTGATTAGTAAGTAGTAGTTCATACCCACGTCCAATAACTAACAGTCTAACAAAGGTATATTAAGCTTCGATTTTCAGTTATTCTGCTTAATGCCATTTTTTACAACAAATTTTCAATGGCCAAGATGTGATTTTTTTTAAAGTAGTTTTCTATTTTCAAAAATGTATAAGTTAAAACAACCTAGAAAATTCTAGCTAATTGCTTAAATTGATTTTAAGAATGAAATCTAAAAATCCCTGTATGTATTTGTATAAATGAATTCTTTAGTTATCTTCCAATATTTGCAGAGTGAAAATTCCACTAATTTGAAGGTGCTTCAGTCGCCATTAACGTCATTTGGTCTATTTTGGTCTACCGCAAAATGTTGAATTAGTAATTTACTTGAAAATGCGTGGAATAAAAATTAATTCAAGGAAAAACTGATAAAATATACACTTTCAAATGTCATGAATATCTAGCTACCAGAGGATATTATACTTTTGATCTGTTTGTAACTCCTGTCATAGACATTAGAGAGAAGGGATTAAAATTAAAAATCAATTTAAAGTCGAAATACCTAATGTCCGTTTTTTTATAATAGCCCAATAATTAGCTATCTAATTTCCATGAATTATTAGACGATAAGTTGGAACATTAATGTAGTAGAAGTTCTACGACATTTTCGAAGCCTTTTTCCGTTATTCAAATTTCTTCTTTCAATGCAAAACAGTAGAAACACTTATTTAATTTCTTGATCTCGACACTTCTATTAAAAAACAAAATTACTCGAAATATGAATTTAATAACTTAATTAAACTTAAAGAAAAAAAATTAATTTAAAATAAATTAAACAAAAAGAAATACAAATAGAGAAGTAAAATGAACAATAAAATTTTTGATCTTCGGGTCGCAGTATTAGGAGTTGAGTAACATGAAGTTTTAATGCAGTTCAGTACCAGGTGACAATAATTGAGAGGTGGTCCAATTACCAAAAAACTATTGGGCCAAAAACAAATTGGTATAAACCCTATTTAGATCATGGGTTATTGATTTCTAAAGAAAAAAAATAAGGTATAAAAAGAAATAAAACGCACAATACAAATCACTAAGCTCAGTGATTATTGTGTGCGTTTTTATTTCTTTCATACCAGTAACTTAAATAATTTTTCCACGCACGTTAAATTTAAAAAAAAATATTAATTCAAAATTTCGCCATCAGGGGGGAAAAGGTGCTGGAAGCCACGTGCGGAGAAAATTGGGTGTAATACAGAAATTTACAATTAATAGTAATTTTTATTTAGCATCATTTACAGATGTGATTCAATGTTTTCCTTGCAACTGTTTCAATAACTACATTCTTTGAAAAAAAATTCCTAGGCCTACAGCAGAATGCAACAGATCTCCAGGGATTTGCCTCACGTAGGCTACAGCGTTTCGGTCGTTGAACGTTACTAAGTTATCCACGCCTCCTTGGTACACCAAGCTTTTCAAATATCCCCATAACCAAAATGTCCGCTGTAGTTTTTTGCTAATCTTTTCTGACCTGTTTTAGGTAGCTGGTCCCAAGCCGCTACATTGCCTAATGCCTAGTAGATCTCTTACTGAAAATGGCCTCATGGTGGCATTTAAAAACTTGTTAAGTATCATCACCATCCCTGTTGAGAGCTATCTGACGGTTTCCTATCTGTCTACATATTTATCAAAAGTTATCAAAATACACTCATGGACAAAAAAATTAGCGCACCAAGAAGGAGTCGTCAAAATGAAACGAAAATTTACATACGTAACGACTACTTTGATACAAGTAAATGATAAGAAAATCAAAGAAAAAGGATAATTTATTTCAGAGAAAAAGGCAAAAGAACGGAGGAGTTAATACTCCGTTGGACCCCCTCTAGCGCGAATGCACGATGCGATACGATCGGGCATTGAGTCATACAAGTTCTGTATGATGTCTTGAGACATTTCGTTCCATATTTGCTGTAACCTTGCCTCTAGTTCGTTCAAACTCGTGGGATGCCCAACTCGTCGTCCCAAATGATCCCAGATATGCTCGATTGGAGACAAATCTGGGGATCGGGCAGGCCAAGGAATGGTAGTAATAGTGCGGAGACAGTCTTGTGACACCCTTGCCGTATGAGGCCGAGCATTGTCTTGTTCAAAAATGACTCCTGGGAGCCGTTGCATGAGTGGCAACACATGTGGTTGCAGGATTTCATGAACATACCGCTGGGCTGTCATGGTGCCACGGAACAATACTAGGGGTGACCGTGTATTGTAGGCAATGGCACCCCATACCATCACACCAGCTGTGGGAGCGGTGTGTCGCTGTACAGCAAAGGCAGGATTGAAGCGTTCACCACGGGCTCTCCACACACGAACACGATTGTCATCACTGCCGAGATTGAATCTGGATTCGTCGCTAAAGACGACCTGGTTCCATTCCGCTGCAGTCCAGTTTCCTCGTGCGCGGCAAAACTCCAAACGGAGGCGTCGATGGGTGGGCGTCAAGGGCAGCACACGTAATGGGCGCCGCGATACCAACTGTCCTTCAGCCAGGCGCCTTTGTATGGTTCGAGAAGACACAGCGGCCCCTAGTGAAGGTGCTACCTGTGCCTGGATGGCGGCCGATGAAGCAGTTGGCTGTACGCGTGCATTTCTGACTATGTGGCGGTCTTCTCGACGACTGGTCTGTCGAGGGCGTCCTGAGCCTGGTCTTCGTGTACATGACATCTCTCGGGTCTACTGGTCCCAAAACCTCCTCACAACACAATCAGAGCGGCCTAATTGACGAGCTACTCGCCTAGCTGACCACCCAGCTTCCATCATCCCGACGATTCTCCCTCTCTCAAACTGCGACAACTGCGTATACTATCTTCGAACACGGCATAATGGCATGTCTACCTCAGCTCTTCCTTTGTAAATGATTCAGCACACTCAAACAAGCTTTGGTTACCTGTTTTATACTCCACAGAGTACGATGTTCAACGCCCTCTACCGGCTATACGTAATGCGCAATCACGCTGTATTTCTAATCATTTGCATATCTCCCCGACATGTACCTTCATTGCAAGTTTCGTTACGATCCCGCAATTATTTCTTGGTGCGCTAATTTTTTTGTCCATGAGTATATATTTTTTTAAGAACATTGACTGAAATCATCTCGGGATGTTCACCTGTAAGCAAAAAGCCTTTGAATTTCCAAGTTAATTAAATATCCTGGTGACCCATGGAGCGACAGTCGAATGGATATCAGTTCTCCCTTTCCTTATGTTACAAATTTACAAATTTACAAACATTATCCGTACAACTTTTGCCTATTAATAGGATGATTCTGTATCATTCTAACAATGAATGTTAATAAATATTAATTAATTTTACAATTTTTTTTAAATTTTTACAAGGTATCTTAAAAAGTATTGCCCTGAGCGCCTAACAGGTTTCTGTCTGCCGAGTCGTTGATTAAAAGCATAATTTAAGTTGTACTTTAAATATCGTGTAGAGTAAAGTTTAGGTATTAATCTTATTACCCAGTACCAGTTAGATTTGTGTTTGCAGCGCCGCGCCACTATATTTTCCATAACAGTAAGTGAATTAACATAAAAATAAATATATTTACATGAAATTTTATATTTCAGTTTACTATTTTTGTGTACATTTAATTAGACTTGGATTACCTAAGCCCATCTATGAACAATTAAATAGAGATCAAAGAATAATCCATTAATTTTAAGTTTACATCAAAAGATCTAAGGAGCAAGATCCAACTATCAAATATGAACTTTAATCTTGCTCCTAAGAGGTAATTAAGTTGATGATGATTGTATACCACTAAGGTTTGAAGAAAGGTCCACTTTTGTTAATGCCCTAAAACTACGTCTTCTGCTACCATCAACTAATAATGCAGTGATGTTTATTTACTTAGAGTACTTTTACAAAATGAGATTAAATGATTAGATTTTATTTTACTAATTATTATTAAGAGCTAAAATTTGTGTAGGTTTGTGTCTGAATATAATATTTTGCGAAGCTATTTAAACTTTAATTTAAGTCTTTCAATAATCCCGTTGCTATTCTTGGAAGTCACATTTAAAAACAGATTTAGAGAAGATGGACTGATTGGATTCAAAAAATCAAGTCAAGTCCTAAATATTTTTTTTAAACTGCTTCCAATTATGAGAAACAAATATCAACGATTTAAAAAGAGCTCCACAGTTAACCTAATGTTCATTTTATTCATTTATTGTTTGCAGTTCATGTAATCAATGTAAGACTGCAAACCTTTTTTTTTGCTTCCTTTGAAAACTTAATGATCGTTCGGTCGATGATGCTTATATTATTTTTTATTATAATTCAACCCTTTGAGTTTGTTTCCTAAACAGATCGATATCCAGGTCTGGTTTTTAACTTAAATTTATTGGGAAATATAAAGAATTTCTACATTTCAATCAATGAAGAATTATATTTTTTTTCATGCATTCGGTTTATTCAATTTTAATTGTTTTTGCAGGAGATATTGAAAGTTCACTTTTTTAAAATTCATCAGTATTTTATTGGATCAACTGAAAGCCAGACATTAATAATGATTTTCTTCAACTACCTTCTACGTCTGTTAAATGATTCACTTTTTGTTTTACTTAATTAAGGAAATATCAAAATTATTAAGCCATAATAAAGTTTAAAAAAAAAATTCTAGAAAATTTGACCTAGTTGCTAGATAAGGATTGTATTCATCTAGTCACTATTGCTGCTTTTGCTGATGTTCCCGCGGCCAGTTTCTTGTGTCCTTTTTTTACCCTAATGTACTGGAAATTGGAATTTGACATTTTGATTTTCAAAACCTTCGTTTAATGATTGAGTTCCAAAAGCACAGCCATTGATTTTGTGTCCTAAGGAAGTTGTAACGAATGCTTGGTTACCTGATAGTTAACTATCTTCGACAGCTGTCATCTGAAACTATTTGAAATTTCTTGGCTGTCAAGGTGGAACCGCGTGAAGGAAAACTCTGCTGATGTTTCATCCTTAGGTGTCAGAGACATTTTCAGAGCTTGAGATCATCTTCTCCAAGCTAAATAAATTATCTATTCAGCATATCCTCGGATAAAAACAAGTGAATATAATTTTGCGCTAAAGCTTAAATTTAAGGGTGACCTATAAAAATAAAAAACATTAAAAATAATAATAGAAAAAGAAAAAAAGGGAAAAAGTTAGGAAAATAAATAAAAAAAAAACCCATGCGGACATTAATCTTTTTTTTTAAGATTGAAGAGAAAAAAAAATATATGTATAAATATATAAAATATATAAATATATATATACCTGGTATATATATATATATATATATATATATATATATATATATATATATATGCATATATATATCTTCAGTATAGGAGTCCGAAACTTTAAACCATCAAGCTACATCTCACAACTGAAATGAGATGGTTGCATTTCTAACATTTAAGCTCCTAGCTAAAATCCAATGAAAACAATGCCAAGTACCTCGAATATGGGAGGGGGCGTTGGCCTCTGAAAATACCCCATTTCTATAGTGTTTGGGCCTCTGAACACTATGAAATCCGGTTGTCGTTCCGACCTTCCGTTCCCGAGTTGTTAGGGGTGGACAGACACGGAAGGACAGGACAAACGCAATAGCTATCACAATAGCTCCCAAATGCGTCGGTAAAAATCGAAAATTTGGAAGGATCTGAATTTGAAATGAGATTTACGGACGTTCAGAGTATGAATTGTCGAATAATTGGAGCGTAGGAGGATTTCATTATCATAACACAAGCCAAAAATTCAAAGTATTAACAGAATATTACAATTGAAGCTTAAATAGTTACAAGAATATGTATCGAAATATCTCTATGTTATGTAATTTGATAGATTTGGATTGTAGACTTTTATTAGCGAGAAGATAGAATATGAACCATTAAATTTAAATAATTTACTGGTTTAAATGAAATCCGACGATGAATGCAGTTGATATCCCAGCTTGTCCCGTTCGTGCTCAATGGGAGAATATGGCTGGCCAAGAAAGATTTTGAATTGCTTGCAGGCCCTGCTGAAAACGTTTGCAGTATATGGACATGCATTATCCTGTTCGAAAATTGCTTCCGGCGGGATTGCAGGATCTCCTGCAGATAACGTTGTGCATTTCAAGTTCCTCGAATCACTATGAAAAGATCTTTTTGATTTTCAGAGAAATGACACTCCACACTACTGCCATTACGCTGTAATGGCTGTGTACCTCTCGACAGCAATGCAAGGATTTGAACACTGTAGATTCCTCGTTCATTTGCGGATGCAATGATCATCTGCTGCAATGTTGAAGCGGGTCTAAACACAATATGAAACTATTCAAGAGCTTACAATGTCTCTTGGGCACGGCACCGCTCTAGATGGAGCTTCAGGTGCTAGGGTGTTAAAAGCAAGCCTCGTAAGGGGGACAAGGAATGAAGCTAGTGCCTGTAATTCGTCTAGCAATGGTGTTGAGGAATACTGATTGTGCCACTATTCCAGGAAACAGAATGTATCTCGTAAGATTCTCAGAACCCTTTTGTGAATCACTGTACCATGGGGATGGATGGCTATGTTTCTTGACAAATAAACTTTAAACACTTTCCTTATCTAATGGGAAGACAGTTGCTTAAGGAGTTCCATTTCAACACTTCCTTCATGGTGCTTCGATCTTTTTTTGTCACTTGAGTGGATATTTTCTAATATGTTTAACGTAATTTACTGGTGCTCACAAGTTAATAATACTGTCGTATGAATCCCGCAATGTAGATGCAAAATATTTTTCTATCAAAATCAATAAGCATTAAATAACAATGGTGAGACTAAATTGTTTTCCAAGTGACATCCTGGAACAGCTGTTTCACGCTCTATGGCAATCATCATCCAGGAGCAGTCACCAGTAAACAACGAGGTCTCCGTACTGAAGCTAATATGAATGATAGTCGGAAGCGCAGTGGTACCTCAAAGGATAAAATTCACAATGAAAAACTCACTAATGAAAAATTAGTGAGAAAATTCATGTGCCAGCAGTGCGCCGGCTTAATTTTTTAAAGCATAAAAATTCAAACTGCGGATTTGAATTATTAATAAATAACAATGAGTGAGACCAAATTATTTACCAAGTGACATCCTGGCCTTAGTACGGATTCCTTGTTATTTACTTATGACTTCTCTAATGATCGCCAAAGAGCGTGAAACAGCTGTTCCAGGATGTCACTTGGTAAGTAATTTGGTCTCATCCGCTGTTATTTATTAATCAAATGCGCAGTTTGAATTTTTATGCTTTAAAAAAAATCTTTAGAGACCTGCGCACTGCTGGCACATGAATTTTCTCACTAATTTTTCATTAGTTAGTTTTCATTGTGAATCTTTTCATTTGAGGCACTGCTGCGCTCCGACGATTATCAATAAGCATTATTTTACTAAATTAATAGTTGGACTACTTTAATGTAAAATTGATATGAAATGCGCATTGTTTTATTAATGGCTGTGAATTCAGGGCTCTGCTATATGACTAAATTAGATCTAATCTGTAATCTAAAGACAATAATATTGATAGCATAGACTGCCGAGTAGGAAGAGAAACACAAATGGGAGACAAGCAGAGAAAAAGACATATCCCCAGCAAAATAAAGAGGATCAAAGCAAAATATCCTGGTTATCATCATCATAATCGCTTGGCAAACATGGGAAAGAAGATAGTGTATTTCGAACAAACATCTGAAGGAATTGTGTCAGAACCTATAAACTTAACATTTCTATATTCCTGAATGCTTTTCCCAAGCAAATTACTTGAATGAAGAAAGTGTCAGTTTTTAACTCTCACGCAGATCTTTTTCGAAATAACTTTTCGAGATGTCTATATTATCTAACCAGTATTACTTTCTGGAGTGTTCAGACAAAGCATAAAGCGCTATTCATAAAATTAAAAATCAAGACTGTTTTCCATGAAAACCCAAGACAGTTCATGCTAACTTAATTTAATATCTCAGCTCCTTCCTGATGTTAAGGTTACAATAGCAAATAATAATTCTATTGATTTTATGACAAAGGAAGTTCTGCTTTGATTTTACTCTTCGTCTTGCTCCATTATCAATTGTACAGATTTAGCCACAAATGCTATAAAAGAAAATGTAAAAAATAAAAATTAAAAAAAAAGAACGCTCCTCCTTGAGCATCCTTAAGTTGTTTAAACATGCGTACTATGTTTCAGCTTTGCAAATTTCTTCGTTATTATCCAAAAAAAAAATTTTTAATCATTATGTCCTTGTGAAAGGGAAAGCTGTTATTAATTCCAGAAGGAACGGTGCTTATCATCAGATGGTAGATTTACCATCGTTGCGACAATGACGATCTGCTTGTAAAAATGAACTACAGTAGACTATCGATTATCCAATTTTCAATCAACCGAAACATCGGTCAACCGAAGGCGTTTCAGTAGACCAAAAATTTAAAAAATTAATTTGCGAATTAAAATTAAAAATTTAATTTCTTTCCGAGTGATAGGTCAGATGATGCGACATTTCCCGAAGCGCTTAATGACAAAACAACGCAACGAAGTCACAGGACGGATTTAAAGTAACATAATTTATTATCTAAAACGTGAATTCGACCATAATTAGCAATGTCTAAAATGCAATATGTTTTGTGTGTAATATGTATCACTGTGTCTGTGTTTCATATTGCTCCTATGACACTGGTATATTTTTTTCGTAAATAATCGGCTATCCGAAATATCAGTTATCCGAAAAAAAACCCGTGCAGCTTTGCTTCGGATAATCGATGCTCTACTGTAATTTATTAAGTAGATACAGCTACAAGTTGTAGAAAAATTAAAGCTATATGCCGTAAAAAATCCGGATTGGGTTTCCTTGAAAAGAATCTAGACGGGGTAGAGGAATTATAGCTGAATTTAAATGAACTACAAAATCTTGACTAACTGAAAAGAACATCCCTTCTGTTCATCTGATATCGATAAATTTAACAATGTCCGAATCCTGATAAAAAAGTGCAATCCTAATGTATTAGTATTATCTTCAATGTAGGTGCTATTTTTCTCTAAGACGCTAATGCATTAGACCTATGGATACTATCAACTTTTTTTTTCTGATCTTCTGAACTCTACTGAATTTATATCTCAATGAATCTAGTTCTTCAGAATTAAATTAAGAGGTCGTCGGGCCAAGCTTTAACCTGTGGATCTTGTGAAGTTACAGGCAAATGCTTGATAATTTTTTGGGGGGGGGGTTTAGGTGTAGGTTATTATTGATTCAATTTTTATTTTCTTACAACTCATATTTCTTAACTTAAGATTTCCATTTCTGGTTTGTTTAAATTTGAGATTTTTTTCTCTATTGTGAAAAAGATTTGGTAAGCGAGGGAATAATTTTGTGCGTGAAATAGGTGCATTTGTGCAAAATAGTATGAGATTATACACTTGTCTTGATAAGAAACTTTAAAGAAACATATCGCAGTACTGCAGTAAAGAAATGCAAGACGCCAGGAATTTTTAATATTTTAATAATAAAACATAAGATTTATTTACAAGAGTGATAAAAATACAAAAATATAAATCTTTTACATAAGATAAAAATATATTTAATTATATATATATTAATTTAAATGAAATAGATATTTTTCAATACAAATAATTAAGCAAATACTTGCTATCACAAATCCGTAAAACTAAGTCATTAATTTATCACAAAACTTTATTAAAACTCCAAAATACTGCACCACAGACCAATATTTCGTCTTATTTTTCAAAGACTTCCTCAAGGTTTTTTGGTAACATAATAAACAAATAAATAAAATAAAAAATAAAGATCAAAATGGAAAGAGAAATAACCTTCTCAAACCTTTACAAATCAATAAATAAATTCTATGGCAATAAGTACATCAAATAATACTATTGTTATATGACAATAGTATTATTTGATGTAGAGTAGAACCTCATTATAACGGACCTCATTATAACGGACATCGCTTATAACGGATAGTTTTTTAAAAAAATATAATAATAATAAAGGATGCATATGTTTATCTGACGAGTTTTACATTTCCAAGCAAGCGATTAAATATCGATCATTTAATGAAAAAAAAATTTTAACGTGCCCGATGATTCAAAGATTTGAGTAAGCAAACGAAGGCACAACGCTACAAGGAAGGATTCGCACGCAACTTTGTAGCGTTGTTCCTTCGTTTGCTTTCTCAATTCTGTCGATCATTTAATTTCGTTATTGTCTGGAATTCCACTAATTGCCGCACACACTCATCAGTTTTTATTCAGTAACCTTTGAGTCATGTCGTTAAGTACTTTTTATAGCTAACTATTGTCCTTTCATTGATGTACACCCTGATGCATTACACCGATATAGAATTATTTAGCCCCAATTAGTCCGTTATAATGAGGTTCTACTGTACTTATTGCCATAGAATTTATTTATTGATTTGTAAAGGTTTGAGAAGGTTATTTCTCTTTCCAATTTGATCTTTATTCTTTATTTTATTTATTTGTTTATTATGTTACCAAAAAACCTTGAGGAAGTCTTTGAAAAATAAGACGAAATATTGGTCTGTGGTGCAGTATTTTGGAGTTTTAATAAAGTTTTGTGATATCTTCTAGAAGATCTACGATTTGATTGATTTAAGTCATTAAGTATTCAAAAATGTTTGATTACAATCACATAAAATAGTTAAATATTTAAATATTATTATTAGTTGGACCCTGTTAACCCGGTAACTTCTTCCTGGGAGCCATCTTCGAGAGCAGATAATAAGTTTACACATGAATAACAATATCATAATACAAAGCAAGCACCGGAATGCTTCATCTGTGTACGATAGTGGGCATGCATCTGATTTCAACACAGCACTTCATGACATTGAACCAGCATTAGTGACCGTGCGATAATTGACAAAAGCAGGTACACAAAGTGGTGCGTTCCGATTGACGTTAAAGTAACGTGTGTCTATTGATGAGTCGAAGGGCAACATCTCTGCAGCAAGACATTTATTTGATGAGGAATATGGTTTTTCTCCGAAACGCGAAACAATAACTGCAGTCAAGAAGAAATTTGAAACACTGGTTCTGTTGCAACAAAACACGCTGCAAAACGTTCACGCATACCACAATCACTAACGAAGAGAAACAAAATTGGCCAAAGCAAAAACAATACCAAAGCGAAATTGTCCAGGTCATTTGATTGTTGCTAGTGTACGCATGTTTGACCAGGTGCAACTGTTACACCCTACTGACTGAATTTATAAAATATTTCGGATTTTTTTTTTTTTTTTTTTTCATGGTGCCTGTCTGCTAGTCTGGAATTTAAAATGTTAAGCATTTAAAATTCTAAAAGGTAAGCTTAGTCGCCTTGCCTTTACTGAAATTCAGTTCTTCTGATTTTCTTTTCTTTACCTTTTATTGTAAGTTGTTGTTCTTGCTTTTGAGATATTAAAAACTAAAAACCACTTTGATTCTTGTAGATTGCGATAGTCAATAACTCATAGTTCAGTCAATAAAGAAATGAATTGATAAAGTTTATTATTTTACAGCGAAGGAAGCTGATAAAGCGTGATTCCACAAGCTCATAAAATGATACTAGGCATTTATATAATTTATATAATTTAAAATAATTTCATTGAATTTTCAGATAATGATGTTAATCAGTTAATGCTATTTTACATTGTTGATATAAATGCGATTTTAAATAGACCTATAATTATTTTGTAGATGCTAGCATTTATTAGGAATATTTACAAAAGAAGTACTCATTTCTAATAGTAGGTCGTGTTGTGAGCAATATTGGGTGCCATTACACCAATGACATTGACTGGGGTTTCTCTTCTCTTTGCTTGGCAGCAACATTTGCAACAGCAATGGCAGCAGCCGAAAATCAAAAAAATTAGTTGGAACAAAGTACAAGCACCAGCAACAGCACCCATGATCTTCCAAATAGCTTCATAGTTCTCAAAACACAGCCAAGTACAAGAACCGAGATTAATATCGAAGTTGTTTAAAGAAAGATCTACTTTGGGTTTAAGGTCACATGTAGGCAAGTAGCAGTCTTTTTTTCTATTTCCAAGTGCCATTTTGCTAAACATTCCTGCAGATGCACACGAAGCAAGTCCTATACAGGCAAATGTGAAAGTAGCAATAATCCAACCTTGACGTCGGCCGACATCTTGACCAGCATAGATAGCAATGATACTCCCCACAAAAGATATGACGCCACTTATTAAAAGAGAGTAATGGTACGCAGTACTAGGGGACTGGGCAGTAATATAACCTCCTCCACCAATCAGGCCTGAACTGATTATCAATATAAGAATAGCTGAAAAGAAAACATGTTAAAAAGATATTAGGCAATGTTAGAAGATATTATCCTCTATTGGACATTTTGTTTCATAAATCAAAAATGAAATTTACTGGATGTATTGTTTAACGTAATCTTTCTTTTTTTTTGCTGAAAATATATTAGTAAATATGAAAATGAAAAATTAATTGCATCAGTCATTTTTTTTAACGTGCGATATAAATATTCATCAAGTAGACCAAAGTGCACAATTATAGATAAAAACATTTAGTTAAAATTACACATAAAATCCCATGTCCCTCTTCGCAACATATGTTTTAATGTGTAATTTTAACTAAATGCTTTTATCTATAATTGTGCGGTTTGGTCTACTTGATGAATTAATTGCATGAATTGATAATTGCTGACATGAAAAAAAAAAAAAAAACTTCTTTTAAAGAACACTTGCTTACGTTTCAATTTTGCTTTTAAAATATGATAACTTTTTTTTTCTTTTTTTATGAACCTTGACAATAATATAAACATCTAGATTATTTAAATTTATTATAATTGTAGTGCATATAAAAAATATCTGATTGTTTGCCTACAACATTCCCAAATAACGTTTGATCTATCTAGACCAGTGTCGCCCTTAGAGTGAAGCCGTTGCAGAGGTTCCTGCACCTTTTGGGACTCGCATTGTATAAAAGTATACATAAAAATAAACAAAAACAGAAAAAAATGGAGAAATAAACACTTAGTATTTGGTCAGAGTAACATGTAACTTTAAGGAAAATTAAAAAAAAAATCAGCCTATTAGTAGAAAATTAGGAATTATAAAATAGTCTTAATACGGTAAAATCACAGCAAAGTATAGGCCTATTGGCCCTGGGCCACGCAAACGTAAGGGACGGCCCTGATCTGGACCAGGTTTTGCAGTTTTGTCTATGATCCTACAGTAACGTAAGTTGCTTTATTGTGCATTTTTTTCCATGACATTTGTTTCAGTCATTTTTTCCTTTTAATTTCAATATTTATTAAGACTAATACAAAGAACAACACAACTAGGAATGCTTCTTTCCTTAGAACACATTTTATTTGGATCCTCATCCTCCCACTTTTATTTTTTAAATTTAATATTTTAATTTACTATTTTAAAACTTCGCTTGCTGGATTATCCAAAGGGCCCGAAGTTTTCTCGATAATTCGAGTAAAGGTTGGAAGATGGAAAATAGCCAATTTTCACCGAAGCATAGGGAGCTGTAGCTACTTGTAAAATAAACGAAAAAAACTTAAAAAACCAAATTAACTGCAAGGCCTCTTTAAAATATTTTAAAGGTTCATTAGGTAATTGGAGATTTTGTACAATGCTAGAGAACTATTTCCCAAAAGTAAAATTGCTAAATTAATTTTAAGGATTGTTACTTTCTTCATATCACAGCAATGAGATAGATAGAAATGAAATAAAATAGAAGCAAAAATAATTTTAGCAACTCCTTACACAGTGTGTAAAGAGGCTCATTTATTCTGTTCTTCTATTATCATCTCTAAAAGCCAAATTTTATAAGTGAGATAGACATAAGTGATATCTTATTGGAAAGCTTGCATAGATTTTGTAGAGTTAGGGCAAAAATGTCCTGCCTGACAAGGAAATGGAAGTGGCCGAAAATTAAATATATCAGTCTTTACAGCCCAGACTACAAGTCATATATAAGTGATATCTTATTAGAACCCTTATGACTTGTAGAGTTCGGGTCTGCAATCACTTCCTATGGCTTCGTGTATATTTCTTGCGTTTCTTTGAAATTAAATTTTTATAACCCCACTTTTCATATTCAGATATTTGTTCTAGCTTTGAACTTATTTCTCGCAAGACAAAATTTCCTCAAACCAAAATGTGTGCCAGCCCAAGATTTATCGACTTAATTACGACTTATTGATACATACTGGCTTGTACACAGTAATTAGCACAAATAGGTTTAGCGTTTAAATTCTACACACTCTTCATCTCTACAAAATACACTCGAAGAGAATTCTTGGACACCACGATGAAGATAAGATAATTCTTGTTTCAAGATCATTCTTGGAACATAACATTACATTTGTAAAACTCCAACACCTCCATCACTATGCTTTCCACATTCCTTAAGGGGAAGTATTTTCATGGGAGACTCCTTGAGTCCTCTTTGGTTCTGCCTCGGCTTGAATCCATTGAGCCACATTCTAGACATCATAAAACAAGGCTACAAGCTTACCTCAGGCACTCTTGACACCATACAAAAATCACACGCTTACTCGACATGGATGACATTAAACTCTACGCCACAACCAACACAACTTGCTAATCTACTACAAGTCGCCACACAGACAGAATAGAGTTTGGAATCTACATAGTCTGTAAGAAGATGAGGAAAAGTTAAACTTTTCTTCTTGCTTTCTTGCGTAGAATTAGATCTAATCAGAAAATTAATATTATATTAATTCAGAGGTTTTAGAAACGTTTTATATTGTAATTTGAAAATTATTTGTTTTTAATCAATTATGTCTACCTAAATCTAGTAAACGTTAAAAGAAATTTTGCATTTTAAATTGATTGTAGATTATTTTTTGAGGAGAATTTATTTGTTATGGACTTCCAAAGAAACGATCTTTGTAACTGCGTGAAATGATATTGTAATCAAGTCATTGAAGTAAATTTCGTTAATTCTGAATGTTCGATTTAAAACTTTGCAGACGAAAGAATGACTTCTATCTAAGCACAAATTCATTACTTTTAAACCCTATTCAGCTTATTCGGAAATAACACAAAAGAAATTACAGACTCTAATTAAAATCACTTTTCTTATTAACACTCAGAAAAGAGTTAGTTTTCTCTCTTAGGAAATCTGGTTAAAATCTTAACCGATTCTCTTCGATATCGTTTTCAGTAATAGAATACTCTTACCTTTGAATAGATGACTAATCTTGTCATAGTTACCACGAAAGAATCACTTAATCACTGGAGCTCAAAACGTTAAGCAACTAACAACGTATCGCGAAAAAAATTAAAATCTTAAAGAATTAAATCCTAAATCTCTCAATTAAAATCTTAAAGTGTGAAGTAATTTACAAGGTACGTTTACAATAAAGCCGATATTTTTATAAGATTGTCTTTTAGGTTTTGATGGATTAATCACAATTTGGTGAAAGATTTGAGCTGAGCTGCTGGAGATACATGCAGTCTTCATAAAGTGTCCCAAACAGTGTTTTTTTAGATTAGTAAAGAGATATGATTAGTCACATTTCCTTACGAATGATTGTTTCTATCTCTAATTACTAATCAACCACGTGAGCTCTGTGGGATAGGCATTATCGTCCCGCAACATTGAATCAGATACATGCCTGAGAGAAATGGACGAACATATTCTTCGTGATATGCCTTCGTGATATCTTACATCTGTTAGGGAATCGCCTTTAAAGACGTTGAGATGAATTATTGTTATCAGCACCGTCATCATGACACACCACCATACATGTATCTTAGGGATTTAAAGGTTTGATATTGGGGTTCCAGGCTCGAATCGAGATTCATCAGATTGCCCGTAACTACAGATGAACCCCTTACTATAGATGAGTCTCTAATCTATCTTATATATTACTAAAATCTTTTATTTCTCTGTCTGTCTGTCTGTCCGGCGCAGTTTTCTGTGAGAATGAAAAATAGAAAGAATTTTACACAATGAAACATCCGCGACAGGAATCGAACCAGCAACCTTCTAATCCGAAGTCAGACATCTTATCCATTAAGCCATGGGAACTACAACTCTTTTTATATTGTTTTTTTGACTTATCTGTCAAAACTGAACTGACTTTGACTGAAAAGTAACAATCTTCTATATTACTAAAATCTTTCATTTCTCTGTCTGTCTGTCTGTCTGTGTGTCTGTCCGGCGCAGTTTTCTGTGAGAATGAAAAATAAAAAGAATTTTTACAATGATATATCCGTGACAGGAATCGAACCTTCAACCTTCTGATCCGAAGTCAGACATCTTATCCATT
>JAFIDM010012231.1:108553232-108576388 GCA_023159025.1 Thereuonema tuberculata
CATTAAGCCATGGGAACTACAACTCTCTTTATATTGTTTTTTTGACTAATCTGACAAAACTGAACTGACTTTGACTGAAAAGTAACAATCTATATTACTAAAATCTTTTATTTCTCAGTCTGTCTGTCTGTCTGTCTGTCCGGCGCAGTTTTCTGTGAGAATGAAAAATAGAGAATTTTTACAATGAAACATCCGCGAGAGGAATCGAGCCTGCAACCTTCTGATCCGAAGTCAGACATCTTATCCATTAAGCCATGGGAACTACAACTCTCTTCATATTGTTTTTTTGACTTATCTGTCAAAACTGAACTGACTTTGACTGAAAAGTAACAATTATAATAAAAAAGAAAGTCAAAAAAGAAAGAAGCAGTACTTCATTAGGTAGAATACTGAGAAATCACTATTTGTAACTCAAAAACTACTGAAAAGTATCAATTGGAATAAAAAAGGAGAGCCAAGAAAAAAAGAAGCAGTATTTCTATTAAGTAGAATACTGAACAATCACTATTTATAACTCAAAAACCATCATTATTTGTAACTCAAGAACCACTCAAAAGTTTCAATTAAAAAAAAAGAGAGTCAAGAAAGAAAGAAGCACTATTTCTATTAGGTAGATTACTGAAAAATCACTCTTTGTAACTCAAAAAGCTAGAATCACATCAAAGTAAAAAAACTCACGATAAATTTGCGGCTCATCAACCAAGATGAACGAGTGTGTCGATAACATCAATCGAATGATAAGTCTAAGAATACAAGGAAAGACTACAGAGCATACAAGTGCGACTAAAATTGAGACTTCTGATAATCAACCACACGAACATCTCTATCTGCCCGAGTATCTGAACGCATTGAATCTCAGCAGTATTCCTCAACATCGTTTGTCATTGAAGATTGGATCTCCAATAATATTGTTGCGAAACATCAATCCCAAGTTTGCATACTGCAATGGAACTCAACTTATATGCCTTTCATTCGATAATGATCTCATAGAAACCGAAATTACAACAGAACTCACAAAGGAGATTTTGTTTTCATTCATAGAATGTATATGGAACCATGCGATAGTCTACTTCCATTCACTTTCACAAGAAAACAATTTCCGATTAGATCTTCTTAAGCGATGTTTATCAATAAAGCTGAAGGACAAACTCTAAATAAAATTGCTATATATCTGGAAAACGTTGTCTTCACTCACGTACAACTTTATGTCTTTTGAGTCACAATTCAACAGAATTTGGTTATCTTCACTCTAAAGAATAGTCACAATCAATTTGTCGCGAAGAATTTCGTGTACAAGCTATGATCTTCATTTAACATCTACATCAACCAACGTCCATCTGAACATCTCTTCTTCAAATATCGATATCGAACAATCTGATAGCCTAGATTAGTAGATAATTTTCACTATTTGTTGCTCAAAAACCACTGAAAAGTATCAATTAGAACTGGATAAAAAAGAAAAGAAAAAAAACAAAAAGAATCACTATTTCTATTAGATAGAATACTGAAAAATCACTATTTGTAACTCAAAAGCCACTGAAAAGTGTATCTATATTACTAAAATCTTTTATTTCTCTGTCTGTCTGGTGCAATTATTGTAATTTACAAAAATAGAAATAATTTCTATAAGTTATCTACTGGAATCGAACATGCAACCTTCTGCTCCGAAGTTAGACGTCTTAGGCATTACACCACAAGGATTACATTCTAATTTCTACAAAAATAAAAATATATCATAGATATATGATTCACACGCTGATTCTAAAAGCAGTCGGGGATTGAGAGAATATAGACATCAAAAATTAAAATTAAAAAAAAAAAAACTTTAAAAAAATTTTAGTTTTATTTTACTTGATGTAATTTGTGTGTGTGTTTTTTTTTAATAAATACAAATTGTTTTCTGTTACATATGCGAGGCTTCCGGAGCGAAGCGACGGGTAGCCGACTAGTTACAAATGAATATCAAATGAATATCAAATGACTAGTTACAAATGGATCATATAACACAAGACTTTCTAATATAAACATTAAACAATATTGTTTGAATTCTTTTCTGCAAAATAAACTACGAAAGCAAATTAACAGGAAAATACAAAATAAAAAATGATGTCAACATGAACAACGATAATTAAAAACTTCTCCTGATCAAATAAATAGACATAACCGTCCATTACCAAATAGAAGAAAAGAAGACATTGCAAGGTAGAAAAGAAGACACCGTTTACTCATCAGAAAGAAAAAAGACACTAGGTTACAGCCAGACAACGTCATCACGACGGCATTATGAACTTAGCCTGAACGTCATCATTCAACACTATGACTAAAACACTCAACGAAACCATTGGTGGATTTTTTGAATTAATTATCTTTCACCTATATAACCCTTTCCCCGTGAAATTGTAATCATCTTGCTGATGATGGGGAACTTGTTCCTTGAAACTGTTCAATGTATTGTATGAATTTTTAATTTTTATTCATTTTTAATTGTTTTATATTAAATTATTTATTAACTTATATATGTTCCCAACATGAATAAGAGACTAATTTTTTGCCAAAAATGATTTTATTTGTAGATATATTAACGTTATATTATATATTTGTAAATATAATCAAATAATTATTGTAAATAGAAAAACTTCAATTTTCAAAATAGTATTTTTATAATCTGTAAATATCAATTATTGATTCAATTGTAAATATATTTAATAATTTTTAATTGTACATAGTTTATAATTAATTGTTTAATTGTATATATATCTTTTATTTAATTAACAATTGTTAATAATAAATAAAACATTAATTTGTAAATAGATATCAAAAAGACTTTATAATTTTGTAAAATTAACGTTAAAAGATTTTGGCAAGAAATTTTATAAATGATTTAATTAAAGAATAATTAATATACAAATATTTTTGTGTGTCTTTTAAAGTATATATATAATTTAAACTTAATTTATACACACGTTAAAAAATTTATAAAATGAATATCATATCAGTGAATCTGTATTCATGAAGACATTGAAAAGATCCAAACAGATGATCTTCTTGCAAAAAGATTAGTCATATACACACAAATAGGTCTGCAGTTATGTATGCGAGCTACGAAGTCTTGTAGTTATAAGCAAGACATTACATCCTCCCGGTTATGGCTCTGCAAAATAGAAATTTCCGGAGAAAATACAATCTGTTTGATAATAGTACAGTAAGCGATGATGATGATGGTAAGATAACAATTAAACCGTATTGATTTCCATGTCTTTCCAGAAGATACCCAAGAGATATCAGATATCACGAAGGCATCACGAATGAATATTTTCTCCATTTTTGGGGGCCATGGGTCCTGATTCCATGTTGAAGACGACAATGTCCGTAAACCAGTAACAGAGTAACTGAAGAGAGAAAACAAATATTCGTGAGATTGGTCAATTCCCATTTATTTATTTCGCTAACGCTGATTGAGTTTGCTCAAACTCAAACCCAACTATTGAGATGGAGTTTTCATCTCATTTGTTTATTAAAATTATTCGAATTTCAAAAAACAAGATGCAGAAGTGAATTAAAAAAAAATGTTATAGATAAGCTAACGTTTATACAAGTACTAAATAGGTTCGAGTGCGGAACTTTATATACAAATTTCGTTTGCAGATTTGACATTTTAGGTTCTAGGATAGGTTTTATTGCTTACGAATATGCTTTTGTTCGGAACTCTATTTCATCCCATTAAATCCCATAAGAGGCTTTTTTAATTATCTAAATATGTATATATTTTGCGTTCGGTGGTTAACTTTTGAGCATTGGTGTATAAAGCATTACTTACAAAGAAATATCATACAACAAGAGCTTTGTTTAGGTTCCTGGGTTGATTGTTGATTAGTGTTTATCTGCATCTAAGAGAAATAAATTATTAGTTATTTTTTTTATGAAAATGAATATTATCGTCATATTTTTGAATAGGGGAATTGAATTAAAGGAAAGATGAATAGGAGTATCATCCAATTTCTTTGGTATCGTGATTGCTTTGTGTGCTCAGTAGCTAAGCATCATACGCTTGCGCAAGATTTAATTCAAAATTGCCACTAGAGGCGGCAAATGTTAGTCATTTTCTGATTTAATTAAAGGACCAATTTTAATTTAAAAGTCATAAGCCATACAATGCATTAAACAAAGCCGAATAATTGAGATTTTTCGTCAGCCTATTTAATGCCTCTTGTCTTTTACAAATAAACGCCATTTGTGATAATATTTCGAAACAGTTCTCGAACATAAATAGCGGCTTTTCTGCTTTCATGAGTTCCATTGCTTTATAATCGGTATGAAAATTTTCTGATCAAATAATGAATATGCAGAAAATAAATTAAGTTACTCCAGACTCACAATATAAATGAATCCATGCAGGGCCCCCACAAGGGAGAAGTCAGTTGGCCCCTCAGCACCGGGGCCCGGCCGTCAAAGGGGCCCGGGCTGTGGTCTTCACAGAAAATTTTTTATGTGAATTAGCCAATGACTTCTAGACTTTTTTTTTTTCGAAATAAGCCTACATTTTATTTAAACTCAGTACTTTTCTGCTGTAACCATCTGCATAGAGCTATTCTGCATTATAATGTTTGCATAGGTCAGCTCTGCATAACAATGTTTGCATAGAATGGTTCTGCATTACAATATTTGAAGACATTCTATTACATATGTTCAACAATGGCTATCATGTTCACTGTTATGTACAAGAACGTCTTATTCACGACTTCCTTAAGGGTCACATTACAGTTAAGCTTCCATTTTAATTTAATCTAAGCACCTGATTCTTTAATAATCATATAATTGAAAACATTATAAATTAAAAAAAATCGTAAGAAAGTAATAATAAAGATGGTTAATTTAAGATTGTAATCAGCTTTTGAATTCCGGAATCAATTTAGATTGTTTTTTTACATAAGGAAATATTTTATATAATTATGTAGGACACAAAACCAGTGAAATTAAGACGAATTTTGGTGATTTTGGAATGAAATGATTCTTAAATACTTACTTAATATAAAACCCATGGAAAACTTTTTTTTTTGTTTTTTTTTTTGGGGGGGCGGTACGTTTTTAAGAAAATTAAAAAGTTTTGGTGGCATTCTTTGCTGAAGCACCCCTATAAAACAAGGCTGTAAAAATAATGCTAATAACTGTGTGTAGCATATTTAAAAGGGAGAAAGAGTGCGGTGGTTTTGCGATATTTTTTGCGATCCATTTGGGATTTTTATGATGGCGACCAAATTCGGTAGCTATTGCGTTTGTTCTGTCCATCCGTGTCTGTCCACCCCTAATAACTCCCGAACGGAAGGTCCGATCGACAAACCGATTTCACTATCGTGTTCAGAGATCTAAACAATGTAGGAATAGGGTATTTTCGGGTGCCAAAGCCCCTCCCCTCCCCAAATTCGAGATATTTGGCATTGTTTTCATTGTATTTCCGCTATTAGCTTAAATGTTAGAAATGCAACCATTTCATTTCAATTGTCAGCTGTAGCTTGATGCTTAAGGTCTCACACTCTGAAGGTTGTCGGTTCGATTCCGTATATCCACTTTTTTTCTCAATCTTTTTTTCTCAATGTTCGCGTGGACATTTTTTTTTTGTTGTTGTTTTATTTTGTTTTCTTACTTTCCCAACTATTTTTTTTTTCCTAATTTTTTTTTTATTATTTTTTTTCTTACATTAATCTACTTTCTGTTTTTATTATTATTTTTTTTTTTTTTAATATTATGGCTCATCGTTAGATTTATGCTTCAGCATAAAATTTTATTCATTTGTTAGCTAAAAATCTACGATTTTGATCATAACGTGGGAGGGGGAACCCGTTACAGCATTTGGTACCTGGGCCCTGAATTTGTTATGCGGGAGGGGGCCTGAATCCAAGACATTCACTTTTAGTTTTCCTGTTAATAATATTTTATGTAAAAAAGATAATGATTTTTGGAAAAAAAAAATCATGTTTTAAATAAAAAATAATAAAAACAAAATGATTTTGTTTCCAAAAATCATTATCTTTTAATAAATAAATAATAAATAAATAAATAAATAAAAAATCATTTCAAGGATAAAGAAGCGGCATTGAATGAAGAAACTGTTGATTCGAAGAACATGAATTCTTTCAGTGAACAAAAAAACTTTAATAAAACTACACAACTCTTTAAACGAATATATGTATCCACAACGTATCCACAAAATATAATTTTTGTGCAGATGTTGTATATTTGTTAATATGACAATAAGTAGAAAGGAGTTAAAGAATTTTGAACTTAAACAACCCTTTGCCAATTTTGTAAGAATGTCTTTAGTATTTGGCAAAATTTATTGATTAATTTAATTTCCAGGGAAAATTGATGCTTGTCACTTTTTAATATTATGGAAAAGACAGTCTCTTCCTCCGTACAATATGAATGAAAAAATCTTTAGAAAAGTTTTAATCATATAAAAAAAATGCTACCATTTAGTTTTTATAAGTCTTACGCGCCTTAATTTCCTTGATTCATTGCCATTTATTTCATCGTCCCAATAGCTGCTCACTAAGAGCAAAATCTATCACTAAGAGTTATTTTTTTTTGTACTTTCTGTTAATGGTATCTTATAGTATGGTATTCACCTTTGTTTTTGTTAGTCTGAAATTATTCGCACTCAACAATGAACTTCGGATACTATTTACAGAATAGCATCTTTAATACAAGTAGATACCAACAAAAGGAAATTGCCAAAAAAATTCTCTTTAACCTTCAAGAAATATTAAGAGAAATAACATTTTAAGTATTTTTACTTTCATTTAATTCTATCAAGAGATCTTTGAATTAAATTTATTTAACAAAAACAAAAGTGTTTCATTTTTTTTTAACTTGTAATGTTAAATTTTATTTTAACAGAATTAAGAAATTTTTCCTGTGACGAATATTAGGGGAATTATTTTTGTGTATCTTATTACAAAACTGAAACTGGTTTTAAATGTCATCCATCATATTGACTAATGACAGGTATTTTTATGTTTCAGAATTTCTTTATTTAAACTTACCATCATCGAGACAGGAGGTGGTGGCATTCGTGGAGGAGCCATGGGAATTGTATTTGGAACATTCGGGACATTCATAAAAGGTTCCATCCTTTTTTCATATGAAGGTAGCTAAAAATAAAAAGAAATTAGTAATTTTGGTCAAACGCCGGATCCTCGCTTGAGAAATCTACCAGAGGTAGATTGTACTTATTGTTGCCACTTTCAATGTTTTGTAACATGTTTACCATATGAGCAGCGTTCATTTTAGTAGCATTATTAAAACTTATAAAATAAAAAAGTATTAATAATAAAGTTGAAGATATGATAATTTGTTTCCATTGCACTTCATTTCTCTCAAAAAACATGAATTTCATTGACAATAAACACTTCCATATCAAACACTTTTAACCAAACCGATTTATGTATCTGTTTATTCCCGATTTATCCGCTTTACCTTAATTATTATCAGTTCTCAGTATCTAATAATTTATAATAAGGAATTCCCAGGATTCAACTTCTACATTTCAAAACTTTGTTAAGGAGAAACGAATAAAATAATCCAAGAGGATAAGAAGAGAAAGTAATAATAAGTACTCCTATTGTTCTCATTATTTGGTTTTTATTTAATATTAGATGGGTACCGTCACTTCGCTCCGGAACCTTTGCATATATAGCATTAAAAAAAAACTTTATTTAGTAAATTAATATTGAGATCGTCGGAGAATGTACGACTTCCCAGCCCGTTGTGACCTTCTCCGCTTAACTCAGGTGTATTGCGGGTTGGCGCCACACACCTGGGGTTGCGCCACACACATTTTTGCATATATCTTGCAAACCAGAAACGTTTGTGAATGACTGATATATGGTTCGATAGAACTTTCAAATACCAACATTTTCTCAATATAATGTTCTCTTCCAACTTTTATACTTTTCGTTTAAATAGAGAAAAAGTCAAAATTTGACCCTTTAAAAGGCGCCGTCTTGGAAATAAAAAAATGTTTTCGAAAGGTTTTTTTAGCATTTTTTATGTCTTAAAAAGATCTACATTTTATCGATTTACATGACCAATCTATCTCTTATAGTTTGGTCACAAAATTGGAAAAACTTAAGTCTTGTGACAGAATGACAGACAGAATATTGTAATGTATAATAATACTGTATTTTATTCTGTCTCCCTACTAAATAAAATTCGATAATTATAAATTTACAGAAAAAGTATTTTGAAAAATATAGATATATTAGAATATGAATTCAGTAAACTAAATTTATATTATAAAGTTGATCATAGACTTTCTAGATCATGAAATATTAATGTAATTCATTATTGATTATTTATAAAAAAATATTGATTGCTTAAAAAATTTACATAAAAATATTGTTTTATATAAATGAGAAATATCAAAGATACAATATCATCAATATATTAAACCACTCATTTCATGGAAATAAATCAAATATTCACATAAACCAAGTTAAAAATATTTTACTGATTTTCTACCGCCACTGCGTAGTCGGTGTCATTTTTCTTTCTACTGCGTAGTCAGATTTACCAGTTACCATCACTTAAAAGCCATTAAATACTTAGCAATGGTAAAACTCGTCCAGTTTGTATTTTAAAGCTTTTACAACTATTTTAAACTTGATCTATGTGCATTTTTTTATTTCCATGATTTGAGAAATATCAAAATGTTCTCTAAATTCTGAAAAATCCTCAGCCAGCATAAATAAATTAAGAAATAATAAATTAAAAAATTACTCATAAAAATCATCTATTAGCCATAGCTTTGAACTAAACGACTTTCTGCAATTATTTGCAAAGATTCATCAGATGAAAAATATTAGTTTCTTCAGAGTTAAGTTACTTTCATATAATTCTATCAAATGATCTTTGAATTAAATTTTATTTAACAAAAACAAAAGTGTTTCTTTTTTTTTTTTTAACTAGTACTGAAACACAATTAAGAAATTTTTCCTGTGACGAATATTAGAGAAATTATTTTTGTGCATCTTATTACAAAACTGAAACTTTTAAATGTCATTCCACCATATTGACTAATGACAGGTATTTTTATGTCTGAGAATTTCTCTACTTAAACTTACCATCATCGAGGCATAAGGTGGTGGCATTCGTGGAGGAGCCATGGGAATTGTATTTGGAACATTCGGGACATTCGTAAAAGGTTCCATCCTTTGTTCGGATGAAAATACAGCAGCACTTTCTCTCCGTGACTCCTGCATCGTCAAACATAGGCTCACTCAATCTCGAGTAACAGCGCCTGGCTTTAAATGTTATATATGATCAATAACTTGACCGAACATAAACCGAAAGGCTTAAAAAGAAAGAAAAGAAGAAAAAAAAAAGGAAAATTTGTGTACAACATATCTATTGACGACATTTTTAATAGCAGTTATTCTCTACTTCAAAAGTGAATTACATTGTATAATGAATCACTTAACTATCAACGTATTTTGTATTTTTCTGTAATGATTCAAAAATACAAAACTGAATCCAATGGTTTTATCGAACTCGGGAATCTTACTCATCCTACAAAATTGAACAGAAATTTATTTCTGGTAAAAAAAAAAAAAATACGGAATTTTTCATTAGTAGAGAAGGTCCAAATATGGGCTACCGCTTTTATTTTGTAAATTAAGATAATTTTAAGAAAAAATCAAGATAATCAAAATGTACCAGTTTACTTAATAACGAAAATTAGTCTAAATTATGATAAAAGATTAAAATATAAAAAACAAAGAAAATTGCTTCATTTTTTTTTTTTTAAAGTTAGAAATCTGGTTTCTGAACTTGTGGTTCAAATATGGATTACCAACGAAAATTTACTGTAATCGAATTTTTTTTTTTAAAAAAATACGAAAAAAATGCTGAAACAATTAAATATTAATTCTCTATTTCAAAAGTCACAAATATAAACGTCCTTTTCCGCACCCGCACAACCACTAGGCCCACATAAAACACTGAATACATTTGGCCCAAAGTTCCCTCCCCTTGTGGAATTTCTAGGTTGATATCATCTTCAGGTAGATTGAGTTTTTCAACTTCTTTTATCCTTTCGAATAATGTTTTGGAGTATTTCTGGGCATTCTGAAAAGAAAAAATCGTAGATCAATTGGTTATTTTTGCTCCAAACAAATAAAAATAAATAAATTGCTCCAAATAAATATATTTAGCTAGCCCATATTTAGACCTTCTTAGATAGCCTGTATTTAGACCATTTGGTAAGAAACTTTTAAGATCGGTTCCTACCATTACCATGTGGTTCTATGCAATAAATAAACTATGCTAGAACAAGTTTATAATGCCAGTAATGTCATGCATTTTACAAATCAGCTTTTGATTCAATAGAATTTGGTTAAGAAAATAACAAAACGAACCTGTGAAATGTTTTAATGTCGTGAAATAGGTTGATTAACTCTTTATCACCACACTACCGTTGAATAACTTTAGGTGAAAACTGTTCCACTCATTTTTCTTTGTTACTAAGATATATTCGCTTTATTTATTTCGCTTTCATACTCGAATAATCCAACTAGCCCATTACATATTTAGACCTTAGACTATATTTAGACCTTCTCTGTCATTCTTAAGTCCTATCTGAGAAGATTAGTCAGATTAGTTCACAATATAGATATAAATGTACTTTTTTCCCAAACAACTATTTTCGTTAATAAAAACGCAATTTCTACAAAATTATCCACCAACTATAAATTAAAATTGCATCTGTGAAATCAAAATGAAAACCGAAATGTTTTCGAAAGTTAATTTAGCAATTCTTTCGTTTATTTTTTTTAAATTTTAATTGATAGCTTATACAGGCAGCCCTCGTTTTAAGTCGGTATTCGCGTCCTACAGTGACGTCGTAAATCGAATCGATGTAAAACGAATCCATTATATACTGTAAACAGGGAAATGCGTTCTTTACATACCAAAATAAAGTATTTTTTCTTTAATTAAACCATGCAAATATAGGTTTTTACGACTAAAATTAATGTAAAATTTTTAAGTTCAGTAAAACCTCGATATAACGCTCCCGCTTATAGCACTATCCCGTTCTTTACGCTCCTTTGATATGGTCCCTGGAATTTTCTGTATATCTCTGTATACTTTTACCCTCTTAAAACGCTTCAAACCCCGCTTGTAGCGCTTTTTTATATCGGAAATTTTCTATCGAAAAGAAATGTAACACTGTAAAGATTCTTTTTTTTTCCCCTGATAGGAGGGAATCCTTGAATTCTGTGAAGTGCGGGTCTGTGATACTGTTGTGCATAATGTCAAAGCGGAAATCCCTTTCTGTAAGTGAAAAATTGCAAATTCTCCATAAGTACGACGAGAATTCTACAGAAGTCAGAAGGATTTCGTAGAATCTCTAGGAATTCCCTCGTCCAGTCTGCGAACAATAATGAAAAACAGGGATGCAATTACCGATGCAGCGAAGGGTTGTTGCAAACGTAAAAAAGTAAAGTGTGCACTAAATCTGCTCCGAAAATATATTAGTATTGCTCCTAGTGGTGTATAAATTGGCGGTAATAGTTACCTGAACCGCATTGAAAATGTCATAATTCATAACAGTAGCACACACACACGGCAAACTACAATCAAAGATCTTTTTAATAGGAAATAAGCTCATATTTGCAGAATATCTATTGCAGAATCATGTATGTTTCCTGTAAAATGGTGTCCAAATCTTTCTCCTTCTCATAAATCATTTCCTGTCTATAGCGCTATCCCGCTTATTACGCTTGTAGGTCATGGTCCCTTGATGAGCATAATAACGGGGTTTTACTGTATTTCACAGATAAATTAACATAAACTAATAAATAATAACTTAATTATTCCATGCATACAGGGTAAAGTGTGTCAGAGTACATTCCTTTTACAAGAGATGGGCACGTTTATTTTTAAAACCTTTTATCACTATTAATTGTAATATGTATTTATCCACAGCATTTACAGACAATCAATGCGGGATGTCTGAGTGAAATAACAGTGAGACGGGGGAGAAGCCACGTGGACAGAGTGGGCACAGTCTCAGTAGAGTTAAAGTTGACTGGGTTGACCGTTTATGGCTGCATTTTCACTCAAAATATTGAATTTTCCTTTTTTTCCATTTTTTATCTTTTTAAAATATATTTTTCCTCATCTGAAACATCACTAATACTCAAATTAAATTATATCAAACTCATTTATTTCATCTCTTCTACAAAATAACGCAATATAGAAGAGATGAAAGAAATGAGTTTGGTATAATTTAATTTGAAGTATTAGTGATGTTTCGTATGATTAAGACTAGAAAGGTCTTTAGTGCAGTGAAGAGAATTTATTTTAAGATTGGAGAGATCTTCGATGGAATGAAGATGAGTATTTTGCTTCAAAGATGAGTTCGTTTTTATTTCTTCTAAGTTTATCATTTCTTCAAAGATAAAACTTCAAAGATATTCAATTTGGACAATTTCTTTATTTTTTGGACGATTGGAACGTTTCTTTTTTATTTATTTATTTTGTAATAATGCTTTTGCATTAAATGCCGCACGGATCACGTTTTATTTGTTAATTTTTTTGATTATATTTTTATTTTATTTTATAAAACGCTTGAGGAAGGAGGAGCTGATGAAGCTCTAATAAATATTGCGTTATTTTGTAGAAGAGATAAAATATTTTTCCTCATTTTGGCCTATATTATAAACCGGCGTAAATCTGAATCGTCGTAAAACGAAGGCTGCTTGTATTCTTGTTTTTATCCTACATGTTTAAAATAATATTTGACAACTAATCTTTTTTTTTTTTACGTAATTTCCTTGAAATTTCAAATTCAATGTATTTTTTTTTTGGCTAACTTCAAATTTTTTTATTGAGAACGAGATCGTTTTTTATTTTGGCGAAGAACATCTTATTTCCACAGCATCACTTCAAGCAGACGTGTGTGCAATGATGTTGCCGCGGTGTCATTGCTCTGTCGCTGCTTTCAAGATTTTTTGGCCTTAAATTTCTTTATTTCATCAATAACATCTAAATCATTGCTGTTTGCATCAGTAAATATCTTCGCTTGTGGGAATTCATTGACTGTTCCTTTGTTTTTCTTCCAGCAATATATCAATGTTCCAAATCAATGTTTCGCCTGTCACTGTTTCAATTTTATTCCACTAAAACTTATTAGGAAAAATTAGTAAGACTTAAATTTCAATATTGCTATCATCGAAACTCAGGGCCCGA
The DNA here is from genome assembly GCA_023159025.1 of Thereuonema tuberculata. Lineage (NCBI taxonomy): Eukaryota > Metazoa > Arthropoda > Chilopoda > Scutigeromorpha > Scutigeridae > Thereuonema > Thereuonema tuberculata. The sequence continues at coordinate 108,566,481 of JAFIDM010012231.1, forward strand.
ACTACACCGAACTAATTAGGAGAGCATATGACTTTGGCGAAATTATCAAACTAAGCGTTCGCAACGTGGAAAACGCAAGTAGGCTATGACATAGATAGCAGAAGCAGATGAATGTTCATATTCAAATTAACGTCTGTAAAGTCAGAATGCATAAATCACAGATTAGGATGTCTAAGTAGCTTGAGACGTTTTGAAAAAGGCATTGGCCTTTTTGTAAGTATCAGAGAGGGTGCCCCCTCCCAAAAAAAAAAGGATTAGGATCAGAATAAACACATTGCTGATTAAGATACAAGACACATACAGTACGTACATGAACAATACGGTACATATACTGTAAAAATAAGCTATAGTTATCTCGATTTGTTTTGTTTGTTTTTTGTTTGTTTTTTTTTGTTTTGTTTTTTTTTTTTGGGGGGGGGCTGTTATTTCGGTTACCTTTTCTTTGGGCCATCCTGTAAATGAGCAGAGCAAAATAAAAACTAATAATAAACTCTTAAATGTACCCACGTGTTTTAAAAATAAACGAAAATACAAATGTATTAACAAATGCTTTTTTAAGGCGTTTTTCTCACCGAATTCTATACAATTTATGAAAATACTGTATTTCAGTGTCTTTTTTTGTTTGTTTGTTTGGTTTTTTTTTTTCAAAAATTTCCACTCCGCCTAAGTCGTCAAAAATGTTTGGTCCCATGAGTGACGACTTAACGAGGTTTTACTGTATCACCCATTTTTGGAAAGTTTCGATTTTCATCTATATGATGCCGTGATTATATTTATTCTTATTCTCAAAACTCTGATTTCACATAACGAATCCAAGCTTGGAGGATAACAATTATACACTTGATAAAAAACCGTAAGCGCAAGATGAGAGTTTGAAACGTCGTGAGTTTTTAATCTGTTATTTTTTAATCTGCTCACATCCGTGCTTTTAATTGCATGCTTCTATTTAAGATTTGTTTTTGGAAAAGTTCTCATTCCATATTTTAAGTTCTGATCACCCTAGTTTCTCTCATTATTCTAAAATGAGAGAATTATTCTTCTTTTTTAAGATTTTAAAACTACATCTTCTCTTTTCAATTGTATAACCATCTGTGTTCTTTATTTTTTAATTATAAAGTTACTTTTCCTGCTACAGTTTTCATAATTATCAGCTTTTTTTTTTATTTTTTTCTAAGCTTTTGGTACTTAAGGTATTTTGGCCACGCGGTTGGCGATGTCACTAAGACACTGGCCTCTTACCTCTGAGTCCCAGGTTCGGTTCTCATGTGGGTTTCGTTGATGGTGGCGATCCGCGCAGGGCAGGTTTTCCCGGTGTTCTCCCGTTTCCCCTGCATTTCTCACACCATCCTTTCTCGGTCTTTCTCTCCGTCTGTCCTTCTTTCCGTGGGATAGTATAAAAGATCTTTCAGGTTGACGTGCTCGGCAGTCATGCCACCCACTTTCCATTAATCTAATCTAAGGTACTTTTGACAAAAATGTATATCCTTACTTTAAAAAGTCATTTAAAGTCATTTGTTGAACTTTATGACTGTTTTGTGAAATTATAGCTACATACATTATTTTTTACAAAAATTACCGTAGATAATAAGCAGAAACTAAAGAACAAAAAACTCCAACTTCATAATGTTGTTAAATCATGTAATTAATTTTCTGAGTTATAAAAGTATGACTAATACATTAAAATCTTAAAAAAAAAACATGGTTAAGTAATATTCAAATTATGTATTTCTTCACATGCCTGAATTTATGTATTGGTAATGATTCAGGAACATTGGTCACTTGGAACACAGGCACCCGCAGAATTCCTAAATGTACCAGGAATGCAATAACAACCAGTATTACATTTCTTATTGCAGCTATCCCTATTTGGGGCATAGAAATTGGCACATGTGACTGGACAAGAAGTGCCACAAGTAAGATAAATTTCATCAGATTGACAGTCTAAATAATGAGAAAAATAAAAAAGTTAACATTCCGATAGATTTAAGTCGTCATTCATTCTTCTTTTAAAGCAAAATTACTATAAAAGATAACAAACCAAAAAAATTCCAAAGTTCCAAAGTAAACACAATTTTCATGACATTAGTTTCTCCAGGACCTTAAGCATAAACTTTGAGAGGCTAATTTATTCCAATTCCAAACAGAATTTATTCCAGTTGGAATTTCTTTAAGATATCCATTAACGTAATAAATAAAAAAATAATGAAGTGAAATTAATGGTATTGCATTCTCACGCTATTAAGAAATTATTTTCAAGAAGCACAAAAGTTAAATTCACAGTAAGTTATAAATTGATTCTTTCATGAATGAAATTTAAATATGTGTTACTTAATTTAAAAATCAATTAAAGTTAAAAAATTAATGAGTCGTAATCATTGCAGATTCAAGGAAATAAGAAGTTGATCTGTCAAAATGTGAGCAAAACAGTGGATAGCTTAAAATAGTAAACAGTTACTTAGACAGTTTTTATGCTTCTTTTATTATGGAGAATCTTGAGGCTCCCCACAGCCTCTCAGCTACCCCCTAGGCGGATCCAGGGGGAGGGGGGTTAGTGGGGGCTATAGTACCTCCCTTTAGCTGTGAATATAGATTGGATAAAATATGGTTTCGAAAGGCTGCTGCCTGATACATTAATATTGTCATGATGACGATTTCAATTGCTAATAAAAAGCTGGCGTTTAACGTGCATTTCAGACACACAGATATAGTCAGCCCTTCAGAAAAGTTCGCCCCCCCCCCCCCCTTTGAAAAATCCTGGATCCACCCGTGGCCACCCCCAAATCGTGAACCTGATTACTGGACCCGAAGATCTACATGGGCCGGATGGGATTGGATTATTTATTTGTTTGTAATTACAAAATGAAATAGAGATGAAATGCTTTTATGACTAATCTTGCGCAACTCTACACTGCAAAGGAGAACATCGAGGGGAAACTCCCCCACTTTCATCTCGAAAAACCATGTGGTAAAAAACTACAGTTTTTCCAGAGAGACTCTTCGTAAACTGGAAGTCTGTTGCCAGGGCTCGAACTGTACGTAGGACAGTGAAACTCTCCTCAACACAAAACAAAACCCTAAGATTGTTTGTAGATTTTTGTAATGGGTATTTGCCGTTCCATTTCTAACTGCCTCGTTCTACTTTATAAAACTTCGGACAGTTACAGACCATGCTCTGATTTAATGGAAAAATGAGTGAATAAAACAAATGAACAGAATTTAAAAGATGATCTTGTACGAAAGACTTTTCCTAGTATTTTTATCATGAACTCGTATTTTCTATTCGAAAATATAGATTGCCAGTTGTTTGTCAACAGAGAGCACTGGATATAGTTAATAATTGTCTTCAATACTACCATGTCAACAAGATTTCCATAATAAAAATAAATAAATAATCAAAAAAATATAAATAAAATAATGAACAATTGTAGGTTATCAATTTAAGTTTGTTAATGGAAAGAAATAAAGATAAAATATTTGCGTACTATATTATATATGCGCATTTAGAATAATCTAAGTCCCTTAATATTAGATACAAAGTTGATTTGTAATGGTTCACAATGTATTCAAGCAAAAATGCAATATTTGTTTTTGTTACTTTGCATTTGTTTATTTTTCCCCCAAGTTTGTTCGTATTTAGCAACGCTTCCTACTTGAAAGAGTAGACACGTTATTCCCATAAGCTCCATAATAATCATCAGGAAAAGGAACGATTGATAATATTTGTACAGCCATAACGGGGGTTTAGCACTACCGCATTTATACGTATTTCTTCAGGCAACAAAACTATCAAAACTATTGTACATGACACATTTTGTGAGCTGCTAATGTGGTTTTCCCCACTCAAATATTTCCAAAAGGGAGCGTCCATTAATTACGTGAGGTGCTTTTTAAATTTGGACCTCCCCTTTCACCCTTGATGAGATTTGGTAAGATGTGGTGGGACCTCCTCTCCCCCTCACGTGAGATTTCCCCTATAATTTTTAAATAATTAAATTTATTTGATATGTTGTATTTTGCTTCATACTACTAAATACCTAAAGCGTTACTGATATCCTCTATGAAATATATTTTTTCTGTGAAAGAAGAGGAGAAAAATGATATTACGTTTAAGGTGCACTATAACGAATTTCATTAAATTTAGTAAAAGTAAAAAAATAGGCTACCACCTTCCCTTATTCTTCACTAACTCCATGGGCATTTATGTGCTTCCTCTATTGTAATGATTGGAGACATGACGTCCATGTTTTTTGGTAATATAAGAAGACAGTAATGAGACGTATCTACATCCCCCTCGTGCAGCCACTCCAACCTATCGTCCATGGCGCACAACAGCTCCTCAACCCGACGGCAAGGGGCTCAGGCACGGAACTCCCCAATGAAATCCGATACTTGCGCGGGGCTTGTTACAAATCGGGAAATCCCGGGCATAGACAATATTACAAAGTATAATAATCTGTTGTAAAATGTATATTCTCTGAATTAAAAAGTTGACGTGAGATTTTCATTGCCCCCCCCCCCCTCCCTCCTCCCTTTAAATGAGATTTGAGAGAGGGCCGATCTTCTTTTGTCCTGCCCAAGAACATTGTCTTGTTGAACATTGAATATTTTTTAAATTTTTTTTTAGTGTTTTCACTAATAAAATTTTTATTGATTACTTTAGCATGCAACCTACATTTATCAAAGTATAGCAGTGGCTAGAAATTATCAGTAGTTGGTAGTGCTGTAAAGCCGGTTTACGTTTGATAAACTGACTCTGAAACACTTTCAGCTACGAAAAAAAAGATAGGAAAACAAAGCTGTTTGTCTACTATTGGACAACTGATTTCCGTTTCCATCAAGAATCAAGACTGCGTTCTTGCCTATCCTTTTCTGTGATTTCCTAAGGTCAGAGATTGTTCGATAGAACCATGATAATTTTCAATTGGCATCAATCTTTTGTTGTGTTGCTCTATTTTTCCTACTGTTCTTTTCAAAGAAGCACAATAGCAACACCAACATTTAATAGCGCAAAACTGAGATTCCTGTACATTCCTACATAAGAGAAAATATGTAAGTTTGAATTAAGTTACTGAACCTACATCATATTTGCAGTATATTGTTTCTAAATAATCATCTTAAAATTTATTTAATCGAATGAAGAAATTAAAGAATATCAACAATAAAGTATTACAAGAATGTAGAACTCATATAACATCTTCCGCAAAATACATAATCTTAAAGACCGCTTTACATACTCTTGAAAGCTTGCCTGAAACCGGCAAGTGGCTCGAAAAACTCCCACTTGCTCGAAAAGTTTGCTAGTTGCTCTAAATAGAAACGGTTCTAAATTCACGCAAATAATGAAAAGCAAGTCGACACCAGCGCTCTTGGCGGCGAGAAAATTTACTTAAAACTACGACAGTGATAACTTCACGCTGAAATCTGGATATTCTTTGCTCATAGTTTCAATCCATGGCTTTATTCACCACATTCTCTTCCTCTGGGATCTTTTTTACCTTTTTCTTTATCTCTGCTGTGAAATGAGTTGAGAATTAATAACAAAGCTGCAAAATCATCTTGTTTGTCGCTTCGGCGAAGGCAGTTGTAATCGCAATCTCAACGAGAAAAATACGAGACTTGAACAATCTTCCCGTGTAAAGCGATACGACATGTGGCCAGAGGCAATTGGCAAGCATTTAAGCTCATTTGAGGTAAGTGTTAGGAGCATGTAAAACATCCCTGACTTTCAGCAAGGGAAGCCTAAATGGAGGAATAAGAAATCTGCTTAAATTGCAAATTTATAATAATGAAACAAAAAAAAATAAAACTTTTTATATCTAGAGAATTAGTTACCTTCTGGTGATACAGAAATATACTCTTCTATAAGCGGATGCTCTATATCTGAAATATTTCAAAAAAAAATAATAGACAACAATTCAATACTTTGTACATAAATAACCATTGTATCCCTTACTATTTACCATTTTGCTAAGTCATTTCTTTTCGCTGAAATTTGAGTAAATTAAGAAATAATAATTACATGAGAAATAAAATTGAAATGCACAAGACTAAGAGTTTACTGATCTGTAAACATGTGAAATTCAAATAAAGTAGCTGTTTGTAATATTAGCCGGTATTTATGTGTAAAAATATTGCGTTCTGAAGGTTTTTGTTAATAATGGCCGGCCTCTATTAAGCGCCGGGAGCCGAGGCTAATTTTGCAAATAACTTAAACGCCAAGGCCTCTATTGGAATATGTACAGTAGTAATATTTTTGAAGTTTTAAATTAATTTTGTAGATTTAAAGTATTTCCTTTTTCTTTCATAATACAGTAGAGCCCCGATTATCCGCGGAATTGGGTGGCAAGGGCTTCGCGGATAACGAAAATCGCGGATAACCCGAAAAAAGACTAAAAATGAGGTGTAAACACGAAAAAAAGAATATTTCATCATTAAAAACTACTTTTTATTGTATAAAAAACATAATATGGTAAAACTTTTAAAATATGTACAGTAAAGCAGAATCTACGCTTGCATCCCCAAATTCTGAGAAGGCCTATAGGATCACGATGCACAATAAACCTGTCAGTAATTTTCGACCTTCGCACTGTAGGCCTATTGCACTTTCCCTGTTAAATTGGCTTGGATTAAAATTGTTTTTATTGAGGTTCGTAATTAAAAAAAATATTTCGCGGCACTGGCGGATAATCCGCACCGCGGATCATCCGCTCGTGGATAAACGGGGCTCTACCGTATAATTAAAACACATATTAAACTTTGCAATAGCTGCTAATAAGTGCTTCAAGTCTATTACCGAAATTTGAATCTCATAGGTACAATGGTTAAATACGTAAGAAGAAAGGCAGTAGGATTCTATTGAGAATTAGGAGGAGCAAAACCTTCCCAATTTAATTTTCTAAGTGAAGGGAACCCAACGATTATAGCTTACTTGTTATTTTAATTGTTTGTTTGTTAATTACTTTCTTTGCTTAGTACGTGTTAGCCTGAGAAAGTTTAGTACCTGTTGCTTATTTGCAAGTCAATCTTTTCCATTCGCTGAAGATCCCACAGTGTTAACAAAAAAAAAAGTAAGGTAGAAATTAAGTAGAATAATAATTAAGAGAAATTCTTAGGAAGAGGAGTTTCCTAAGAGTTAGGAAACAAATTGGATTAAAAAAAGTCAAAAATTAGTTTCTGTTGCTCCCATATTTAAAGACAGTTATAGAAGGATATAAAAGGATTGTACAATCTACACAAATAAATGTATGTTTTATTTATATATTTTTTGCTAAACCTTGTAATTATGAACAATCAATAGATATAAATCATCCTGTACAATATATAAATATATCTTGTACAGTTTTTTTTTTTTTTTTTTTTTTTTTTTTTATGAATATAGATTTCACTGTTTTAATCTATTTTTATTTTCAACTCGTTGTATCTTTTTACTGGATGTATCGATTTTCCTGAAACTTTCACAGATATGCAGAAAGGTTATTCAGGATACTAATGAAATTGTTTCATCGCTATAGGCATAATAAGTCTTTAAGAAATATGATTTATTGATAATGGGGGCGGGCGTGGGTGGCGCGTCCGCTGTCATGGTAAAGAGACCGTGGCCTCTCCTTTGTCGCAATGGTGAGGAGAATGAGATTGCGATAGTCGAGGGGAAGAGGGATTAATAAATGGTAAACAATAGTAATAAAGAATACTTAGTAAAGCTAAGACTGGTCGCTTGGGAGTGAACGAGCGGCTACGACAGACGTTTTTTTAAGTTGTATGTTTTAGCCGAAATTTTGTTGCAATATTTTACTATTCAAACTTTATCAATTTTATGGCATAATTTACATTAACATTTCTAAAAGATGTTTAAAACGAAAACTGGTGACAAAGATATATTTTCAGGATATTTAACTTATTTTTGCGTGCAGCCTTGCAAAATTACACAAAGTAAAGCATTACTTTAATTAGCAAATAATAATAAATTAATTGACACTCAAATGAAGAACATGATCAACTATATTAATTTGTAAATTATATATTGGTTAGATTTTTTGAATGAATAAATGAAATAATTCCAATGTGTTGTTTAATTCGCATTTCTAGAAATAATGTTTATAATGATGTTCTAAAAATAAAATAAATGAAATATTTAACATTTATATTTAAACAAATTATTCACTACTTCGCAAATACTTCAAGTCAAGAACTCACTTCATAGGATTTAATTAATGTTATGGAATTGAAAACAGAATTCACTGAATAAAATGAAATAATTACAGTATGGAGTGAGAGAAAACCATTACAAAATTTATATTCTTCTAAAAAATATGAATTAAAGAATGGAAATTAGTATTCTCAAATCTATTAGTATAAAATGCCGTCGAAATGTAAAAAGAATTTGCAAAACTGTAATTTTTTACTACAGTTTACTGCAAATTCTTTCTACATTTGGGGCCGTCCATTAATTACGTGAGGTGTTTTTTAAAAAATTTAGACCCCCCCCCCTCCCTGGTGTGATTTGTTGCGGCCCCCCCCCCCCCCAGTGAAATTTCAAAAAGTCAAAAAATCAAAAAAGTTCAAAAAGTCAATATTATAAAATGTTGTAATCTATTATAGTACGTATATTCTCTGAATGAAAAAGTTGACGTGAGATTTTCGTTGACCCCCCTCCTCCCCCTTGGTGAGATTTTGCCGGACTCCCCCTTCCCCCTTTTGACCTCACGTAATTAATGGACGACCCCTTTCGACGGTGTATTACGGTAATAATTTGAGATTACTAATTTCCATTTTTTTAATTCATATTTTTTAAAAGGATATAAAAAATGGTTTTCTTCAATAAATCAGTTGTAGTGAATTAACTGCTTTCTCTGGTTTTTCAGCAGCTGAAATCAATCGTGTGACTGAAAGATGTGAGAACATTTGTGCTGTTAGGAAACTTCTTATATAAGTATTTTCTCATCTACATTGCTTATCATTAGTTACAGCTTTTTCACTTTCACTTCTTTATGAATTAATATATTTTTAAAAATTAAGTTTTTAGTTGAATTTGAAATTCGATGGCAATTCAAAAAGAAATATTAGAAAGCTTAGACTATTATCGTGTTATGAATGTCACTCTTCCTTCACAACAACAAAGGAAACGAAGTAGAACAGAAGAAAAAATACGAATGACGTGACCGTCGCGTCGTGACGGAATGGACGGAAATGAGGAATATCAATTTACGATATTCAAGAACACTATAAAATAATATTTTATACAACAGACATTCTTTTGAATGTTTACAAGAATGGAACGGATTCGTGAACTTTGTAAACGATGTTCAAACAGTATTCATTTTTGTGTCTTTTTTTCAGGAGATATTCAAGGAATTGATATCCTACCAAAAATCGAAAGGAATTCGAAACAAGTCGAGCTGTTTAATATTCAACTTAAGGAACTGAATCCAGTTTTGAGAATCAATAAATAAAATTGAAATGATAAACAGGAATAGCATGTGAGCAGGAACATAGCATGTGACGTAGCAACAAAGATAAGGTGCTGGCTCTAATAAAAAGTCAACTGAAGAATCCTTTCAAGGAGTCCTTAAATTTTAATACGTATATGTTAGTGAGGGAACTGCTCACAAATTACTTCATCCTTCATCTTAAATTAATTTTAGCCGTAGTTAGATTTCCTTTAGTTCTTATAATATTTTGAAATATAAAGAAGCATCGAATTTCTAATTACAGTTGAACTCATTTATAACGAGAACTGACTGCGAGTAGAGAAGAAACTGGTGTGTTTAATGATTAATATATCACGGTTAAAGCAATAACGGTAGATGCGAGCCCCATGAACACAACGAGCAAACCTTTGGGCCAATTGATATAGTAGAGTTATATGTAGAACTAACAAGTAAGATCTATCTATTGCTGCTTACCCCGAT
>JAFIDM010012231.1:108595827-108637538 GCA_023159025.1 Thereuonema tuberculata
ACCAATGATGGAATAGGAAAGAAAGAATGAAGCTTATAATAACTTAAAAAAAAAAAAAAATAAATAAATAAAAAAATTGTTGACATGCTAATTTTCCATTTCTGCAAAATGTTGTAGGCTTCTTATGTAGGAATTCCGTTTGTGCCAAATAGAATTGAAAGTGGTTAGTTTAAATAAATTTAAAATTTTTATCTCCATTAAATTTTTATCTTCATGTGATAATTGTTGATTTAGCACTAGATGTGGAAGTATAATAACAAATTACTATTCTAAGTATCGCAGTTCTTGACAATAAGCTTCTCTAACTTAATGTAACAAAATCAGTAGGAATCTCAAGATAAAAAAACAAAAACAAAATCTACTTCTCAAAAGATCTTAACATGAATTAGTGAAGAATATATATGTCATGAAAATGTACTTTTTCTTTTTCAAATTCTTCATGCTTCAACTATATGTAGTATATTATTTATATCTAAATATCTAAAGAATATTATCCCTTTAGATAACAACTCACATCAACATCATTTTAGGAAAAGATTTCATACGAAGGCATTTTACTCTTCCAATGGACATTAAATTTATAATCCAATTAGACTCAAGAAAATAAAGTAAAAAACAACAGTTTAATCTACATGAATTAGTCTTCAAATATTCTTTTGAAAGTTCTACATTAACTAAACAAAGAAGCATTTAACCAAATAGAAAGCTAAACAAATTCTATCTAAAATTCCAATTTAAAATGTGAAGTACTTAAGAATTATCATGCCTTCCTTTTTCAAAAAGTATTTATATTTTCACTGTCAAAATGAATTGCATTTGGAAACAAATAAAATTAATATAAACTACAATTTACAATATTGTAAATTGTAAATATTATATTGTAAATATTGTAAATTTACTTATTGCTGCAATGTTTGCTACAATGCTCTTTGTTGTATTTAAAAGGCTTTTTTTGCCAAACGCGTAATTGGACAAGTTTTTGAACCTATTCTGGTTGTATCCTTTTTTGTGATTACGGCATTTACAGAATGTATTAGCAATTTTTTTTTAATTGATAGCTCTTTATCTACAGGTCTAGACAATTGCAAGATCTATAATGAATTTATGAAAAGGCTAAAAAAAATAGATCTTGTAATTATTAGTCTAATTCTACTGTTGGCTTCCTCTACATTAAATAAGCAATTTTGAGTTAAAATGATCAAATTTACAAAGAAAAACAGATCTTATTTGACTTAACATTGCATTCTAAAACTATTTTGAAATTTAATTCTTTTTTTATTCCTCTACAATACACATCAAGGTTAATGGTAATAATTAAAACTGTGGGCCCGGTAGCCAAGTGGGTAAGAGCACTTGACTGCTGGTTGGAGGTGGCGAGTTCGATCCCCCGTTTTGGTGGAGGGGGGCGTTTTTTTCTACATTCCATTCTGCTCCAACAGGTCGTAGGGTCTACCCTATGTTGAAAGAGATTTGGTTTTTTGTCAGGAGTTAAAGGCAGGCATCAGGCTGACCACCCAACCTCAACTTAGTGCCATTGGTCAAGAAGCACCAGGAGCCTTATTTCCCATGATCCCAGGAGCCTGCATAGATCTATAGTGGGACCTTTAACTTTAACTTAAAAATTAAAACTGTGATACTGTTAGGATTACAGATGAATAATAAAAAAAAAAGACATCAACAATATTTTTAAATTTCAAATTAGATATCCCTCCTGTGCAAACATAAAAGCATTTCCATATTCAGAAGTAATAAACTTCACTTCTGTGATCATCTAAATATAGAATTTTCTTCTTCTTTTTTTAATTTTTTAAATAAAAGTGTTACCTCCTTTAACGGACACCCTGAATAGCGGACACCTCTAATTAGCGGACATTATTGCGGGTCCCAGTCCCTTACAATAGGACATTCCATATTATCCACTCCGAATAGCGGACCCTCTGAATAGCGGACAGTTATTTTAACTGTAAAAAAAATTGTTTTTTTTTTTCAATTAACATTTCGACAAACACATCATGGTTGTATTTACATCATGTCCCATACATTGATACATTGTATCGGTGTCCACACATACATTGATACATTGTATCGGTGTCCTCACATACATTGATACGTTGTATCTGTGTTTCATGATTCAATGCATGAATCTGAGGCCCTTTTTTTCACTGCAGTTACTTTGTAAATGTCTCCCTCATAAAGCTATCCTATAAACGTGTTGATTAAATTTAGTGCGAATTAAAATGGCGTCAAAAAGAAGAGATTGGCACTGAAAGAAAAAATTGATGTTCTTGAAATTGCTGAAAAAGAAAAGCTGAGTGTGTATTAATTTGCTGAATGTTTTAAAGTTGGAAAAACTCAGATAAGTGAATTTATGAAGGACAAAGATGAGATTAGAAAAATGTGGAAGGTGAATTCAAACGAAAATTCGAAGAATTTGAAGTTTCGTAAAACTGAAACAAGCAAAATCGACGAAGTGGTCATAAAATGGTTTCGCTGCTCATTCAAAGAACATTCCTAAAAGCGGTGTTTTGCTTCAAGAAAAAGCCAGAGAAGTCGGTCAAACTTTAGCATTGGACACGTTTAAAGCATCAAATGGATGGCTAGAAATTAATTTTCTATATACTGTAATTAATTTTGTCATTATTTTAAATAAGACAGACGGATTAGCACTCATTTAAAAAGGAATATAGTAAATAATTTGCAATTATTATCCTCATATCGCAATGGTAACTGTAGAAATTTAATTAGGATTGTACGTAATTTTTCATTAAATAACATGCTATAAGCTAAAAAATGAAAAAAAAAGATAGTCCTCTCCAATAACGGACAAAACTTCCGGTCCCGTGACTGTCCGTTATTCGGAGGTAACACTGTAATTATTTCAAATCATAGTTTTTTTTAAAGGATTAAATATTTTAAAACAGGAACAGCTTTTACTGTAAACAAGGAGTCAAAAACATTGTCAGTGGGTGTTGAATTTAAAAGAGATCCATTATGGTTCCTCAATGTCTTCTCATCTAAAAGAAACCAGCAGAAAAGAATTGCAGAAAAGGATAGAAAAGCAAACCTTTGAGTTGATCCCTTGTCTCCAGATAGAAAGAAAGAAACATAAACAGAATTTTACCTGAAATTAAAATCTCATCCAATTGCTGATGTTTCTAAATGGTGGTTAAAGGCACTTCAACCAAAGCAGAGAAATCTTTAGTATCTTTTTTTACTAGTTTTCTTTTTTTTTTAACAGTATTGATTTTTTTATTTTAATTATTCACTTACTACAATTTGCCTGTCTTTACAGCTTTCTCTATCTCTTAAGTCTTTTTTACATGTGCTGAAACATATGAGTGTAGATATCAGCCTGTACACAAGCATAGAAATAAACAATCATAAACAGTCCAAAGCTTTCGCCTCAATAAGACGAGACCTCTTCTACTGAATCTATGTTGTTTACCTTCATGAGGTGTCCTTCAAAGTATTGGGGATGGTGATCAGTAGCTATAGCTCAGACAGAAGCCACGATAAATTCACAATCAGCAATGAAAAATCAGGGAATTGGGAATAACTCACTATTTAACATAAAATTTTTATTTGAATTAAAATCATTTTACAAAAATTATATAAGTTTGTCATTTTTAAAACAAAATATATCCAACCTTACTAATAATTCCGCAAAAAAATTTGTTAGCAGAAAACTTGTAATTCTCTGGCTACTGATATTATTGAGATTTCAATTTCTCAATTTTTTTTCCCATTAATTTGCTATCAATTAAGTGACAAGTTAGAAAGAAGTGTAAGAGTTCTTACCAGTGAAAATTAAGCAACACGATGATCGCTTAGCTTGTGGAGGAGGCTGCATCTAAAAAAGAAAAAGGAATTTTTTTTTTACAGTTTTTCTAATAGATTTAAATACCCATGGTAAACATAACATTAGATCTTGCCAACAAAATGAACATTTACATAGTAATATAGAATAGTAATAACAATAATTTTATGCGAGCAGCTTGAATTGATACCATACAGGTCCTTATTCAAATCAGTAGAGTAATTAAAATAATTAACTTTAATAATTTCCAAAAAAAAATCAATACAATAAAATCTTTAACAACAACAACAAAAGTATAGCTACCAAAATATTACTGTTGTTTTCTTGTGTATTGCAGTCTGAAACTTTTGCTAGAACATCTCAAATACTACATTTGTAGTGTATTTGATCTTAAAATTATTAATAAAGAGGTGGTCTCATTTTATTTTTTAGATAAGAAATATTCTTAAATATACCTGTAAAGTAAATCATCAATAGTTTAACTAAAAAATAAGAAAAAAAGGTATAGTGATCTTAGAATAAATATACAGAAATGAATGTCAAATAGATTAAGTTCAGCATAATGAGCAAACAGTAGTAAAGCCTAGTAAACCATCAATTATCCAGGTCTCCACTAATGGTCTCTTATCAATCTTTTCTTTTAATTTTTCATCGTTATCAAGAGAAGAAGTTATTTCTATAACACTGTATTGCAATGCTGTCTATTTCAATGCATCTTTTTGCTTCAAATATATATCAATTCACTCATAATTTTTTTCAGAAAGGGGCAAAATGTTTTGACAATATAAAAAAGTCTTAAAAATTGTACTTTCTCCTGTGAAATTATCAAAACAATTTAAATACAGTAAAATATAAGTTGCAAAAACTTGCTAATTGTTTTTTTATCTTTATTTCTTAGGAGAATAAAATGACATGAATTTTACTGAAATTGGAAATTCCAGGAAGCAAGTGTCCCCTTTGCACAAATCTGAGGACAAACATGGTTCTAGATAGTATTCTGTGTGATTTCAGAAAATACAGAGTAACACCTTCCTAGTAGACACATGAGTAGATTTACTCAGATCAAGGTGACCTTGGATGATACCATTTTGAATTTCAGTACATGTGCATTTCAGAAAAGTCTGTCCTTCCTGCTTATACTACGCAAGAAGCATAGAAACACACAACTTGATTTCTGGTATTATTCCCTAGGAAATGATCAGAAGATTTTTCTACAATTAGTGTGTGCAGAACTCATTTTCAACTGCAGCAATCATTTCATTAATTATGAAACAATATGACAGTCCAATCCATGGAGAATCTCTAATATAAAAATTAAATGCCTTTTGCATTAAACTCAGACGGCATTAAACTCGAGCTTCTTGTCATCTTGACAGCCAGATCTACTCAGCCAGTGCAAAACCAAAAAGGTATACGAGGGGAAGAGTAAGTTGAAGGTGGTAATTGTATTGACCCCTCAGAACTAAAAAACAAAAACAACAATAAATGTGAAATACAAACATCTTGGGAGTCACAATTTCCACCAAAAAAAGGTATTTTCCACAAAAAAAAAAAACAAAGAAATATTTGTGGTGGAAATTCTGATGCCTGAGGTGTTTCTAATCTACATTTATTGTTTTGTTTTTTTGTTCTTTAGTTTTTCAGGTGTAACTATATTGTTACCATCTTCACATTACTCTTTCCCTTGTTTGACTTTTTGGGTTTTGCACTGGCTGAGTAGCCGTGGCTGACCAGAAAAAAGTTCAAAATGGTCGTCTCAGGGTCTCAGCTTAACCCAAGAGGCATTTAATTTTAATACGATTATGTTTGTGACTATTCTTTCACCCTTTAGAACAGTGTTTCCCAACCTTTTTTATGCTATGCCACACCTAAGCCTTTCTAAAATTCTTATGCCCCCTATTACTATTACCCCCCCCCCCCCCAATAGTAATAATATTGCCAATCTACTTCTATTTTTAGTAAAAGTGCGAATGCCAATGGTCTGAATTTGTATATTTGTAAATGTTCTGAGGAACTTTAAGGGGTTGTTTTTAAATACTTTTTTTTTTTAACTGTCAACAATTAATTGTTAAAAAAAACATTTTTACCATGAAGTGTGTATATTTGTTACTTACTTTAATTAATATAATTTATATACAACTAAGATTTTTCATAATTTAAATAAATAAGAAACAGTATAAATATAACAGTTCTTAAATAGCAAATCAGTTTTATATATCGTTATGGTTAAAATATAACATAGTTATTATTATACAGTGCAACTTGGATAATTTGAACGTCTTTAATTCGAAATCGTGGTTAATTCGAAGATTTCTCTTAGTCCCTTGAATTTCTTATTAAATACATGTTAAAAAATCGTGGATAATTCGAAGTTCAACTTCCTTAATTCAAAGTTTTTTATAAAAAATTTCCAACCATAACGACTTTTCGGCATTTCATCGTTAAGAAATTCGACACGTGACAACTGAAAACCCCTTCCCGCCACCGTTCGACACGTGACGCCATTCGACACATGACGCTTCAGACGCCATTCGAGCTTCCTGCTGTCAGTGTCACCATGTCTTTCAGTAAACCACGCGTCTACAAGAATTTAATGTTCGCTGAAAAGGTCGCCGTCATTCGCGAGGTGCAAAAGAGTGTGAAGAAGAAATGCCAAATCACCAACGAGTACGGGATAGCGCCGAATTTCGTTGGTACATTGAAGGACAAACCAACGTAAGTGAAGCTGTTTTCCGTTCACTAAACATGCTTGATGATTTTGCTAACCCTAAGCGACTGAATTCTACAAAACAATCAGAAATTGCACAATTTTTTTAAAAACTATAATTTTCTGTATTGAATGTAATATGTACTGTAGCTTAAGTAATATAAATCTTATTTTGTTTACATTCATATAGTGTTTAAGTCTTTCATACCATGATCTTTCTGAATAAATATTTACTTATTGACAGAATAATCTTTTCAAGCATTCAGTGAACCTGAAATTAAAGTTAAAAGATGTAACTTGTTTAATTCGAAGTTTTGGGTAATTCGAAGTTTTGGGTAATTCGAAGTTTTGGGTAATTCGAAGTTTTGTAGTGGTCCCTTCAGCTTCGAATTATCAAAGTTGCACTGTATATAAGAAAAATAGATATATAATATTGTATATCATCAATTCTTCTATCTTATAAACAAGAAACGAAATCTGTGCATTTGCACTGAAAATGAAAAAACGTCACTGACCCCTCAAACAGGTCCTTAGAATTTTTGAATTGCCCCCCCCCCCCCCTGCGGGGCATGGGCCCCACTTTGGGAAACACTGCTTTAGAGGGTTCTGTTTTCTTCATTTCTGTCTTTTTCTTAATGGACAAATACCTTTTGTGGTGGAAATAGTGATGCCCAAGGTGTCTGTATTCCACAATTATTGTTGTTTTTATTTTTTGTTCTTTAATTTTTGAGGGGTCGACCTTCAATTTATCACCTTCAAATCTCCAATATATTGTACCCCAATTCTGAAACATCTGGATTTGCTCAGATAAATAGTCTTTCGTTTTACTTACACATGATGTTCATATTTAATTAGATAATAATATTCTAAAATTCTAGTTCTCATTTATGAAGATATTTTTCTGTTTTCTTCATTGAGAAATTCAGATAAAGATCACATCTGTTGCTTGTTGCACTGATTGATGTAAGAGAATCCAATACGCAAAAACTGACAATCTCTAATTCTATAATTAGATGACTTTATTCACCACCATATTACTATCAATGACATTTTCTCTGTAATTAAATTAAACAAAAATCATACGATAAAACCTTTTCATATTACAAGTTTTATACATTTTGTTTCTGGTTTTTATTTGAATGACTTTTGTAGTTACTTTAAATATTTTCTATTATTTGTATTTAATTGATTGTTTTGTTTTTTGTTTTTATTAGAAGCACGCTGCACATGGACATTACATCCAAGTATCAATAGAGGAGCAAAAAAAGCAACCTATCTAAATATCTTAAATAAGGTCTCTTTTAATGTTTTGTTAACAAGATTTCACTCTGTCTTTAAAAATAATGTAGCCCTCAAGAAAAAAAAAAGCTAAAAAACGATAAAATAAATTATTTAAATTATATATACAGTCAAACCCCGCTATAGTGAACTTCAAGGGACCGAAATTTCGGTTCACTATAACCGGGAGTTCACTATATCCGTTCCGTTATACGTGCATTGCACGGCAAGGGACCAAACATTTCGTTCATTATATCCGGGAGTTCATTATAAGCCGTGTTCACTATAGCTGGGTTTGACTGTATATCTATCTATCTATCTATCTATCTATCTATATAGATAGATAGATAGATTTATAGAGCAAATTGCAGTCTTTTACAATTTAAATAAAACCAATTCTTATTTCAGCTAATTCTATCTACTGCAGTGATATTTGGAGCTCTGCAATAAGTTGCAAGTAGTGTTCAAACTTATTTACTTCAACAAATTAAAGAAAAAAGATAATAATGTACAGATTAAAATTAAATATCAGTATATATATGATTTTTTTTTTTTTTTTTGGATGGGAAGGAGCTGGGTAGAGGGCCAAGTTAAGATATTAGCCTTCCAACCAATTTGGAGGGAGACCTAAAATCCTCTAAGCCTACTAAGAAATAAAACTGAAATTTCAGAGGGAGATTTATTTTGAAATTTCAGTGTAAACACTCAGTATGCTACTTTTCATCGTTTCACTACATCAGGAAGTTGAAAAAATAGTAAAAAAAAAAAAAAGACATCACAGGGTTTTAGGTAAATTGCTCTCTCTACATTTTTTTAGCTTTCAGATTTTTCTCGATAAATTGAGCACCCAAACATTCTGTATTGCTTTTTCAGCTTTCTATCTTACCAGGAATTTGACAAAAAAACTAAACAAAAAAAGAAGAAAATTTTTTTTATACAAATTTATTTATTTATTTATTTAACAGTAAATATGCTACTGTTAAATAGAATACTACTGGAATAGAATTTTAAAAAATTGTAAAAAAAAAAAGTAAAAAAAAAAAGAAAGGCTGAAAAGTTATAACCATACAGTAAATCCATGGAAACCAACAGAATAACATTTTTAGAACCAAAACGTGTAATGAAGTTTAATGACTTGTCAGCAGGAAATGGACACTGGGTATCAATCCTATTGTATATTACTATGAAATTATTGTCTTCCACTATCACAAACAAGAGGAGTCAGAGGATTAGAAAGGTTTTAACAGATGGGGGAAAAACAATTCTGAGAAAACATTAATAAGTAATTAACAATAATTAATATATTAACTTACACGTAATTAATACTTAAGTTATAAAACATTAATTTAACTTAATTGATAATTAACAGTTAATTATATAAATAATTTTGTTAATTATGAATAAGAATAATGAAAGTCGATTCAATAAGCCAATTCATTATTATTTTTTTTTTAAGTGAAATATTCTTTTTCATTCGCCAACTTCCATTGAATCATTAAAAAAAAAAAAGGTTTATTATATATAAAGTATAAATTTTTATACATATTTGTAATCATAAATTTACGATGATCTATATATTTACATTTATGTAAGTATATTTTTAATATAAGCGATTCAGACACTTTGTAATTCAAATATCCCAACACTCCACCTAGTGGCTATCTAGTGAAATGCAATTTCAAGGTTTGTGATTTTTGTGGCCATTGTGCTGCTTTTTTTTCCTTGAGTTCTTAAAAAGAAACGACTTGTTCAAAGAGTAGTTTCTTTGCTTAAAAAGTATTATTGATGTCGTTTAAGTATTTATTAAATAAATAGCAAAATAAAAACCCAAAGCTCTGTTATTTCTCAAGACATAATCCACATTCGATCCCAAAAATTCCACACAAATACCTTTTTTTCTACATTTTTTTCTTGTTGCAACTATTTTTTTTTTTAATTTTTGATGTAGAAATCACTCTTCTTCTACCCCTACCTATTATTACACCTTTTTCCCAATCAATCCAACTTTTTTTAACTTCATTAATTTTTATTATTGTTTTAATTGTTAGGCCTTTACTACGAATGACTAAAAGGTGCATTAGAATGAAAATCATTTCGTAGGAGTCACAAAGACGCTTAATGAAGAATTTACAATTTATTGTCTATTAATGCCTAAAGTTACAACTCAACATCTTCCAACTTCACAAATTGAAATTGAAATTTAAAGTATTTAAGCATCATAAAATAACATCAATTTTTAAAATATAAATATTTAAAGGTATTCAATGCAAACATAGCAACAAATATTCACGAATTTTAATTCTCTTAAATTAAAAAAATATAACCTTCCCATGCGGAGTTAATGAAAAAAGGTATATTCTTTAAGCAGCACTAGAAAAAGATAAAAAAAAAAAATTAATCCTCAAAAAGTTTTTTTTTCTTTGATCAAAAGAATTATTCTATTTAATGAACAAATTTCTCCTAATAAATTTATACTCGGAGGAGCAGCTATATTTCTTACACATAACAAAAAAAAAATCATAGACAAATTAGGAAAAATTGATATTAAGCCTTTACTTACAATAAGTCTTCATCTTTCAAGTCGCTCATAAATAATAATTGATAAACAAAATATTCCAGACAAACATAAACTACGAGCTACTATTATAATTGATAACAGATTCTCAAATAGAACAAGTTATAATAACCCCTAAAACTATTTCTGTATGAGTTACAGATGAATAAGCATTTAATGATTAATATCTCATTAATCGGAAACGTATTAATCTTACATTTACACCTTTTAATAATCTTAAACCAATAAAAATTTATCTTAGTTCTGATAAGTATATTTAAATAATTTAATATATTCGAAGAAGGCCATACCCTCCCATTTTTAGTAAAATACCTGCCCAAACCATTGAACCTGCAATTGGAGCTTCAACATGTGCTTTAGGTAATCATAAATGAACCAGACACATCGGTATTTTCACAAAGAATGCTATAATAGAAAAAAATATAAATAATTATTCTAACATTTATATTCATATTTTATTAATCCGATAAATGACAATCTTCCCAATTCTTCATAATAATATATCAAACAAATTTACAAAGCTAAAGAATCCGTTAATGTATAAATACAACGATCGTAGAAATGCAATCATTATTTTTGATAGTAATTTATAACCTTATTATCCTGAATAAATAAAAACAAGTTAATCATGTTCCTATTATTAAAGATTCAGAACTGAAATAATAAGTATAACATCCTAAAATTACATTCTCTTCCTCAATATCTGCGATTAATGAAAATAACAAATTCACATGGAAAAATTACTATTAACGTTTCTAGATTATTTTTTTTTTAAATAGAAACAAAAACCTCTTGGAAAGATACTTGACTACTATTAAAATAATTGTTAAATGCTTTGTGTAATTTTTTTTTATTAATATTAATAGGTTTAATAACGACAATCTTGAATAAATACGAAAATTAAACTTGAAAAATTTAATATGAAATTAATAATTAAAAAAATCAACTGTAAATCGAAGAAATAAACATTATGGAAAATACTGATAACTAATGTAACAAAGAATAATGAAAATAAATCCAGTCACAATAATTCAGTATTTTTTTTTTTTTTTTATAATAAAAATTTGGTTACGTTTGATTAAAAAAAAATTGAACTAAAAAATAATTTAGATAAGTTAATGATTCTATGTTTATTAAAATAACATAGAAATAACAGTTAATGATTGTAAACTAGAACCGTAACTGCTAAGTCAATTAATTTATAATTTTACTGTTTGTATTATCTTCTATTTAGATATAAAAATGTTAAATGGCAAAATTATTTGACTAATTAGATGATAGTAATAATTAAAAAATAAAAAATAGTTTATTTATGTTTTTATTCTGAGAACAGATGCTTTCCGAAACGAATTTCTTAATTGTTAATATTAACTGCCGTTTTAACCGCGTTTCTTTTTTTCTTTGAGAATTTATGGCAACCGAGATTTTTTATTTTAATTGTATTATGACACCCACACGTGCAACACTTGTGGTGCGTGACAAATAAATAGCGAAAACTTACAATCAACCACCATAGCTCATACAGTTTAGTGATGAAGGCAAAACATATCTTTTATCTCTCTTGTATATTTATGTAGGGGCGACTGTCCCCTCCCTCCCCTTACCCCCAGTTCACCTTTAAGAAAAATCAATTTAAAAATTAATAATAAGTATTTCGTTATTAACTAGCAATATAAATGGCTTTTAAATTACTGTCATAATCTACTAAAGAATCTATTTTAAAAGTTCAATGCTTTAAAAAAAAAAAAAAAAAGACACTGAAATAAATAAATAAAGAAGACTAAAATAAAACCCAAGAAATGAATTAATTTTTTTCTAGGTTAGTCGAAAACTTTATTACATTTTCATGAGTTTGATACTCATTTCTCCATTAAAAGCTCTCGTAATTATCAAGTAGAACCTCACTGTTTACTACGATTTCTATTCTATTCAATAAGTGCTTTTTTTTCCCGTATTTATCTGAAACGTTAATAACAGGAATAGAAGAGTAAAATAGAAAAATGATATCTCACAAATAAACTAAGCCGTAAAACGCTTTTTCTGATTGAACGTCATAATCTCTTCTACCACAATCCTAGGTACATTTTATTCTATCCTATAGAATAGTAACTTATTGCAGTTGGTTTAGTGTCAAACTCAAAAAAGATTGAGAAGCCTTGTCCTAGGGGAAAGGGTAATTAGTTTACTGATTACAAAAATGGCAAGATAAATCAGTTTGCTGATTGCGTATATATTTGCCTAGTGAATCTGTATCGCTGGATTCTGGTGTGACACTCTAAATATGATACATCTGAATCTCATTCCATTGTTTTGATCATATTATTTATAAATAGGACACAGCTCATCTGACATGAGATCCATGATACATGAGATCTAGTATCAAGCTCATCATCGTCGTTTTGCTCTTATCATTTCTTTTTTCGATGCAGGACGATGAGTGATTTAAATTTTGTTTTGTATGTACAATATGTTACAGTAGCAGTAAACGACATTACTACTCTAATTCCTTTCATCAAAGTTCTCCTTAACTCTGATTGAATGATAATTACCCACTACCTCCCTCGTTAATTTAAAATGCATTTATTAATATCAGTAATTAAGATGAGACAAAAATTAAAATCATAAAATAAAGTACAGTTAGGATTGATTCCATTCTAATTCTTTCCTCTTTACAATAATAAGCTACACTTCATTAAAACGATGATAGCAAATTAATCTGCTACCATATATTTATATGTACGCAGCAGGCATTTGACCTTTTAAGCTAAAATAAAAATTAAAACAAACTAATAAATTGTAAGTCTGAAGTTTCTATTTTTACTATCAACGAATATTTTTTGCTAATTATTCGTGTAAATCGATATTAAGGCCTTTTCTGACATTTCCATTTCAGCGGGCAATGTGAGGGTAGAGTGCCAATAAATAAAAAGTTTTAAAACTGTCTTATAGGTATTTAAGATTTTTTTTTTCCTTATTAACTTTTATTCTATTTTAATTTTCTTAAAACTAAACATAGTAAAATAGAAATTATAACGGAAGGTGCATGAATGACGTCTGATTTCACAAAGTTATCTTAAATAGCAATAGAGAACGGGACAGCACAGAATTTCCTTGGAAAAATGGCAAAATGGAGAGAGAAAAAAAAAAACCCACAAAGATTTAGTACAATAAAGCCCCGATTATCCGCGAGTGCCGCGAAAAATTTTTTTAATTACGAACCTCAAAAAAAAAAAAAAACAATTTTAATTCAAGCCAACAACAGGGAAAATAAAATAGCCCCTACAGTGCGAAGGTCGAAAATTACTGACAGGGTTATTGTGCATCGTGATCCTACAGGCCTTCTCGGAATTTGTGGATGAGTGGCAGGCTCTTGCTCTGCAGAAAGGTATCTGCTGTATTTGTACATATTTTAAAAGTTTTACATATTATGTTTTTTGTATAATAAAACATAGTTTTATGTTGAAATTTTTTTTTTTCGTGTTTACACCTCATTTTTAGTCTTTCTTTCGGGTTATCCGCGATGCCCTTGCCACCCAATTCCGCGGATAATCGGGGCTCTACTGTACTATTTAATTGGGGTTTTTTTTTTCTGATATAATCTTGAGTTGTAAAAAAGTTTCCGATTTCTGTTAAATAAAAAAGAAAGTAGAATCAGTTTTATGCAGAAAAACGATTACCTATATTTTTTTTTTTTTATATATTTTCCATTCAAAAAAAACATTACATTTTTATCGCGAATTACAATCATTCAAAAGGAAAGAAGTTAATGTGTCATTCCAACCAAAGAAACAAAAATAACAGCATTACAGAATTTTCATGCGAAAAAAACAAAATGGAAAACGCCGATTAAAACACAATAGTTCCTATAAAGCACGTCAATTATTAATCTAAATTTCTTTTCTTAATTTTCTACTAGTTTGATCAACAAGAAAACTGGGCTTGAAATACTCAAAGAAAAAAAAAACAACCAAAAACAATGTTGTCTGGAAAGATACTGCTAGTATTAATGTAGCTCTGTGGGATTTCATTCATGATGATTATGCTGTATTCATATAACTGAAACACAGATTTAATATACCACTACTTTTACGGTTAAATAACAATTCCATTCAATAATGTTTTGTTGTTATAAATCAGGGGTGGGCAGACTTTTGTAAGGTAAGGGCTACCTCAAGTATACTGCAAGAATCTCTAAATCGACGACCAAATAAAAAACAAAACAAAAAATCAGAATCTCCACCGTCTTGCCCACTCCTGTTCTAAATGGTAAAGGCTGTTTTTCTGAATATCCATTTGCCTTGTTCCGTTTTGTCCAATTAAAGTGATTTAAGAGAAAATCAGAAGCGAATGCACAATTGTGAAAAACATTTATAGCATTTTATAAATACTGGACGAAAGTACTGGCGTGAACAGAAACGAAATTTCAGAGACTGTAAGCACACTCTCCCCCAAACTACATCCGATAAAAGAAGAAAATAATGATGGATGTATTTATTATTATTAATATTTTTTTTTATTTAATGGCTTAACATCCGATAACTCCCCAGTAATAATTCATATCCTCTCCTTAACCTGCCGGATGTAAAAATTGGCAAAAATGTAAAATACAAGAAAAGCAAGTTAAAAAAAATTGTTGATTCTTCATTAATATTAAAACAGTGTGTGTCATAACATAAAAAGATTTTTAAAAGCATTGGGAATAGATCATTAAATTAGTACTTTTAATATTTCTTTTGTTTTCATTTTTTAAATTGCTGGCTTATAGGTCATGATTTTTTTTCCTAAAATTGCTGATAAGGAAAGAACATCCGTTCCGTCAACTTTAACCATTCTCGGAAACAGAATCCAGATTGACTTCGGTCTTCTCACAGCTGCTAGGTGACCAAGGTCACACATACGCTTATATAAATAAAAATAATTAAAAAAAAAAAATGTCTAAGTATAAACGAAAGCGATAAATTAATCAACAAAATTTCATATTGTATTAATCGTTACGGTAAGTCCTTTTAATAGATTTATAATATTATAGCAAATAAAGCCAATTGCAACAAAAGTGATAAACCCTTTGGTCTAAAAAAAAGATGGATCGAAATACATTTCGATATTTTTGAGCCACTGAATTTGTCTTTTTTAAAACAATAATCCCTTTTATTTATATTTTCTTTCTCGAACAATACTTCTAAAAAAAAATCCGATTAGATTAACGTTAATCACATAATTTTAATAGCAAAATGGGTTTGAGATAAGTTTTCGATAAAAGCTTTCTTTAATAGATATTTGGTGTCTTCTTTTATTAAATCTTCAAAAAGCTTCATTTTAAACATGATCATTTGGTAGACCAACGTCATCCGAAAAATCTCACAAGTTCCGTGTATTTCTATTAAAAAAGTTCAGTTCCGATTTTCAATCCGTTTCGTCCCACGTGTTGGCTGATTCTGAGCAACAACTACACCAGAACAAGATATTTTTTTTCTTTTTGCAATTTACTTCAACAATGACTAAAATAAGACAATATTTTCCAGCTGCTGAATTGATTTCAGAATTTTTGAACATTTTTCCATCACATTATTAGGATTTAATATAGAGCTTGTTGCAAACGTACTTTCTTTTTTTTCTTCTTTTTTTTCTACGATTTTACAGATCAACTTATTATAAATTTTCATTATTTTCATTCAATGCATAATTGAATGGGTGAGTTGAAAAAGGTACATATTCCATAAATTTGACAAACTAAACTGAGATAGCCATTTTCTTCTTTGCATGTATATACATCCATTAAACAGAAAAAGAAACATACGGTATTTCTCAATTTTAAGTCTGCTTTCCAGAGCCATGTAAAAATGATTGAGTTGAAAAAGGAACATATTCCTTAACATATTTACATAATTTTATGCTATAAAAAGTTATATATCTATATATTTACAAAGCACAATGAGTTCGCTTCACTTAAAGGTATAAATCGATAATAGAAAATTTTTTTGTAAAAAAATTAGTTTTCTTAAAAAAACCGTTTTTTTTAGTTTTCCAAAAGTTTACATTTGTGGAATATGCATCTTTTTCAACTCACCCATTCAATTGTAAACAATAACTCAAAAAATAAGGCTTATTTACTTTACTTTTAGAATTAAGTACTTACTTAAAATTTAATTAATTTTAGAATTATGAATTTACTTATATTTAAAATTCTTTATTACTTTTCAATGTAAAATTTTTTTCCAAATAATTCTCATTAAAAAATTATTTTAATTTTTGTTTTTAAATTAATTTAGCCGCTACTATTTTTCTTCTGGCAATCAATAAAGACTTAAATAAATTTATAATCAAATATTAGTTTTGTTCATAAGAAATATCATTCTGTGAGACTATCCAACTGTTTCCATAAAAAAAAAGATAATATTTGTTTCCTTAAACTATACTGAAATACACGAATTCGAGAAACATAAAAAAAAAAAAAGCTTTCTTTTTCATTATAACGAAAGAAAGCTTAATTAAATCATTATAATTAATTTCATATATAATAAATTATAACAAATTTAGGGGAATTTGCTACATTATTTTTATTAATATAGAAAATTAAATATTTATAATATATAATTTATATGTATTATATATTTTGATCTAATCATAAGGAATCAAATTTATTTGTTTACAATTTGAATGTTAAGAATCTAGGGCCAGAAGCTAGTTTAAGTTTGTTAAAAAGTTCAGAATTAAATAAACAAAAGATACACATTTCATATCATTCTTATTTGGTTTGCTGGTTATCACTAAGACTTAACTAAAAGGAAATTAAAAACTTTCTCATCTTTGTACCTGTTAATAATACTAAATTACGATTATAATCAGTATTTTCAGCTGTTTTTAAGAACATTAGTGAAATAATACCCAGTTTTAATTTTGTTCTTTGGAGTAACAATGTTCAAGAACTTAGAACCCAAACCGAAACTATTCGATCTGCAGTTCGCCATCTTACAGAAAAGAAACATTTTTCATCATAATGTTTTTAAACTTACTATAATCGTCGTTGGAGGTGGGCAATCAGCAAAAACCATTGGAGCTGCACCAGGATGAGCCATTGTTCATGTAAGAGATTATATTTCAGTTGATGCTCACTTGAGACTGAGATTCTGTCGATATTGATGTCTCCGCAGCAACAGTGGGTGATGTTCGATTAGAATGCCTGGCCTTGCGTTCAATCTCGGATGGAAACAAACACAGGGAAGTAGCAGCGCCGTTCGTCGTAATTTAGCCGCAACTTTGAAATGAAACTTTCGGGGACGATTTTTTAAAGGAAAGTTGAAGAAACTTGTAGAATAAATGAAGATTGTTTTATTATAAAACTAGAATAAAATTAGATTAAAGTTAATTTCGGAATAGCCGAAATTTCGGTTCAATACGAGCTCTTATAAGATACAAAGAAGAGAAACTGATAACACTATCAGTTATAAACCTATAAAAATAAGAGTTCTAAACAAATTCAAAATGAATTGATATGAAATTTCGTAAGGCTTAATATTAATAATGCAAACATGTACGTAAAAGATTTCAGCTTGGGCTTTTAAAAACTTCAGTAGTTAAATGATCAAAATAATGCACTAGCGTGTATTCCTTGTTAAACCTTTTTCACAGATTGTACCTCTATTAAATAAAACATTTTTATTTAACAATTATCCTTACATTTAAAATCCCAATACAAAAAAAAAAAGCTCTAAATAAAGGTTTTAAAAAAACAATTCAAATAAATGTAGATAGACAAACAGTTCATTTTTATTTTGCATTTTGTACGAGTACTTAAGAATTTACACTTTTTTAAAGAGTTTGTGTGAATACAGTTTCTCAGTAACATTATAATAATAATAGGATTATAAATTATATTGTTATTCCAATAAAGTTACTTGAAAAGTGTATAAGTTACAATACACATTCAATTAATTTTTAGCGAGTTCCTTGAGCTTGTTTCAATTCATTTAGCTATTTAAATTCATGTTCAAAGTTTGCATGGTATAGTCTCAAATCCGGACTTACATTAAGCTTGTTTTATTATAATAAATAATAATAATAATAATAATAATAATAATAATAATAATAATAATAATAAGCCCCCATGGACCCTACCTCCTCGCGGTGGGGGCGGGAACTACACTAGCTTTAGGGTAGGCTAAAGGGTCCAACCATTTATGATGAGAACACGTTCTAATATAGATCATGCTGCATCGGGTGTGGCGCAGGATAAAGTCACCCGCGTTCGGGGGTTAGGCAGAGGCCTCCGTTCGAAAAATATACTACAGTCTCCCGCAGGTGGTGGTGGAGAAAGTGGCACCCCATCCTGTAGTATGGCTACCACAATGCCCGGGCAACACCATCCAGCCCGAACAGTCGGAAGTGTTTCGTCTGTGTCAGAGCAGGCGACCACCAAGACTGGGAAACCACGCCAGCGCATCCGATGGTCACCACAGATGAACCAGGATCTTATGCGTGACTTCTTCACTGTTACAAAGTTAGGTACTCAACTAACAGGATACAGACAGGCACTACACCAAGCTTTCACCACACGCTATCCATCGTTAGGGCTTAGCGAACAGCGGGTAGCGGATCAGCGACGTTCAATAGTAGTAAACAATCTTATTCTCCCATGCATACTTGCACAAATTAAAGAAGAAGTCGCTGAATCCAACCACAGGACACCAAACCACACCCCACCAGAAGACACCATTATGGAAAACACAGAAACAATCTCTACCTCTCAGTACACATGCCCCAACAATACAACTAATGAAATATTACGTGCAGCTCACGATCATTTCTACACTGCACTCGCACAATACACAGGCACAGACCCCACACTCAGGCCACCACTCCCCAAAGTACACACATCAAAACAACTCGCCACAGTCATATATCATCTCAACACACACACTATCCCACAACACCTTGACAACATCCAAACATTAGAAGACATACATACAACACTCTACTGTGCCGCACAGGGAACCATTCGGGCACTTGGAATCAAACAACACAACATATCTCCCACTGCACGGACACAAGAGTACATCCCCCCTTGGAGACGTCGCCTTGAGGGCCGCATCAGCGACCTTAGAGGGGACATAGCCAGGCTCACACAATACTGTGCAGGAAACAAAACAAAGAAACTTATGTCCCAGGTTAGAAAGATATTCAAGCACATAAATACTCGCCCTTCACATTCAAATCATCATAACCAGGTTCAGGAACATCTCGACACACTAAAACAAAAACTCAGTGCACTGGCAAAAAGATTACAAAGATACAAGCAGTGCACTCTGCGCAAACAACAGAACAACACTTTCCAATACAATGAGAAAAAATTCTACAGATCCCTTACATCTTCCTCTACTGCAACTAACACAAACACTCCCAACAGCGAGGATTTACATGAATACTGGTCGTCTCTGTGGTCAAACCCTATCCCCCACAATGATAAAGCACCATGGATAACAGAGGAACAGCAACTCACTGAACACTTACCCTGCATGTCCTTCCATGAGATTACTCTCGCAGACATACAGACAGCACTAAAACATGCACACAACTGGAAGGCTCCTGGTGCAGACGGAGTCCAGAACTTCTGGATCAAGAGGTTCACGTCCCTGCATGGAAAACTAGCGCTTACACTCACTGACATAATCCAACACCCAGAACATATGCCTCGTTTCCTCACACAGGGTGTCACATACCTACAGAGCAAGAACACTGAAACAGCGCAACCTGCAAACTACCGCCCAATCACTTGCCTCCCCACACTTTACAAACTCCTCACCTCCTGCCTCGCAGACAAGATCTACACACACATCGAGACATATAACATTCTTTCCGAACAGCAGAAGGGCTGTCGCAGGAATTCCCAGGGTTGTAAGGAGCAACTCCTTATTGACTCTGTAATCCTGCGCCAGGCACGCGCGAAGAATAGGAGCTTACATATCGCATACATCGATTACAAGAAGGCATTTGATTCTGTCCCTCATTCCTGGCTCCTACACATTCTTCATATCTACAAAATACACCCCAAGATCTCGGCATTCTTAGCTGCCACGATGAAGAGTTGGAACACAACATTACACCTACGCACCTCTAACACCTCCATCACTACAGATCCCATTCCCATAAGGAGAGGTATTTTCCAGGGAGACTCCTTGAGTCCTCTTTGGTTCTGTCTCGCCTTGAATCCACTGAGCCATATACTAGATAACACAAAACACGGTTATAGGCTTACCACAGGCACTGTGACACCATATAAAATCACACACTTACTCTACATGGATGACATTAAACTCTATGCCACAAACAATGCACAACTTACTAATTTACTACAAGCCACCACACAGTTCACCAAAGACATTGGGATGGAATTTGGAATTGACAAATGCCGCAAGTTACACTTAATACGTGGGAAGACTTCGAATTTGGAGGGTTTTGAACTGGACCATGGTTTGGCCATCCAATCCATGGAACAGGGAGAGACCTACAAGTACCTGGGCTTCCAGCAAGCCCGCGTCATTGACAACGCAAACATCAAAAATGCACTGAAGAACACATACCTTACTCGAGTTCACAAAATCCTCAAAACACAACTCAACGCCAGAAATAAAATTAAAGCTATCAACACTTTTGCCGTTCCCACACTAACATATTCGTTCGGCATAATTCCATGGACAAACACCGAACTCGAAGCACTACAACGCGCAACACGCACTACATTCACGAAACACAACATGCACCACCCCAAGTCCGCTACGGAAAGGATGACTCTTCCCCGCAAGGAGGGAGGCCGAGGACTCATCAACCTCATCACCCTACACGAAAAACAAGTACATACACTTAGGGAACATTTCCACCAAAGAGCAGAAGACTCCTCACTTCACTCAGCCATTGTCAAGGCTGACACACACCTCACACCCCTGAACCTCGAAAACTCTTCTCCAACAGTCACCACCCCTGACTCCCACACTCAGCAGCTGCGTGAATCATGGGCTCGTAAGGAACTCCATGGCAGACATCATCACGAACTCAGCCAGCCTCATGTCGACATGGAAGCGTCGAACAGATGGCTGACGAGTGGTGAGCTGTTTGGGGAGACCGAAGGGTTCATGATCGCAATACAGGACCAAGTCATCTCCACACGCAACTACAAGAAACACATTCTACACGATGCAAACACACATGACGACAAATGCAGGAAATGCCACACTACGCATGAGACGATCGACCACGTAATATCAGGCTGTCCCCTTCTCTCTCAAACAGACTACCTCCACCGACACAATCAGGTAGCGTCGATCGTTCATCAACAACTAGCACACAAACATTCACTTATTAAGAGCACGGTCCCGTACTACAAGTACATACCACAAAGCGTATTAGAGTCACCCTCATATAAACTATACTGGGACCGCCCCATTCACACAGACAAAACCATACATCACAACAGACCAGACATCACACTTGTTGATAAGGTCAACAAACAGACCTATCTCATTGATATTGCAGTGCCTATCAGCAAGAACATGCAGAAAACTCACGCAGACAAGATCAGTAAATACACTGATCTAGCACATGAGCTCCAGAAGCAGTGGAGGCAGGATCGAGTACGTGTTGTACCCATTGTTCTGTCTGCCACTGGTCTGGTGCCTCACACATTGCACCACAGTCTCAGCACACTAGGACTTCACAAAAACACTTATGCACAACTGCAGAAGGCTGTGGTACTCAACACTACACGCATAGTTAGGAAATTTATGGACACAAGCACACATCCCTGATCATTCTTGCACACATCTTTACACTTGGCAGTATGTGCTTTGGTCCTTGACCCGCCATATTGTTTTTGCTGGGGAAACCCAAGGTTTGAAACTTACAAACATAATAATAATAATAATAATAATATTTATTTATTTTTTTCTCAATTTTGGCTGATACTTTAAATATCGTTATTGAAATGTTCTGACGAAGTTTTAGGTTGAGTTTGTTAATTTCTGAGAAAATATCTGATAAATATGCAAGACCGGAGCCAATCACCGTCGTGAAACTTTGAGGCGAGGTGGAAACGATGGTCTTCAAAAAAAAAATCTTGATTTTCATATCCAGTTCAAACAGTCGGGTAAGTACTTTACATCGAGAGAGCCACCTCACGTCTGTATGCAAGATTAATGTGCTGTGAAGACTGTTCATCTTCTCACACATTGCTTTTAAAAAGTCTGGAGTTTGTTGGCTGTCACTTACGGCTTCATTAAGAACGTCTTTAAAGTTACTTGGGAGAGACTTGGATGCAAGGCTTTGACTGTGAATGCACCTACGGTTCCATGCTGTATCGGGGACAACTTCCATGACACCGCCGCGAAGGCTTGTAAAGCAACTAGACATAGACTTCCCTCCATAAGTGCACACTCCACAACAATTAGACCAACTAAAGTCCTTTTCGCAGAAATAACCATCAATAGCATTAAATATATCTTCAACTTGGTACATTCTGTAACAGGATAGCAAAGTAAAAGGTTTTCTTCGACTTCATTAGCATATTATTGGGCGTATTCAAATATCTCGCAATAACGAGTAAAATAGAAAAATTAACATCATCTGTGCTTTCGTCAACTTGAATTGATAAAAACTTACTTTTTTAATTCTATCTATTACTGATGATTCAATGTATTCTGAATAGACATATCCTGAATTCTTCGAGAAACTGCATTGTTTGAAAATGGGATAGTGGTGATTTTGAGGACATATTCTTCTCCCAAATATACGTTGAAAGGCATCTTTAATACAAGTAGAAATCAAATTCTCAGCAATGCTGTGATTTTTACCACATTTAGCAACACAATAGGAGGCTTCATCTACATTTTCGTTACTTTGTTAGCTGATAATAGATATGACGAATCGACTTTTTTTGATAACCGTTGGAAGAAATTAACTTCTTTCTGCTTATAAAGTGGGTGTTTGGTTTCTAAATGTCGCATGAGTAAAAAAGGTTTCATGGTATCATTGGATAAAACTTCCCCACACTCAACACCTAAGAGGTTAGGAAAGTCCTCATCCCCAGGGCCCCCACAAGGGGGGGGGGGGGAGGGCTCAGTTGGTCCTTCAGCACCGGGGCCCGGCCGTCAAAGGGGCCCGGGCTGAGATTTATAGTATGTTTACAGTGTAGAACAGGGGTGGGGTTACCGCATTGAGATTTGAATAGTCTGAAGATGTTGGGTTGTCGATTTGGAGATTCTGTTTTTTTTTTTTAGTCTTAAGGTGACCGTGGCACTTGGAGTATACTTGAGGAAGCCCTTACCTTACAAAAGTCTGCTCACCCCTGCTGTAGAAGTATGAAATCGCGTGGTATTTTCGCGATATTTTTGGCTAAGAATTTATGATTTTGTTCATGACATGGGGGGGGGGGGGAGAGTCCCGGTATTGCATTTGGTACCTGGGCCCGGAATTTGATGTGGAGGGCCTACTCATCCCCCGTAAAAAATGAATGAAAAATCATATGTCATATATTCATCAGAAAGTTTCCTCTTTTTCTAATTAGACGCGATATTTAAAAACTGTGTCTTTTTATTAGGCCTATCCCTTACCAGCTGTCCCTATCAGTTGTGTCTTCAGAAATACTCGATGATGGATTACTATACACTTTAGGTTTTAAACACACTTTTATCCAGTTAACCATGATTAATAAAATACACAAGAAATAATCACTAAAACTTTAAAAAAAAAAACTACTCATAAAATGTCACAATTAAAAGATGTGGATTCAATGTAAGATCAATGAGTTCTAAGATTATGGGAATGTTCTGGAAGTGAGGGTGGGGTAAAAGGGAGAGTAAACGAAGGAAGAGTGTGACAGCCAAATGACATTGCAAGGAACTGGGTGTAGCCAATAGTAGGCGTACAGAATTGTGTATGATGGTTGGGGGGCTAATGCCAGTTGTGAGTTGTTTCTATTTCGATTGTGTCAAACTCACTCATTCGCCATTAAAACTTTTAGCCTAATTCTAATGATTATACATTCTTTTTTTACACAGTAAATAAAGGTTAAGCTGTCTTTCCGCCATTACTAAATATTTTTTGGGAATCCCTGAACGCATACCACAGGCAAAGATATTTCTTTGCCATAGGTTAGGAACCGGTGGTCTAGAGAATTTTCTGACAAATAATCTTACGATATTAAGAAGGTCTGTGATAGATCTTCAGAAATACATATCTATTGTACAATAGACAGGAATACATCTTATAGCAATACATTTTTCGCAATGTTTTTTTCAGCACGATTACCTTTATTGTCAAACAGTTCCGAGGGTATCACGGAGAAAGAGCACTTTCAAGCTTAACAACACTTCTGGGAGAAGAAATGAGAGCAGCAATCAATTGCTTAATCCAATTCAGATCTGAAGAATTGATTTGGCAAATCATTAGAGGCTTTTTTATTTTCTTATTATTATTTGATTTTTGTTGTCAAAAAGCTTTTGAGGTAGCCGTAAGGCTGCCAAAGGTTTTGATTCCACATTTGTTTCTTGTTTTTTTTTTTTTATTTTCTTAGTTTTCAGTTGTGAGGGATCACTTGTCCCACCACGAATATATTACCCTTTCCCTCCTATGTCTTTTGTAGCCTATTTTTTGTTTGCTGGATTGCCTTGTCAGAGCAGAGACCACTAATAGCCCGAAACAGCTGTCCCAGGATCTCAGTTTGACTCAAAAGGCTTCCCATTAAGCAAGATTTGTGAATTGGTTTTGTTCCCTTTTTACTTGTTATAGGCTTTTTATTTTTATTATTATTGTTTGATTTTCCGCGGTCAAATACCTTTCGATGTAGCTGTAAGGCTCCCCAAAGTTTTGAATTCTTCATTTGTTTATTGTTTTCGTGTTTTCAGTTTTGAGGAGGCACTTGTCCCATCATGAAAGAGAATATTGTTCAAGAATTTCATCTCTAAAACAGTTTTCATTCAAAATCCCTCCCTCAAAGACATGGAAATCTGTACGGAGTTCACAGTGATCCCTGTCCATATCAATAGTTATTTTTATTCTCTCCGAACACGGGCATATACAGGACTTTATTTCGGAAGGGTCAAGTTAGGGATTGATGTACAAAAGTAAAAAATCAGCTAATCCTATCTTCATTCAACGAATAGCAAGGAATCAGCAAAGCGATGTCTAGTAGACATTTTTAATAACTGTCTACTTCAGGATTACTGATGAAAGTTCCAAAAATGAAAACAACGAAATCTCTGACAGGACACTTTTGTATTAACTCGCGATTTGCATGTTGGCAATAGCGTACGATAATTTCAACCCTTTTTTTTTTTATATATTCAGCCAGAAAAAAAAAAAAAAAAAAAAAAAAAACCTCTTTCTGAAGGTTTTAAGTTTCTTTTTTAAATATTTAAAAGAAAATTAGGAAAAGCGATTTGTAACTTAACTTTTGCCCTCCAGTTGGTATTGTAGCGTAAATTCGAATAGCCTAAGAAATAAAAAAATCTCGAATAATCGAATTTCAGATTAATCTTTAAAATGAAATGAAAGTTCTTCAACATAGATTATACGTTTGCTTGAAAGAACATATGTGAATACATTTAACCTGTATGAATGTGAACTATTTGAATATATTTGCGAATAGAAAATGTGCAGTTACATCTGTTACATCTGCAAATATGTTTTTTATTTCCTCCATTCAAAATACGTTATTAATAAAAAAAAACTTTCAAGCCGTAACTTCTTTGTTTTGAAAAATAAATTTCATTGTAAATACAGATTTTTTTCGATTATTTTATTTTATTAGCACTTATTTATGGATCATCTGTGTTACTTCGATTCTGATTAATTAAAATTTTATTAGACATCGCTTAAATGTAGATTTTTTTTTATGTCTTTTTATTTTCTTTTCATTAAAGTGCAGATTACTCTTTGTACTGATTTCAGTTGAACTGTTTATTTTATAAACGGTACATGTTAAGAAAAGGCGATGGAATAATGGATACGGGATTCTATAAGCTCACATCCTTAATTGTAAATATCGTTATTTATGACAGATTTATTGAGAGATATCCATACGGCAAACATAGATCAAAGGAGCTGCACGAATACACACTTCAGAATAGTTTAAAAAGCATTTTCTAAAAAACATGGCGAGAGACTTTGTATATTCCCATGGAAACTAACTACCATAGAATATTATTATTTATAGTTTTCTTCTTTTTTTTTATAGCCTGATGTTTGTAATAAAAATACGCGGAGGAGGGAAAAACGGATTAGGAACCACAAAGTTTACATGCAATTTGTAGTTCCTCAAATTATATCTATCCATACATCTACGACGAAGATAATTCAAAAATTATACATCCTAGAAATTTGAAATTGTGGAAGTAACTATACGTTATAACAAGCAATGGGAGATCCTACTGATTTTGTTAAAAAACTGAGAAGTTAAGAGCTACGGGACTAAAAACTGTCAACATAAGTGAGTAAATGAAGACGTTCTTTTCCTATCAACACTTTGTTTTATTTAACTTATGCAAGACTTTTTTTTTCTTTTTAAATGTCATAAAGTTTAAATTAGTATGTTCCAACTTAAAATTACAATCATTGTAACAATACGAACGGAATTTTATTATTTTATTTATTATTGTATTATTTTATTTTAACTTAAATTTAATTTTAAATTAAATTTAAGTTAAAATATCTTAAAAGCGATTCCCAATCCTACAAGGTGCTATGAAAATTCATGACGTATATAAATCAGTAAATACATAAATATATTTTGTGATAATTTTATAATTGAATTCATAATCTGTTTTTTTTTTGTTTTTAGTCTATAAATATTTTGTAGGAAATAGTTCCTGATGATGGGAGCAATTATTTTAAGAGTTCTTCAAGCGTAAAAGGTCAGATAAAAGAAGACTGTTTACTAAACTTTAAATCGAAACTGTCTTTACTTTCGCTTTTCATATCCCAATAAAACGCTTTAAGTAATAGCGTATAAAACTCCACGATATTTAGTGCTTTAAACAAATAAATTGAAAAAGACAACTTTTCAAAATCAAAACTTAAAATAGATATTCTAAAAAAACATGGTAAAACATGGTAAAAAACTTCGGGCTGCAAACTATCGGGACCCATTTTTTTATACTCGATTTCTGGTGTTTCTTTTTATTTCTTTACTGTGTGTGCTTTTTTTTTTTTGTTTTGTTTTTTTGCTAAAAACATAACTTGTAGTTGTCATTATTTATGATTCCGCTGGTCATTTCGAAATGGAAAGTATATTTTTTCTGTCGTATTTCCAATTGAAACATCCTGGAATGGAACCCAGTGTTAATTAAAAAGGTTCTTTTTTGTTTTGTATTTTTTTCCTGTTTTTGTCGTACTATTTACTTATTACACATTTGGAGGGTTTAATGATTTAAAATATACACCAAACAAGGTAAACAAAAAAACTCAATTACTGAGTAATAGTCAAAAATACTTGTTGTGATGTCTTATTGATTTAAAAAATGTCTAATTACAATTTCACAACTTCCAATAATATTCACAGAATGTGCCCCTACCTACCAAAAAACATAAATAAATAAATAAATAAATAAAAACTCACCGATTTTCGAGAGCTGTACCTCATGAACAAGGAGAGCTGTGTATAAAATAGGTGTTAATAGGTGAAATAAAGATTCTCTTTAAAATGATGTCTTACATATTGATTTTTAAGATTCATGTTATCTTTTCAAAATGTTTTGCATAAAAATTCGTTGTCACGCATGATAATTACACTACCATGAATAAACAATTTTCTTCATTTAAATTTAAATCTAAATATAGCAATGAGAATTTTTATTTTTAAAAGTAGTCGGAAATAATTACTTTAAATTGAAAATAATTAGTAAAATACAATGAACTTACATTGCTAGAATTTCTTAAAAAATACCTCTCTTTGCTTCGACACAGCTGAACGGCGATTATTCCGGAAAAATTAATTTTTTACTTCGAAAAATATTTGACATAACAAGGTTTTGAGTGAAAACTCTCGACGCATGATTTAAAATTAACTAATTGAAAATATTTTTCAAAATTCCATATTTTCCCTTTACATAAATTTTTAACGCAACTGAACTCCACGTAAAGCAACTTTTTTGTGATTTTTTTACGAAGTTAAGTTTAAATAATTTTCTATCATTACAGTATTTACCAGATGAAAGACATTTATGTGGTTTAGATTTAAGGAAATACATTTACACACTTGCTATAAAAATTATATTACATTTACAATAAAAATACTGGCTGAGCTAATGCTTCGTTCGAGAATACGACATTTATGTGGTAATTTATATATTTTCTTAAAAGAAACTTTAGCTTGAAATGTCATGATTTCCCAATTGTAGGCAAAAAAATTGTATTTCCTACCTTAGGAAATCATGATATTTCAAGCTAAAGATTCTTTTAAGAAAATTACAAATTACCATATAAATGTCTTTTAGCTGGTTAATACTGTAATGAAAAAAATGGTTTAAGCCTAACCTGGTAAAATAATAACAAAAAAGACAGAGAAACCTTTGATCAGTTAGGTTACTAATCGAAAATGTTGACTCCACTGATACAGACGAGTCGCTTTATCTCAGAACCTATCAAACCTTTTCCAAATTGCAATAGCTCACTGAAAAGCTCAATAAATTTTCCATTAAATATGTCCTATTCACTATTCACGAAGACCCAACGTTGTGTTTGTTTTCTGCTAACAAATCGCGCTGATTACCCAAACAAAAAGTTTTGTGTTTACATATTAGATCAAACACCGTTGGGAATTCAAAGATAATGACTATGGAATGATTTGTAGCAAATCTTCCGAGCTTTCCAACGAGCTATTGCAAATTAAAATATGTTCAATAGTTCCTGAGATAGAGCTATTCATTAGAAGTAGAGCGGAGTCCATTTCGCGTTTTAGCCGCGATATCATCACGGCTAAACGCAACATACCAGAGAGTGACACATCCATATTGTTAATCTATACAATTATATCAATCGAATGACATCATTCATACCTTTCTATCACTAAACTGTCCACGAATAACAAATGCTCCTGGACTAAATTGAATTTCGGTAAATGACATTTACTGTAATAAAAACGAGAATGAGCTGGAGTCGTATAATAGAAGTGGAATTCATTATTTTTCTGGAAAGAAGTGTAGACTTAACTTTTCTACTTCAAAGACATCATCCGCTATTCACGATAAAAAGAAAGTTTCCGTATTATGCACCATCTGAAGCAGCTGGCGAGTCGAATCTTTTTCTAATATTTCAATAAAATCAGGAGTTAGATTTCAACACAAAATAATAAATAGGAAAATTCGTGACATTGTAATATTCGTGACATTGTTACCTCGGATAGCAATATGTACATATTTCACCGAGGCTTTCCAAACTGGCTAGAAGATACTCAAATAGTTCTGAGGTTCAAATAGTTCTGAGGTCACTCACCCAAATGGTCTTAAGTTAAATAAAGGTTCTAGAACAGGAATGAGAGCAGCAACCGTCTTGCTGTGCCTGCCTAATCGATTCGGTCAGGAGAATTGCCTGGCCAATCTTTTCTTGTGTTTCAGATATTGGTCCAGAAGATGATTGCTGTGAATAGAGATTATCATTCTTCAATATGAGTCTCAATCGTGACAACAGCAATTGAATTCTACCTCTAATATTTCAAGGTAATAGCTTTGATGGCTGATGTCTCCTACCACGTTTATTTCCCAAGTTACAAGTTGATGAAACCATTTCAAATGCTCTCTGTTATGAACTGGGACAAGGAAAAACAAATTTTTACTCTCCTGGTCTACTTTAGGAAGGTTTCTGGTAATACTTTAACTTAAAATTCTCCTTCTAGTGATTTCAGTGATTTGGAGAAACAATCTACGAATGGATCATACTTCTAATGACGCTTAAGTGTTATTTGGAGAAGTAACGGTCATTGTTGTGTTCGCGAAGACATCCTTCAACTGTGCCACTAACGATTTCCCTGTATTCTGAAGTTATTAGTTTAACGCCACCTTTCTTGAACATTCAACTTCCTGAATATATCAGCTTGACTCAATCTCTTCTCATCTAATAGTACGCCATAACAAAGTATCGGCCAAGCAAAGTTAAAACTTAAAAACAAAAAAATCTCCCTCCACTGCAGCAGAACAATTCTTTTCTTTCTCTTGGCAAAAAGTGAGTAGTTCTCACATGAAGGAAACAGTGTAAAAGTTTGCAATGAAACTCATATTTTATCAGGCTGTTTTTAAAAGATTAGAATATATTCAAATAAAATCAGATAGTTTTATTCCACTTTTCCATTTCCCTTTTAATTTAAATGCGCCTGACTTTCTAATGTTATGCAGTAATATAAGCTATGTTCAATTCCCGGCGGAGATCAGAGATTTTTTTCCCTTCATTTTTCTTCTGCAGGTGGATGGTAAGGATTATATGTAAAAGGGGGACCGAATTTCTTACCTGGGTTTAGAACAGGAGGGCATCTTTCTTACCAACCGACCTACACTTCATCCTGATGATCGCAAATGAGTCTACACAGACAGGGCTCTGAAGGGGCAACGTAGTCAGTAAAATAGAATTCTTCAACTTTTTTATTTTACTACTATTTCGGTAAGTACGTTATTTTTATTGAAATAAAAAGCAAATAAACATGATCTAATCAACATTTAATGCCTTTCCAGTAAAAATAAAAGGTAAAATAGGTACAGCTACAGTTAAAACAGAGGTCAAGGAGAACCAGCGCACTAAGTATGTATCTTCAAATTTTTAAAAGTTCAAAGATTTTAAAAAAAATAGAATCAGCTCTTTTTGAATCGATTTTTATTTAGTTTAATTTCCATGTCCAATTTTTAACTAGAAAAGGCTAGCTGAATGTGAGTATAATAGTATAAAGATTTTACATTTTGTAATTTATACTTTTATTCAATGCGTGTAAATTTTCTTTATATATTGTAAAACTAGTCCAACCCCCGTGTACACGCACTTATTTTTGTATATCACATATAATTTGGTTAAGTAAGAACATTGCATTTAAAATATTGCAACGTTTCGGCAATTATAGTTCTAATTGTCATTTTCGAATTACAAATAAACAGACGGATCGGAAATAAACAATCTTGAGATTAAAAAAAAAGGTTGAATACATTCATTATTGATGAAGGGGAACGAAATATAAGTCAAAAAACAATATAAAGTGAGTTGTAGTCCCCGTGGCCAGACGTCTATCTTCGGATCAGAAGGTTGTAAGTTCTATTCCCGTCGCGGACGTTTAATTGTAAAAAATATTTCTATTTTCCATTCTCAAAGGAAATTGTGCCGGACAGCCAGACGGAGAAATAAAAGATTTTAGTAATATAGATTATGTTATTCCGCTTCCAAAGAATTGTCAATGACGAAGACTGTTCCATCTCTTTTTAGGATAGTTTGCTTAACTCTAAAGTGCTGGTGGGAAACAAAATCCTCTTCATCGAAAAATCGATGAATGTTTGTAAAGAATTTTAAAATTTATGTTTTTTATTACATCCTTTTTGAAACTTTCTTTAACTTTGATGTATTTTGATAAGGTTGAGTT
This sequence comes from Thereuonema tuberculata, assembly GCA_023159025.1. NCBI lineage: Eukaryota > Metazoa > Arthropoda > Chilopoda > Scutigeromorpha > Scutigeridae > Thereuonema > Thereuonema tuberculata. The sequence goes on from JAFIDM010012231.1 coordinate 108,627,800, forward strand.
GATTTTTTTAAACTGTACTTAAAAGTTAACAAGAAAAGTTTAATATAATTCGGATTAAAAGTTTAGCAACTTATCCTTCTATATGGATATTAAAAAAAAAAAAAAAAAGTCGGCTTTTATGTAGACAATGACGATATATAATCCTATCACATCTTCTCACATGCCAAAGTTTCATCATTAACGGAAAATCGCGTTGTTTAGAGAAGCAAGTTTTAAGACATATTTTCGAGAAACCAAATTCTACCTAAAGCAACGTATAACTGTCTCGTTTGGGCGACTTTATTTCAATCGATTTTGTAAATAGTCTGCTGAAGAATTTCAATTCTGACTATTAGGTCTACTACAGGAGATTTTGGTTTACATAAAAGAAAAGTCCTGACTCTCTCACTGACTGACTCATCAACGTCCAGCCTAAACCATTGGACCTAAAAGCTGAAATTATAAGTAGACAAAGAATAAGGCCAGATTTTTCGAAATTCCCACTGTATAGGGAATAAAGCCCATTGCACATGGATCCGAAAATCAGTCGGTCGGATCCATGTACAATGGGCTTAAGGGGAGCGTTTGAGACCAAAATTATCAAATTGAAATGAAAAATTGAAAATGAATGAGGATGTTTTGTAGCACAATTTAAAAATAGGGTGATTCAGTCTAAAATTTACATATTCAAAACACCCTCATTCACCTTACCTTAATGGGCTTAGAGAGGATTTATATTTTCGCTTTAAAGATGCCTTATCGATATATAGGTGTATGGCGCCAACCGCAATACATCTGATTTATCCGGAGAAGGCCACAACGGACTGGGAACTCGTATATTTTCCGCTCTCGATATAAATTTGCTAAATAAATAAAGATTTTTTTTTTATTCTATGTATGCAAGGGTTCCGGAGCGAAGCGATGGTACCCGGCTAGTTTATAACATAATCCTTTGTTGTTCTATTTGGAATTTTCCTACTTTTTAATTCATATTTTATGTGTGTGTTAATTGGACAATTTAAGAAGTTTGATAAAAAGTACACACGTTTAAAACATCTAAAATATATATGCGCGAAGCTTTTTGGATCCGATATGACCTCCTTTGTCAACCTACAGCATAATGTCTGGGGCTCAATGTACAGTGCAACTTGGATAATTCGAACGTCTTTAATTCGAAATCGTGGATAATTCGAAGATTTCTCTTAATTAGGGCGCACACGATTCAGCTTTTGCTGTGCAACTCGTTGCAATTAAGTTGCACAAAAAAGGTTGCAAACGACAGTCAGGGCGCACACGATGCAACATTCTTCGCGCCGCCGTTCGGACCAGCGGGCAATCCCATAATTCATTGCGAACACGGCTTCCGAGGTGAAAAATTCAAAAAAATCTAGGTTTTTCAAACGCTCTGATACATTCTGCCGCATTAAATTACTGCATTTACATATAAACTGTATTTATGTGTGAAAGAAACTCGCAATACTCTTACATTTATTGTGCATTCGCTAATCGCCCATCTCAAGCGAAGGAAATCTGTTTCGACGCCATGTTTCCCGCTTGGGCCGACGTCACTACTGACGTATTCCAACGCTGCACTGTGATTGGGTAATTCCATGCAGCTTCCTTGCAGCTTGTGGAGTTGCATCGAGCAGATATCCTCGCCTTTGCAGCTTTTTCTCCATGCAACTCCGGTTGCAACTTTGCCCATGCAGCTCCAAAAACGCTCTAGGCCAAAAGTTGCACATGCAACTCGGCCCAAAGCTGCATCGTGTGCGGCCTGCTTAAGTCCCTTGAATTTCTTATTAAATCAATGTTAAAAAAAATCGTGGATAATTCGAAGTTCAACTTCCTTAATTCGAAGTTTTTTATAAAAAATTTCGAACTATAACGACTTTTCGGCGTTTCATCGTTAAGAAATTCGACACGTGACAACTGAAATCCCCTTCCCGCCACCGTTCGACACGTGACGCCATTCGACACGTGACGCTTCAGACGCTATTCGAGCTTCCTGCTATCAGTGTCACCATGTCTTTCAGTAAACCACGCGTGTACAAGAATTTAACGTTCGCTGAAAAGGTCGCCGTCATTCGCGAGGTGGAAAAGGATGTGAAGAAGAAATGCCAAATGGCCAACGAGTATGGGATAGCCAGTGGCGGATTTCCTAATAGGCGCAGGAGGCGCGCGCCACGGGCCTCATCAATCAACGGGGCCTCAAAATTTACCTCTCACAATAAAAAAAACAAATTATTTTTTGATTGTAAAAGCAAGATATCCTTTTTTTTTTAGTCAGCCTAGGGGCCCCATCCACCCAAAGTTTTTTTTTTTTTGGTTGTAAAAGCAAGATTTCCTTTTTTCTTTAGTTGTAAAAGCAAGCCTAGGGGGCCTCACCAGTCAGCCTAGGGGCCCCATCCACCAAAGTATTTCCTTTTTTTATTTTTTGGTTGTAAAAGCAAGATTTCCTTTTTTTTTTGGTTGTAAAAGCAAGCCTAGGGAGCCTCACCAGTCAGCCTAGGGGCCCCATCCACCCAAGTATTTCCTTTTTTTTTTGGTTGTAAAAGCAAGATTTCCTTTTTTTTTGGTTGTAAAAGCAAGCCTAGGGGGCCTCACCAGTCAGCCTAGGGGCCCCATCCACCCAAGTATTTCCTTTTTTTTTTGGTTGTAAAAGGAAGCCTAGGGCGCCTCACCAGTCAGCCTAGGGGCCCATCCACCCTAGTATTTCCTTTTTTTTTTTTTGGTTGTGGAATAATGGAACTCCCGCCCCGGGCCCCCAAAGGTAATGAAAATATTTAGAGGGGGCCTCAAAATTGAATTGCGCCTAGGGCCTCTCAAGTGCTAAATCCGCCACTGGGGATAGCGCCGAATTTCGTCGGTACATTGAAGGACAAGCCAACGTAAGTGAAGCTGTTTTCCATTCACTAAACATGCTTGATGATTTTGCTAACCTTAAGCGACTGAATTCTACAAAACAATCAGACATTGCACAATTTTTGGAAAAACTATAATTTTCTATATTGAACGTAATATGTACTGTAGCTTACATAATATAAATCTAATTTGGTTACATACATACAGTGTTTAAGTCTTTCATACCATGATCTTTCTGAATAAATATTTACTTATTGACAGAATAATCTTTTCAAACATTCAGTGGACCTGAAATTAAAGTTAAAAGATGTAACTTGTTTAATTCGAAGTCTTGGATAATTCGAAGTTTTGTAGTGGTCCCTTCAGCTTCGAATTATCCAAGTGGCACTGTATATGGGAAGTCTTTAAATCAATCACAGAGGCTTCTAGAATTTCAACCAAGGGACTGTGTTATTCCTATGCCTTCAATGGGGTCGATCCAAATGATGCGTTTTATGACGTCATGGAAACTTACAATCCAAGCAATTGTCGTTGATTGGTTGTTTAGTCCATGGTGTCAAGAAGTGTATCATTGAGTAACTTTTTATTTTACGGAAAATTTCTTTTTTCTTTTTTGTTTTATATTATATCTGTGATTATTAATGTATGTATTTATACGAAGATTAGGTACTTGGGTAATATATGGTTTTAATATGGAAATAAAATAAGATTCAATCATTTCACGAGTTGTTTTGACGTAATATTATGAATTTATTAAAATCAACGTTATGGTTATATTCATAAATATGCTTAGAAATATTTGAGGCGTTTATGTTGCCTGTGCGTATGCAACTTTTACGATTTGCAAATCTATTTTTTAACGTTTGACCATTATTTTCTAAGTAAAAGCATGGGTTATTGCAGTATTTAAGCAAAAATATACAACCAGTTTTGTTATGATCTGATATTGGAGATGTTTGAGTAGGCAATGGGAATATTAATCTATTGGTTAATGAATACGCGACACTAATATCAGTGTTTTTGAAAATGTCTTTTACTTGGTTTTATAGGGTGGTAGGGGAATGGAACAGTTATGATCTTATTGTTATTACTTTCTTTTTCTTTTGGATTGTAGATATTGGAAATACTGTATTGACGTACTTTTCTTTTTATGAACGTTTGAGGATATCCATTATCTAAAAACCTATTGTAGATATTAGTGATATTTTTATTGAATAATTTACTAGTTGAACATGCTTAAAAAGCTCTTTCTATCAACGTTGTAATGAGATTCGTTTTTACAATTGAAGAGATGAATGATAATACAGCATAAGAAGCTGTGGGTTTACGATATGGTTCTGTATGAAGGATGCCTTAATTATTGTTAATAACGACATCCAAAAAAGGCAATTGTTTCTCTTCAGATTGTTTCTCTACTATAACTTTAAATCACGGATCATATTAAATTGCTATACTATGACATCTTCATTTTTCATTTTTGCTTTGCTACTACACAAGAATTTGAAAGCCGCACTGAGTTACACAAAAGAAGCATGCATCCTAAGATCAGGAGGTTTCCCACCCCTGGTCTAGACTAATCTAACATTCATTCTACAAATAATTGGCAGCATTTATATATTTGTTTCAGATAGATTTGTTTTAGAAGAGTTAATTGATACTTTCATTTTCATAGATTTATAATTCTCTTTAAGATCATTTACACTCTTTTGGTTCAAATCCATACTGAATTAAGTGACAGTTATTTGGAATCGTTCCAACTTGTCCGATTTCAAGAAAATAAAATAATTCTTGATGCAGAAAGACAAATGGTAGCAAATGGTGATAGACAGATACGTAGATCAAAAAGCTAAGTGTAAGCCTACAAGTCTATGTAGGCTTTGGGCTCGCCAGCGTTTCCTGACAAACCTTAAGTTGACGTCGCGTCGGATGGTCAGGTCGACTCTGGCCCGTCTTTAACCCTTGGAGAAGAAACTTGCTTGGAGTCTTCAGATCGTTACGATCCTAGGATCCGCCTGGAGGAGAATTTAGAGGAGAAAATTCCCGATCTCCTCCGGCAATTGATCGGTTTCAGACAGCAGTCACGCGAACCTCTTGCTACAGGGCTTGTAACTGAGGCCTCCACAAGGAGAATTTGGAGACAGACGAGGAGGCTAGGAGACTAGCAATCTGGTTTTCTTTGTTCCCAGTTCATGTAAGGGAGCAATTTGGAATGGTATCGTCGGCATTTAATTAGGAAACTTACTGAGAATGGAAAACAGAATTGGTATCGGACCCATAAATACGTAAACAGATGTAGATATTAATTTGATGTTAAATATAGACAGTTCTCGTGTAAAGCAGATGATTGAGACAAGAAAGTTACCATTTTAAGTGAATCCAGTTAAAGCGAGTGCCGCATAGAAACCTATAAAGAAAAATGTTTAACTGGGTAACACATCAAAACCAAATGAAAATTGTAAAAACACATCTTTATTATTCATTTTTGTACACATTTCTTAAATTATTAATAAATTTTTACATTTATTTTATAACGTACAACTCAACTTTCAGAAAGGCCTGTCTGTTTCAACATTACTTAAGTGAACTTGTTACATTTAAAATTATTAACAAAAAACAGCTGCAATTTATGTAACCATCAATTTACAATCATTTTTTTGGGAAGTTCATTATTGTCTTTGGTTCTTCAATTGTAAGTTTACTAACTTTGGTAACTTCTCATTTGACCCGTCATATGGATAGCTTGGGTAAAGATAAAAACAATTGACTGACCCATTTCAACATTACATATTTAAAAAAATAGATTCAATTACTTGTTCCAGTAACATTTCCGCCAAGTTCTTTAAACTGTGCATTGCTAGCAAAAACGATAAAAAGTTATAAAAAGGATAGATGTTTCTGATGTACTTATATATCATTATATATAATTTCTATATAATTATTATTATTATTATTATAATATTCCTTATATATTATTTGTTGCTTCTTATTATCGAAGCATAGCCTACATGCCATGGGAAATATTATAATAGACTCGAATATGTAGCTGAACTTCTTCAAATCCCTATTCTTTAAAGTAATGTCGACTACTAAACAAAAAAATGGGTTCACATAAAATAAATTGTTATTAATTACATTCTCTTGTACATTTTTAACTTCTTTTACTTAAATACTGAACTGATCAATAATCCTAATCGCATTGAAATGATAATGTAAATAATTGAGCTTAATTTTATAAAAATATAAAAAATATCTCATGAAAACCTTTAAACTGTAATTAAATGATAGCGATAGGATAAACAAACCCACAAATGTTCTTTCAAATTAATAATATAAATATAATTAGAAAAGATACTTAAATAGTTACTGTATTTTTAACATAATTTCTTTCCTATAATTTCTTTCCTATATTTACGAAGTTAAATCTTCACAAAATACTTATATTTCATAAATTCATAAATGCATAAATTCATTTACATTCATAAATACTTACATTTCTAAATTTTTAAATATATATAAGTTTTCTTCAACAAAAGCCTAAAAAGAAAATAACACTTTCTACAACGATATCGTTTAAATAAGTTAGCATTGTTACAAAATTGTATAAATACGTCTTATAGTAAATAAAATAATGATTAGAGAAATTACATACTGAATATTGAAGATACTAAAAAAAATAAATGAGCGTAATCATGTAAAAACGTTTGATACTTTTAGATACAACGTAAAACATTAATATTGGCAACAATGTTATACAGTTATACGTTAGATTTTTCTTTTTATTAATAGCCTTTAAGACAAAGACAGGCAATAAGTGCAATAACTTCAATAACTGCTTGGAAACCAGCACAGCCAATAGCAATGGACATCATTACCTGCCAGAAGACTTGATAATTTTCAAAACATTGCCAATCACAGGAATATCCAGCAAATTCGAAACGTACAGGTGAAATTTCCAATGTGGAATTATTTATACAAGGAGGTAAAGTGCAGTCTTTACTTTCGTTGTTAATTGCTGATGTGGCAAAAGGAATTGCAACGATACAAGCAACAATTCCTGCAATGGCAAAGGCCGAAGTGGCTATAATACCTATTCGACGCCTACTGATGTCTTGACCAGCAAAGAAAGCAAAGACGCTTGTTAAAAAAGACAGAACACCGCAAACGAAGTAAGCATAATGATAGGTTAAAGTTTGTGACTTGTATTCAACGTATCCTGCACCTCCCAGAAGGCTTAAACTACTCAGTAGTAGGAACACAGCTAAGAAAACGAAAGGAGAAAAAAAGTTAAAAAGAAATTAGATTTTCATTTTTAAGGAAATTAAGATTTAAACTAGATGTGCTCTTAGAAAATTTTTGCTTATATTTTACTTTCAAGGACATCAAGCGAAATTAAAACTGACGAATAATAATTAGTGCAAGTCAAGAATATATTTAAAATGATAATAATTAGAAAATTACACATTGAAATAAACGAGTAAAACAAATTATTTAAATCGCTTTCTAAGAACCATTTTAAGGACAGAATGAAGATGTGGGACAACTGTATAACTATAATTCTGGAATTACAAGAGTGACATTATAGTTGTTTTTATTATTAACTACCAATGAAATGATCAATTTAAATGAAAGTTAGACTCTGTTTTAAATACTGTATTTAGCTTTTATAAGAGCTGGATAAAAAGTAACCAATCTGAATTTAATACACACTGATTCTCTTGCTAGGAAACCCAAACATTGAGAAAGTATTTATTTTGAGGTTTTAATTATTTTGAGAGTTTCCTAGCGAGAGAATCACTCTGAATTAAAACAATTATACTGAAAATGCTTAGTCTATATGTAATTTTATTTCCTTTTTTGCAAATTCTATATTTTTATGACTTATTAATGTAAATCCTATATTAAAACAGAGATAATTATTTCTGGTGGTTTCTGCGAAATACAGTATAATTCATCTTCTTCATCCTATTGATTAGCCTTTCATTATATCCATAGATCTTCCATTACCTGATGGGCTACAGTAGATAGAGCATTATCAGCACATTCTGAATTGTCCTGAAGACTGGTAGAAGAGAATTATTTATTTGTTGCCTGAATAACTTAGGAACTACTAAATGAATTATTAAATGGGCGTTTATTTTCAATTGAGTCAAAAGTTAAGTTGATCTCCTTTGTTTGTTCAGTGAAAACTTGGGATGGATATTTTTGCTAGAATTTTAATATTCATCAAAAATTTTCTACATTCGATTCTATTAAATCACAAAACGTATTTAATTTACAGAAATTGAAAGTTAAATATGAAAATACATGAATTATTGATTGTGAATTGTAATACAGTAAAACCTCGTTAAGTCGTCACCCGGATAGTCGTCACTCCGTTTAAGTCGTCGTTTTCCTTTGGTCTCGACAAGGTCTCATATACAATAATGTAAAATAACCCTCCCTTACACGTCACCAAATTTAATTCTACTCTGGATAACTCGTCACTCTAAAAAAATGGCCAAATGCATCTTTCTTCTCCATTTTGAATGCCATCGTGTTGTCTTTTCAACCCCGCCCCTTCATTTTAAGAATGCCAAGCCTTTACGGGGAATTTTCGACCACGCCTGTCACTTCATTCCTTTCCTACCCCTTCGGAGGATTTGGGTTCTTGGAATCTCGCTAAACATTCAAAACACACTTATCGCTGCGACTCTGTTGAGTGTAGACGTTTTTCGTGACCGCTCCTGAGTGTGATTTCATTTGATAGCGAGTAAGCTCCGCAATAAGGGCTATCTTTTCTCTTGCAATTTCATGGTTCGATTACGTTTTTAACATGCCAGGGAAACGAAAACTTACCATGTTATCTTTTAATTAGAAAAAGATTAATTGCACTTTTTGAAAAATCAAATGTTTCGAAAACAGCTTTTGCCAAAGAACACCATATTCTCAGGACTACATTAAACGATATTCTTTCACCGAAACAAGTAATTAAAGAAGTTGACTGCAAAGACAAAAGACAGAGAATGAGGAAATCGAAGTTTGACGAGATCGAGGAGGTTTTTGTTCGATGGCTAAAACATTCCAGATTGCAAAATGTCCCGATTTCCGCCGTGATTCTCAAAGAAAAAGCCATGGAAATTACTAAGGAGTTGAGCATTGAAGATTTCGGCGGCAGCAATGGTTGGCTGGAACATTTCAAAGACAGACATTGCCTTTCTTTTAAAACGATTAAAATATGATAACTATAAAAATTGTTTTTTTTTTATTATTATTTTTTTTCACTCATTCATTTGCATGTATTGATTTCTGAAAATCTTGTTTTTCTCACCGAATCCTAAAGCAATGCCTAAAAATACTGTATTTCAGAGGGTTTTTTTTTTTTTATTTTTTCAAAAATTTCCACTCCATCTAAGTCGTCACTCCGCTTAAGTCGTCAAAAATGTTTGGTCCCTTGAGTGACGACTTAACGAGGTTTTACTGTAGATTACTGTAAGTAAGGTGTAAGCGATGTCGTTAAGACATTGGCCTCTCACCTCTGAGTACCGAGGTTCGGTTCTCCTGTGGGTTTCGTTGATGGAGAGATCTCGCGCTGGGCAGGTTTTCCCGGGGTTCTCCCATTTCCCCTGCATTTCTCACACCATCCTTTCTCAGTTTATTCTCTCCGTCTGTCCTTCTTTCCGTGGGATAGCACAATAGATCTTTCAGGTCGTGGTGCTCGGCTGTCAAGCCACCCAAGCTCACTATATTACATCACCTTACAACTAAGGTGTATCCTCTGCAATAAGTCATATACCAGAGGCAGATCATGCAGGAGATCAGTTGTTGGACAGGTTTAATCACTATCTGTTACAGAATAAGCTACTATTTGGCTTTCAAGTTGACAAGATTGAGGTTCATTAAAAGTAAATCCTTGGATGTA
>JAFIDM010012231.1:108671132-108698052 GCA_023159025.1 Thereuonema tuberculata
GACAAGCTCTGTTTCACAGTCAGATGGAGTAGAGATTCGTTGGGGGGAGATTCGTCAGCATCATCAGTATCCAAATCAACAATTTCTTCAATTGTTAGTTCATGATCCCGTTGTCCATCTTCGAATTCCAGGTCACACTTAGTTTCAAAATAAAGTGTTGAGACTGGAAACAGGCGCCTCGGTAACAGTGAACAATCGGAAAGTTAAGAAAATTGACGTAAACTTATTGTAACATCAACAAACTTGCCCTTGAAGGTGATTTTTTTTTTAATTTTTTGAAAGTGGTTACAGTTTTAACAAAATCGGCATTTACACTTTGGATAGTGTCGCTATGTCAATAAATATAAAACTAAAATAAAATAAAATAAAAGTAAATGAAGTAAATGACATTCATTGCTTTATTAAAAGATCAGTAAGTATTTCATATTTTTTTGCACCACTGAACGGTGGCTGATATTTGCTGGCAGTGTTTCTAAGATTTGTTCATGTCCATTGACTTACGTCGATGGTTGTTCAGTCAAGTTTATCGGAATCCATCGATATTTCTCATTAATAGTGATTAGACAAAAGTCAGTAGCTGTATCGTTTTTGTTTTGTTTTTGTATTTTTTATTTATTTTTTTCACTTCGATTGAAAATAAGGTGATTCAAAAGATTCAGTAATTCAAGAAACACTGATTGATAGTTGATTGGAAGTCGAAAGATCTCTTTTTGACATTTGGTAAGTAAAGCAAATCAATTCACGGTTTTGTAATAAACTGAAAACCAAGAAGCCCTGCAAAATATTATGTCGATCCAGTTGAACTCATTTTGTAGATGGTAGGATGTATCCTGCGACTCTCTAGAACAGAGCTTCTCAACCAATGTAATCGTGTTCTCTGACTAAGTTTCTTACTGCGCAGCAACACATTGTGATAGGGCATTTGTGAGAAATATTTAGCTTAACATACAAGCTAAATCTTTTAAAATTCCCTTTACAAACATTAGCAGTATGTCAGGAATACCAAAACAAACCATATTTATAGTAGATCGCATGTCCGCAAACGCCATCCGAACGAGCTAGAAGGTACACTGAAGTTCAGAAATTTTTATTAGCCCCATGTTTACAATATGACAGTAAGGTGCACACTTAAATCATGCCTATTTCCATCGAATGAAGCAGTTTCACACAATCTCTGGTGCAAACATTTGATGATTGGGCACATTTTGTTTTGGAACGGTTCACGATACAATCGTAGAACGCCTTGCCCGTTTCCGTTCTCTGTCCCTTTTGTTATGTACATATCTGCTCTCTAAGCATTGTGAAGTGATACATCCTTCTCGTACAAAGTCAAACGTCTCAGATGACGATGGCTAACGTTGCCGAACTGCTGCGCTACCAACAGTGCCCTATAATATATTCGATTGACGTTTGCGGACGTGACTTTGAATGCGGTCTGTTTTAATTTCCTGACTTACCTTCTATGAAATCCTGCCCTAAGACTTGCTGTCCACCCAATCCAATGTGAGGGACAGCTCCATCCTGTGTAAATATGGTGGATCCAAGGCATCCCGCTGTTAAAGTTGTGGAATAATAAAATCCATGCAGCATTCGTTGATACCTCACATTCACGGAGCAAGTCACGGGACCTGTTATTTTTTTTTTTAAACAAGTACGGACGGGAGCAGTCAAGCCACGCCACACTGTGACTTTCGATGAGTGCAAAGGAGTCTGTTGAGACAAATGAGATTCCCCAATGCCTAAATGCGGCAATTCTGTTAAGATGAAAACGTGCCTCTTGACTCCTTAGGTTGTTCCTAGGCCATGCATCCTCGACTTCCATTCGAGCTAGGAACATCAGAGAAAAGTTCAGACAAACGTCCGCATCTCCTCGAAGCAGTTATTGATCTGTATTTTTTTTTTATCTGTATGTTTTTGAGTATTGTTGATCTGTATAGTTTGCACACAACGTTCCACACCGTTGCACACGGCATATCAAGTTTCCTGGATGTTGCCTGTGGAATGCTGGACGCGTATGCATCGTTTGCTTCCAGTGCTGCAGTTGCAACTGTTTTAAGTTGTTGGTTTGATGGCAGTTTTTTGTCCTCGCCCGGTAGTACAACGGTTCCACATTTTCAAATCGCAAAATCACTTTCCTTAAATTTTTCAATCTCCTGTATTCCCGAAGGGCAACAGAAGCAACTTTCTGTTGTACTAAGCAACAGAAGTTAGTTAGTTTAGTATAGCCAACGCCCATCCTTGGCTGTACAGCAATATTGTTTTTTTGATAGTAAAGTTTCACCAGCAAATCACGATCATGTAAATTTAGCATAGCGAAGGTTTAACATCAAAGCACCACCGCGCAACCACAGCACATCAGTCGGACCTAACACTCGCTGTTCGTTTTCAACTTTTTTTATCCTTCAATCTACGATGTATAATCTGCATATTTCCTTGCGTCCAGCTCCATTTTTTACCCTGGTGGCGCAAATTTTGATTTTTTTTTTCATTCTGTAGAAATCAAAACCCCATGGTCTAAATAGTGTTCACATACCAAATTTGGTGGAGTTTAGCTCAGTAGGTGTTTGGTAATTGGGCTCTAAACATCTCTTTAATTACGGCCACCCGATACATAGTAACCCGCACAATTTTTAGTGGATTCCCTACCACCCACTCGGCTTCCCTGCTGACTAAGAAAATGATCTTGGAATCCAAGGTCACGTGCCCATCATGTGTAAGGTGAGAGTTAGTAGCAGGAAAGTTAAAAATGAACGTTTAGGTTAGGCCCTTGATCTTACCTCACTTGACTTATAGTTGATCTATGTGGATGAAAAATGAAATGTAGGCATCTTGAATATTACACGTAACATTTGAAACCTTATTTTCTATTATGACTTCGAAGTAGCGGCCAGAAAAACCCAATGTTGTCTTTTATGTTTCAATGTTTCAGCTTAAAATAGATTTTTTTCCCCTCACTTCAGATTATTTTTAAAACAGACTTATCCAAAATGAAATCATGCCGAAATTTTCGAAGGATTTTATTACCCAAGGTAAAGTAAAGTTTTGGAGTGCCATGGAATAGTAAGAACAATATTTGGTGTGTCGCAGGATGTTTCCAATACATAAGTGCGCTGTGAAGCACAATAAGGTTGGGAAGCACTGGTCTAGGGGATTAACAACAAAGAGATATTACAGCTGGGAATCGATCTTGATTCTTCCTCAGACAAGCACGACGCCATTTGAGCGTCATTTGAGTTATTTATATAAATTACTTGTACTTGCAACCAAATTGATCACCACCCTCACAAAGCTCACAAACTTCTTTATGAAAGTATATTGTCAATCAATGCTTTTTCTGAGTACGAAATGACGCACAACGAGTTTTAGCTTCATAATAAAGTTCAATAAAAAGAAACTCAGTTTCAAACCATTTGTTTTCGAATGTAAAAACAGAACATCGCAAGATCAATGGTTTAAACTGTTTAAAAAAGTTTAATATTTCAACTGAATAAGAAGAATTAAAATATTCAATTTTTGTACAAATATAAAAGAAGATAAATAGATTAACATTTATATAGTGAATATAAATATAAACATTTATTATTTAAAGATTTTTTGACCAATGAAGTTCTACTTTGAATCTAGTTATGATATCGATTCAATTAGAGAGTAGTGTTTGAGCCGAAGGACAAAGGAAAGATAGTTTCTCGTCCCTTAAAAATAATTATAGTTCAAAAAATATTAATTATATTATTTAGTGAAACAAAATAACTCTAAATTGAATTTTAGTTGATATAAATTGTATTTATTGACTTTCAAAGGAAATAAAAATTTCAGTTTTATGCAGCTCTCCTTGAATCTAAATATTTATGAGAAAACGTCGATTATCCTATACCATTGCGCTTCTCCCCTCTCTCCTTATATCTACTACACAATATCTACATTTTAATATCGGCATTTACTACACTGGTTATTATATTGAAACATTACTCTTGTCGTTTAATGCATAAAATTTCCGATGATTTAATTGAAGATATATATATATATATATATATACATAAGGGGCATTCAAAAAGAAACGAGCCGGAGGCCGAGGAACGGAAACCAGTACAGGTATGTCAGAAGTATTGGCCCTGGCTGTTGAGGCACTTGTCCCACTGCGATACAAGGCGATGAATGGCTGTCTCGTAAAATTCCCGGGGCTGTTTTGTGAACCAGTTCCGCACTTACTGCTTGACGACGTCGTCCGAGGTGAATCGTTTGCCCCTCAGAGCCTTTTTTAGGGGACCAAAAATGGCGTAATCGCAGGGAGAGAGGTCTGGACTGTAAAGAGGGTGATCGAGAACCTCCCACTTGAATTTCTGCAACAGTGCCGTGATTGTGTTGGCTGTATGGGGCCTTGCATTGTCGTGGAGCAGAATGACCCCCCGGGTGAGCTTGCCTGGTCGTTTCGATTTGATCACTTGACGAAGGATGGTTAAGGTTTGCGAGTAACGCTGGGCATTCACTGTTGTCCCGTGCTGCAGGAAGTCTATCAGAAGTGGGCCGTCTTGGTCAAAGAAGAACGTCAGCATAACCTTTCCTGCACTTGTGTGGATGGCCTTGGATTTTTTTGGTGGTGGTGACCCTGGATGCTTCCACTGGAGACTTTGTCGTTTCGATTCTGGTTCGAAGTGATGACACCAAGACTCATCTCCAGCCACCACTCGTGCCAGGAACTCATTCCCTTCTCTGGCATAGCGCTGCAGATGATCAATACAGTGGGCCATTCGACATGCTTTCTATTGAGGTTGAAGACTGTGGGGCACCCATTGAGCGCACACTTTGCGCCACTTCAATCTTTTTGTAATGATGGTGTGAACACTTCCGATGCTCAATCCGACCTCGTCGGCGACGTGTTTCACTGTAACTCGGCGGTCCTGGGTAACGAGCCCATCAATCAGCTGGACGATGTCATCGGTAATGCGGTGTGGTGTTCCAGGCCGTGCATCATCGGCTAACGACACCCGTCCTTCCCTGAAGCGCTTGTGCCACGCCTTGACCCTTGCAAGGGACATGCAGTGTTCACCGTACACTTGTGACATTCTTCGATGAATGTCCGTTCCCCCTTCTCCTTCTGCTGTCAGAAAAAGAAGAACACCTCTTTGCTCTTCTTTAGACGCCTCCATTGCACTGTTTCACTGCTTACAACGTGAATGACCTCTTTGGACGATTGACGTATGCTTCTGCTAGCTTTTAGTCACGTGACTTGCACCCGTGACCCTCTAGCGGCGGGCTGTGAACTTCCGCACTCACTCGTGTCCGAATCAATCTTGGTTACACGTGCAACAATATTATCCTTCTGTCACCGGTTTGCCCATTACACACTCCGGCTCGTTTCTTTTTGAACGCCCCTCATATACATACACTCACTTCCAAAAGTTAAGCACGGAGCGGTAAAATGCGAAAAAATGGACAATTACTGCTTTGATTGGTATGAAATGCTGCAAGTAAGTAGCTCATTGTTTATTCATGAAACAAAACAAAGAATTATATACAGAGATAAACAAAATATTGAATTTTTATAAATTATAAGATGACGTCAGATTTGTATCATTAACAAAATGATATTTAAATTCAAAACAAACAATAAAAACCGACATTAATAGCGTATGTGAGCACCTCTCACCTGCATACAAAGTTTACAGCGTGTGATCATGCTCGTTACGAGGTGATCAACCACCGCAGAGTCCAGAAATCGCCATTCCTCCTGTAGTGCAGTTTCTAAAGCTCTGAGAGTGACTGGAGATGGGAAACGTCGACATACAGCACGGCCGAGGGCATCCCAAAGATTTTCAGTTGGATTAAGGTCCAGCAAGTAAGCTGGCCACTCCATATGCGCAATCCTCTCACTCTCCAGAAAGTCGTCAATGATGGCAGCTCTACGGGGACGCGCATTATCGTCCATTAAAATGAAAGAAGGACCAACTGCTGCAGCATACAGTTTCACAATGGGGTTAGAACTTCATCTCGATACCGTACAGCCGTCACAAAACCTCGCCTGTAGATGTGCAGGTCGGTGCGATATTCCAATGAAATCCCTGCCCAGACCATGATGCTTCCATCGCGGAATGCGTGATGTTCGGTGATGTTCTGGGGCAGATTGCGTGTTCCTTGTTCCCTCCAGACCCTTACACGCTTATCATCGAGTTGTAGGGCAAATCTGGACTCATCTGTGAACATAACGTTACCCCAATCAGTCCAATTCACATGCTGGCGGCACCACTGTAATCGTGCCCCTCTGGATTGTACGGATAAAGGAACAAAAACTCATGGTATCCTGGCGTACAGACCATTCATGTGTAACCTTGGACGAACCGTAGTTGCAGATATTGTCTTACCAATGGCCGCTACAACCATAGATGTCACACGTGTAAAGGTCGATCTTCGAATCCGCTTGGCTACAACAGCAATATATCGATCTTCCTCGGAGGTCGTAACCCTTGGACGACCGGCTTCAGGTCTTCGGACAACTGTTTGGCTGGTTTGGAATTGTTTCCATAATCATGAAATGACGGAATGATGAACGCCGAAGAAACGAGCAACATCTGTTATAGACTGTCCTGCTTCAATGCGTCCGACAGCCCGCCAGCGCTCAGAATCTTCCATTCGTCTTCTGGAAGCCATAAAGACACGTCTAGCTTGAAAACAAATCGTACGAATGTTTTAAACACCCTACATCAGCACATACATGCATCTCTTGTAACCCTTCACAATGCCGGCTTCTTATACGACTGCCTGTTTTGCATATTTCTCGACGCGAAACCGTAATTGGCTGTTACCTGTATAATTTGCATACTTCAGCTTCTTTCAGCTTCTTTAATTCAGATCTCTTACGGAAATTAACATTTTTTCTCTCCGTGCTTAACATTTGCAAGTGAGTATATCTATATTCAGTATTAAAGCTGATTTCACATTTATTAGTACATGAACAAGAATACAAGACTTTTTCTGAAGAGAGATATTCTTGACAATTTATAAGTAATGCTATTTTCCTCCAACTGTTCTAGGTCGAATAAAAACATGGTGTCATAAAACATTCTTAAACAGAGAATAAAACTATAAAAAAATGAAAAAAACGGATTTGTTAAAAGATGGATAGAAGATTACCCGAAACTTTAGGAACGTTTTGAACATAAACATTACTTTAACTAAACAATTTTAAAATCGTAAAGTATAACTCATCAACATCAGATATATCAGTAAATACTTTACTGAAATATCAGATATATCAGTAAATACTTTACTGAAATATAAAAGCTTTTAAATGAGATAAATGGAAGTCTATGGTTAAATTAATAAACTGAGGGAATTCACGATAATCAGATCAATTAAATTAAAGCAAATGAAAAATGATTACTAAGTCATCAATATTTTTCATTTTGATAATTTTGGCAATTCAATATTTAAATAATTCTCCAAAAACTAACTCTTAAATATTTAAATAGCTACTATCATTTCAGCACAGAGGGCGCTCAACTTTCGTACATTCTACTTTCGCACAATTCGCTATTTCGAACATTTTTAAAAATTCAATTTTAATTGATAAAAAAATTGATTTTTATTGATAAAGCAAAAATTGTTCGCTTCCACGGAGCGCGGTATCTCGCGAGCACTCCCACATTGCCGCCTAGAGTAGCGGACTCGTTGTGACATCGCTAAGGTTCCGAGCCGCGGTGGCGGCTGTCGAATATCTTATTAAACAGGTTTAATCTTGCGTTAGGGTGCGTGTCGATGGGTTGTCTGTTTTGCCAATTTATTTGTTTATGTTTAAATATTTCGTTCTTATAAATTTATAACATCAGTGAGAATCTGCATAGCAGATGATAAGAACAAAAAGAAATTAAGAACTCCCAAAACTTCAAAAGATCGAGACAAAGATGGAATAATTATACTTTCTGTAGGCAGTGAATCTTTTGCTTCAATCGGCCGTTCGTAAAAAATAAACAGATATGTTTAATTTTGAAAAACAAGAATAAAATTAAGGTAAACGTTCAAAATTGTGGAAATATATCTTCAAAAATTGTTTTCAAAAGACTCGGCATAGTGATGGATGAAATGGAAAGATCTTTGTCATCATGGATTGATGATCAACATGTCCCTCTGAGTTTTTCTATTATTAAAGCTAAGGCTCTTAGTTTGCATGAAGATTGGAAGATTAAAAGAAGATTCTAACACGGAGTTTCAAGCAAGTAATGGCTGGTTTGACAAATTTCAAATGAGGTATTCTTTACATAATTTTAAATTCACTGGAGAATCGGCTGATGCAGAAAAAGAAGCTGCAAAAGAATTTATTTCCTCATTGTCGAAAATTACTGTTGATGGAGAATATTCTCCAGCCAAATATTCAATGTAGATGACTATCATGGAAGAATGTGATCCCAATGAAGAACGTATATCTCAAGTACGTACGACGATTGAGAAAGACACAGCATTTTATAGAACTTTTCATCAAGAAAAGAAAAAAGGGTGGTAATCAACTAACTCTTCCTAAGTTTATAAAGAAAAAATCTAAAAGCACTTAAACATGCCTCGTTAACTTAATTATGTTGCATTTTAAAATACAATTTTTGATGTATTTTTTTTAAATCCTTCCTCTTTCGAGCATTTAACGTTCGCACACAATTTCAGGAATCAATTATGTGCGAAAGTCGAGGGGAGCCTGTATTTTGTGCAATTAAAGTTTTCCATTTCACAAGAGCTTTCGCAATTTCTGACAAGGAAAGAAGTTTCAAAATTTCGAATCATATAAGATAATGAGGCAACTGCTTTGTTTAATAGTTAATGAATTTGAATGATATCTGCTTTAATGGAAGGATATAATTTTATCACAAAATCCTGGAGCCAAACTTTATATCTATCATCATTACTTAAGAGAATTTCTAGGAAACGCTTTGTTTGATTTGTACAGATGTTTATATTTCTCTTGAAGGCTTTGAGCTTGAATTTCGTTACTATCTTCTACTTCATTCCACATCCTAAACAGGATAAGCTTGAAGACGCTTCAAGCTTATACTGCAAATATTAAGAAGTAAGAGTTATTAGTATTCATCCATATTTTTAAAACTGTAGATGTGCAGGTCTTTGCATATCCCAATGAAATCCCTGCCCAGACCATGATGCTTCCACTGCGGAATGATTGATGTTCGGTGATATTCTGTGACCGATTGCGTGTGCCTTGTTCCCTCCGGACCTTACACGCTTATCATCGGGTTGTAGGGCAAATCTGGAATCATCTCTAAACATAATGTTAGTCCAATTCACATGCTGGCGGAAACACTGTAATCGTGCCCCTTTGGATTGGACGGATAAAGGAACACAAACTCGTGGTACTCGGGCGTACAGACCATTCATGTATATCCTTCGACGAACAGTAGTGGCAGATATCGTCTTATCAATGGCCGCTACAACCATAGATGTCACACGTGTGGAGGTCGATATTTGATTCGGATTGGCTGCAACAGCAATATATCGATCTTCCTCGGGGTCGTAACCTTGGACGATCGGTTACAGGTCTTCGGACAAACGTTTGGCTGGTTTGGAATTGTTTCCATAATCGTGAAATGACAGAATGATGAACGCCGAAGAAACGAGCAACATCTGTTATAGACTGTCCTGCTTCAATGCGTCCGATAGCCCGCCAGCTCTCAGAATCTTCCATTCGTATTCTGGAAGCCATAGAAACACGTCTAGCTTGAAAAGAAATCGTACGAATCTTCTCAACATCTTTCATCAGCACTTACATGCAACTCCTGTAACCCTCACAATGCAGGCTTCTTATACGACTGCCTGTTTTGTATATTTCTCGACGCGAAACCGTGATTGGCTATTATCTATATAATTTGCATACTTCCTTCTACCTTTGCAGCAAATTTCGGCTTCTTTAATTCAGATCTCTTAGGGAAATTAACGTTTTTCCTCTCCGTGCTTAACTTTTAGAAGTGAGTCATTTCGTTATGAACGACAGCACATACAGGAAATGCCACACTATACATGAGACACGATTGTCTCATGATGCCACATAATATAAGGCTGCCCCTTTCTCTCCCAAACAGACTACCTCCACCGACACAATCAGGTAGTGTCGATCGTTCATCAACAGTAATCACACAAACACTCACTTCTTAAAGATCACGGTCCCTTACTACAAGTACACACCACAAAGCATATTAGTCACACTCATATAAGCTATACGGGGCCGTTCCATTGACATAGATAAAACTATACATCATCACAGACCTTACATCACACTTGTTGAAAAAACAACAAACAGACCTATCTCATTGATACTGCAATGCCTGTCAGCAAGAACACGCAGAAAACTCATGCAGACAAGATCAATAAATGCACTGACTTAGAACACGAGTTGCAGAAGCAGTGGAGACAGGACCGATTACGTATTGTATCCATCGTCCTGTCTGTCACTGATGTGGTGCCTCACACACTGCATCACAGCCTCAGCAAATTACGACTTCACAAAAACACTTATGCACAACTCCAGAAGGCTGTGGTATTCAACACAATACGCTTAGTTAGGAAATTTATGGATAAAACCACACAATCGTAACATCCCTAAGTCTCCTTGCACACTTTTTTTACATTTTTGTGCTTTGGACCTTGACCCGCCATATTGTGTTTGCTGGAGAAACCTAAGATTTGTAGCATTTACATAATAATAATAATAATAATAATAGTAATAATAATAATAACAATAACAATAATAATAATAATATGTATACTTGCATACTTGCACAAATTAAAGAAGAAGTCGCTGAATCCAACCACAGGACACCAAACCACACCCCACCAGAAGACACCATTATGGAAAACACAGAAACAATCTCTACCCCTCAGTACACATGCCCCAACAATACAACTAATGAAATATTACGTGCAGCTCATGATCATTTCTACATTGCACTCGCACAATACACAGGCACAGACCCCACACTCAGGCCGCCACTCCCCAAAGTACACACATCAAAACAACTCGCCACAGTCATATACCATCTCAACAAACACACTATCCCACAACACCTTGACAACATCCAAACATTATAAGATATACATACAACACTCTACTGTGCCGCACAGGGAACCATTCGGGCACTTGGAATCAAAAAACACAACATACCTCCCACTGCACGGACACAAGAATACATCCCCCCTTGGAGACGTCGCCTTGAGGGCCGCATCAGCGACCTTACAGGGGACATAGCCAGGCTCACACAATACTGTGCAGGAAACAAAACAAAGAAACTTATGTCCCAGGTTAGAAAGATATTCAAGCACATAAATACTCGCCCTTCACATTCAAATCATCATAACCAGGTTCAGGAACATCTCGACACACTAAAACAAAAACTCAGTGCACTTGCAAAAAGATTACAAAGATACAAACAGTGCACTCTGCGCAAACAACAGAACAACACTTTCCAATACAATGAGAAAAAATTCTACAGATCCCTTACATCTTCCTCTACTACAACTAATACAAACACTCCCAACAGCGAGGCTTTACATGAATACTGGTCGTCTCTGTGGTCAAACCCTATCCCCCACAATGATAAAGCACCATGGATCACAGAGGAACAGCAACTCACTGAACACTTACCCTGCATGTCCTTCCATGAGATTACTCTCGCAGACATACAGACAGCACTAAAACATGCACACAACTGGAAGGCTCCTGGTGCAGACGGAGTCCAGAACTTCTGGATCAAGAGGTTCACGTCCCTGCATGGAAAATTAGCGCTTACACTCACTGACATAATCCAACACCCACAACATATGCCTCGTTTCCTCACACAGGGTGTCACATACCTACAGAGCAAGAACACTGAAACAGCGCAACCTGCAAACTATCGCCCAATCACTTGTCTCCCCACACTTCACAAACTCCTCACCTCCTGCCTCGCAGACAAGATCTACACACACATCGAGACATATAACATTCTTTCCGAACAGCAGAAGGGCTGTCGCAGGAATTCCCAGGGTTGTAAGGAGCAACTCCTTATTGACTCTGTAATCCTGCGCCAGGCACGCGCGAAGAATAGGAGCTTACATATTGCATACATCGATTACAAGAAGGCATTTGATTCTGTCCCTCATTCTTGGCTCCTACACACTCTTCATATCTACAAAATACACCCCAAGATCACGGCATTCTTAGCTGCCACGATGAAGAGTTGGAACACAACATTACACCTATGCACCTCTAACACCTCCATCACTACAGATCCCATTCCCATAAGGAGAGGTATTTTCCAGGGAGACTCCTTGAGTCCTCTTTGGTTCTGCCTCGCCTTGAATCCACTGAGCCATATACTAGATAACACAAAACACGGTTATAGGCTTACCACAGGCACTGTGACACCGTATAAAATCACACACTTACTCTACATGGATGACATTAAACTCTACGCCACAACCAACACAACTTACTAATTTACTACAAGCCACCACACAGTTCACCAAAGACATTGGGATGGAATTTGGAATTGACAAATGCCGCAAGTTACACATAATACGTGGGAAGACTTCGAATTTGGAGGGTTTTGAATTGGACCATGTTTGGCCATCCAATCCATGGAACAGGGAGAGACCTACAAGTACCTGGGCTTCCAGCAAGCGCGCGTCATTGACAACGCAAACATCAAAAATGCACTGAAGAACACATACCTTGCTCGAGTTCACAAAATCCTCAAAACACAACTCAACGCCAGAAATAAAATTAAAGCTATCAACACTTTTGCCGTTCCTTACGAGCCCATGATTCACGCAGCTGCTGAGTGTGGGTGTCAGGGGTGGTGAGTGTTGGAGAAGAGTTTTCGAGGTTCAGGGGTGTGAGGTGTGTGTCAGCCTTGACAATGGCTGAGTGAAGTGAGGAGTCTTCTGCTCTTTGGTGGAAATGTTCCCTAAGTGTATGTACTTGTTTTTCGTGTAGGGTGATGAGGTTGATGAGTCCTCGGCCTCCCTCCTTGCGGGGAAGAGTCATCCTTTCCGTAGCGGACTTGGGGTGGTGCATTTTGTGTTTCGTGAATGTAGTGCGTGTTGCGCGTTGTAGTGCTTCGAGTTCGGTGTTTGTCCATGGAATTATGCCGAACGAATATGTTAGTTTGGGAACATGGCAGACATCATCACGAACTCAGCCAGCCTCATGTCGACATGGAAGCGTCGAACAGATGGCTGACGAGTGGTGAGCTGTTTGGGGTGACCGCAGGGTTCATGATCGCAATACAGGACCAAGTCATCTCCACACGCAACTACAAGAAACACATTCTACACGATTCAAACACACATGACGACAAATGCAGGAAATGCCACACTACGCATGAGACGATCGACCACGTAATATCAGGCTGTCCCCTTCTCTCTCAAACAGACTACCTCCACCGACAGAATCAGGTAGCGTCGATCGTTCATCAACAACTAGCACACAAACATTCACTTATTAAGAGCACGGTCCCGTACTACAAGTACATACCACAAAGCGTATTAGAGTCACCCTCATATAAACTATACTGGGACCGCCCCATTCACACAGACAAAACCATACATCACAACAGACCAGACATCACACTTGTTGATAAGGTCAACAAACAGACCTATCTAATTGATATTGCAGTGCCTATCAGCAAGAACATGCAGAAAACTCACGCAGACAAGATCAGTAAATACACTGATCTAGCACACGAGCTCCAGAAGCAGTGGAGGCAGGATCGAGTATGTGTTGTACCCATCGTTCTGTCTGCCACTGGTCTGGTGCCTCACACATTGCACCACAGTCTCAGCACACTAGGACTTCACAAAAACACTTATGCACAACTCCAGAAGGCTGTGGTACTCAACACTACACGCATAGTTAGGAAATTTATGGACACAACCACACATCCCTAATCATTCTCGCACACGTCTTTACACTTGGCAGTATGTGCTTTGGTCCTTGACCCGTCATATTGTTTTTGCTGGGGAAACCCAAGGTTTGAAACATACAAACATAATAATAATAATAATAATATTAATTCTTAGATCTCTGGGTGAGACTTGAGTTCCAAGTTTTTTGAGATTGTTCCAAGTGCCTCAATGATGATGGGGATCACTGTCGTGTGTTTCATCCAAAGCCGTGTTGTTTCAATTGCCAAATCCCTGTATTTTATAATTTTTTCCTGTTCTTTATCTAACATTCTTGCATCTCCAGGGATTGCAATATCAATTATGAAAATAGTTCTATTTGTTAATACTGTTATATCTGGCATATTATGATTCTAAAATCCCACAAGATTTTGACGTCCTCATTTTCTAAAACCTTTTCAACTTGATGTTCCCATGAATTTTTATATGCTGGCAAGTCATATTTTTTGCATAATGCCCAGTGTATTAATCTGGCGACCCTATCATGTCTGCTTTTATAGTCCGTTTGTGCGATTTTGCTGCATTCACAGACTAATGCGAAACAGTTTCAAGCTAATAATAATAATAATAATAATAAAAATTCCTGCTTTTTTATGTACAATAAGAAGACAAGTTTTTATTTAGGTCGAATGTAGATGAACCTTTTACTTGCTATTGTTATTTTTTAAAATTGGTGATTTTTTTTTTTCCGTAGTTGTACAGAAAATGAATTAACTATGATTGGTTAAAAAAAAAAAGACTGTTAATTTTGAGGACCTTTACCTAAAACTCGGTAATTCTTTTACTTCTCTTGGGAAATAACTAACTAAATTACTTTTAATGATAACAGATCCATCTGTGTTTCTTAACAGTCTTTACATTTTATAATTAAAACTTTTAATTACTTTTAAAACTTTTATAATTAATAAATTTGGATGAAGTATTCAAATGAAAAAAAAAATGTACAATAATAGAATTTGATATTTAGTAAAGATTTATTTCAGGAAGAAAGAAAGTCTTGACTTGTTTGTTTTTCTTAGTTTGGTCTTTTCCCTCCTGTACCTCAAAAACGCCTCCGGAAATCTCTTACTAAAACGACTGGACTGGTTTGCTTGCAATGATTTTTTTTTAATACAATTTAAGATAGAAATAAAGTTTAAAGTGCATGTTATTAACTAAAAAAAATCAAAAGGTTTTTTTTTCTACAGGATTTGCACTCTTAGCTATCACGGACGGGAAACTGGGACGGCCGTTTCTGCCTTACTAGGCGTCCTTACCCTCCATGATAAGCCTAGAGTGCAAATCTTTCAGTCTTGTGCATTTCTGATTCTGATATTTTTAGAATTTAAGATCTTGGTCGGACTTCTTTAATCTTCATTTTCTCTCCGAAAGTCACCCTTCTCCCACTGCTGTAGGCGGACTTTAGACTGGTGGATTACACTGGTGGTTCGGTCAGGATTTGGGATGGGAATTGGGTGGCCACCGCTTTTTCAGCGGTTTCACATTAACTTAAAATGAGATATTTGACCATCCGTTTTCCTTCAAAATTAGCGGGAGCTTATTACCTAGACTTCATTGCGCCCATTTCGACGATTCCGAAATTAAAAATAATTTTTGAAAATTTCTATTGCATTGAATAGATAATACATTGATAAAATAATTTTTTTATTCGAAGGATTATCTTATTACTATGAGTACGAACAGCAGCGGCTCAAGAGTATTTGGCGCCCTTTGCGAGTGTATTGCTAGGCGCCCCCTCCCCCATCCGAGTAATTCTGCCACAAAACTATAGGAAATTTAAAACATGATAAAAACAAATTATATTATGAATTTGCTATTTATTGTTAGATAATAATTCAAACTATTAACATTTTCAGAGGGTGATTACAACAAAGTTTACATTTTATGTTTTCTGGCTTTTCGTAAATGTTCCAACCAAACCATTCTTTGTTCCAGCACTTTTGGAGTATAGAGTATATTCCAAAAAATACTTGCAAATTTGGAATCCAAATTAAAGTCTACTTTGCAAGTATATTTCTTATCTCAAAAAATATTTTGGCCTACTTTTTGCCTGCCCTGCTCTTATTGGCAAACAGGGCCACCCGCCGCCCAGGCGCCCCTCGCCTAGTTCGCCTGTATGGTAGAGCCGGCCCTGAGTATGAATATGAAACAGCTTTTCGTTTATCGGAAGCGGAACGACGCTTGACAACCGCCGTATTTTTTCCTATCGACAACAGCCAAGCGCAGTTCGATGTGTCAGTAAATTGTTTTCAGCCATTTATAATTGAAATTAAATGATGACTACATATTTATCAAGCTCATCTCGTAGTGGGAACTAATTTTCAGTAAAAATATTGAGAGAACTTTTATCCAGCTAGAAGCAGTAGAAGCTAATAATTTTGGTTCTATGCTTCGTCCCCACTGTGGCGCTGCTCGCCAATAATCCCATCCACCCACTATCCCAAAAAATAGAATACTTTTAAAAAAAAACTGATGACTATCAGGAATTTCTAGCAAATAACCGTCCATGCAAAGCCTATTAGCCCCTATGCGATGAATAACTGAGTGTCTATCTATTAACAATAATTGAGTGAGCATGTGAATTCTTATTAGTTCACTTGAGATTTCTCTGGCCGACATCCCTCCTACACTAGTCAAAATTAATTTCCAGCACTCCATGACTCAATCCGCATTAAGCAATGGAGAGGGAAATAAGTAAACTTTAAATAAGCAACATACCAAAGTTTATAAAAGTTTATAAAAGTTTATATAAATCCGTCCAGTGGTTTTAACGTGATGTGTCTACAAACAGACAAACGGACAATAACACATACAAAAAAAAAAATATAGTTTCCGCATACTCAGTCAATAAATACCTTCCTGTATTTCATTGAAAATCCTTGTCGTATGTTAAATTATTCTGACAGTAAACTAAACACTTCTTTTTGAAGAAACATGTAAAATAAGGCAAATCTGATTGTCTTCCTAGTTTTATATTTTTTGAAGATAAAAATTGAATTTATTTTTTATAAAACTAATGAATGAAATTACTCAGTTTCTGGCTCTGCACATTTTAATCATGAGACGCTGAATTTGCTTTTTTTTATTTTACTATAGAATTATTCTGTTCAAAAATTACGTTGGACTTTTTTTATAATACATATTCGATTCAAGTTTTTTCAAGTTTGAGATACTTTTAGAACTGTTAATAAGCTACAAGCAAATAAAATTTTAGATTTATAATGGTAAAAGAAATAAAATATAATAATATAGTATTATTTAGAAAAGTATAATATTATTTAAGTTTCCTGTTTTCAATCGATGATTGGTTACGTAAGGAGAATCACATCTAAAAATACTTTTATTGACTGAGCAAACGAAGTATAACGTAGGTGCAAATAAACCTAATGGATATTTATAATCTACACATGCTCAGCTATTCATCGCTTTATGGAGACTGAACATGCAGCGCTAAGAGATCGATTTGAGGAATGATGGGTGCGAAGATGGAGACAAAAATATATATATATATATATTTCAAACAATGAAATACACTGTTTTTTCAAAATCTGTCTAAGTCTAATGCACTTCCTCTCTGTTTCATTTCCTGTGCTAACAGAAAAATTTTTAATAATAAAACGTTCACAATAGGAACCGAACCTATAACCTTCTGTTCCAGCATCCGAGGTTTTATCCATTAGGCGACGAGGACTAAATTCAAATTACTGTTGTTAAATATCTCTTATCAGTTTTGTGTGTGTGATACAATGAGAAAAGAGCCAGACAAAAAAAAAATAACTCATTAATTTTAGCCAACTAGATTATAATTTAAATTTCAATGTTCATTTTTTAGTCTATTACAAGCGCAAGCCAGAGAAGAGCATTAGATGAAGAAGCTCGCCCTCAGCGACGAACTAAAGAGTCTGAGACATTTCAGTCTGAGACTGAAAGTTAAGAAACATTTCTTGACATGAATGAAGAAATTAAAAATAATATTTAAACACAGAAAAAACTTCTAAAATACTCTCAAGTGAAAGAAGGTCACATTGGTCTCCCGTGATTGTTAACTGGGCATATAAGCTAGTTTGAAATAATAAATAAACAGCGAATCTAATTTTAAGTCCAATCCTTTTTTGGGTGTGATTTTCGGAGTTATTCTTAAGGATGGAATGGGTGGAGAACAAAATGAATATTCGTTTGTTAAGTTGGATCCTCAATAAGCAATATATCAAATATTAAGAAAATAAGCTAAGCTTAGTAACATCATTGTTTCTGTCCATTAGAACAGAACAAAACCTATTGATTTCTGGTAAGAATAGACTCAATCCTAAGCGTTGATAAGGAACCAATCAGCTGAAATTCAGGCTTGATAATGAAGACTCCTTAAAAGAAAATTTACCTCATTCTAATCGCCAAAATTAAAGAAAAATTAAATAATGTAAAAAATAATAATAATAATAATAATAATCAACTTATATAATTGGCTAAGTTCGTCTGTCTGTCCGTAACTCGATATAATTAAACTGTTAAGATAGATCCAACGGTTCTCAATGGTACCATTGAACCAAGGGTACTCAAATTGGATGAAATATTAGTTCATTTTGTCATTCCATGTTGTTTCTATGAAATTTTATCCTTGGAAACTGACCTAGACAACTGAAAATATACATTCAAAACCAAATAATTTTGTTACCACTGGACCGATTTTAATGAAATTTGGCATACTTACTCAATTTTTTACGCTGATGTTGAAACTCAAAACCATTTTTGCCGTAGAAGCTTCGTTCACAATATTTAGATTACACAAAGGTGAGTTTGAAATGCCTTTCGGCGTTATGAGTCAAAAATAATAATTATTATTTAGATTAATTAAACTTTAGATATGGTTGGTATTTCGTTTTTCTTTTTGGGTGGAAAATGATCCTTTAGAATTAGATTAAACTCTCAGAACCTATATTACAGGTGTACAGGTAAGAAGAGGTCACCTAAATAGGTCTGATAAACATTAAAAAAAAAAATTCAAATCAAATCATCAATCGAATTAAATATATATATACATTGGCTAATGAAATTTTGCATACTTACTTAGTTGTTTAAGCTGATTTCGAAACTCAAAACCATTTTTGCCGTAGAAGCTTCGTTCACAAGTTAGCACAGTATTTAGATTATATTTACTTTATATTTGATAGTTGATAATAAAATGATTTTTCCGACTTTTATATGCCTGTCGTCCGACAGGCTTTGCTGCTAGTAATGCCAATAACAACGTAATCACTTAGGATCAAAAAGGTCGTTTAATTCGAAGTTAGAAATTTTTTTCTTAAAATATAATAAATAAAATATGGCATGAACTTTTTGAAATTTTTTATTCACAGACAAGCAATTTTTAACTTCATTTTATTAATATTTATTCGAGTTTGTTTGTTACTTTGTTCTAAATTAAGCTAATTTCAATTCGATACAGGCTGAAGGGAAAAATTTCATTAAGAATCTGACCTAATAGTCGGTTTGTTAACTCTTTTTTTTACCTAATATTCAATATTCTCTCATCTATCTGAGAAAGCTAAAAAAGCGAAACAGGAAAAAAAACCACTTCCGCCATTATTGAAGACATCCGCCTGATCTTTAGTTTTTTTTGGAAAAACGTTTTTAAAAGATTAAATAGAAAGAATTTAATGAAAGTTAAAACGTAATCTCACCTTCTCAGTGTTCTAAATAATTTTTAGTTAAACGATTAAAAAGTTGAAATCTTCTCTTTTTTTTTTTTTTTTTCGAACCCTTCTTTATTCGAAGAATTAGAATTAGGAGAAATTAATTATCAATGATAAAAAAATAGCATTTGAATCTTGCAACAAAACGAGATAAATTCATATAAAGTATTTCAATGCTTTCTTTAAAAAAAATTAATAGGTGGTTGGTCAACGATTTTTTGATAGTAATTCAACACATCCTGATGTTTCATAAACAGATCGATCGAAAGCTCCTGGAAAGTTAATATTATTATTGGGATCAAATGAATTTATGATTTTTCAGGCATTGAACTTTTTTGTTACTTTGTTTTACTCAACTTTAATTCTTATTTAATAATTTTGAGGACATTTAAAAATTCATTTCATTTTTTAAAACTCGTTGTTAACGATTCCTTGGATGAAACTGAAATACCAGACGTTAATACTGATTTTCTCTGACTGTCTGCTTCTGCTGAATCATTTGTAGTCGTTTAGTTTTAATTATTTATGAAAGTAACCAAATGTACTAAAACTTTCTGTGCACTTTAGAATGAGAAGCCTAGCAACTTTGACCTAAATAAAATTTACCTCCACTCTTTTTACTGGTATCTGTTGATGCTCCCTCTGTTCTATTCATCTCTATGTCTTTCTTTCTGTTAGTCCGTTGTTATCGGTTTGGTTTTCAAAACAAATATTGAATGGTTCCCAAAAAGTTATCATTCCATTATTTTATTGTATAAGTTGTAATGATTCGTCTCCAAAACATAATCGTATCAACTGAGATAATTGAAAATTTGTAAGTTGTATGAAATTGAAAAGGTAGAGTTATAGCCGTTCGTAGAAGATAAACCGAAACTTAAAAAGGGCAGAACTGTTGTAATAAATAGTTCTAATAGTTCTTTAAATACAAGCTAAATTTTGTTTTAAGAGCAAGTTTCAGAGCAAGTTGTGATTTTAGGGAATTAAAGAACCAAGGATGTGCTTCCTAATTTAAAGGAATTTAATGGGTCGATGTGTATATTTCGCCAATCTTTTACATTTAACGAATCTTTAGTCAGAAAAAAAAAATATACTTTCAAATATTACTTTATTTGTATACCGATAAGAAAACATAGTAATTAAGCAGGCAAATAAAAAAGTATTTTTTTTCAGAGGTGCCCACCCCTCCTAGACCTTACGGCTCACCACCCTCCCTCCACGTTCTTTTAATTTTTTCAACCCCCACCCCCCAAAAAATAAAAAAATTGAAATGAAAACCAAAAAAAAGAAAAAACGACTTTTACACTCTATTTGCTTTTTTTGACTCCCCGACGTGGGCACCCGTGTTTTTTTAATATTTCTAAGTTATTTAATTTCTGAAAACTGTTACTAAACACGGGAATAATCACACAAGATATCTTTGACCCGATTTTTTTTAACAGAAAGCCACTTTTTCACAGTCTCTAGAACGTATTTGGAGCAGTGACGACTTTTATGTAACCGAATTACATTTAGATCAAGAGTGATTAGAAAATAGCTTGGACGTAATTACAATAAATATCGAGCGAAGCTCCTCTTATACGAGACTCTTTTTGTATGTAACACTTTTTCAGGATTATAACTTCCAATATAAAAAAGAACATGAGCCAATTAACAATTACAAAAAAAAAGGAGGAAGGGTGGGAGGGAGAGCTTACATTTTTTGTAATGTAATGCTCAAAGCTGTCAAGGGATCGATACCACAGTATCCAAAGAACTTCATTCGGATCTGAAAGGGGAAATAGGCCATTTTAATATTTATAAGTTAACTTACATTTAATTAACATATATTTAATTAATATGACCTATTCCTCCTTCAGATCTAAGTTATATGACTTCTTTAATTATATTTAATAATAAATTAAAATGTAAGTATTGACAGCTACAGAGCGCGATGTGTGCAGGGGAGCCGACATCCTTTTTTCTCTTTTTTTCGATACAATCTTCCAATTTTTTTATTTTTTTTAATAATAAAATAACATTATTAATGTATAAATAAATTGCATTCAATATTTTTTTTCTCCACATGTGTCGCTCACTGGCTCACTGCGCTAGGGATGTAATAAAGAACTCGTTCATCAGACGCGATTAATTTTATATTGAAATATTACATTAAATACAAAGATATGAGGAGGCCGTAATGAATGCTAGGTACCAGGCGGTAAGAATAAGAGGAAGGAAAGCGTCGATTTATCACTGAAATTATAAGGATTCCTAATCAGTAGACGAAGGATTTCAATCAGAGCAGTGGTGATCCAAGGAAAAAAAGAGCTGCAGAGATTGATTTTCTTCTTAAAAGACAAAATATTTTTAATTATGAATTATTTGAAAAGTGAACAGATAAATTACGTTTTCTCCTTTCTAGTTTATGTAGAAGCTTAGAAATGGAAGATCATCTTACAACATTAAATCCATTTCCTCCTTTCTATGAAAGGCGCTCAACTTTTCGAGATTCTGTATTACTTGATGTCATTTTACTAAACTGCCTCCATTGCCTAACGTTGCTTTGTCTGAAGTACTGCTACGTACAGTAATTACGTATTATTTGTCCGTCTTCTCCTTGGCTGATATATTCGACAAATACGGAGTACCTACCACAAGCTATTGAAAAAATTAATTAAATTAAAAAGCTATCAAGCTATTGACTGCCATGAGTATAAAAAAATGGCCACCCAACACACGAATAGACAATAAGGTCATTAATATTAGCAGCATACCTCTCAACCCTATACAACAACAAATCCTGAGTAAAGGTTTAAAATTTAGTGTATTATCTAAACCCAAATTGCATAATATTATTCCAAAAACTGAAATGGCATTATCATCGCTACCCGCAAATGAGGTTCCTGACACTTTGAGGCCGTCCATAGGCAACGATATTCGTAAAACCCTAAAAACACCGGTTATTAATAATCTCAATCCATTGGAGAATTATGAATTAAAAAAACTCCAACATGTTTTAAATGAAACCAAGGTTATCACTGCCGATAAAGGAGGCACTATAGTATTAAAGGATGACTCGCAATATACGTCAATGGCAAAAAAATTCATATAGTCAACACCAGGTACAAGTGGTTTTAAATCACAACAGAAAAGTCATACGTTCATTGGCAGCGCAAGGTCTTTTAATCTCTCAATGTGCTAAGAAACTCAAGAATAATTCTTTATCAATTCTAAAAATTAGGTTCCTTCCCTAAATTCATAAGCCAATAAATAAAAATGGAACTTTCCCAGCCAGGCCCATAGTTAATTGCCATAACTCTGCAGTAAAAAGCCGATCCACAATAATATGCAGCAAAATCAACAAATTCAATATCACGTCTAATTTTTCAGTTAAAAATAATACTGCAGTAATGAATAAAATAAAAACATTAAGCTTCAACCAATATGAATTTTTCTCATTGGACGTAGACGCGTTGTTCACGTCAATATCAATGGGCCTCATTTCTAAATCTTGGCGCAGCTTAGCCGCAGCTGCTTTTGCGCCATTAAACACCAACCAACCAACCATTTCTAAATCATTAGAACATTTACAATGCAAATCGTTCTCCAATCATGTGGAATCTCAAACTCTAATGGACTTACTTCCGTTCGTAGACGCTTTGTTCAAAATGCAGATTTTTTATTTGAAGAACATATCTATCAACAAACAAACGATCTCTTTATAGGACTCGCAGCCTCAGCCATACTCGCCGAAATGGCTATGATCTATATAGAGGACTCAGTAAGTAAGTAAGTAAGTAAGTAAGTAAGTAAGTAAGTAAAATTTATTTAACTTCTTCGGGGTTATACCCTTTACAAGTTATAATATGGATTCCAAAGCTTAAGTATATTTGTTATCTCAGTCATTTAAATAATTATTAGTAAATTAATTATATTACAAGTTAGGTTTAAATTAAATTTGTTTTTACATAAATCCTCCCTATCTTAATAACTAATTAAAATATAATAATAATAACAACAATATTAGAGAAAAAAAAATACACAAAAATACAAATATATCATTCATGTATATCAAAAAACTCTATATATGAACCACTCACATATATGATTTCATTAATTAAATAATGGAGTATTCGAAATAAATAATAACAATTCTTCAAATATATCAATGAAAAGTCAAAAACTAAAACCCATACGCTTACAATTAATTACAATTATTTCTATATTAATTCCATATTCTTTCCTTTTTCAATAAATCTTATTATAAATTTACATAACTTTTTATTTGCATACTGAGCAGACAATATATTATACCACCAACCTCTTCTATCTTTTACATTCTCAATTTCCAACATTTCTCTCTCCTCAGCCAATTTCTCACAGTCAAAAATTACATGTTCCCACCCTTCTATTACTTTACAGCCCAACCTACAACATTTATCTTCTATGTTTTTCCAGTATTTACTATTTCTCCATATGCAACCAATTCTTAATTTAATATATACTTCTTTTATATACATATTTTTAACTTTTGTGCCGATGTAGTAGGAACCATTTATTTGCCAATTTAAAAATTTGTAATATCCAGTAATCGACTTCTAACGCTCTATCCCAATCTACAACCCATCCAGCTTCAATAAATATTTCATTAATCTTTTTTGTCCAATTATTTAATTTTCCAATTTTTGCTTTCTCAACCATATCTTCCCAACATATTCTCGGCAGTCTTGCTATATTTAAATTTATTATTCTTTCCAAATATTTGAATGCCCTCCTCAACAAATCCAAACGGAGAGGAATCAGACCTAATTCCGCATTAATAATATATCCCGGGACATCTCTATCCATCGTCCAAATAACTTTCATAAACAAATTTTGTATGGATTCAAATTCTTCTCTAATTAACCATCCATCCATTTCCATTCCATAACTTACTATACTTTTTATCATTGTTTTAAATAAAAATCTAATTTTACTCCAATCCTCTAATTTTGATCTTTTTATTAATTTAATTACTTCCCAAGCCGCTGCAACACCTTTCTCTTTTCTGTATTTCACGTTTTCATTTATACTGTTTTGTGATGTAAAAAATCTTCCTAAGTATTGATAACTATTTGATAACTATTTGTAACTAAAATTTCTTCATTATCCCAGTGCCACTTTTCATTTTTCGCTCTTTTTCCTCCTCTCCTAAAAATAATAATTTTTGTTTTCTTTAAGTTTATTGTTAGTTTATTAACTTTTGTGAATTCCTTAAGTATCTTAATCATCTTATCTAATTCTGCTTTTGATTCCGCCATTAACACCAAATCGTCCGCATACAATAAGCTATAAATTTTTCTTTCCCTATCTTAGTTCCACCCCATCCTTCTTCTCTTAATTTTAGTTCTAAATTATTAATCAAGATTATAAATAAAACGGGACTTAGGCCACACCCCTGTTTTACACCTTTATTAAATTTAATTTTTTCGGTTCCTCTTCCAATTGTAACTATAGTTTCTTCATAAATATTCCTAATTATTCTCAAAACTTTACCCTTTATTCCTATTTCTTCTAAACATTTTAATAATATCGTCCTATCTATGGAGTCAAATGCCGTTTTAAAGTCTACAAATAATGCAAACAATTTCTTTCTTTTTTCCATTAACCTTGAGTTTATACAGGTATTTAAAACGAACATATTGTCAATTGTCGAATAACCTTTCCTAAATCCTGCTTGATTTTCTACAATCAAAGTTGTTTCTTCTAACCATTTTTCTATTCTACCTCTTAAAATTTCTCCAAATATCTTAAAATATGTATTTAATAATGTAATTCCTCAATAGTTAGTTGGGTCGCATTTATTTCCCGATTTATAAATAGGGATAATTTTTCCCGTTCTCCAATTATCCGGGATTTTTTCGGCCTTCCAAATCCAATTCATCCAGCTCAAAAATACTTTAATCCCATCTGTAGGCATATTCTTAATATAATCATTTTTTATTTTTTATCCCATCGGGGCCCGCAGCTTTATTCTTTTTTAAGCGTTTCAAAACTGACATTAATTCTGTGAGATTGACATCTTCATTAAATAGTTCTATTTCCTCTTCTATCTTCACTAACCTATTTTCAATTTCTTTTTCCTTCCCTTTTTCAATTTTATTACTTTTCTCTGTCTTCGAAACTCTAACCCCCTCCAATAATGTGATAAAATGATCCTCCAATACCTCATCATCTATTTCTTTTTTATAGTCACAATTTCTTACTTTACCTCTGTATTTCTTAATCATGTCCCAGAATTCCTTACCCGTATTAATCCTATCAAAATTTTCTTTTATGTTTTCCTACCATAATTCTTTTTTCTCTTTGCACATTTTTTTTAAATTGTTTTTTCAATGCTATATATTTTTTTCTTTCCTCTGTTGTATTTTCACTCTTAAAATTATTTAACTGTTCTTTTACCTTTTTTTAAAAATCTTTAAGTTCTTTATCACGCCATCCCTTTTCTTCTATATTTTCTTTCTTTTCTCTTATACTATGTACCCCCTCTTTTAATAATTTTGTAAAGCTTTCATCAAATGCATTTATTTCGTGAATAGAATTTAAATCGTTTAATTTTTCTGAGATTACCTGTTTATATTTATTTATATTCTCTCCTATTAAACTCTCTTCCCATATATATTTCTTTGTTACATTCTCAACTAACTTTTTTCTACATACCCTATTTGTTATTGAGATTGGCAGATGGTCTGATATCCAACACTCCCCTACTTCAAAATAAAATATCATTTTGTAAGAATGTTTTATTAACAAAGCATAGGTTGATCACTGAGCATCCTGTATTACCAATAAAAGTCCAGTTTCCTACATTATTATTTTCATAGTTTCCATTTAAAATTTCTAAATTATTTTCTCTTGCCCATTCCATAAGTAATTTTCCATCTTTATTACACACCTTATCTAATGAGTTTCTATCTTCAAATAATAATTCTTCCTCAAAATTAGAATTAAAACATTCACAATTTAAATTACCTATGCGCACATTCATGTCCCCTATAACAATTATATTTACATCATTTTTTAAATCCTCTGTAATGTTTTCGTTTAATTTATTTAATAATCTATTTATATCTTTATTATAAATTGCAATAAACTTATAGGGGTCTTTTTGACTCACAATATTTACAATAATACAATCCTCATAAATCTTTTGCGACACAAATTTAATACTCTTGCTCTTATTTATTCCAAAACTAATGCCCCCATTTGGTCTTCCAAATTTACTTTGTTTATCTGCTAATTTATGACTCCATTCATACCTATTACTTAAACCAATATTT
>JAFIDM010012231.1:108769609-108801597 GCA_023159025.1 Thereuonema tuberculata
AAAAAAAAATAGTCTAAAATGTGGATTTCTTTCAGTTTTTGGATGCATTGAAGAGGTTAGAAACCCACCAACAGTGTTCGGTATGCCATCTGCTATACCAGCCATGGATGAATAACAATAATTAACCGATCGCAAAACAAAAACCAAGAATCAAATTCTCAACTTCGTAATTTTGTACGTTCTCCTATATCTTAGGCATTTTCAATGTCGTCAGCGAAGTCTGCATTTATCCATTACTCTCTACACGGTAAACGGTATGCTGATTGGCAAAATGGCTGCGAAATAGCCTAATACTTTAGCCTTTCACGATAAAAATTAAAGTAAAAATAAACATAAGAAATAGAAATCAAAGACTGCACATAAATAAACATTCACGCCTTTGAGTTTGTCATCAGAGGGAATCGGGAACGGCCGTTTCGTCCTTTTTTGGGACTCATCAGCCCGATCCACCCTCCTCGAAGGGTGAGGACCCAGGAAGACGTGAAGAATAAATGGAAGTCACTTTCGCTCCTAAAAGAAATAAGCAAAATAAACAATAATAATAATGAAAAAAATAGGTTTTGAAATGTGCACTCAAAAAAAAAAAGGTTGACCTAATGATCCTTACGAACAGAAAGGCTTTTGATTAGGGAAAATACCCAAGAAGACATAATATTAAAAGAAACAAATTTAACTAACAGAAAAAAATCAAGAAGAATCAAAAACCAAAGACTGCACATAAATAAAAACTCGGGCTGATGAGTCCCTAAAAAGGACGAAACGGCCGTTCTCGATTCTCTCTGATGATAAACTCAAAGGCGTGAATGTTGATTGATGTGCAATGTTTGATTTCTATTTCTATTTATTGATTTCCTGCACGTTAATTTTTTTTTCTAAAAATAACCATCTTAATTGCAGAAAAAAATGCGGAAGAAGCTTGCGATTCAATTGATAGTTTTTTACCCCGCTCTATTCTCATTTTGTACAATGATACGGATAAGGCGCTGTAAGCGATGATTCATTGTATGAATTTCTTGTGATGGCTAGCAAGATTTGCTAGTTTCGCTTACGACGTCGAAAACGCCCTGATTTAATTAATTTCTATTTTAAACACCAGTTCTTACAAGTATGCTATTTAGTAAAATGATTGATCATTTTACTAAATGATTGATCATTGTTTTTATGACTTAATTCCAGAGCTGTGAGGAGATGATATTGAGAAATTGTATCTAGGTTTAATAATAAGTTTTGTGTTAGATAACGCTATTTCATTTGCCGTCATTTCACCATTGTTTTCCTTCCTTTCCTTTATTTTTTCCAGTAATCTGATCCCTGTTCGGCTAAGAATTCTAGTCCATTACTACTCAGCCTATTTTCCACCTTGACTTAATTGAAAAATTATCATCAGACTGGTCACAACCAGCGCCGAGTAAACAATCTGGCTATTAACAACTTAAACTGCAGAACTGCATTGATCCTCTAGCACTTCATTTAAGAATATGCTGGCTAGAAAGGCACGTTTCCATTAATCCTGTTACAAGTATCGACCCTAGCGACATTTCCACTGCAATAGTAGTAATATACATAATCCAGTCAAATTACTACGACTACTTTCTCATTCACAACCAGGTTATTTCCAAAAGTCATTTTGCATGACATTCGACATATATCCATTCGAGTTTCCCGACCAACATGAGCAGTAGCCAATTACCAACACCTAAGTTGTGTGAAATTTTAAGGCATAAGTTACATCACATTCTATTACATTTTCCTAATATTCGATTCACCCTTATATTTAAAATTCTTGCTGGCTTAGTGCTGGCATTCGAAGTACTATTCCCTTATTACAGTCATACCAGTATTGTTCTTTACCATTGGTTTTTGCCTGCTAGTTTATCATCGAGGATAACTGTTGAATTCTACGGGTAAGTTCATAATTTTGGACGACAGGTTCTATTTTGGTTTCTTTAAAGCAATAAAAGAGCCTCGTCACTAACAAAAGAGAAATAACTTCGGAATGCTGCGGCCACTTGTCACTTGAGAACGGCAAGGGTATATTATTTTTTTTTTTATATATTTCCAAGTTGTATTTAACTGTATTTAGTAGAACCTGTAGGAGGAGGATGTTGTTAAGTAGTATTAAAGAATATGGGATATTTGATATAACACATATGTGTTATATGTGTAGAACCTCATTATAACGGACTGAATTGTCCGTTTTAATGAAAGTCCGGTTTAAAACAAATAATTCTTATAGGGATGTAATGCAGCAGGGTGTACAAAAAGTGTTTTTTTTATACATCAAATAAAAAAAAACAGCCTTCAACATAGTAGGTTGAATTGAAAAAGATGTGTACGTATACACTGCAATAATCTTTAGAACAAGAAGGTCCTGGTTCCTGTTGATTGCTTACATTCATTGGTTTGAAAAAATAATTTGTTTTCTGCTGGGTTTGTTTGCTGCTTATTTCTTCAGTTAATAACTGATGGAGATGTTCATAATATGCAAACACATTTTCATTATTTAACATATTGAATAACAAAATTTAAATGGTCTTTCACTTCGCTCACCTTAATTGAAGGCTGAGTAGTGTCTCCTACCTCTTCTTCCTCGTCCTCTGAAGATTCTGCTTCTTCAGAGTCATGCAGCGCATCCATGTTTACGCAAAACAACACAACGATCGATGTTTAATCGCTTGCTTGGAAATGTAAAACTCGTCAGATAAAAATAAGCATCCTTTATTATTACTACAATTTTTTTTAAAACTGTCCGTTATAATAGTATCCGTTACAATGAGGCTCTACTGTACTATAGAAGGGCCGTAAACTAACTTTTAATCTAAATTAAAACAATAATTAAAAAATTTCCTATCGAATTTTATATTTAAAACAAAGACTTTGAACAAGGTTACATCAGGAGTCAACAGATTGCGTAACTTTACTTTCCTATTAAAAGGTATAGGAAAGTACGAGGTTTCTTGGTTAGCAGCAAATCATTAGCGCCATCTGGTGTTTGAAAGGAAAACGACCGATTTTCGACCCCCAGAAATTGGTCCTTCCCGCTGATTACGCATCTAAGATTTATTTCATTTTATAAACACAATCTAATGATTCATTCTGCAAAGTTTCATTAAAATCTGAATTTTTAAGGTTCGAGAGATTTCCTTCTAAGCGTTAAACATTCCTGCTTTATTTTATTTTTATTTTTTTATTTTTTAAAAAAAAATTTCATTTAAATTTCACAACATTGCGATTAGTAATAATAACAATATTTTAATAATTATCTTTTTTTGTATCTTAATGATAACATTTATGTATATCTTCATATATTATCAAGTTTGATTTAATATTTGCACAGTAATTTAAAATCCATAGGGTGAAACAAACGATTTAAAAAAATTAGAATGCATATTTTTTAATTTGTGTGTTCGTTCGTCTTTGATTAAGACGCCTCTGAACATTATGTATTCAAAAATACTGAATGATTAAAATAATAACGAAAAATATGGTTTATTTTGAACTGAAAGATGGAACATTAGGCTTAAAACAGCCTATAATCTTAATCATATACCTACATCCCTATTAATTTTCGATATAGAACCGTAGGACCATTATATGATTCCATTAAGAAGTTAATATCTGGAAAAACTAAAAGTTTAATTGTACATTTAAATTTCCATTGTCTTTTTGAATTACTGTTTTTGATCTTATTTATTATTTATTATCCCCTTGAGACATTGTATGGACTTCAGACAGTAACTGCTATCAGTGTCTATCTTAGTCTATTGCAGGAATATTCCGGAAACAACAAAACATCAAGAATAACAAAAAAATAATAATAGTCCAGATACATAAAAATAATAATAAAAGCCCAGATATTTGAAATATTTACATGCAAATTCACTTCTATTTTATCCAATGATGCTGTAGAATGAAATATAAAAACAGAAATCGAAACTCGACGATAGATGGCGTTAAGTGATAAGCTTAAACTTTAATTCAAATTATGAAATTTTCTCATTTTATTTATTTCTATGTTACTTATTATCGTCATATGTTTGAAGATTTGATGTCAAGCTTTATTTCAAATATGATCTTCACATCAGTAAAAGAGCTAAATACAATTAAATCAACAGTTGTGTGATTAGCATATCAGAGATATACATGTATTTATTTCTCATTAGAATTTTTGTACTGAATAATATTTTTAATTGTGTATATCTGCAGTTTTTGATTTAACCATTGAATTTTCATAATTTTCTGGAGGAGATGAATTGAGTCAGGGAAGAAATAATAAAAATGAACTTCAGTCGTTTTTTAAATTGGCCAAAAGCTTTTTTCGTGTCGTTTGACTGTGCATCAGAGTTCCTTCACAATCGAATGTTCGTTTGCATTTGGAGAAAGTGCTTTTATTTAAAATTGTTTCTAGTAATTTGATTAACTTTATTTGAACGATCAGATAGAAAAAGAAAATACAGTAGAGTCCCGATTATCCGAGTTAATGTGGACCAAGACTAACTCGGATAACCGAAAAACTCGGTTAAAGCGAAAATTGTAAATAAAATAATTCGTGTAGATTTAAATGTATATTTTAACAAATACAAAGGTTATACAGATACACCACAAGCAATTCATATTGTTACGATAATTAAAGAGTTCTTTTACTTAAAAAAGTCCTTGATTGTTTTTTGTTTTACGTTACTTTGGCGTTTTTTTTTTCTGCAGCAATGTTTCGCCATTTTTTTAAGGATAACAGAATTGCTGGGGTCGCTTCTTCTTGTTGTTCTATGTATTCAATAGCACTTTCGATAGCTTTTAGTATATCAGCATGGGAGATTTTCATCGTCGCTGTCTTCATCATCATCGCTAGATTCATTTTCCTTATTGACGATCATTTTCATCTGTAATGTCTTGTTGTTCGTCAGCGTTTATCCATTCACGTATATCCTCTTCGTTGATTGATGAGATCAAGTTCAGAATTTTTTTCGGTAGATTTAAAAATGGAAAATGTAGAACCAAAAAAAAAAAAATCCTAGAAATATTTGATAGCTCGGTTAAAGCGGAAACTCGGATAATCGGGGTTTTACTGTATTGAAATATTTTTTTTTTAAAAAAAAAAGCTTTTAAAATTACAACAGTAAAATATTGGTAAGATCACTTGTTTGTGACGAAAAGCAGTTTTTAACTTCAAGTTATCACACTAATAATAATCAATGGGAAGAATCATCTTGGGAATTAAGATTAAAAAAAAAAAATACAATTATTCACAGTCAAATATCGTCACTGTTATATCAAAATATCATATGTCAAAATTAACAAAAAAAATTTATTGCGGAAAAACACTTGTATTTGTTAGTTACATCTGCTCTCAAATTGTTGTATGTGATCAGGTGATAGAACTCAAGTTACAGATTAAAAACAAAACGCAGTTATAGATTAATAAAAAGAAATTTATTAAAACCAGTACCTACATATTGCGTAATGTGCCAACCAAAGTTTAAAATTATAGTATCAAGGGTTAATACAAAATGAAAACATAAGTTTTTCTTAGCTACTGAAAAGTGTAGATTTTGACATATGACATTTTGATATAACAGCGACGATATGACCTTAGTGTCGTATTATTGAAACGAACAAATTAAGGTTGGGGTTTTTTTTGGAGTGGTGGGTGGGAGAAAAGTGTAGAAAAAACTTTATATATATATATATATGATTTTTTTGAAAGTTGATTGGTCTGTTTGTAACCCCCTCCCCATCCGAGAAAAGAGATTTTCTTTTTTTTTTTTTTTTTTTGTTGAATGACTACGACTATCATAAACCCCTTCTGAAATTTGTTAAAACACAACTACTGTTATATAACGACCAGTGAAAGTTAAATGATTTTCAGCATTTTTTTCTTTAATTCTCAGCGTTTATACTTTGTTTCATTTTATTACCCAAGACGTATTTCCATAATTGCAGGAAACTTATTCCTTATAAGTAGAAGGTCAGTATGTATCTTATGAGGAAGGAGCTTTGAGGTGCGGTTCTTCTCTGAACACCTGCACTTTCTGCGGGGACCCTTGAAGCATTGGAACATCACTAGGAGCAGCAGTTGTAAATTATATAGTCGTGGACAAATGTCCAAATTCATGTCGTAGCCCTTGAACAACGTCTGCCTTGTCTATGGAATGCAGGAAGAACATTATTATTACTGTTGTTTTTTTTATTATTATTATGGAGTGCAATAAAAAAATTCGCCTTGATTTTTATTTAATAATTGCTTATTTTAAAAATAAAAGATTAATATTAATTTTGTGTATTATTCGATGTTTTATTTTCCTGTATGATTTTAT
Organism: Thereuonema tuberculata; assembly: GCA_023159025.1. Classification (NCBI taxonomy): domain Eukaryota; kingdom Metazoa; phylum Arthropoda; class Chilopoda; order Scutigeromorpha; family Scutigeridae; genus Thereuonema; species Thereuonema tuberculata. Next base: position 108,775,924 of record JAFIDM010012231.1, read on the forward strand.
TTAATATTCAAGCAACAATACTATCAGTTGTCTTTTTATTCCCTTGTATCATTGTGTCAACTATTTTTCGATGAATTAATATCGTTCCTCATAAATTGCTAATTTCGCCAATAGATGTCACTCGGATGCAATCAATCTTCTGCACTCACTAGGTAACAGTCTAGGAAGTCGCATTGTATATATATATAAAAAAAATACTAAATTTGATTGCAGTAAGCAATTAAGTTTTAAGCTATGAAAATATCAAAGTTAAACCCAGGTTTAATCCATCAGATGAAAACTGTGTGACTATAAATCGCATCTATAAATTTCCTAAACTATAAAAAGTGAGATGCTGCTCTCTTTCTCGATGACCTACAAACCTTACCATTGAAAATTTTTGAGAATAGTTGCTAGGAAATCTTACTGTAGTTGGAATTTCAGATTCCAAAGGAAACTGGATTGTTTTGATGGCAAACCTGGGGCCTGATTTATTAATATAATTTCAATAAATTAGGGCAATTTTAATCGTTCTTTTTTTGATTCGCTTTAAACAAAAAAGAAATATCATTATCGGAACTAACTGAAGATTGAAAATTAATAGTTTATATATTTCTAATCTTTTCCCTTTCTTGTTTTAATATACATAATAAAATTTATAAAAGGAATTCAGATCACAATTATGGTTTTATTTCCATTATTTTAAAATTTTCTTCGTTTTTTCTATTAATTCCTCATATAATTATTATACAGTTTAAGTTATATATTATAAAATATGTATATATTTATAATTGTATTTTTTTCAAACGTTTCTTTGAAAAATACTTGAAGATTGTTGAGATAGACACCTGTTAAAAAGACGGATTGTCAGTATAACTGTAACCCCCCCCCCCCCCCCCCTCCACCGATGAAAAAAAAAAATTAAATTAAACAGGAAACGCTCTGTCTTTTCGTGCAAAGACAGCCAAAGCCATCGGCCACGAGGGAATCTTCAATAGCTATAGGCTTTCCTGTCTGGCTTTTTTGCGTAATAATAATCTTTGTTATTATCCAAAATATAATATGTTATTATCCTTTGTTAAAATATTTAAAAGGGGGGAAAAATATGATCGTATACAGTAAATGATCAGCATTTGATTAAGGGAAAAAAAAGGGAAAATTAGAAAAAAAAAAAAAAACTGCTTTCTTTTATACATGTTCTTTTGTAGTCTTATTGCTCGATGAAGCTTAGAATTCGTAAATGATGTTAATCTAGTTGTGTTTCCCTCCATCCCTCTTCTCTTTTGAATTTGTGCATGAATCTTTTTTGAAATATTTAGTGCGCCTATTCGAGGACTAGGATATTTAGGACACCTTTTATATTGGAAATCTTTGCTAAATGGGTCATTGTCGAGAACTTCAATACGAGCAAGTGACAAAATTCCTACAGAAAAGCATTGGGATCTAAACGTTAGATCTTTATCATATTACTAGTAATACTTCATTATCTTAAGCAATGAATAATAAATCTTAATGAACCATTCGATTCGATTAAAATTATTTCGATTTATAATTAGGCTACATGTTTTTGTCGTTTTCACTACTTAAAATAATAATAATAATAAGAAATACATTTTAAGCAAAGTGAGCTTTAAGTTCTTTTGAACTTCTTGTTTAATTACGTAAAAAGCTTTTTCCATTCTCTCGCTTAAAACTTAACTGTTAAAGTCGAAGTTAATATCCACTCGATGCTGACTGTTTCGCCTTTTTATTCAGCATTCGTTGCCTTTGCTTTGAAGCCCATAAACTATTCCCTCCTTATTGTTCTAGTAGAGTTGTTGTTGAACTGTATTTAATTAGAATAGGCTGTCTAACGTATTCAATATCTGATTTTTAAAATACAGATTGTAAGTCTCTTTTCTTTGCTTTAGTCCATTCTCTTCTGTCGAATGGAATATAATTTTTTATCTCTTCAGTTTCTTTAGTTTCTTGCTGGTTTTATTTTGTATGACCTTCAATCACGATTTAATTTATTTTTGGAAGTTATTCTTTTTTAAGTTTTCAGTGATACAAGTGGCAATAAATGTTGGTTGGATAATTTTCCTTTCACTTTTTGTGGCACAGTTGTTGTTTTCCGTGAGCTTCTGAAATGCCAAAGTAAGAAACTTGGTTTTATTTCTTTTATTCATGACATCTAAGAAAGCCTTCTTCCAATGAGGGAGATCGATTAAATTAAACGGTGAATGCAGATCGTCCGTAGATCGTTTGTTAAAAATATGCCATCGTTTCTTCAGATTTAAAAACTTACTCATCTAAAAATTGCATTTTAAAATTAGTAGCATGTTTTCATTTCTCTCCAATACTAGTGGAGTGGCACTAATGTCATGAATTGACTTTAATTTTAAAATTACAAAAATGAACTGAATTTTAGCCGCTTCCTCGTCTTCAGCCTATTGTATTGACAAAAGTAGTTTTTTTTTTTTTTTTTTTTTAATGTTTTCTTCGTTCTTGTTAGAGATGACGAGTAGATGACTTGAAAATCGTAGTTACTTATAATAACAAACAGCTATTGAACACTCCATCATTTGAGAAATAATGCCTGTCAAAATAACTTAAGGTAAAGGTGCTTGAAAATGCTCATCGTCTTATAACTCCACAATAAGAACTTCTTTCTTAATTTAATTGACTTTTATTTTTATTTTTTTATTTATTATTTTTTTTTGTACAGCTTTCATTTAAGTCTCATCGATATTTAAGCTTTATTGACAGTTCTAATGGCTTTGTTATAGGTACATTAGAACAATATCATTATATAGGATATGAGATGGAACCCTTATTATCTCTGGTTATCGTATTGTAGCATTGGGATATTCTATAAGTTATGTTTCTTCTTAAACAACTGCAAAATTGTTTCCACCCTTTTGGGACAATGTATTTTCTGAAGTGAAACCAGTGTAATTTATGTGTGTGTGTGTGTTTCTATTAATGTTCCACTTGATAGTCTCCTTTTCTTTTGTAGAACTTTGGTTAATAAATAATAATGATTTCAAACAGTTATTTCAGAAATCTCAGTAACAATCTTAAATAAACATATACAAGAAAATATTGATATGAAATAAACAGTATACTGAACTGTATCATTAAACTGATGTCAGTTGTAATTTATGTTGTGTAATTTTTTTACCATTTGAAGACAACAAAACGATGCCCCCCCTCCCCCCACCTCTCCCTTCATATATACTGTGGTGGAAAAAATATAGGAACCGTGGTTTTTTTATATAATAAACCCATTTTGCTGAAACTGTACACGTATGTTAAGACATTATATTAATAACATTGGTAACATTTTGATCCAAATATTCCCGCAGGTTCACAACAAAAACTGTGAAAATTGGTTGGAAAAAATGATAGGAACTTCGCTGGCCTAACTGGAAACTAGTACTTAGAACATTCCTCATTTTTGTAGATTACGTGAAATAAGCGGTCCTTCCTGTCATAGATTTTATGGAGTTTCTCGTGGTCAGTCATCCCAGGCTTCACGAGCAGCTTATTAGAGGCTTAACATCTTCGAGCTGAAGTCCATTGATGTAAACAGTCCCAATGATGATTCTATTTTATATAGATTTTCAATAGGATTTAGGTCAGGACTCTTTACAGGCCGTTTCAAAATTCGGATATTGAACCTAACCCACTTCTTAGTCAACTTCGAAGCATGGCATCAGCGTTGTCCTGTTGAAATGTCCAATTTTGCCCTCCTTTGTTGGATTCAAATGTGAGAAGGTAATTCCGAAACATTTCTTGATACTTGGAACTGTTTATGCGGCTGTTCATGAAAACCAATTCAATTTTTCTGTTGGCGCTAAAGACTCCCAAACCATAACTGAACACTCTCCTTGGACTCTTTCGAAAGCATTTCGGTTTTACGTAAATCGTACCAATACCAATTGCAACCTTCGGGATCATCTGGGTTGAAATTCTTTTCATTCTAAATATGACTGAATTCCACTCCGAAGTCCAGGAATGTCTGGCCAGTTCAAGACGGTCGAGTTATTTGGAATATTTATACCAAATGATTACCAATGATATTAATGTAATGTCTGAACATGTGGGTACAGTTTTAGCAAAATAGGCTCGTTATTAAAAGAATTATGACTAAAAAAACACGAGTTCCTATCTTTTGTCCTACCACTGTACATTATTCACTGACAAAGGAAAAAAAAAAAACCAGTTGACACAACTATAAAATAAACAAAGATCTTAAAGTCTCTACACAAATAAAAGTTTCAGCGCCACTCAATCTAGGAGCGCTTTTAGAACCGTCCATTCTGTCGCCTTTACAGAGGCTGTGATCGTATTGACTGCTTTTTATGTTATGTTCATTTCATTTAATGCTTCAGTGACCTTATGAATAATTGTTGGGATTTTAGAGAAGGAGCATCTTTGACTGCGAGAAGTTAGTTGGTCGTGTTGAAAAAGTGTCCACCATTTTCGCCATGGTGCGGCAGTGCGACGATGGTGGTAACAATTGACAGTCTTCCAATACAGTTATAGAGTGATAGTAGTTGGATAACCCCCCCCCTTACATATCATCTACACATTGCTCACCTTGCGAGAAGTACTGCCTAGGCAAGATTCCATCTTGTCACCGTTAAGATGTCTACATCTTAACAGTGGAGACTATTAGCCACCCTACAGTGGAGATTCCAACTGGACCTCACATAATATCCTAGAAGCATGTGCTGTCTCAAATTGCATTACTGCTTTTAGTGACGAATTGCACTTCTCCCTTGGAGCACTCACTTACGAAAGAGGGCATGCGCACACTGGTCTTAGTCGTGGAGCTATATTATCATTAAGGCTTACGGTATTTGTGAATCCCTAATTGAAATTGTACAGACACATTAACAGCACAGTGGATATACGCCTTCGTATTGTCTTTTATGCGAATTCTGCAGAAGCCATTCATTAGGAAAATCAAGTGTCTGTATAATGATATATTTAAATTCAAATATTAAGTTTAATTATTCGTATAATAATTAAAAATAAAATAAAATCATACTTATTATTTCCTATTTGATTTAATTACAGATTATTACACAATCTAATATTACTCAAAATATATAACATATGTATAAAATGTTCTATATGTCATTCTTTACATCAAAAATTTAATAAGATGTGTTCTATAAACGAAATTAAGTAACTAAAAATTGCGAATTATAACGGGACCTATAAAAAAAATTATGCTTTTCATTAAGCAAATTACCCAAACTGGAACAAATTACCCTATTATTAGCATCCTGTTTAGTTGTTTTGTGTAAGCTTGTTTAATTGCTAGTTGAAATTCATTGTTATCTACAGCAAAATCTTTTACATCCTGTCATTCACAGAAACAAGTCATGAAACTAAACACGAAGTCCTATTTAAAAGATTTACTCAACACGAATCTAAAAAGTGATGCCCAATAATTTCCTTAGTTGGTAACTGTCTTTTTGGAATCCATCTACATGTTATTGATTCACCAAAGCCTAAATAAAATAGCCCCAACTTATCCGCCATTGATCAAACAGTCTGTGAGCTGAAACATCAAATTTCAGCTTTCTAGTTTTTTTTTGTTTTTTGTTCAAGTTTCCGAGCTGTAAAATTAAGATTGACAGTAACACATATAGGCAAATAATGCTTTTATTATGAATAGGAAAATAGCTAAGTTTACTATTGTGTAAGTAAATAAATATACACGTATTTTATTCATTAATTAATAGCCATTGAAAAGTTTAAAATATGTTAACTATTTAACCTTTTAATTAATTTTATGAAGGTTGAAATTTACTTTCTAATGGGGAAACTTTAAATATCTCTGCAATTGATTCTTTGATTTCCTTGTAAAACTGACATGAGTACTGAAGTGTGATTTAAATTTTAAAATTGCATATGTTTTTAAATAATATTTGACTTATTCAGAATTGTCATTATCATTGTAAATAATAAGGATTAATGATTATTATAATATATCAATATATATTATGTTCGTATTAACAAAGATTGAAATTATTTAAAATTCCTAATAATAAATTATTACATTACTTCCAGTTTTTCAATGTTAAAGCAAACATTATTTTAATAACTCTATAATTGTTGGGGATGAAAATATTTTATTTAATCATTTAATATTAATTTCCATATTAAAGTTGTGTAATGTTTTAATCTTTTATTGTTAAGATTTAATTAAAAAAAAATTTCTTATTCGTTTTAAAAATAAAATTTTACATGAAATAGTTTTATTTTTAAAAAGAAAAAGGAAAAAATAATGATTATTATTTTCAGTGCTAAAGTTAAATTTAAATAAATCAGGATGAACTTACGACCTTGAAATTGTAATGCAAGTAAAATAAGCGTGAAATTTAAGAAATCCATCCAATCTAGTTTTTCACAAAGGACATATTCTAGAGCAGTGGTGCTTAATCTTTATTCTTCGCGTATCCTCAGAAAGACTTTATATTTAATCAACACCACCCCCACTAGTTAATAAATGCATCATTCAATTTGCCTAAATTGATAAATAAAATTCCAGGAAAAAAGACAAGCACATAAAATAAATTATGTAATTTACATTAAAAAAATCAACTGGAACTCACACATAAATGAATTTTTAAAAAAGGTTTAAATAAAACATGCTAAATATACAATACGTTAAAATGTTCCTCGAAACTGTCCTAGGAACATTTTAACGTATTGTATATCTTAGCGTGTTTTATTTAAACCTTTTTTAAAAATTTATTTATGTGTGAGTTCTAGTTGATTTCTTAAAAGTAAAAAATACATAACACGTTAAAAACTTTTAAAATTTGTAATTTATAATCCAATACCATACAATAAATTTTAAGATTTTTAATAATTAAATAATAAGTTTTAATTTTTACAAATACCTATTATTAATTTATTATCCTATAATAATTATTTAATGAACTAAGTATACCTGAATTGTAGCGTCGGAATAAGTTAAAAGTTATTTTAGCAAATCAAAAGTAATCTATCGTTAATTATCATTAATTAATGAGGTTCAAACCAGTTTTTTTTTTCTAGTAACCTCCTGACCCCATCTTAATGTTGTATTCTCCTACCCCAGGTTGAATATCACTGTTCTAGAGAATACGGTACATCTTTAAAAAAATATTGTGTAAAAAAAGGTACACAGTGCATGTGGAAAAATGTGATTGCTTTCATAACTTCAAAATACAATTTCTAAAAATAAAACACAATTTCGTTTTATCTGATAAATACATATATTTCATCTGATAAATACATAAAGTAATAAAATCAAAATATATAGAAAAACAATTTAGACTTAAAAAGGGGAAAAAAAATTACAAATTCAGGAACAAAAAAAAATTAAATCATTTCATTCAGTTTCGCTGCTTATAATAAATGCATCCGTTAGGGCTCGTTCAATTTCGTCACTTGAACAAAGGTTATCATAAAAAAGAGAAAAATTAACTACATATTAAGGAGAAACCTTTTATTAATTTTTAACATTTATAAGGGATTTTCCCCTTTTTGAACCGTTTTGAAGAAGAAAAAAAACAAAAAAAAAACAAATCCAAGTAAAAAATAACAATTTAACATAACCATTCTTGGCCGTGTTATATCAAAATCATGTGAAAAAAATTTGGTTGCAATAATTGATATAATTATTGACGGTAGAGTAGAATCCCGACAAAGGAATTTAAAGTAAAAAAAGTGAACGAGTAACTCTGCCTGTGGAATTAAGTGACTGTGACAATTACAACCAAAAATACGACTGTCCAACTCCACAACAAACCTTGTCCTAAACTTTTTTTATCTTTGAGGCTGCGTTTATTTTAAAAGTCCTTTGCAGGCAGAGGTAGCGCCATCCAGGTGTGAGAGTGAAAACAATTGGATCATGTATCACCTGCGCCGTGTTTGCATAGCAGAGCAGTGGTTTCCCTAGAAACTGCAACAGCTGAAATTGCCCCTGGATGACTCACTGATGTTTATATGTCCTAAATGCAAATAAATCATGTCTTGCACGTTCTTCCTGGCCTTAATGAGATTGCGAAGGAAACAAATAGTTGATAATTGCTGCTACTGCACACTCTACTGACTCACAGACACCATTATGCTCTAGATGAAGCAGATTTTTTTTTAATTATATTCTCGTCTGGATTTGTGGTTAGCGTTTCATCAACTAAACCAATTGTACATCATCTTAGTTATTTATAGTTAGCCGAATCATAATCGCTGACATTTAAGTTGGTTCAAAAAAGAACATAAAAGTTTCTATACTGTAGGCCTATTAATTTTATTTTTTATTACCCGCCATTGAAAAGAACATGAAATAAAAAAATAGCCTAAATCCAGCGGAATGTTGTCAAGAATCAATTAATTAGCTCGCGCATCTTAATTAGCACGTTACATTTAATTTAAACGCAGCCTATAGCCAGCAAGGCTATTCAGCTGCTGTCCGTATCTCAATTCGAGCTCTCGAGTTGCTAAAATCATCCCTCCTACATACAAGATTATAAAAACTAAAATTGAAATTCACAGCCCTTGTCCTTTCACTGAAAGGCTCAAAGGAGTTTAATTATAAAATAAAAACAAGGCAAGAATCAGCAGTGCATTGAAAACAAAATTTAACATCTACGAATAAATAGTTAAACCAAAAATTCCATTAGTGGACAGACAATATGCTTTCGCATTAATATTGTTTTATACATTGCAAAACAAGAAGTTAAAATATGGAACTTTTTATACATGTTTATGATGATCATTTATTCGAAAGAAGACATAGTTTAATTCGAGCTTTTATGTAAAAACTGAGTTATTTGTCCATTGTTAATAGGCGAAGAGGTAATAATTTTTTTTTGTCAATTGTCACTAAGTGTACTGTACAATTAGTCTACTGTTCTTCGCTTCTTCATCACAACGGGAATAAACAAATGAAATTTTAGACGTTAAGATGCTTTTTTTTTAATTTTTTAAATTTTTTTTTTTCAAGACAAAGCTGGAGGTTTCTGAATTGTTTACTAAAATGATATTTTAAAGAATTATTTTGAACTTAAGTTTCAACCTTACTGTTGGAATGAAGTGTTGATGTGATCGATAGTTGTGATTGAATTACAACTCTGTGCAATAATATAATAAATATAAAGGCTTAATGAAAGCTTTTTCTCCTTTCATTTTTTCCATCATTTTATAAACGCTGTTTCTATCATAAAATTGTCTGCTTGAAATTACTTTTGAACTTTTAACCGAATCCCCCTTTTACCACAGATTGACATTAACAGTTATTTTGTTTTTTTAAAAAACCTGTTTCTCAAATCAGATAATTCTAATTATTTAACCAATTAAAAGTAACCTCTGAGACCGCACCAAGAAATTAGATGACGCAATTACAGAGAGTGATACGCCATAACAGTAAAGCATAACCTTGAGCCATTATTGGACTGTAGCTTTTTTCACTATTTTTTTATTGACCATCAGCTGAGATTATTCAATGAACAAGAATAAAAAGACAAACCGTTTCTATTGATATTGCTTGCAATGACACTTACGAAACTTTTGAAATGAACGCTCATTTGTCGAAAGGAGCTTTAATGAACTGCAACGCGTTCACTTTTTGTTGGATGAACGGATACTTTTTTTTTTTTTTGTGACTTGATGGTTTGATCTTCGATATCACCTAAGTACACTTCGATAAACCCCTCCCACCCATTAAAAATTCCTGGGCACCCTACTGTAAGCACTACATTACATTCAGCGCTTTATTGTCCATGGTTATACAAAAACCAGCATGTAACCCATCAAATTACATATATAAAAAGAAAATCGCATTAATTTTGTTATTTATTTTGAGATGAAAATTAGAATCACTTAATTAAACTTAATATAAAATTCCCTCTACTTTTATATTACTTTCTGTTTTACTAAAAAAATTAGTTTTGAAGTGCATTACAAAAGTGGGTGTGTTGGGCCACTAATAATACGTGACTATACTAATTGGGGACATTGCCAAAAGTTGAAGGTCGTAAAGTGGGCGATTACGTTGTTGGTCTGTATCCTGATGACCTGAAGTGATACCTTGGTAAGTTTTTTTCGTTTTATATCATAGCCTTACAAAACGTATGGCCCATGTTTTACGAACTTCACATAGGTAAAGGTAATATTCTTGAAGATCAAGAATGCTACCTGCGTGAAACAGGAGGGAAGGTTCGAGAACCCCTCGCCTTTATTAATATATTGGAACCATAAGACTCTTCTGGGTGAAGATACTTCCAGTGGCTCACACACCTTCACACAATGTGGGTAGCATCCCACGTGTCTTCAAGAAAAGGACGCTACCTGCCCAAGTACCACCACCTAGCGGTTTCACCAGTTCTCTTCCAAGGAAATCACGGAGTGCCACTCACATTTTCGAAGAAACATATTGCTTCTTAGCTATTTGAAAGTTTCGATAGATATAGCTGAAACTGTAAAATCGCATTATTTCTCTTAATAGCCATTTTCCAATAAAATACTTTTTCTGATACCTTCCATAGTTTATTATAATGCAGCTGCAAGCCTTTACATGAAAAATCACTGTGCAATAGTGGGTCCAGATACCATGACGCTGTAAAGTGGGTAGTCCTACATTAGGTTCATACTACATATTAGGTTACACAAGATCATTTTACAACCTCGACGCATTTAGTTATGGTCGTTGAAACGTTGTTGCTTTTGTTGTGCAACGTCATTTTACAATTCAATAATTCACTGCGCGGAGATTGTACCAACGTTTACGTCTTTTGAGAAAGAAGCCTATGGTGATAGTTCAGGGTTGATACCATGAATGGTGTGGTAGGATGTCAACGCAAGCTGTACACACCTCTTGTTTTCACTGCGTCAGTGACTACATTTTGTATTTCTGGCAGTACCTTATCAAAGCACACTTTACTACTACCAAAACACTCCCAAATGTGATTTGGTGTGGTACCACAGTATACGGAATATTTCACAACGTTACGTTTTTTTGTCGGGTTTTTGTCGTTTGGTCTCTCCCTAATATTGACAGATTTATTCTTACATGGAATGTAATAAACTTCACACTTTTTTTTCCATATTGAATTGGAATTTAGAAGAATTAATCCTTTTTTTTCCTTTTTAATTGGTCATTAACAGAATTATTGCGGCCATATGTAACAATAATGCCAAGAGACCTCGGAGTTTTAGCAACGGTTGGAAAAATCTATCTCTGAAATGGAACAGAAACCAACGATTTCTTACTATTATTTACATTAAGTTTACAATTATTATAGAAATTAATGAACGTAATTCGAATCTTTTTTGATAAACTTAACTGAATAACCATTACTTAAAAGAATGTGGGCGATCTTATTAATTTCTTCGTTTAACAAGTCCTCTGAACTAGAGATTTTGAAAGCGCGAATAACTTGCCATTTTTATCACATTAATTTTAAATGAGATAAAAGGACAAAATGTATTGAAGTTTAAAGTTATTCCAGAAAAAGTAGGATTTTGAAAAACAGAAGTAGACGAAACATTATTATTATTATTATTCGAAATCAAAGCATCAAGGAAAGGGATTTTCTTATTTACCTCTATTTTAATCTTAAACAGTAGATTGGGATGAATGCTTTCCAAAATATGTAATTGCAGTATCCTCCATAGCATAAAAAAGTAGATCGTCCCCATAGGTAGGCACGTCAACCTTCCCCCAACGACATCTTCAGCAAAGTCATCACCATCTCATCCAAAATAGCTGACGATGGGAAACCCATGAATAAACCACTGCTTTGTAAATAAAATTTATCATTAAACATAAATATTGGCGTATCCATAACAGCTTTAATCATTATCATAATTTCAGATTTAGAAACTTTAACATTAATACTCTTTGAAAGATGGTAATTTATGTTTGTCTTTTTTTTCAACCAAATCAAGGAAAATACAGGTAAACAATGAATCTACATCTAAAGAAAAAAAAACAAAACTTATAACCTGATTTTTAAATTATTTTATTAATTGTCTATTAATTCTAAATTATAAAAGAAAGAATGAACTCTAATTAAATTGAGTTTACATTGAGACCAATGGCGATATTAAAACAGTTCGTAAGGTAACCTTACATACCTTATGAGCTACCATTCACATCCTTCTCCTTACGAAGCTTTGCCAGTAATCTCAATTCAGGTATTTTAAAAGCACCATCTTATAACGTATTAGGAAATTGCTTTGAAATAACATTTGTGTTAGCTAAGTTTCTTACAATTTTTCTGTTTTTGTTAAGCACATTTTTTTCCCTACATTAAAAGAAAATAACACCTTGCGTGGAATTAATAAATTAATAACTGACCCATATTGAGATAATCTTCTCTGTTAATGGTTACCCACTTTATCAGAAGTAGTCACAATCAAAGATTCTTCTTTTTTATTTCAATTAGAAGGAATAAATAATAAAAAAAAAATAATCATAAATTTTCGGGTCTACAATAACATACATTTGAAAAGGCATCTGTTACCGAAGACCAGAAATATTAACATGTGCATTTTGTTAGTTTTTATTTATTAAAGTTCTATGTATTTCTAAAACCAACTTCAGATCGATTTAATAATATTTGTTTTGGTATTTTATCGTATCTGCCCGCTTCACTGTGGTCTTAATTGTGATTTTTTTTCCGTCCCCCTCATAATTGTGAATTTGTTGGTTAGTGTAATGGTTTTATATTTTATAATGGAAGATGGAAAACGTTTAAGCGTTATTTAAAAGGAAAAAAAAAATGAAAGAAAGTAATGTAATTTTTTTAATGAAGAAGACTTATGAAAATATACTTTAGCATTTTTTATTTTATTAATTAGTAAAAATAATCACTGTTGCATTGGTTTTTCCTTAATGTGAATTTCTAATTCCAGACAGGACATATAAATAATGAATTACCTGAGCACACCTTTGATTCCCAATTAAAAATCCATCGTTGACTGCAACCATATCATTTGCAACCTCTTAACAAAGAGTGGCTCCACGGAATACTAATTGCAAAGCAGGGTTAAAACTTAATAATCCCTATAAAGCCTACAGTCAAATGTTGTCTTGATTATATGAGTAGAACTACGGGGGATGGGAGGGGAAAAAACAGCATGTTTCTATTGAATGGTTATCTGACAGATAAAAGGATCGTAAAAAATTTCGCCAGGGGATTTCAGGTCCCCCGATCTCATGAAGAGGAATTTAATTGCCAGTCAAAGTTATGTTGGTTTAAAACTATAAAGTTGTACCTTTAAATTTAGCGTTGCTAAAGGTTTATTGCTACCTTTTAAAACGTTTTGGATGCTTCTAATAAATCAGCTGCTGTTTGTCAAGTGCTTAACGGTTAAGGAAGTAAAAAGAATAAAAAAAAAAAACTTAGTATGGTTTTTATTGATTTAATTGACGTATTTAAAGAAAAAGTAGGTGTTGAGTCTCCAGTTTAAGCGCATAGTGAAACCAGACAAGGTTTCTGGCTTGTCTATGTTTGCGAAAGAAGAGTTCTGTCAATGTAATCTCTTACTTCGTAGGTCGATATTATTGGTAATAATTCGAGTAGCTTACAGGATATCAGTATCTGATAATGTCCGTATTTGATTTCAACCAGTGTTAAGTAATTACAAGAAAATAAAAATAAAATTTTCTGCTGTTTGATAAATACAGTAAAACCTCGTTAAGTCGTCACCCGGATAAGTCGTCACTCCGCTTAAGTCGTCGTTTTCCTTTGGTCACGACAAGGTCTCATAGACAATAATGTAAAATAACCCTCTTTTACTCGTCACCAAATTTAATTCTACTCCGGATAACTCGTCACCCTCAAAAATGGCGAAAAGCATCTTTATTCTCAATTTTGCCTGCTATCTTTTCAGTCCCGCCCCTTCACTCTAAGAAAGCCTAGCCTTTACGGGGAATTTTCACTTGGGAAATTCACTTGGGAAATTACACACTTCTCGCTGCGACTCTTGTCAAGAGTAGACGTTTTTCTTGACCGCTACTGAGTGTGATTTCATTTCATAGCGAGTAAGCCCCCAAAATTTAAAAGCGATCGAAATTGTTTTTCTTCCTCCAAATGTAACTGCACTTCTTCAGCCTTTAGATCAAGGGACAATTCTTGACTTTAAACGAAAGTACAAAAAAATGCTTGTAAAGAACATGATAAAAGCATTGGATAGGAACGAAAAGCTAGAAGTTTCGGTTTTAGATACGATTAACTATGTGCACAAAAGTTGGAGTTCCATTTCATTACAAAGTGTTTCGAATTGTTTCCGACATGCAGGGTTCATAGCAAACGCAGGATCAGAAGAAATCCTCAGCGAAGACATCATCGACCCAGAACCATTAGAGACTTTGCTGCAAATCGCAAATGAAAAAGGGTGCAGCGTCAATGACATTAATGCGTTTATCAACATTGATAACGACATCGCAATCTGCTCACAAGCGACTGTAAAAGCTTTGACATCTGAATTTTTGGAAGAAAATCAAAACAGTTCAAGTGAGGATAGCGATGTCGAGAATATAGATCAAACCCCACCTAATAAGATAGAAACAATCGAAGCCCTGGAGAAAGTTTGACAGTACTTAACATCCATTCAAGGTACAACAGACGAAGAATTTAAAGCCTTAAGTATATTAGAAAAGAAAGTTTTTTTCAGTAATCAGCACCTTCATCAATCAACACTGTTGGATTATTTTAATGCCAGTAAAAGAAAAGAAAATATGGTAAGTATAAAATATGTTTGTTTTTTTTTTATTTTCCACTCATTCATTTGCATGTATAGATTTCTGAAAATCTTATTTTTCTCACCGAATCCTACAGCAATTCATAAAAATATTGTATTTCAGTTTTTTTTTTTGTTTTTTTTTCAAAAATGCCCACTCCGCTTAAGTCGTCAAAAATGTTCGGTCCCTTGAGTGAGAACTTAACGAGGTTTAACTGTATATCGTTACGGCCCTTCAACACTGAAATTTGTCGCAACTGCTTTATTAGAGTAAAACTCTATTATATTTTAGAAATCAGAAAAATACAAAGATATGAACTCATTATTATATAAGTGGTCAGGCAGGAATATTGGGATCAACAATGTCTTCACAGCGTGGAGACAATAGAAAAGAAAAAAATGATAGACTGTGCTTAATTTTTGGGAATGAAATGAAAATTACATGAAATCTCAGCAATCGTAGCGTCATGTAATGAGTATTAAGAAAGTTAAACTTCATTGTTTTCAACGAGCTTTGCAGTAATAAGCATCTATTTTCTACGATTGCATTAATTTGAAATGGAGGTGAATCGTTTCATTTATCCTTATTTCGGAATATAATAAAATGGGAAACATCAACAGTTGTTGTGATATAAATAACAAACTTCGATAAACTCCTATTACAATCTACATTTAATCACTATATTTCGTTTTCTTTAAGCAAGAAAACTTCTTCAGGTGATGGAGGACAGGAAAAGTTATCCCTCTTCCTCAAAAATTCGTTTTACATTTAGAATTTCATCTGTAACAAACTGTAACAATTCGTAGACATAATGTCTATGAATACAACAAGTAATAATCTTTAAACAATTTTTAGACATACTGTCCATGGTTACAACAATTTCTTTTAAAACAATTTTAGAGTCATTGACCATTATAAATTTCTCGAATATTAAAACTATTTGTAGAGATATTGTCCGTGATTACAATAAATAATAATCTTTCAAAACAATTGTAGACATATTGTCCGTGATTATAACAAGTAACAATCTTTCAAAAAACAATTTTGGAGTCATTGACAATTATAAAAATTTCTCTGTATTTTTTAATACATTTTTTAAACTTACTAAAAGTGAATTCATTTACTTTTAAGAATTTATCTTTATTTAAGCATGGAAAATTGTTAATAATGCATGATTCTATCATGAGCCTTTTTTTTCTCATCAATAATATGAAATAAAATTTCATATTAACTAACTGATCTGGATTATGATGGTTATTTTTGCAATGATCAGCCCAGTTAGATATACCAGTTTTATCATTATTAAATATTCTAACATTTTCTAAAATATGCTCTTTTAAAGTCCTCCCAGTGCTTCCATAATATTAATATGAAATTCTAAAAATTGTTTAAAGATCGTTACTTGTGATATTCACGGACAGTGTAGTCTACGAATTGTTACAGTATGTTACATATGAAATTCTAAATGTAAAACGAATTTTTGAGGAAGAGGGATAACTTTTCCTGTCCTCCATCACCTGAAGAAGTTTTCTTGCTTAAAGAAAACGAAATTTAATGATTAAATATAGATTGTAATAGGAGTTTACCGTAGTTCTTGTGATACGTATTTTTCTTTTAATGGCTAATTTTCCAAATAATAATAATAATAAGTAACGTTAATCACTTTTTCTTTTAAAATTTGATATAGTCTACACGAGATATACAAAATATCTCTGAAAATAATAATCAGCAGTATGTCCTTTTAGTGGTGAATGTTTCCATATTACCAACAGAAATTACTGTAATACTGAGAAACAATAATGATCGAGCTGTAAGTATTCCATTTTTGCTGTAAGACCAGTACCTGACCAAACGGTGTTAATAGATCCTTTCAATTGTCTCTATCAGATACTTGATATCCGGTCCACTTTCTTTTCTCTCTTTATGGCCATATTCCTTAGCTCTTTTTGTTGTCCCCCCTCCAGACTAATTTCTGTAATGGAGTCTTTGCCGTCAAAGTTGTCCATAAAATATTTACCACTGGGGGTCGATGCTGTCGACAGAAAGAAAATCATGACCGGAAAAACAGCCACGGGCCACAAGCCACCAGTCGCCAATTGTAGAGAACCGAAGCCAAATCGTGGACAGAATTTTAATATCTCGATTTATTTTTTTTGGTAGCGAATGGGTTTTAATAATTTATTCAATTTTCTAGAATGTTTGATTTGTTCTTTGCGAAGGGAACCCATGTATCATGTGACATCCTTCACAATCCCATGATACTGAAACTTGTTCGACCGAATGAAGATAACATGGATCTCTGAATGGATTCAACAATGTTGCGTTCACCAAATTCGTGAACATATTACCACACTTAAAAGCCTGCGACTTACGCAACAAAGACTATGTTGGAAGACCAACCTGAAATACTAATTTTAGTATCCAAGTCTTTAGTTATACTAATGACTTGGATACTAAAATTTAACATTTCTATGTAATTAGGGTTTGTTTTTCATGGTAAAAGTTCATTTCCGGATACTTGTCTTATTACTTTGGACCTACAGGATCCAAAACTATCATAAAATCGAGAGGGCTATTACATAGTAACACATACCTTTCATTAAAATTTCAGCTGTTTAAGATATTTTAAGTATTTTTTGAAAGTATCGAATGCTTCTAACGAAATAACGAGTTTGAAAGTTTTTGGTTTTTTGTTCCTTAGCTGTTATTATCAAAATCACTAGTGATCTTTCTTGTAATAACCTAAACGTATTTCTTAAATTAGAGCTTCCTAGTTTTTGAGTTCTCATAACAACCGGATATTTGAATTTCGATTTAAAATTGCATTTGGTTTTTTTTTTCTTTTCACAAGCCTTTCTTTTTCACCGATGGGTATTACTAGTACAGTAGTTATACTAAATTTATAATAGCCTAACTTCAGGTAATTACGTACTTCGCGGGTATAAATAGGGCAACCCACTCCCCCCAAGTTCTCAAAATATATAGATTACTCATATTTCTTTCTTTCTTGCTTTTTTTTTTTTTTTTTTTAAAGTGAAATAGCAAGATTTGAAGGAATCTTGCCCCCACCGTCCTCCGAAATTTTGCAAATGATGGTTTTATTTTTTTTAATAAAATGCTGCAGGTTTTCCACAGTGCCCTTCATAACTATTGTGCTACTGTGATTCAAATTAATCAATTAAATAATTAACTTGCAAGAGTGAAATTAACATTTAAAAGAATTTAACCACGATAGAAGTTTAAAATGAATATAATAACAGAGTGAGTTTAATGTTTAATTTCAATATTCTAAAATGAATGGACGTCCATATTGAAAATAAATTCCAAATATATTTATTAACAAGATTCTGGACAAATAATAATAATTATGAATAAAATCTGGTAACCCATAAAATATATATGGAACTTAACATCTAAAAGTATTAACTCTTAGTAATGGAATTTAAATTTGAAAATTCAATTCAAATATTTACCCATGCACAAGATTATACAAAAACATCTTTTCTTTCTTGCCTAGAAATATTTGATCTATTAACTAAATTCTCAAAGTATTATTCACATCTACACTAGCATGGAGTTTAACACTTGTTCTATTGGACTCAGTTAAAAAATACTATCATAGAAAAATGACTTTACATTTTAACATTAGCATCGGAAACAATTCCGTTAACGTAATCACAAAAGTCTCTTAAGTGATAATTACAATGCTTTAAACTGAAACATAAAATATCAATTTATGTTTGCTGAGTTTCGAACACAGTTCGTTCGAATCCCTAAAATTGTCCTAACACGTTGAATCTACGTCGAATCTTCTGTTCGATGCCTATCGATTATGAAGGTAACATAATACTCTCCTACCTTAACTTGAAGATTAAACTTGAAGACTTTCATTTGCCCATGGAAGATGAAAGATGAATTCCACACGAATTATTCGCCAGGTCGATATTCCAAATATCTACATTTGACCGCAAATGTGACTCGTGATATTCGACGGTCTTTCACATACAACCATTCCTAACTGCACAATAATTTTCCTTCTTGGAAATTATAGAGATGAAGAAATTGCCTGATTGGTATCAGATCCCAAACTAACTCTCTGAGTAACGTAAAAGGCCTCCTTGGGTTGCTCAAGCCTAATACTCGTAAGCCTCGGACCAAAGAAAAAGATCTAAAGAAATTGAACAGAATAATTAAAATCTAATAACAAAAACAATCACGATTTTAAATCCGAAAATACCTCGATTTCATCTGACAAAAATCTTACGGATATATTATCCATCTTTTCTCGTAGAAACAACCAAATACAGATCTCCATGTCAAGCTGTCTTCAACCATCAACGTATAACATTCCTTTTAAGAGAACATATCCCGAGCTTCGCAACAGTACCTGGGCGCCAACTGGCGAGTTTTATTAATATTACAACGCTGTTACTAAAGCTCTCAGGCATTACAGCAAATAACAAATCTTTTAAATAATAAAACATTACAGAAATGGGGGAAATAAAACAAAATAAAAGATTTATACATTAATAGCTTCCACAACTATTGCCATGTGTCTGAGAAAAACTGAAAACCATTGTCATACATCTTACTGTTATATACTTAATTGAGGAGCTACCAATGCAGCATTTTCTGTTGTAAGTGTAGAAGGCCTACATGCTATCAAAGTTAAAGAACTGCTGACCTGCAATGCAATATTTTGCGGAAGTAAAATAATTCTCAATAAAAGTAGTAGTATTGGGTTGACCAAAAGTTCGTTCGTGTTTATTATGTAAGTTGGCTCTAGTAGCTCTTAGTTGTCTTTAATGTCATTCGACATCATTTTGTGACAGCTGGCATATCATAGTGCATTTAAAACGAAACTGTTCAAAATTGGTGAATTTTGTGTCGCCAATTTAATATTGAGGATGGAAGACAATAAACACTCAAGATTGCATGTCTTTTTTATGACTAGACAAAAACTGTTACAGCTTGCTGGGAAATTCTGATTCATCCGCCTTATTCACCTGACATTGCACCTCGGGATTTCCATTGATTTCGGTCTTTACGAAATTCTCTTAATGGAAAAAATTCCCTGGAACATACCAAAGGCATCCAGAACATTTTTTTGTTCAAAAAGCTTTTGGGAAGATGGAATTACGAAGTTGCCAGAAAGATGGCAGAAGGTAGTGGAATTGAAGACATTGTTCAATAAAATTCTTGGTGAAAATGAAAAATGTGTCTTATTTTTACTTAAAAACTGAACGAAATTTTTGGCCAGCCCAATACTTGTAATCTATGTAAGCGAAGTGATGACTTTGATGAAAATAAAATTAGACTACTTATGTAGTCCTAATACATGGATTTGGTAACTTCTATCATTGACACAGAAGGTGTCTTGTTATGGAGTGGACTTCATCAGGCCGCAATCAAAACAGCGCTGAATATTTGTACGCCATTAAAATATTCCCGATATACGTATCCTGAAAGCTACGTATTTAATTCTAAAATAGTAAACATCAATTTTCTACGAACGTATCTACGAGGGTAGATACAATGATAACTAGAGGGTAAAGGAAAATAGCTGTTCTTTCAGCAAAAAATAAGTTTCAAGACATGTTTTTAAGGAACCATGTCATTAAGCGAAGTATGATTGTATCGAATTACAAATATTTGGGTGACTTTATCATCTTAATATTCAAAAATGAATGTTTCTTTTGTTTGTTTATCCCGTATGCGTTCCTATACCAGTCATCATTTTGCAATGAAACTTTGGTGAGTATTTGTGCGCACGCCCGCGAAGGTTTCTGAATTAATAGAACCATTTTACAATAGCTTGTGCGCGAGTTGTTTCAACAAATGAGTGTATTTCCGGTTTCAACGTTTGCAGTTTCCGGTGTGACTCGCATTTGCAATGACCATCAACAAAGCACAGGGACAATCGCTACAAGTGTGTGGACTAAATTTGGAAAATCCATGCTTCACACATATACAGCCGTATGGGGCCTGCCCACGCGTCGGAAAACCTTCTGATTTATTCGTGTATGTACCAGAGGGAAAAACAAAAAATATTGTATAT
Source organism: Thereuonema tuberculata (assembly GCA_023159025.1). Classification (NCBI taxonomy): domain Eukaryota; kingdom Metazoa; phylum Arthropoda; class Chilopoda; order Scutigeromorpha; family Scutigeridae; genus Thereuonema; species Thereuonema tuberculata. The sequence goes on from JAFIDM010012231.1 coordinate 108,796,698, forward strand.
CCAAAAGCACATCAATAAACAGAATTAAAATACAAACACTTTCTTTCTTTGAGTGGCATTGCAACGCATGCCGGCTTCAGCTGGTTTATAATATACTGTAATCCTTTACTACTGTTTTGTACGTATCTACTAAAATCACATATGAATTTGAAATAGTCTGTAAATGGCTTCACTAAGTTTTATGAAAGGGCGCAGGTTCTCTAACCCTGCCCTAACAGATAAATGCAGGTTTCACGGAGGTTTTTTTTTTTTTTTTTTTAGTTTTACATTCAATAGCTATGTATGATTTTTTCGCTTTCTTTCTTATGTTTTTTAACGATTTTTTCGTTCTTTGTTCTCGATGTCAGGGTTTGAAATTCTTATTTCCTTTTCATTATTATTATTTTTTTTTACCTAATTGTAGTCGTTTAGGTCAGCCATCAAATTTTTAATTTATCTGAAAAATCTTTGTGAACTGTTCCTGTGGAATTATCTGTTGTGTGAACCACACTGCATTTTTAATGGACTCTTGTTCTCTTGTTTTGTGGTTGTCTGAGCCCGGGAGCAAAGACAACCCCTACTGGGTCCTCCATTTGGTTAATGGTCCCAGTCCCCTGATGAGCAGGTGCGATAATTTACACTCCGTGCCACAGGTTCATTAATCCGCCACAGTCCTATTGATTTTTATGAGAATAGATTTTGATTTATTTCTCGATTTGTAGCCCAAGAGACGCTGCTCTTGTCTTTGCCATGGGAAATACAAAGCAGGCCAACTACTTGTATCCTACACCCTCTTCCACCTTCCACCCCTCCTCCCAATTTCTCATCATCTCATTGTTACCTTGAAATATAAAATATTACATTTGGTTTACGGTTGAAGTTTCATTTTCGCCAACCGTAAATTTAGCGTCTTCAAAACTTATTTCTCACCAATTAATTATCTTTTTTTTTTTTTTTTTATCATTTCACATTCATAAATCAAAGAGAGATCAAAGCTCAGACTATCTTTAGAATAGATACACATATGGACACGAATTAAAATAATCTCTTCACTATTATGTAAATCCTGTAATTTGTGTGTGAAATTGTTTTTGGAGAAATTTCTAAAGCATTTGAAATGAAAACTAACATATATTTGAAAAATAAGTTTTCATCAGCAAAAAAAAAACAAAAAAAAATATTGATTTTCAAACAAAATTTTATTTTTATGAAATAAAAATAAAATTCTGTTTGAAAATCAAGTTGTTTTTTTTTTCGCATACTTCATGGGGAGAGAGGTTTGTAACTGCCTTCCTTTTTGTGGGGGTTGAGCGATATGTATATCGTTGTTTAAATTAAGCGATGAAGTAAATGAACACGTAGTCATTTTCTATTAAACCTATAAAAATTTATTTACATTTGAAACACTTTTGCATGTTATTTAGATTAATATTTCTCATTCGCCTGCATTAATACTCTTGCATTCAAAGCAATATATCAGATTTTGTTAGATCGTAGATTGATCACTAGAAGTTTGTTTTTAGTTTTTATTTTTTTCAATTTTTTTCACATAGGTCGCCTTATATATAGCAGCAAATGGTACTTGCATTTGATAGGGGCCAATTTTCAAGCAAAAACAAAGAGGTAATAGTATTTTTTTTTTTTTTTACTAAGTCTATGGTTTTTACTCCACTTAGTTTGTCTTTATTTTTTTTGTCTTCCTCTACCAATTTATTTACAAAAATAAAACTGTGGGAAAAAAACAATATGAAAGAACCTCTTCTTGGGCTTATTCTGGAAACAATTATGAATTTTATATTATTTATTTTTGTTCAAATGCCTTTAAATTATGTTATGAAAAAAAAAATGTAAAAGAAGGCTGAAACTTGCCAAATTCTTTCCCTCCTTCTCCCACCGACCCCTTGATTTTTAATATCCTTCACCTCCGATGTAATTTCTCTCCGGTGCTGGGGCGATTACTCATCGGCCCGTGCAGGTCGGCGAAAAATTTTATTCTCTAATGGTTGCGCAGTTGGCTAACGAGGCTGGCCTTAATTAAAGAGAAAATGGTCTGGGGGGCCCATATTGAGAGACTCGTGCAGCTGCTCCGATTGATCGTTATGGATTGCAACCTAAGTCGAGGCTCATCAATTTCGCAATGATTCACGCCCTTCACGCTTTGAATCGAGTCCAGAAACAAAGATCGAACTTTTCATTATTGCTCAACATTGTGATGGATCTGGATGGGAGATGCGATCTGGCAGATGCACTGCCTACGCTCCTACAAACGGGATTCTCTCGACTTACTGCGCAAAAATCCCTCCCAGCAAATTGCTGTAATCCGATAATCCGCTGTATCTTTGGGATTGCCTGTTCATTTTCCGATGTCGCATTTGTTTGGATACGGCGAGAATTCAAAAGAAAAGCTATCCAACTTATGAGGGGGAGGATTGGAAGATCCCCTAAACGAATGTTGATTTTTTTTATTTATTTATTTTTGTATTAATTCCAATAGGGTTTATCATTGGAAATTAATTAGTGGATTAATAGAATGGTTGAATTAAATTAGTAAACGATTTCTTTTTTCTATCTATCTTCTAACGATTTCTTTTTTCTTTAGTTTAAGAAAGAAAGAAGGGAAATACAAGATTGAAAACTCAAGATAGCTAAGCTGCAATTAGGGAACTTAAAAATCGCCTTTGCATTAAAATGTAAGAAGACTTTTAAAATTGACGAATCTACGGATATGTAAACATTCAGGATGGAATTTTTAATCGCCTGCTTTGTCGTAAAATAATAAATTAAAAAAAAAAAAATCTGTTTTGAAAATTAGTTAACGTTTGATTAATTTCTATAAATTATTCATTAGGAACATTGAAATTGCAACACTTAAAGGATTGTGTTTTCTTTTGGAAGGAGGCCGCTTCGTGTGCGATAGTGGTTTATCACTTTTGCACTATCTCAGCATCTCTCTCTGATGAGTGAGTCTGGCTGACGACAAAAAAAGGACAAAACTGTCGTCCCAGGCTCTCACCGATGAAAGCTCAGATATTTTTATATGCTGTTATTTCTTTACATTTTTATACTTAAAGGATTTGTCCGATTCAGAGTAGCCTAAATGCAGTATCTAATCGATGGTAGTGTACGAATGAGTAAATTCCGGAGCAGATCTTTGCATCTTTATTCCTTTTAACTTAGCTCATGGTGTATCCATATTGAGATGAACAACAGCTGTCACGATAGATATCTTGCCGTGTGGGGTTTCCTTATACAGTAGAACTTCATTGTAACCTATTAATAGGGGCTGAAGGTTGTCCGTTTCAATGAAAGTCCGGTTTATAACAAATAATTCTTATAGGGGTGTCATGCAGCAGGGTGTACATCAATGAAAGAACAATAGTTAGCTATAAAAAGTGTTTATTTTATATCAAATAAAAAGCAGCCTTCAACGTAATAGGTTGAATTCAAAAAGATGTGTACATATACACTGCATTAATCTTTAGAACAAGAAGGTCCTTGTTCATGTTGATTGCTTATACATTCATTGGTTTGGAAAAATAATTTATTTTCTGCTGCTTATTTCTTCAGTTAATAACTGACGGAGGTAAGTGTTCATAATATGCAAACACACTTTCATTTGCCGATTGTTCAACATATTGAATAACAAAATTTAAATGGTCTTTCACTTCACTCACCATAATTGTAGGCTGAGTAGTGTCTCCTACCTCTTCTTCCTCGTCCTCCGAAGATTCTGCTTCTTCAGAGTCGTGAGCGCATCCATGTTTACGCAAAACAACACAACGATTGATGTTTAATCGCTTGCTTGGAAATGTAAAACTCATCAGATAAAAATAAGCATCCTTTATTATTACTACACTTTTTTTAAAACTGTCCGTGATAAGCGACGTCCGTTATAATAGGTTCCGTTATAATGAGGTTCTACTGTACGTCAGTTCTACTGTTATTGGATTGTGAGGATTAGCCGACTCCTAATCATAACCCATACATGTTTGTCGTGGTTTAGATCTAGTTACTGGGCTTGCAATCTACTTTACATTATTTATAAAGATACATTTTTGTTTTGTTTTGTTTTTAATGTTGCGTATGGCCTCAATCATTATCATGGCGGAAATTCATCCATCTTTGACAAACTTAAAAATAATCATATGAGCAACGAATTATTTAGCAGTCGTTATTCCTTTTTTATTCTCCCATTGACGTTTTTCTGTTTTGCAAAGGTTGCGGAGATGTAGCCAATCTTGCAACAATCGTTCTAGGTAAATCCATTCTCAGATCTCAGAACTTCAGTAGAAGCGAGACTTATCAATTTAAAATAAAATAAATGCTATTTGCCCTTCTACTGCTGTTGTTTCTTTTCAGTGGTATTGTGGCTAAGTACTCCGAACTGTCTTCGAGCAGAGGACGACTTCTGGAAACGATTGGCAAGAATCCGAATGTAAAATACACCTAGGGAAGACTAGTAGAACAATTTTCTTCATTAAACCTTTTTTTTTTTCATTGCCAGTTCATTCATGTAACTTTCGGCTTTTTGTCCTGAATTCTTACAGTTTTCTTTAAGGTTTTACATTTCGGTTCATTAATCAGTAAAGTTTAAAAGAGAATGGGCAAACTGTAAGGGAAATTGCCCCACCCTGTATAGTGATGAGATATATACCTATAGAAAGATCTCCTTACATAGAACATATGTTATTATTACGACTCGTCTCAATTATTAGTCTGTTCGGAGATATATACGTCAAGATATGACTTTTCTTGTTGACATCTTGTTGACATTAATTAATTATCATTTAATATTTATTCTCAGTAACAGTAAATATTATCCCACCCAAAACACTTCGTGTAAAATAAGTTGCCAAGACTCACATGCTCATAATGCTTTCACTGTTAAAAAGATATGAGATCTCATGTAGAGCCAAGCCCC
>JAFIDM010012231.1:108801607-108812332 GCA_023159025.1 Thereuonema tuberculata
TGAAATAGTTCCATGAAACGGCCAAGCCATGCTTTTTGACCAAGATATAGGGTTTTTAGAGTTAGGGCTTGTAGAGTTAGGCCTCGTAGAGTTAGGGGCTTGGCTCTACATGAGATCTCATATCTTTTTAACAGTGAAAGCATTATGAGAATGTAAGTCTTGGCAACTTATTTTACACGAAGTGTTTTGGGTGGGATTTCATTTCTTTTTGTAGGATGAGATCTGATAACTTTTTAACAGTGAAAGCGTTATGAGCATGCGAGTCTTGGCAACCCCTTATTTTACATGAAATGTTTTGGGTGGGATTTCATTTCTTTTTGTAAGATGAGATCTGATAACTTTTTAACAGTGAAAGCGTTATGAGCAAGGTGAGTCTTGGCAACTTATTTTACATGAAATGTTTTGGGTGGGATTATCTATTACAACTAAATTTAGTTTTAAGATTATTTAGAAAATGGATTTTTTTTCAATACCCTACTTTTCTGTTTTTCTATTGGTCAACTTGTATATACAAGCTGTTTGCACTTTTGTAAGAAATCACATTATTACACAGCATTATTTAGGCCGAAGCATTGAGGGTACGACGTATTTCAGATCTTAATAAAATCCAAAGTATAAAAGCTAGATAAATGAAACTTAGCGTATTTCATTAGTATGGTAACTGCATCTTATCCTGAAAATTTGAGCTCTCTAGTATTATCCAGGCCGAAGCTATGAGGGTTCGATAATACATAACCAGACCTCCCTTTTATGAGGGGTTGGAATGTGAAAGTTTTCTTAATTTTGTTGTTGTTTGTGTGCTAATCCTAACCTGCATACCAAATTTCAGCTTTCTAGGACTTCAGGAAGTACCCTAGAGGTTTTGATGATCATGAGTCAGTCAGTCAGTCAGTCAGTGAGTGACGGAATCGACGTATTTTAGATATTAATAAAATCCAAAGTATAAACGCTAAATAAATGAAACTTAGCGTATTTCAATAGTCTGGTAACTGCATCATATCCTGAAAATTTGAGCTCTCTAGTATTATCTAGGCCGAAGCTATGAGGGTTCGAAAATACGACGAAACACTTCCAGAAAAGGTACGTAGTGCCCTTCCTGCCTTCGGCTCGTCTTGGCGGGGGCACTGCCGTGCCCCCACATTTTCATTTATTGCATGTAAATAATTATTATTTACTTGAAATAAATGAAAATAATAATTATTAATTACATATAATACTTATTAACAGTGTGATTGATTGATTGTGGTGAATAAGGGTGGCAGGGAAGCCAACCGCCTACAGCCAAGCACCCCTCCGCCTGTAGGTTTCCTTACCACCACATTCACCTCAATCAATCACTTAAACGTCATATTTAGACTATATAACTCCGAACGGACTAATAATTGAGACAAGTCGTAATAATAAAAAATATTCTATTGATGGAGATCTTTCCTATATATCTTATCGCTTTACAGTTGTGGGGCAGATCTGCTCATTCGCCTTTCAAGTGAACCGTACTCTCTATACAAACAAATTACATAAATGAAGAAGAACAGAAAAATATATTAAGATGAAAACATACACATCAGAAATCCGTCAGTTTTCTCTTTATTAAACCTACCGTGTTTAATAACTCATCACTTTACATTATGAACTTTTCACCTCATTGGCATCCGAGAAAGCTCTCAGAATCCATTTGTGACATTTAGGAAAATAGCAAACTCTTGTTAGATATATCATTGCGTGTGTGTATTTTAATCTTAATATCCTTTTCTGTTCTTCATTTATACAATGTTCTCTCGATATCTTGAACTTCGATATCTCGAAAACCTTGATATGTCGAAAAATTATTTTTCCCCTTGATATTACATATTCATGTAATCTCGATCTTGTTATCTCGAAAACTCGCTATCTCGAATTTTTTTTAGCGTCCTTCGACTTCGAGATATCAAGTACTGAAATTTGTTTGTACTAAGAGTATGGTTTGTAATATAACGTACATTTCTAGATTTTTCATATTCCCCGATTTTATATTTGCCCGCAGTAAATTTGTGGAATTTGTAAGTTTGAAAATTTAAATAATATCTTTCCATAAAATGTCATGCCAAGTTTAAAAAGATCCGTTCAGTGGTTCAGAACTTATAAACTTCCTCTTAGCTTAGAAATTTAAAAAAAATAAATAAATAAAAGAGCAAATTAACAAAACAAAACTGGGTTTAGTACATTTATAATATATATATATATATATTAATTCAAAAATTATATATTTATTCAAAAATTAATAAAGATTCTTTATCGATTATTCGGATGCCATTGATACTCCTAAACTAATGCATGGAGAGTTGTAAAATTTTTAAGGAAATGAAAAATGAAGTTATTTATTTCAGTAGGCCAATATTTTGCAGTACTTGAGTACAGTAGAGAACGTGTCTACGGATAGCAGTGGTGTCCGGAAAAGAATCTTAGTAAAAATTAATTACTATTAATTAACTAACAAATCACTCTTAGCTTTAACTGAATGTTGACTTAATTAATGTTAATATTTATAATTACTACTTATTATATAATAACATTGTTGTATTAGTAAACAATGATTGTAGGGTCTGAACTCCAAAAACCCAGAAATAGTGAAACTACCAAATTTACATTTTAAATAATTTTACGTTTAGTTCAGTAATGGAATGAAACTTATCTGCAATCTTTCGTTCAGTTTTAGAACTATTCAACAGGTGCCCAAATCGTGTTTATAAAGGGAGCCACCCGTATCCGGAGTCGTCGGCAAAATCTGCCCATAGAAAACTATGTTAAAACACCCACTTCTCAATTCAATTTTAACTTTATTTCTTAAATATCATCAATAAATAAATTACATGCATTTTTATTCTATTCATTTTTATTCTATTGCTATCTACTTTAGCGATTTTATGTTTTACTCAAAGAAGTAGTTTATCAAAATAATTTATTTTTAGGTATGATAATACCGATTAGATGGAAACAATGATTCTTTGAACACAATGAAATCTAAAGAATATTTTTTTTGTAGTTATATTTCTTTTATTATTTTAAATCTGAAGTCTTATTTCTGCGTAGCTTTTAATTAATATTTTAACAATTCTGCATCATATTTTATAATTAAAGTATTACAAAAATGAAGAAATTATTATTATTATTTTATTGTTATCATCCCAGATAATTTTTTTAATTATAAAATCATTTAATTTTAACGAAAGGACAGACAAATTACAAAGAATGTCGTAATAAATAAAGTTAGAAAGTGTGGTTTATTAAGTATCTTAATAAGTTAGTTTTTTAGCAATCATAAAGCCACAGCTCAAAAGTATAAGGTTTATCACAATTTGTTGACACATTTGAAATTTCCAGGGAATACCGGAAGTTTTTTTGTTTTTTTTTCAGAAGTCATAAAACATTAAGTAACAACATAAAAACTCATATGGACCTGTCGCTGTAAAGTATCGGGTCCAGGACTACTCCGGATCCAGGACGACTAGAATCCTGTAACTTGAAATTTGAACTAAGACCCTTACCAAGAACAATTGTATCAAATTTCATCAAAATCTGAAATTCGTATTTTTTCTGTGTGAATTGGCATGGAATGACCCATACATTAAAAACTTTAACGCACCAAGAAGCAGTAATCGAAATGGAATGACGCATAGACAATGAGAATGATGATGCGAATAACTAATTATAGTCTAATATCAGAGAAATGGGCCGTTTATTCAGGCAAAATACTACAGCTAAACTTTAGTAATGTGTCCTATCGCCCCTAGCGTACATATACGCGGCAATATGGCTTAGTATGGAGTCAGTCATAAAGATGTCTAATTATCCAGCGGAGTATTCTTCCATAGCTGTCGTAATTGCCGCTCCAGATCGCTCAGATCCTTATCCCAGCTGGTTTCACACATGCTCAATGACCGACAAGTTCGTAGACCTGCGGGCCAAGGACGGTTATCGAAGCACAGAGGCAGTCCAGGGAAATTCGCGTTGTACGTGGGCAGTTATTTTGTTGGAAAATGGACCACTGTAGCCGGTCGACAAGAGAAGCACGAGAAGCTGCAGAATCTTCTGATTGTACCCCTGCGCGGTCAATGATCACTACCAGCGGAGACAGAGAATTGTAAGCCTTCTCTTAAAACCATCAGGACCAGTCCTGGCGGTTTTGTGGGCTGCCCAGTGTTTCTCCATACTCAAGTATCCGTGTCCAGACAAAAACCTGTATTCGTCACTAAACATGATTCTTTGCAGTGTACAACCTTCCATGCCACTCGCTCACTACACCACTTCAAATGAAGCCGCCGATGGTAGGGTGTTAAAAGAAGCGGCGTTAAGGGGCCGAGAATACGAGTTCTGCAAGTCGTCTCGCGATCGTGCAAGTAGACTCGGGGATTTCTAGTAATGCCGTTATATATTTCTCGATGATGGACTAGGACACCCTTGGATCAGTTTGCACCTGTCGGGCGATGACACGATTCTCTCTTCTGATTGTCTGCCTAGTCTCCTTGCGCGTTTGTTCTCTCATTTCTCAACTGGTTTTAACACTGTCGCACAGTATAGGCCGCCAATTCGATGGTACGACCAGCCTGCCTCCCGCAGTCCAACGATACGACCTATTCCAAACCCTTGTCAGTTCTTCAAAACTGCGTCGAATGCGTTATCGAGGCAAACAGAGGACTCAGCGACCTGCACTGCACAAGCACACTGATTATAAAGTGCACTGCGGACATAAGACCACAGCCGTAAAACGATACTAAAGCCTGGGTAGGTATTCTCAGCATACAATCGCAGCTCAACTGCAATCAGTGGCACAACTATTTGCGACGATGCGGTATAACCAAACTTCGTCCTTCCCGGATTTCATTTTCGTTCTGGTTCAGGTTGCGCTAGCTTTTTTGGCAACGAGTGTATATCTTCATTTTACTAATTTAAACTATTTTACCAATTATTTGGAATCTATGATTGAAGGCAATTAAAGCACCTTATGTAATATCATGAAAAATAAATAATCATCAACTATAATAATAATAATAATAATAATATAAACTTTGATATTATTTAATTTTATACTTCTGATATCATGTTCGGATGATCCTATGTTAAATAATAAATATTAAATTATTTCATTGAAACAAATAAAGTTTTAAATAAATAGTTCGTTTTGTTTTTTATTTTTTTTAAACTAGACCATTCCCCTTGTACAGACTGAGATATGTTGAGATGGATGTTAGATGAAGTAGAGTTCGGGGACCTAAAGTCTCTGTCTCTCTCTCTCTGCCTGATGTGGTTCGGCGTCTAACCTCTGTCTCTTCCGTTGTTTCCTTAGCTCTTGACCGTCTTTTACGTTCGGCTTCATTCTTTCGATCCAAATCTGTCTGTTGTGCTCTTTTCAATCGTTTTCTCTCAATATCTTTCACAATATCGTTTATAATAGATACTGTATGAAAACTACAATTAGCCCATGCTCTTAAATAATAACCAATATACATTTCTAACCTTATTTGACTGTTAACAATTTGGCTTGGTGATTCTTTGAATTTACAGTATTGAGTAAATAAGGTTAGGAATTTATATTGGTTGGTTTTTTTTTGTACTTATTTTCGTAAATTTTTCGAAGTAATACCTAAATATATATTTTCAAATGTTTTACGCATTGCTTTTAATGTTTGTTTTTGTATGTATATGTTTAATTATAATTAAAATTAATAATAAATTAGCATATTAAACCCATGAAGTCTTTACAGGAAATAGAAAGCATTAATTTTTCTCTTAATAATCCTTTGAATGAAATTGTTTATTTGAAGAACCTTTGTGCTTATAAATTTGACCGATTTAGAAGATATTTTTTTTTCTTTCTTTTCCTATTAAGGTTCTGTCTGTCATCAAATTACGCTTTAAATGAAATAATAAGGGTATTTCAATTGATAGCTTTCTAAGGATATTGAAAGTTTTTTTTTTTTTTTTTTTTTATTAGCTTAAAAAAAATTTGAAAAGCATAATTTATACCTTTAGCCTAATACTGATGATTTCGCTGCCTCCCTCTTTTCAGTTGAGCACGCATCCATTAAACTGTATTTTACCTTTCTATAGTTGTACCGAGTAGGACAGCAGCTGGTGTCTCCGTCGTCGCGGTCTCCTCTTTGCTTTAGAAATTCCCATTTAAAAAAAAAGAATCCTTTAAAAAAAAAAAAAAAAAAAAAAAAAAAGAAATCATGGAAAGTCGGGACGAATAGGTTGAACTAAAAGACATGATTCATGATTATGTCATCAAACAGTGGCGAAGGAAAACAACTTAATTGCAGGTGTTGCCCTGCGCATAATTACTGGTGGGGGTCCATTTACCAACCAACAGTGGCTATAATCCGCCGAACGAACACACAATAGAGGAAAGATGGTAGGGCTCGAAGCACTCGCCAACCTTTTTCCAAAGCGTGTTTCCTGGATAGCGGAAAGAATTTCGAACGCTAGGACATTTTTTTTCTTTCTCGTTTTGTAAAAGTTGGTTTGTTTTGTGTTTCCTCACGTAAGATAAATACATAAACAAATAAATGGAATAGTACATTCAATAGAAACAATGTGTTAATGCTTTTTTAAAAGTGTTATAAAATCTGACGGTTCCATCGCCGATGAGCTTTGTGAGGTTTTGAATTTTTTTTACAAAAAAAAATAATTAATAATAATAAATAATACAGTTACGAAAAAAATAATAATCAATACTAATAAATATCATGAATATAATAATACTAATAAATAATACGGCTATTGTTATTTTATTTTATTATTAAAAACGGAAGAAATCATGCATATTTTGAAAGGCACAAATGAACGTTGGTTTTTGAAAAACTATTATTGCTGTAATTAATTTAAAGGATTAGTTTAAATATACAACATTATAAACTGTATATTGAGTGTAACTTTCCAATTGAAAGTGAGGCTCTTAAAATCACAAATCATGTCTTCGCTTAACTTTTAAACCTCTTCATTTTCAAAACATGTGATACCGCTCATAAAACAGCATTTAAAACAAACCCTTTCGGTCCAGATGTTTTTCCTCCAGTTTTGTTTTGATTGGAAACTATTAAACTATTCCTTTATTGTGGTATTCGTTTGTTAACCTACTTTCGTAGAGAAGAAAGGCATATCTGATCACTCAGTCTGGGTGTGTTTGTGAGTCCGTGTGTCTTCCCCTGATAATTTTTGAATCACCAGACAGATCTTCTTAAAACTTACTATGCAAACTTAAGGACGAGAGACAGTCTTAACTTTAATATTTGAAATAATTTCCAAGTCCCGTGTACAAGACTTTTCAACATATTGCTTCAACCAGTGAGAGAAATTAGCTCAAGGGAGACAGCAATTGTTGTAGAAAAGCATTGGATTCTAAATAGTGGATTAATCCTGTTCCTATTAACATGTCATTCTCTTAAATTATGAAATTGTAATCCTCTTTTAACTAATCCATTAATTTGGAGGTGATTTGATATCAATAAAATTAATCCCATTTACATAACTAAGTAAAGATGATTGAACTATTTGTATTCAAGTAATTTGTATTGTTTGTATTCAGCAGATTTCATAATTAGAAACTATAGCAATAAGGTTTTCACTTTTGTTGTTTTCATGACTTAAATAATAAAAAAAATATATAGGCTAGTGTGGTTTTTAGCATTTAAAACGAAAATCTCAAACAACACCAGGAATATTTAAATTCTACTAGTCTTTAAGTGATTAGAAGTTTCGAAGGCATTCTTGCCGTTTCTATCGAATTTACTTAATGCTTTCTACAAAGACTTAATTCTTTTGTTTATTCTGCTATTTTTAAGTAACACATGAATTATGATTTTCTTCTGGATTTTTTTCTCGAGACATAGCTCGAGAAGGCTACAAAATCTTTACAAAAATCCTCATTATAAAGCATTAGAATCTAAAACATCGGCTTTGTTAAGCTGTTACTCATTGTCTTAAACAATGGAAATTACTCTTGTTGTCTAATACTTTACGTGTTATTTGTTACGAAAATTCATCCGCCTCATACAATTCAAATAAATAATTCACTTTTTAATTCCTTTTTTTATTCATTCCAAAAATGGAAAATTTCTACTGTTTGTATCTCTTTGAAGGTGAATGTAGGCGTTTCACTTTTGTTTTCGTCTTTTCTTAATAAAAAAAATAAAAATAAAAATTAATATTTTAAGGAAATTAGATTTAGATACTTCGAACTTAATTTTTTTTTCATTGATTTAAAATGCAGATGATTCTAAACAATCATTTAATTTTAATTCTATGTTTTGATCTAACTATGGAGTGCCTTGAATTTAGATGTTGGAAGACCACCACAGTATTACCTAAAAGATGTAAGTGCGTTCACGTTACATTAGTGTGTTTATTCCACAGTAAGTAATTATGTCCATTGCTTATAAAATGTTTTCTTTTTAGTTTCTAAAAGTAATACTAGATGGCGATACAGTCACTTTTTTTTTTTCTCCATATTAAAGTTTTCTAGATTATTCTTTAACGTGATAGAACATTATTTTAGTGTTTATTTCAATATATCTGGATTATGTCGTATAAAAAAAGAGAAAGAGAGAGAGACGATAAAGTTTCTGAACTTTAAACTAATTTCTTATCTTCAATTGACGTCCAATATTATTTGTTTATGTTTTGTCAAATATGGGATCACCAATCAAAAGAGAACTTAAAAAAAAATATATATATAACCTTTACAAATATAACTTTGATTTAGATAAGGATAAAATTTCATTCACTTATTTTGACATTTTTTTTGTTTTCGTTTTTATGGAATATTCAGTGTAAATGAAATCAAAGAAATGGTTCTTTTTTTTTTAAGTGAAATAATGAAAAAAGTTAAAAAAAAAAATTATGGAATAATAAATATTTTTTCTCTATTTATATTGTATTAAGTTTTATGTAATTTTTTTTGTACCCATGTGTAAACCCCCCTCCCCTCCCACGCTTGATATTAGATATTACTTGATATGATAAGAAGCCAACAAAACAAATAAAAAAATAATAGATAGTGAACGAATTTTTTTTTTAATTCGTGTTGTTTGTATATTGATAAATAATAATGAATAATAAATAAACTATGACCTAAATGATTTGAAAGAAGCAAAAATTTGTTTACATATTAAAAAAAAAAAATGCAATTATTAAGAAATTTGAAAAAAAAAATTAGAAATTTAAGAAAAAAATTATGAAAATTACAGCACAAAATTGATAAATATTTAATTTATTTAACATCCATAAATATATTCTCTTTATTGTTTTGTTCTTTTCTATTTTCTTTTTTTAATCCTTATAACTTGTTTATTATTTATTATTAAAGACAGCCAACAAAGCCTAAAAAATAATTTAGTTAACATTTTTATCGTCTAACGACTACATCTTATATTGACGCATGCGCTGTTCAGAGTTTGCGAAGTGATCTGGCTTTATTCGTATTCAACAACGATTACGTATATAATAACTAAAGAGTAGATATCAAAAGTAGATATATGATCTCAGCTTCTCGATTTGTAACCGTTTCGTTGATGTCCCATTTTGTTTTATTTCTGTGGCATTTGTCCCACTATATATATTATGCATCGTAGTCCAGAGTTGATGGAGTACTTGGCGAGTACCATTTGCCATCTGCTTCTTCACTGGGAAGAGTGCAGTCATTATAGCCAATAGAAGCTGCCACCCACCATCCAAGCATTCATTCCTTTCTCTTATTGTTTGATGAACAGCAGTGCTTTCGTTGGATCAACTGAAGCCTACATTCCTGAATTATGTTTACCACATCGTTTTCTTTGATTTTTTTTTCCTTCTGTTTCTAGATTTCGAATCATTAATTGACCATGTCTGTGTGACGTCACACAATAATAATAAACTAACAACTGAGTTATTATTAATGATAATTGAGTAAATTTAAGAACAAGTAATAAATTCCACAAAGAACCAATATTTCTTTGAAATTTTTTCTTCATTTTTTAAAGGGAAAAAGACTACTTCGTATTTTTTAAAATTTTTATCTTTAAAGTTTGTTTAAACGCATTCTTTTAAAGTTTGTTTTGAAAATGGATTATAAATTCACAAATCCTGCTTTAAATTGCCAAAATCAATTAATTTTTATCCACTTGTTTTTGTTTTTTTAATTCAGCTCGCTGTCTAATATCATATTAATTCACTTTGCTAACAGTCTTCAAAACTAGTAGAATGGAATGTCAAAATTGTTACTAATTGTTATAAATAATTTTTATCAACACTAAAAATGCAAGCATTCAGACTTTTGAAGCTGAGTGTTCCGTTAGAAACTTGCGATAGATATTTCCCCCCTCCTTCAGCTTAAAGATATATTTTATGTTACAAATCATGTAAGATTATTTGAAATTCTCTTTGACGAATGTTGGCTAACGGTCAATTTTTTTTTTTCTTTCCCCTGAGTCATTTGGCTGATGGATCACAGTTTATAAAAATTTGAGTTAGGCCTAAGCCCTGCAACCACCAAAGGCCTCTGGAAATCTTTATTCCGTGAAAAATGATCATTGAACTCCAACCAAATGTATTGTCGTCGTTTAACTGACATGATGCATTGCCTGCGAAAGACCAGGCTTTAGAAGCAAGTTTTGGAATTTCTTAGAAATTTATTCAGTTAATAAATCAGAAGTTTTTAGCCATCGAAGCGTTTCTCGAAGGTTCCCCTTGAATAATAACAATAAATTGAAG
>JAFIDM010012231.1:108821827-108832615 GCA_023159025.1 Thereuonema tuberculata
GAGAGGTTCCCTTGTAAGCGATGTCGGTACTGCGTGGGCTTCGTTTGTACTGTATGCGATCGTTTGTCTCCAACGTTAAACCTTGCTCTCTCTATCACCTTCGTTCGTAACCCGAGGCACTGTTCGTTACCCGAGACAAAAAAAGTTTCGAAGTTGTTGTTCGTAACCCGAAATATTCATGACCTAAGTCGTTCATAACCCGAGGTATCACTGTATTCACAGGATAATAAGTTAATAAAGAAGGCAATACTTAAGACCATGTATTTTACTTAGGAAAATAAAATAAAATTTATTTAAACTTGGTTGACGATCATTCACTTTCGATTTGAATTGCTTTTCATTACATCTTTCACTGCTAGGATTTAGTTGAGAAGACTTCGCCATCTAGTGCTAAGAAATGGATCCGAGAGAACATTGTAATGCAATGAGCGTCGTATGCTCTATAGATCTAATCCACTTCCACCTTATCTAAAAATTCTCTAATAAATAAATTAGATATTCTTAATTATTAATTTCTAAACCTACTAGGGGTACAAGGGGGAGGGGGCGAAGAACAAACAAAGCTTCTTTGAAATAAACCTCTTTTACAGTTGTTCTCGGAATTAGTGATTTTGTGAAAGTGTTTTTATAAAATTTGAACTTGTTTAATGAGGAAGTCTTGTCTTAAGTTTAGTAAGACATACATTGGAAGTGCAATCGAGGAAGTTTCACATAAATTCCTGTTATTGTACAACTGTGCTTAAGGAGAATCTTGTTTTTTTAATTTTAAATGTAGGATTTCCGGAGCCTTTTTTTTTTTTCTATTTATTAAAACATCTATTTCATTTGCACTTTATCCCTTAAACGGATTTTCAATTTCACAAAAGTGATATTGTCTCCATTTACATGTTACAATAATTATTTCCGTGTAATTACATATTTTAATAATTGTAAATACATAAATCATACCCTTTCGAAATAATTGCTTATCTTACAAAAGACGGTTCTATCCTATTTGTAGAATGGCGTTACAATCTGACGACAGTGGTGGTTATTTTCATCCAAATCATTTCGCAGTTATTCTACAAAGTATGTCATGGACATTTGATCCCTTCTTTTAAAAGATTCCGAAGGTAATTAAATAGCTATTAACACTGCATCGGATTTTTTCTTTTGCACGGAAAAAAAATAAATAAATAAAATCAAAATACTAACAAGAACGTTTAGGCTTCTGAAAATGAATAATTCCTGAAAACGAAAAATTTTTATTTGAAGATATGAAAGTGAATTTGACAGAAGAATCCATTTGTTTATCTTTCAGAAAAAGCGAACATAGGAATTAACTAAACGCTAGGAAGACCTGGATTTTTTTTTTGTAATGATTGTAAAAGCCAAGTGTTTCTACTACGTTTATTCACGGAAGACTTTTACCGGTTTTGATAATCGTTACAACTCCTGCAGCAAAAGACAGTTCGTCCGAAATTAAACTTCAATAAACTAAACTCATTATTAAACAATACATGAGCCTCTTACATTCAGAAATATAATACGCAAGTGTAGCTGTTTGTTTATGGCATTTTATTTATTTCATTTGGGGTCTATTTTATTTTTGTAATTCTTGGAAATTCTGGGTTTTTTTTTTTTCCCCTACTTTATTGTTTTAATTCTTCAGAGATAAATTTGAGATAAAACCTTCCAATTCTTGTACATATATGTATATCATACATATTTTTTTTTTAAGTTTTAAAACATCAAAATCATCTAAGTTTTAGTTAGTATTCTACAATTTAAAAATCTAATATAAAATAAATTATTTAGGAAATAGTCCCCATTGACCTTGTTTTTGTTTTGTTTTTAAATCTGGCTCCTAAGCGTCTGTTCTTCTAATGGAAAGTAAGATTGTTGTTATTCATTTTTTTAATAAGTTTGAATAATCAAATTTTAATAAAAGGTTAAATTTACTTTAAAGTTGCCACTTAGAGAACTATAATATTTAATCGAGCTTTTTTTGGACGGAGGAAAAGGCTCTCGTGCTGCACACGTAGTATTGTGGGAAGTGAAGTTGTGTTACACGGGGCAATTACAAACTGCATTGGTGTTCATAGATGGTGAGATAGGGTCCCTTGCTCTAGCCTTGGCTGGGAGGGACCTAGAACTGATTGATTGACAGGAGGAGCTGCTGCGTTGACCCGAGATTTCTATCAGGTGAAAAAGGACATGAGTTTTCCTGCCTACTTTGGGAGGATAGCCTCCATCCACCGTCGCTGGGCGTTTTTAGGGTGTCTCGTCATGCCAATTTATTACCTTTTTTTTTTCCCTCCTCATATTGGTTGAGGTTAATATACGAAGAAATGCTTCACAGAAAAAGCTTTTCTCCGTTTTTTCTCGTTAACCGACTTCTGTTTAATGCTAGGGGATTTTCTTGCTAATTTATTTCCCCCCCCCTCTCTTTTCTTCTCTCCCTCTTTATTTATTATTTTTTTTTTAATGGAATTTTTTTTTTATTATTTAAGAATGGAATAAATTCTCTTTAATTTAATTTGTTAAGACTGTAATAATTAATTTTAATAATTAAGTTGATTTTTTTTTAAAGAATTTCGATACTTTAATAGGCAAAGGGGACCCTGGTGTTTAGGGTCCCAATAATTTTCATTGTGAGGCCGACCCCTCCAGTGTTCAGTTTTTATAATAAAGATCTTTTATTGCGATAATTAAATAAATAAATTACTTAATTATTTAGTAATATTTTTTTGTCCCTCTCCCAAGGAGACAAAATTAAGTCAAAGCTTTGCGCCCCCCTCTCCCCTCATAATTTACAAATGTCAACACCTTCTGAGATAAAGATAATTTACTTCTGAATTTATATAAGCTTATAAAAAGCGCTCGATATAGTGTTACACCTAATGAATCTTAGATTAACACTTTAATTAAATTTTTTTAAAAATGAAATAAGAGAAAGCTTATGAACAATAGTACTGTAGTTTTGTTATTTAGTGATTTGTCTGTGTATAATTCTATTTTTATTTATAGGTTTGATCCTAGACATTATTATAGTGTATCTGTGCATTAAGAACAAAAATGGATTCGGTATTGAAGATAAAAAGAATTCATTTGCCACTTACACGCTTATAGGAATTTACTAAGTCTATTTAAAAACAATAAGAAAAGGATAATAAGTTGAGAATTTGAAGAAGTTTCAATTTCTTTTGTTTATGTAATCGATGATGGTCGTATTTTGAAACAAAACATTAGTTAAATGTTATTTTCAATGTTACTCTCTTCAAACACTCCCTTCATAAAAGTTCAAATTGATTAAATTAGATCCAACCTATTTTTCACTACACAGAAGGAATAAATGTTAATGTTTTTATTAATTATAAAACTGTAACAGAAATCATCTAACAAGTAAAAAAAAAAACGTCTATAGATGAGTCTTCAAAATTGCGCTTCTTTCTTAGCGTCGAAGTTCTATTTTCAGACATAGGCCTACACGAGTCACTTCTGCACTTCGTTGTCAAGGAGCCGACCTCTAAAAGTTATCGAATAAATAAATAAATAAATAAATAAATAAATAAATAATAAATTAAACACAAATAAATTTACACAAGAACAAGAAGATCTTTAATTAATTCTTCATTTTTAATGAATACATTCATACTATATATCGTAAATAAAATTACATGTAGTATATCGAATAGAAGTATACTAGTTCTAAACGTAAGCATGTTCCTTTCTAAGGATATGTTCCTCACTCTGATCAGGGAATAATATTAACTTTGCCTGCCGTACATGCATGATATGTATATATATCGGTTTATCGAACAGGCAAAACTCTAAGCTAGTTTCGCAGAGCAAAGATTTCAATCAATCTTTTGCAATTTAGAATATTATAGATCCTATAGAATAAAAGAATAAAATTAACTTACATTACTAAACTATATAAAGCTGGACAGTGATGGGGAATTTGAAAAAAACAAAACAAAACAAAACAAAAAAACAATAGGATTTGCCAGTTAATAATCATTTAAGTTATCTTACGACAACTCAAAATTATTTTAGGAAGTTTTGAGTTTGATTTGATAGCTGTCATCTGTTATTATTTTTGTTATTATTCTTTTTTTTAATAAATTTAAATATTTAAATACTTTAATACTTAAAAATACCTTTAAACACTTAAAAAACTAAAAACTAACTATAATAACTGAATAAAGAAGAGTAAAGTCTTAGAATATTGTGTTTTTGTTTTCTAATTTTATCTAAATTTGTCATTTTAATTTCCACTTACGCCGCTGATGACGTGTAGATAGCCGTATCTTCACAATGGTTTTTGTATATTTTTTTTCAAATTTCACATCACTGTCCAGCTTTATATATATATATGCGCTCAATAATTCGTCCACAGTCATATTAAGATTATGAATATTTTGAGTTGAGTCAGTGTCTTACGAATTTGACCATACTTCTACCATTTATGAATAATATGTTGAATAACTCTGGTATTGTTTTGAATAACTCAGAAATTCTCTTACTCAGATTTGCTCTGTTTAACTGTAGCATTGTTTTGGATTTCATAGTTCAGGTGTTTATTTATGTAATTCGGAAGTTGCTTTGAGTACCTCACAAACTCTTTATCTTGATATGGAAATCACTGTCCTTTATATACAGCCGAGTAATACAGGCAGTAGTCTTCTAACTTGGCTGATATGCAGGAATCTGGATTCGAACCCCGTGACGGCATGGATACTTTCTTTCTTTCTTGTGTCTTATCTCCTCCTTCTCTTTCTCTCCTTCCCGCTGACGATGGTCTTTGCTATTAATCACAGATCTGTTTAAAAGGTGTAGAATCCCGCAGTTTTGTAGATAAACCTACCCAGTATATTCTGGGAAGCCAGGTCATGAATTTCTATAAGACTATAATTTTTGCTGAGAATAGGATGTATAATTGGATAAGTTATTCTTCTTCTTCTTCTTCTTCTTCTTCTTCTTGAGGATCTAATTTTCTTACGGTTCGCTTTTTAATGAAAGCTTTACAAATTTGGAATCTTAAAAATTTTAAAAGGAGTCACAGTAATTCAGAAATTGTT
This sequence comes from Thereuonema tuberculata, assembly GCA_023159025.1. NCBI lineage: Eukaryota > Metazoa > Arthropoda > Chilopoda > Scutigeromorpha > Scutigeridae > Thereuonema > Thereuonema tuberculata. The sequence continues at coordinate 108,826,891 of JAFIDM010012231.1, forward strand.
TGTTGAATAACATTTTTATGTTACATAACCTTTATTTTGTCGCAATTTAATCGTTCTTATTAGAAACATCGAGAACAAAGTAGCGCAGTATTATTGAATTTGAGCTTCCCATTGATTTAGTTTAAATTGAGACCGAAGGTAACTAAATTAAAGCCAAAAAACCATCAATGTACTGGATATTTGCTGAACAGAGAATTATTCAGGGCACGTTAAACCTCTTTTAATTTTAGAGAAGATAAATATTTGCTAGTAAGTTAACAGTAACAATTCTTTTTAGCTTTGAATTGTTTTTTGGATTTTATCATGCGAATATTAAAAAAAACATTCAAGCCAAAAATTCTGTACATTTTGTGTGTTTTGAATGGCTTGAGTTTAAAAACTTTTTTTCAAACGGAGGGGGGGGGGGGAAAAAAAAAAATATTATTAAAAAGGTTATTGAAGATTATTATTAAAAAAAAAATTATTAATATTTTTATTTAAAAAAAAAAAAAATCAACAACAACCCAAGGGGAGTTCTCCCGCTGACTTGGAGGGTTCTGGAGGGAGACCTTGACGTGACATTTCCTAACTGACTGGGGAATCGCTGTTGTTAATTGTATCCCGAGGGAGGTTTTTCCCACAACGAATTGTGCAAGTGTTAATCGAACTCCACCTATCTTCTGACACTGCCATTGCTTTGGGTGAATTTCAAAAAAGATGCAAAAGTCAAGGGTTAGGATTTCACAAAACAACCAACTGAAATACATAAGTTACATCTAGTAACTAGTCTCTTAATGTTAAGATCAAATACAGCCACGTTCGATTCTTTTTTAGATTTCATTTACACACCCTCCTCTGTTGTTGTTGTTGTTTTTTATTTATTTATTTTTTTTGTTGAACTGGAGTTAATTTCTTGTATTTTTATATAATTTCAACAAAAAAACTATACTTTTATGAGAAAAATATATAGTGGATAAAATTTGAGTTAATTAAGGGTGGGTGGCATTTTTGAGAAATTTATTTAAAAATAATGTAACTATTTTTTTTTTTTTTAACTTAGTTTTTTTTTTTATTCTGTTGATGTATTTTTTGGTATTAATTTTTTTTTTAACATGCATGTTGTTCCATATCCATTTTTTTAAAATTAAGATAATATTTTCTGTCCGCAAAAAATACAATTTGGAGTTTTCCTTCCAGCACCACAACTCGTCAAAAATTTTCCATGACGATAACAGAAATAAAAATTCGAAGGAAGTGTAACAACAATACTCTATTAGAATCTAAAATATTACTAATTTCATGAAGAAATATAAAAATAGAAAGTTTAATTTTAAAATCTAATATTTGGTCGTGATGAACATAAGCTTTATTAGTTGGATTGATTTATCAAAAGAACCCGCAAACGATTTCTAGAAAAAAATATCAGTAGTAATTTTTATGAATTTTTACTCTACTCATTCTTAAGTTTGAAATAATTTCGCATTAATAGCTTCCCTGATGTGTCCAATAATAAGGTCATCAACATTTTAAAATATTTTTATTGACTAAGTTTCGATTTCATTGTAACGACATCTGATGACTGACTGTGGAGGCATTTCAACGAGAGGTTTTATTTTAATTTTATTTTTTATTTAAAATGAAAGATCGTGATCTCTCTCGTTTGCTATTTGTCGCTGTGACACAGAATCGCCTCCCGATGAAAGCTGACCGTAAAAAATGCGTTTTTCTAAAAGATTTTGCTTATTATTTTAATATTTTGGAATTATTATTATTATTAAATTCACGTAAAATCTAAAACAAAGAAAGAAAAAGAAAATAGTATTTTTAGTTTTTTTTTCATGGGACACTCGCTGGATAGTGAATTCAGGTTGAGAGGTGCTGAATCCTAGCGCCATCTATCTAAGGAAAGCTCAGTTGTTAGTCAGTTCATGTCGCTTCAATATTTTTTGTTCTTTCATGATTTATTATTTTACATTTTACAGCATATCATAAATAATAGAAATTAAAATGAAAGTTTTGGTCTTTGATTGTTGCCATAAAATACGTGATCATAAAATTTTCAAATGACACTTACGACTGAACGCAGAAATAAAGACGAGAGCTATGCAGAATGAAGAAATCGTTATTTTCATCAACCAAATGGTTAAAATATAAATAAAATAACGAGAAAGGAAAGGGAGGAAGAAAAGCTTCTTTAGACATCATTTTTATGTTTACTGTATAATCCGTAATTTTTGTTTTGTAAGAAGCTATTTCTTCTTAACATTGCTTATCTTCATACATTAACTGTTAAAAGTATCTATTAATGATAAACTACCTTTCATACTTTTTATAAATACAGACGCAAATATTAGTATTTAAGAATACTTTGCTTCTTTCTTGGTATTTAAAGAAGAAAGCCTTTTACAAACGGATTTTTTTTATTGTGTAAAATGTAAGAAAAATTTCATAAGGAAAATCAATTTAAAAACAATGAAATGCTATTAACAGTTCAGCAATGAAATAAAATAATGATCATTATTTTTCAATTAAGCTTATTGGTTATATATTTAAAATTTATTAGTTTTAATTTTATATATATATAGATTACATATCTTTGTAATTTTAAGATTTCTAGCGATGTTACAGCAATGTATTAAACTGCATTAAATCTTAACAGCAGGTTTCGGTGTAAAAATCTTGTTTAATTTAACTGATAGAGAAAAGAAAAATCTAAATAGTTTTTTTTTTTTTTTTTTTTAAGTAGAGAACTGCTGTATCTTTCAGGATTGTGGCATGTTAAATTTCGTTCAAGATTGACGCCACGAATAAAGGTTTGCCTCGTTTGGGCATGACATGGTTGATGATTTACTCCTGAATTGCTTGAATCAGTTGATGACATTTTAATCATTGATGGTCATAGAGTTTCTATCAGCAATTCAGGAAAAAAATGGAAACACGTGACATTAAACTGTGGGTAATAGTTATAAAGAACACACTTATGCCTTCCTACTACATTCAGATGTTTACATTCGGAGAGTTTGTGGGACCAATGGTTATCAGTATTTTGCTTGATAACGCTGATGTAGTTGTTACTTTAGGTGAAGGTTCAGTGGGATAGATTTAAAGAAAGACTTTACTTATTTACTTTTTCCTTCTTTTTTACTATTTATTTATGAACTATTGTTTTATCCAAAATGCATGTATAAATTTCTGAGTTTTAAATATGTAAGTTAAGGAAAAACAATAAACATCAAAACGAAATTAATTAATACAATAAGAGATAAAAACTTGTTCAAAAAAGAAAAAAAAAATCAGCTAATTGAGCTTTAGGCATTTTGTTATGTAAACATTTCTGAGATTCAAGGTTTTTGTTTTTGTTTGCATAAGTAGAGGCTTGTTCTAAATTCAACGTTAAATAACTGAAGGTTTGTTATTATATGGTTATTGTTTAGTGAATTATGTATTGTTATGGTTGCTTATCTACAAAAGAAAACATTGAGCAAACCAATACCAATTTTGAATAATTTTCCTTTTTAAATCTTTATTTCTATAAGAACTAGGAAGAAACAGGTTTTAAATTGTATACGTAATCAAAACGATCTCGTTACATGTTTTTCATTGTAGGCCACAGACAGAAAGTGACCACAGGCCTTAAATAGTATTTTTTCCCCCCCATCTCTGCAAGTCATAAATGGGTTCCAATAAGGTATCACTCGTGTCTGTCTGACTGGTAGTGTGGGTTAAACAAGTGGCGACATGTTTCATTTCGAACACTTCCGCTTCATGTGAGACAGGAAGTGACCGCAGACCGGAACTCATTATTTTCGCGATCTCTACAATCATAAACTTTTTCCACTAAGATATTACCCACGTCAGTTCCAGTTATAGTTTCGGCTGTAGAGATGGTGACAGGCAGAACCTTCCGCTTTACACTTTTTGTACGAGGTCGCTAAAAATCAATCATTTTAGTATTATTTGGACTTAGACCACAGTTATATAAAATGAACAATTCATGAGTGGGCCTCTAGTTTCTGAGCAATCGCTGATTCATTTCTTCTTAAATTTCTTTAAAACCATGAAAATTTATTGTTAATGTTAATATTATCGTCGAAATATTTCTGTAAATTGAAACACAAACATTATTCCAAAATAGAATATTTGAGGTAATAATAAACTTATGAACTTCAAATTATCTTAAATGAAAAAGTTAAACTTTTTTTCTATATTTTATACATATATATTTATATGTATGTAAATAAAAAATAAATCGGAGTGAAGTGTATCGTGGATTCTTTTATTTGTTGGTCGATATTGAAAGTAGATAATAATATCTATCAGTTGTAATTGTTGAAAGTTTATCTTTTGTTCTGAATTTTTGTAATCCCTTAGATCTTTCATAGAGATTTTACAATAACTAGAAAAATTCTAGCCTCAAACTCTAGATTTATAATTAAAAGCTACCCTTTTAAATTTGGTAAGAAAGCTTTGCATGTTGTGGTTTTTGTTTTGTTTTTTGTTTTGATTCTTCAGTTAGCTAAATAAATTTTTGAATAGTTAATTTACTGTTTATTTCACATTCCAAAACGTAAATTAAAAGGATTTTTGTCATCGGATAATATTAAACTAACAATCGAATTCCAAATATTTTTTCTTCTTCCTTTTGAAATCTCTGAATTTGTAGAGAATTTGTAACACTAAACAACGCTTCATTAAACGTTGACTTTGTTTTGTTTAATTGTAGGCTTTGAACTGATGAGCTAATGATCGTCTTGTCTTCCACTTCCCTTCAAATTGTTGCCATCCGGAATAACCCTGAAAATTGCCCGTAAATAGTGGACATTTGCCACAGGAAAGTGCACAAGGGGACCCTGAGGCTACTGAACAACCACGAACATGCAATTGAGGCGGGGAAGGGTTAATAAGAAAGATGGCTGAAGGGAGTTTCGAATGGGTGGGGCTGAAACAAACATCAAATACACTCAGGTGGATGATAGGGTTAACAGAAACAACCGTAAAAATTATCGTCTGGTCTTTGTGGAACTGTAAAAAGCAGCTGTAAATGATGTATTTAGTCCCATATTCAGGTCGGGTGATAAGAAGGCTTCAATTTTCAAGGTTGTCAATGTCCATGTTTGAGTTGTCATCGTCCCATCATTGCTTCACTTTGAGCCGTCAATTCAACGCTCTCAGACAAACATGTAAATTTGATTACTTGTAAATCGTGAGATGTTATTCGCTAAAATTGTTAGGCAATTAAAAAAAAAAATGTTTTTAGATCAGGCTTTACCGAATTTTAATCCATTTTTCTGTTTTATTCTTTAGAAAATATAGAAAAATAGAGAAGAATGTGCTTTTGAAAGAAAGAATTTTAATGAATTTCAAATTCACGCTATAGATGAAGTAACTATACTGAACTAGATTAAAACATCAATAGTTTAAATGCGTTGAAGAGCATTACCCTATTGTAGAAACAATCTTTGGAATATCTTGAATAATTCAGATGACTTCATCGATGTAACTTAATAATCAAAATTTTGGAAAACGAACTACCAGATAATTTTTTTATCATAAAAAATAGTTCTTGGAAGTTTAAGTTACACTTTATTTAATTCTTTCCGAAAATAAGCAGTAATGAGGTGTAGTAATGCAGACATAATTTGTTACTGAGTTATTTTGAAACGAGTCTTATGATATTGTGTTTCTGTTTCTTAGTTTATTGTAATGTACTATTTCCTCCGTGAATAAATAAGAATACTAATTTCGC
>JAFIDM010012231.1:108841797-108917245 GCA_023159025.1 Thereuonema tuberculata
CTATCTCCTACATAATATTCAGCCCAAAGAGACTCACAAAGGGGAATTTTTCTAATGATGATTTCTATTGTGAGGCGTGAGTGATGGTCATTTAGCAAAAGGCTATAATTATTTGCCGCCATAAAGATGGTGTTGTGTTGCTCTTCCTGTGCGAGCATGTTCATCGCTTCTAACACCAATTAGACAACTTATCTGAACGCAGCCCCAAAGAGTAACCACGCCGATGTAATTTCACGGTCCATTTAATGTAGTGGTTTGAATTTTATGGTAATAAACCGCTCACAAAAGTATTACGGAGTGGTCAGCAGTGCGGGTTCAAGTTTCTCATTAAGTCTTCATTTTTCACGGCCAAAACCTGTAGCCACTTTGATATAGTAATTACCACCGACTTCCGTGTTAAGTGCAACAAAAGCACCAAGATACCATTGGTAATATTTAGAGATTGCCAAGCTCCGTAGCTTTTAATGGCTTATTTTTAATTTGTTTTGTGTGTAAAAATTATTTTCAAATCGTTCTTTTTTTTTAATTGTTTAATAATGCGGCGTTTATGTTGTTGTGATTTTGAAAACTGATTGTAATTTTCCATTAGGTTTTATTTACATTGGAAAAAATAAAATAAAATTAGATTTTCATAATAGATCATCTACTATCAGATTAACATGTTCCATAGTCACTATTCTTCAGTGGACTATTGTGTTCCAAACTAATTGAATTTCTAACATGAAAAAGAAGTAAAAGCCTTCTTTTCTTAAATTGTTGCATATTTTATAGTTCTTTATTTTCTAAAGTAGTGAAAACAATACAAATTGACTCCATTTTTCTTCGCAATTGCAGTCCACACTCTGTCTAAAGTAGCCCGCACACGATGCAGCTTTGGGCCGAGTTGCATGTGCAACTTTTGGCCTAGAGCGTTTTTGGAGCTGCATGGGCCACGTTTTTACCGGAGTTGCATGGAGCAAAAGCTGCAAAGAACGGCGGTGCAACTCGGAAAGCTGCAAGGAAGCTGCATGGAATTACCCTATCACAGTGCAGCGTTGGAATACGTCAGGCGTGACGTCATGCTCAAGGAAGAAACATGGCGTCGAAACAGATTTCCTTCGCTTCAGATGGGCGAATCGCGAATACAGCAAAAATATCAGATTATTTCGAGTTTCTTTCACACATAAATACAGTTTATATGTACATGCAGTAATTTAATGCGGCAGAATGTATCAGAACGTTTGAAAAACCTAGATTTTTTGAATATTTCACATCGGAAGCGGATTGTCGCTCATTCACCATTTCCGGAAACTGCCACGTGACGTCATTGTTTCAGTGAGCAATGGATTATTATTGGCTGCTGTAGTTGTTATTCGTGAATCGCATTATTGCCATCAACTGCGATTACATACCGGCTACTAATTTTTTAACACAATTTCTCAGATGTTTAACATAAATCAGAAATATATAGTTTTGGAACGATATCACAGCAGTATCCTTGATGTCATGTCCAGTGACGTCATTCAAATTCGTTGTGTGCTTCGTTTGTTGTCCGCACGGCGGCGCTAACAATGTTGCATCGTTTGCGCCCTGACTATAGTTTGCAACTTTTTCTGTGCAACTCATTTGCATCGAGTTGCACAGCAAAAGCTGCATCGTGTGCGGGCTGCTTTAGATGTCTGTAGACTGAAGTGAAATTAAAATTCTTTGTTATGGTATTATAATAGAAATATAATAGAAAAAAAAACAAAACAGGTATCTGTATGATTGCTATTTAGTTAACAATGATCTGTAGAAATCTTAGGCAGTCTATAATGTAAATAAAAACAGTACAGATTTGTCATTTCATGGGCAATAAAAAATTAAAAGTAAGTTAGCATTATTTATGTAAGTTGCAAAATCCCATTAATTTTAATCATTCCATCTCAAGGATTACTGAAGTAGGATGAATATTAATTGTTAAGACATCAATAGAAGTTGTTTAAGTTATATTGAATTATTATCGCGCAAATTTCACGCCAATGACGTTGTAGAAAAGAAAAATAATAACTCAAACATAAAAATTAGATCGTCTCTTGTCCATAAATAATCATGCCAACTTTCAGGCAATCCATTCTGCTCCAAAATGGGGAAACCCCATGCACACACAGACAGATTAACGGAATTACTGGGCCTTACTTTCATAGGATTGGAGATTTAAAAAAACTGTGTTTTAAAATTGAAACAATTTTGATTCTGTGAAGATATTTTGTTTGTATGCAAATAGATATTTCATTATGAAAAGAACTATTTATTTCAATAGCTTTTCTTTTCTTTTTTGGCCAGTAGCTGAAATTGACCCCAAAAAATTGTTGTTAATTTTTATTTTAAAGACTAATTTGAATATTTATTGAATGAATATATAATTTCTTTTTCCTTCGAGATATATCATAAAATTTCGCTGCAATCCTAGCCGTTTATAGACACATTAATTAACCCCCTTATAGACTGCTCTTTTTGATGATTTCAATTTACTTTCTGAAAGGCATACGATATACTATAATGAAAAGATTATTAAAAAAAAAATGCCTTTCTGTATTTGGAGCCTTTTGTGTTATTTAGTATATTATTTTTTTTATCTTTTATTGTTTATGATGTTCACTTATGATAGTATAATCTCCATACTGTCAAAGAATAAGGTACGGCATTTTTTGATAATCAGTTATTCTGAGTGCCATCCATTGGAAAACTTCACAGATATTGATTTGTATATTCGTAATATACATATATTTTATTGTTATGTGTTTCAGCCTTTTTAGCCTATTTTCCTGTTGGTTCATCAGATCAACTAGGTTTGTACTCACTAGTTTCGGTGTCTTCTTCTCCCTCCATTCTCTTTTCCCTGTTTCCAATACTCATGGATTTGGTATGTCTTGAAATTTGGTATACATGGAATATATATATTCTAGAATTAGGGACAATCTAGCTTCTATATTTGAAATCTTTTCCAAATCAGCAGGAGAAGACGACGAAAATTACCATAGAAAAGCATTGGAATCTAAACAATGTATTTGTATTATTTTTCTGTTAATATCCCATTGGTCTAAAACAATGAATATTAAATCCTTAATCCATTCCGCAGTTTGACATAATTTAAGTAAATAATGAGGAGTTACTTTACATTTTTCAGGAAACAGCAAATTTGTATTTTAACTTTCAGTTGATAATATTAATATAATTGGAAATATATTTAGGAGTTTTCCCTATTTTAGGAAAAAAAGACTTAAAAAAAAATTAAATTAAAGAAAAGTAGCCTTTATAGTCTTTCTAATTTCTTATAATAAGCTAAATCGGAGATCGAAACTCCTTCTCTACGATTGAAAATAATTGTTAGAAATTCAAATATTTATTGAAATATAAGAGATCTTGTTCAGTTGCAATTGATCGTCCACACTTCTATTTCAAACCGACCAGCAATGGATATAACTATTTTAAGTTTGTTGTAACAAGTTTCAAGCCTTTCTTTCGGTTTCATTCAGATTTATTTTTTAATTCTAATCCTATCTGTTGATACTTACATCTTTTAAGGCTTTGTTACAGCTTTTAATATCATGATTTCCTTTGGATCTACTTAATTGATTATAGATTTTAGGCGTGGTAAGAATCTTCGTAGAATAATCGCCTTAATTGATTTGGAAGGCGTGGCAGGGACTCATCCTTGAATCACCCAAGACTAAATAACGTAGCGTCGATCACTGGCGAGCCACGTGGATTAGTTAACTATAATTTCGAAACCATTATTTGTAAATCAGTGCTTCTCAAGGAGCGTGATAGTTGTTTCCGTAAAATGAAGGATAAAATGGAAATTTAAGATAATATGTTTTAAATAAAATGAAAAAACATAACGAAATAAAGAACAAGGAAAGAATTCATTGAAAACCTTCAAATACAATAATTTTAGTAATGTAAGGACACTGCATGTATTCTTAACAGAAACATAATTTCTTGATTCATCAACAAACTGTCAATGCGGATTTTTTTATTTTTTTTTTTTTTTTTTTATTTTCTGAATTGAAGCGATCTCACTATATTGTTCCCTTAAGCAATTCGCTGGTCGAACTAAACATAAGATAATACCAGGTAAATGTTTTAGAATATCTTTGTGAAGTCTTAAGGTGTAAAATTCTGTGACTTATCATTATGTGGTGTAAACAGTCACATTATTATCCCCCATTTTTTTAAACTGAGAAAAGCTATTTTTTTAACGGACAATAATGTTTACAATATTTTTTTTTAATTTTCTATTTATTATTTCTGCATCACATGTAAATATTAGGTTTTTTTTTTTAAATGATGAATAATCAATTTTTTAAACGCCTGGAAGAAGGGATTGACACTCCGCTGAAATTCATTGCAAACATTGCTTTGCACATATGTGTCTTTTTATTCAAGTTGTACTTTTTTTTATTGTTATTCTAAAGAAAGCAAAATATTAAATTTACGAATTAAGTCATGTAATAAACGTAAAAGATAAAAGGATCCCATCAGTTCCAGAAGATTCGTAGCCTCACGATTCGTATTAATCGGATTTTGTTCATTTTGTTCTCAAATATTGGAAGATGATAAATTCTTTACATTGAAAATATTTAAGAGAAACTTAAAGCTCAACTGTGAACTCTCATTGTAACATATATGCAATTATTATCGATATCAAATTGTCTTTTAAACAGTAACAACAGTTAATTTACTACAGAAACGTTTTGGTAGGAAAAAAAAAACAAAACATTTCAGAGGTAAGTTATTTTCGCTCATCTTCATAATTCATTTCCCAGCGACAGCCATTTGGCAGTAGTTAGGAATTTATTTATTTATTTAGTTCTTTAAAAGATACTCAGTAAGTTGAGGGATAGTGATTATCAGGTATTGATTAAGTTTCCTTAGAATCTTTGCAGGCAATTTTTTTTTTTTTTTTTTTTTTTAAGTAGACGTATAGATGAATGGATAAACCTTACTCAATGAGTTCTTCATTCGACCGCATCAAAAATAACGGTCAACTGATGACACCAAGTGTTTTCTAAGAAGAAATTCTAGAAGAGCTGTTTCTTGAATTTCTCAACCTATCTAGTTATTGTTGTTGTTGTTGTTTTTTTAAATTGTTGGAGGATTCACTGACGTATTGTGGGGGCGAGGGGTTGTTGATAGGGACTGTAGACCCCTTCCACCATTGCATCGACAATGTACCATTGGTTGATATGTCATCTTTTGTGTTTGTAAACCCTTTCGAAAAGGACGTTATTGGAATGAGACGGATTATAAACCAACAACCAAAAGAAAAAGAAATACAATATTGAAAAAGAAAAAAAAATTTTTTTTTCAATATTGTGTTGTATTTTTAATGAAGTAATAATAAAAATAGGTTGCTAAAGAACTTCAAGCCTACTTTCCTAATATGTTTTGTTTTATAAAGTAGTGGAATATCTGCCGAATACAAACTGAATTTTTCAAGTTTTCCAATTCCCGACAGGAATGGAATCTGCAGATGCTTAAGCTGTTTAAATGGGATTAATTTGCTGTATCAGATGTATACAGAAAGCAGTCATTACTAAGAAATCCTCGAAACCAGAAGTTAGACCATTTCTTGCCCATAAATTTGCGGGGAAGTTTCAAGAAGACAAACTCAATTGTTCAAAATTTGTTAGGAAGACATATACACACTAATTACCGTTTGTCCAAATCCGTAGTTCAAGTTTTCCGAGACAAGGGGTCAAGGAAAAAAAAGTTGAGTGAGTGTAACACCAGGTGTTAACAATGACTACGTTTCTTTTTGAGACGAGTGGCCAAGGCACGAATGGACAGCGTTACAGAACAAACAACCAACGGGTTCAATATCGGTTCCGTTTTAATTAAAACGGACGAAGACAGCAGCACCTACCAACAACCCATAAGCATTTGCACGTATGTCTGCTTCGATCCAGATGGTTCAGCTCCGCCGCCGCCTTACAGCGGTGGATTAGGTCTCGACGACTGCTGCGAATGGCTATTGGAAAACACTTAAAAAGAGCGCCATTCGATTGGAGTGCTAAGACCTGTTTTCCGTTCCACTAGAGGCAATGTGTATATAGGTCGATCTGGAAAAGCTAAAAGGAATAACTTCAGGACCTCGAAATATTTCGAACTTTTCTCTCCTTCCACCTTAAGTTCTTTTTTACTCCTTCTTCCTCTTTTTCGTTTTATTGCTCTGTTTACGAGCACTTAGAGCGGAAATTGTGACGATTTTAGGGAAAACTCGGAAGTCAAGCTAACAGCCACATGCCTGAATGATTAGAGCGTCAATAAAAAACAAGCAAAAAAAAGATGGATTTTAATTATGTCTTGTAAGGTAAATCGATGGACGGACGTCTGTGATGTAAGGGCAGTTCAGAGGTCACTCGCTCTGGCCCAACTTGAAATCCAAAGGTTAAAAGTTTCCATTTCCTTCTTTAATGCAAACGTTTTATTGATTTCATTGATCCTTCATCTATCCCATTACTTTTATAGCGAAGCTTCCAAAGGAATTGCAGTTTTCTTCGCCAAATAGTTTTTTAGGTTGAAATTTTAATGGTGCGTTTTATTAGATTTTTCAGTTAATTCCTTTGTTGTTGAAAACAAAGATAACCCAAGACTAATGCTAATAAAATTCAAGATTTGTAGCTAACTAATGATCGACTGCTTTTGTCTATTACAGTATCAAGATACATCAAAAAGTGATTTGCGTCTACAACATTGATATCAATTGTTTCTTATTTTTAATCGCTTACCTGTTTCAGTGTGTGATTTTTTAATTGCGCAAGGGCAACATAAACTAAGCTTCGCCAAGAACAAGGTTTGAAATTGAAAACAAACCTTGAAAGGTAGAATAACGTACAGAGAAGAGAGAAGGAAATGTCCAAGTCTACACCGGGATTCGAACACAGGTTCGGCGTATCAACCGTGTGGCAAGCCATCGGTATGACTGAACTGCAATTTATCACACTCTGAAAAACTTGGACAACAATGAATATGAGGCAATTATTTAAACAATTGAGTATTTACTATTCTGCAGTCGACAATCAATATGTTAAAATGTAATTACTTAAATATTAAACTAGCTTTGAATAGAATTAGTGGATTATTATTAATATAAATTTTACTTGTTTTATTACTTTTGTCTATTCAGTTTTTTTATTACACTGGCATTGGTGATTTACTTTAAACTTCTTCCATCCACAAAAGCGAATTATATCTGCTGTTGGCTCTCTTTGAAAGATTCGAGTTCCACAAATAATCCGGACACTGCCAAGAAAAGCAGTTTCAAGTCAAGCAATTGAGCAAAAAACAACCGTGACTTGAATAAGGATGAATAGTTCCTAATTTTGTATTTGTAACATTAAAAAATAAATTGAATAAAACCATTGCTCCAATTAAAGCCATTAACAAACTTAAAAATAGTAACAAAAATAGTAAATCATATTTTGATTCAAAAAATTAAAAGTTTTGAAGAAAACTTTTGTGAATTTCAAGTTGAATCTAGATGTAATGTTTTTAAATATTCGTTTTTTACTTTAATTGTCCTTGATTAAAGTAAAAAAGAGGTCAGTTTTATTTTAATAAAATATCGGAAAATAGGCTTGGAGGTCCCATTCTTCTCCCTATCTTAGGATTATTGTACTTTGCCGAATTCTTCAATTACATTTTTTCTTCATATCAATTATTAAAAAAAAAAAACTATTTTAATTTTATCTTAAAAAAAATTCTACCTTCTTACTTAAGACAAAATAAATCAACAAAAAATAAGTTGAAAAAATTTATATTATATAACTATTATAGGCTCAGTGTAATAAAAAATTTTTGAAGCTAATCCTCAAAATTATTACTGTATTATTTATTTATATATTTAATTAAATTATTTTCTTACATAATTTTTGACTTAACATTTCTAAAATAATTTCTAAACTTTGGCGACTTTATAAATTACAGTAGTAATTAGTAAGTAGCCTTCATCGGGCTAGTTTATTATAGTAGTTTTCAAAAAATGCCATAATGGTCTTTACGTAGAGATCGATTTTGTCTGTCATGACCTCATAAACTTGAACTCCGTGCAGTCAGTCCAAGATGGCGTCGTTTTGTGATCGCATATGCATGACCAAGAAACAACAACTTTGCATAGCCAAGCAAGGGAAATAGTGTGGAACGTTTGTAAGTATTTCAATATTAATTTATTATTATGTATTCGTAACTGTAGAAAATACAACCCAGAATGTTTTCGTAATGTTTATAAGATTCACTTACGGATTTTAGCAGTAGATGGCGCTGTTACGTTCTGCAAACATCAATCTATAAGGAAATTACGTCATCAAAAGCTCTTCTTTCATGAACTGAACTGTAGTCCATTACTATTTCATTTATTTATTTATTTATTTCTTGTAAATTTACAATTTCAGTCCTTCGAGATTCTTACATGTTGAATCTGTATCTAGGGTTCCGAGGGTATTTATTTTATAAATTATTACAGAAAATATATATGAATATTTGTTTTACAATAATATTATTTTGTTATTTTTATAATACAATCAAGTGTAACAGCAATATTATTGAAAGAATTATGGTATCAGTGATAAGATTATTAGATGTTATACAATTATAATAATTAAAAATATTGTAACAAGTAATACAATATAAATTATATTATATATGGGTCATTCTGAAATTAAGTGGAATTTCCGTACAAGAAAAAAAAATCTAGAGAAAAATAATTATTAATATTTTTTTTAAATGACCAATAACAAACTAAATACATGTACACCCTTTGTAGAGGTCAAGAATAAATATTTTACCAGAAAAAAATAGTTTACAATTTTGCCAACCATGGAGGTTACGTTCGCTTCCTTGGAGATTAGGAAAAAATATATTTTTTAAATTAAACCAACTGAATATTGCAAAAATAGCAATTAATAAACTGTGGTAAATATTTAATGAGTAAACAACAAATGAATTTTAGTTGTTCTTTGAGTATTAAATTTTTAAATGAAATAGGTATCAAATTGCCAGAAATAGGCCTGATTATGAAATAAAGTTTAATACAATACATATTACTAAAGTGGAATAATATATTAAAAGTATGTTTTGTTTAAATAAACCTTCCTTCAATAGTCTATTAGGCTTTAAATTGAATTAAGTGTAACTCCCATAGATAGAAGTAACCACCATGGATGAAGTTATCCATGGGAGTTACATCCATGGAGGTTACACTTAGCTATTTAGTCACATGTGACTATAACCTATAAATCCATAGATCCAGAGCTTATGTTTTCTGATAGATAACAGGTATTTCCAAAATAAACAATTAAAATTAAAGTTTTAACATATGCCATACAACATTTGTTGAACCCATGGAGGTTACAAAGAGAAAAAGAACGCACCTGGAAATAAAGGCAATCCGGTCTTTTAACAGCAAACAACACACATGAGATCCAAATAATCAACAGATTAGTCAAGATCGCTGCCTTCTCCTTCACTACAGCTCTACCAGTAAACAGTGTTGTTGCCCAGTGAGCATTTTCAGAACTTTTATCGATGTTCCATGGTGGTTACATCCAACCCCGTGGACAACTTTTGAGTTAAAAGTAGGCTATTTAAATATTTTATGTTTAAAATGTTAGTTGGTGTAGAGTTTAATTTATCTAATTTTTTATTGTTATTGAGGTTTTTTTTTCGAAAAATTTAATAATATTTTTCGATAAAACACTTGTTAATGTTGAAAAAAACAGGGGTGGGGACATTCCACGAAGGTTACATTTCGTACACTTCTCAGAGTTTTACTTTTAAATATAAAATTATTTTCATAAAATAATATTGGGATCTTTTTAAATACAATCTTGTTTCATTTATAAAAATTATCAAGGTTATATAAATCAGTTTTTTAAGATAGAAACTTAGGGGGGACAGAAAATTCCACTTAATTTCAGAATGGCTCATATAAATAAAAAATCAAAGAAAAATACTATTATTAAGACGTTGGTAATATTAAATAATAATAAAATGTACATTCTAAAAATATTTTAAAAACTCTAGAAGTAAAATTTTTATATAATATTATTTCATTTATTTAATGTAAAAATGTATCAAGAATAAATACAGGGGAAAGTCGGATAAGATGATGAACTTAAGCTTCAAATTTTTTCCCTCGGTTCAGTAAGTGGTTTAAAAACCTGAAATTTGAAAGGACACTTCTTTTAACCTTTATGTTCAATAAAAAATTATGAAAAACAGTTATCTCCTCTCGAATTATGAAAAATATTTCACCAAAACAAAAAGAGTAATTTTCATCATTTTACCCCACCTAAGGGGTAAGATGACGAAGGGGGTGGGTGGGTAAGATGACGATGAGATAAAAGTAATACATTAAGATAGAAATATTTTATTTTAAAAATGCAGAGAAACAATTTCACTTGCTAATGTGTGGCATGAATTAGAAAAGTCAAAGATGAAACACTTAAATTACAATAATAGATTGCTCGTAATGAAACAAAACTTTGAACAATAAGCTACAACAAACATTTAGAAGAACATTAGTGTTGACTCTGGCATGTTATGTTTCTTTGCTGCAGCATTTACACTTGAGGTTTTATATTTTACTTCAGCAATAGCTGCATTCATTGTCTCCTTATCCCACTTTCCCCTGTCACTTTCACTTGTATAATTTCGTGGCATGTTGTTTATAATACCTTAAACATTCGTAGATAAATAGTCATACATGAGGATTTAAAATAAAAGAAAAAAAATAACTGCAACTAAAATTCAGTTTCAAAACCAATTTTTAAAATAGGGCAAAAGCTATTCAGAAAAGGTACTTAAAAACATGTTGGGTAAGATGACAAACTAAGCAAACTTCTCGTCATCTTACCTGCCCTGCCATTGTCATCTTACCCCATGCCCCCAATTTCGTTTAGAACTTATTTATCGTTACCGTAGCTTATCGTAAACAATCTACACCACACATGGTTCTTTACATTATGAGTTGTATTTTGAGAATATTTTATGAAAGAGCAAAAACAACTTAAAGTAGTCGAGTAATTCCTTACGCTGTGAAGTCCAAAAATTACAAACGCACGGAAACTAACACATCTTATTCTCTACTCCTCGCAAAACAATCTTGCCCTACGTCCTTTGCAGTGAACTTCGTTACTAATCACCTGAGTTTCAGAAAGTGCTGGTACAGGTGCTCCTATCTATGAATGCGTCGGAGAAATACCGAGTTCGTCATCTTACACGCTTCGTTATCTTATCCGACTTTCCCCTATGTATGTATTTATAAAGAATATATTAACGAAGTTAAGGACCCGACCTTAGTCTAATCTAATTTAATTCTAGATATCCGTTCCACGATTAACATCATTGATTAAAAGAACAAAAAGTCACTAATAAATAAAAACCACTTTTAAGTTAATGAAGATCTAAAAACGCAGATACCTAGTAATTCAAATTGGCTTCCACAATTAAGAACCTCGAACTTTATTTTATTTTATGCGCCGATCCTCCTGCCTAACTCTTGAGATGGAAAAAGAATGTTATTTAGATCTCCCGAACAAGGGTAATACTTACAGATAAATATTTCTTCCATGTAAATATTTAGGATATTGATCAACCTTCGAACCAACACAAGTATATATTCTCTAATTGGTACTCACATGTTCATTACTGTCCTCCAAATGAAAGTTGGCCGGCGGAAGTTTGAACTGCGCAGCCCTTCCGGTAGCTGATCAATTATGTTTTCCTGTCACAATGGACGCCGTCGTCTATTTTCACTGAGAAAGAAATGTTGATAACGCCAAATTAAAACTTCTCTCGACTATTTAGCGTTATTTCAATACCAGTTGCTAACAATAAGTATTTATATAAATAAATAAATATATATTATTTATAAATACAATGCTCTTTTGCAAAGTAACAAGCGATTACCGTAATGGCGGCGTCCTGTCATAAAATCAGACGGAAGTGCCTGACCAGACTAATCGATCATACATGCGCAGATCTCACAAAAACAGGGCGGCCATCTCTCATTTGGAGGACAATAGCATTTGCCAAAATTATGGCGAAATTGAGCTGCCGCTGTAAAATTTTCATGTCGTGGTTTATCAATATTATTTGTTTCTGAAGTCATTTTGAATATTTTCAAAATGTGGCAAATATTTATTTCCGAAATATCTTATTGATAAGACATTGCATCTTGTTATTGCTTGTGAGTGTAATATTTAGTAGTTTTTAATTAAGGTCTCATGAAAATATTCTTATTTAAATTATGGTCTCATGGAAAAAAGAAAAAAAAAATCGTTTTATCTGTTTGTTTGTTTGTTTTTTTTTGTTTTTTTACACATGATCTATAGTTTTTTTATGAGGCGTTTGTAATAAATCTGTTATCAGTTTTGAACAAAATCTTTGAGAGGAAGAAGAATTTTATATTAAGTAGATTTAAAGGATTGTTCTTAGAAAAGTTTAAACTTGTAAGTTTAAACTTTTCCATCCTTATACACAGATTCTCCAGAGGGTTTTGAATAATTACGACTGATGTGTGATGGTAAGCCCGATATCGCTGTACGATATTGAAGGTGTGTAGAGTTTGTTCGCTTCTACATCAGGTGTGTTTAGTATGCAAACAGAGCAGCTGATTCTGGAAATTCCCCTTCCCAGGGCATCATTTCCTCCTCCTCCTTCAATATTGGTTCTGGTTCAGATGCCTAGGGGACCATCATAGGCGTCTCCCCAGCCAGACACCATTTAACAATACTATCGCTCTCTTCATCCGTTTTCGCCATTTTCATTTGCAAACACGGAGGAAGCAGCTCAGGAAACGCAGACCAAAAGCATTTTCATTTCCACGCGACACCACAAGAATCTCAATGGCCTTATCCATGGCACTTTGGCTTTTCGTCGAAATAGATGGAAAGCGACTTTGATTTCCCCATTTCCTAGGCTTAAAAGTTGAGATATTTCATCTTTACAACCACATAAAAGTCAATCAGATATATAAGTCTGCTTTGAATAATTTCACTTGAGAGACTTAATGATGCCACAGTCAATTTTTTCTTAGCTGTGTTTTTGCTCGATCAATTTTTTAATGATTATATTTAACAAATTTAACGAAACCTATAAAATAGTTAATTGATACCATTGCTCTCTCAGATTGTCACTGAGATTAAAATCAAACTGTTTATAATAATCAAAGACCATTCTCATTTTCTAAGGCGATTAGATGATGCAAAAATTAAGAAGACGATATTCTGTTTTGGAGGTAGAGAAAGGTTGATAATTTTTTTTCCCTTTACAGATTAAAAAAAAAAGACTTCATATTGATAGATATCATTAAATCAGGTTTTTTTATTTAGTTTTTCATTAGAATTAGAGCGTCATGGGAAAATATTGTAAGAGTTGCTCAGTTTGACAGCTATC
The DNA here is from genome assembly GCA_023159025.1 of Thereuonema tuberculata. Classification (NCBI taxonomy): domain Eukaryota; kingdom Metazoa; phylum Arthropoda; class Chilopoda; order Scutigeromorpha; family Scutigeridae; genus Thereuonema; species Thereuonema tuberculata. The sequence continues at coordinate 108,855,220 of JAFIDM010012231.1, forward strand.
ATGTTATAGGCTTGCAAACAAAAGACTCACGGTTTGCTTGAGCTGAATGGGATTCAGAAAGTAGGAAGCAAGAAAATATTTTCAGAAAACTTATATAGAGTTTAGAACTTAATGGAACTTACAATGAACATATATTTGCCATAACTCCTAAAAGTTTGGAAAAATTAGTTCGTTTGAGATCAGAAAGGTTGCTATCATTTATGACTTCTACTATAGGCTTCAGCTACAGAGTTTATACTTTCCTCTTGGTGAGTCAAATCCTCTTGGTGTTTGCTCTATAAGGATGCTAACTATGTGCAATTAACCGTTTTAGACCATCATGATTTGTTCGGTAGTCTAGAGATCTAGTGATCTATTTGGCGAATTATTTGGTTAGGATATTCGCTTTCTAGACATTTTTGCACAATTCTCGTTCAAAGAGGAGAACATTATTGTTCTTGCAAACAAATTTTAGACCAAAATTATCTCGCAGGAATCTTAGATCGTCTATTTACAATCAGAGATCCGCTACCGAAGGCTTAGGTTATGACATCTATTATAATATTTGCCTTATCTCCCAAATTCTTCGTTTCCATGATGAGAGATTTCGAGAAAATCCCGATTAAAGGCGTCAACAATTATTTATTTGTTAGTTAAGTTTATACATCAAAAGAGTACCTGTCCCCCATTTGCAAGAGTGTTACCGTCCAGTTACAGTTGCATCTACTTTATATTAATCGCGTTCTTTGTTTGATGGATACTGTGAGGGAGGAGTGACATTAATTGATGGTTAATATCTAACTTTTTTTTAAAGATTTATCTTTATTTAAAAATATTTAAATAAAGAAATTTTAACATGCAGAAAATTATTCAAAACAGAAACCAAGGCTGCACAAGAATAAACAACCCACCCAAAACACTTCGTGTAAAATAAGTTGCCAAGACTCACATGTCATAATGCTTTCACTGTTAAAAAGATATGAGATCTCATGTAGAGCCAAGCCCCTAACTCTACGAGGCCTATTTCTACAAGCCCTAACTCTAAAAACCCTATATCTTGGTCAAAAAGTATGCCTTGGCCGTTTCGTGGCTGTCACACAGACAATCCCATGGAGTTACGTAAAGGATATGGAGTATGCCAAGGCACACTTTTTGACCAAGATAGTAGGGTTTTTAGAGTTAGGCATGTATAGTGAGGGGATTGGCACTATATGAAATCTGATAACTTTTTAACAGTGAAAACGTTATGAGCATCTTGGGAACGTATTTTACATGAAATGTTTTGGGTGAGATGAAATAGTTCCATGAAACGGCCAAGCCATACTTTTTGACCAAGATATAGGGTTTTTAGAGTTAGGGCTTGTAGAAATAGGCCTCGTAGAGTTAGGGGCTTGGCTCTACATGAGATCTCATATCTTTTTAACAGTGAAAGCATTATGACATGTGAGTCTTGGCAACTTATTTTATACGAAGTGTTTTGGGTGGGATTTCATTTCTTTTTGTAGGATGAGATCTGATAACTTTTTAACAGTGAAAGCGTTATGAGCATGTGAATCTTGGCAACTTATTTTACATGAAATGTTTTGGGTGGGATTATCTACTACAACTAAATTTAGTTTTAAGATTATTTATAAAATTGATTTTTTTTGCAATACCCTACTTTTCTGTTTTTCTATTGGTCAACTTGTATATACAAGCTGTTGCACTTTGGAAGAAATCACATTATTACACAGTATTATTTAGGCCGAAGCATTGAGGGTATTTCAGATCTTAATAAAATCCAAAGTATAAAAGCTAGATAAATGAAACTTAGCGTATTTCATTAGTATGGTAACTGCATCTTATCCTGAAAATTTGAGCTCTGTAGTATTATCCAGGCCGAAGCTATGAGGGTTCGATAATACATAACCAGACCCCCCCTTCATGAGGGGTTGGAATGTGAAAGTTACGGATTTCTTAATTTTGTTGTTGTTTGTGTGCTAATCCTAACCTGCATACCAAATTTCAGCTTTCTAGGACTTCAGGAAGTATCCTAGAGGTTTTGATGATCATGAGTCAAGTCAGTCAGTCAGTCAGTGAGTGAGTGACGGAATCGACGTATTTTAGGTATTAATAAAATCTAAAGTATAAAAGCTAAATAAATGAAACTTAGCGTATTTCATTAGTCTGGTAACTGCATCATATCCTGAAAATTTGGGCTCTCTAGTATTATCTAGGCCGAAGCTATGAGGGTTCGAAAATACAACGAAACACTTACAGAAAAGGTACGTAGTGCCCTTCCTGCCTTCGGCTCGTCTTGGCGAGGGCACTGCCGTGCCCCCAGATAATGCCTTTCGAGTCTATTAACAGAGGGAATCGGGAACGGCCGTTTCATCCTTTTTGGGACTCAATATTCTTTAACGTGCAAATCATATTATTTGGAAATCTTGGTTATTGTCAATAGATGGGACAAATAATGATCAAATTTATTAAATTTCAGAGATATTTATCCATTATTTTTTGCTGATAAATAATTCCAATAACAATTACGAATTTCCAAGCTATTGTTTATATTTTTCTGTTTCATTTTGACAGTTGTTTACTTGCAGTTTTTTTTTTTTTTTTCACGCATTCGTAAAAGAAGTTCTTTTATATAAAAGCCACCTTCTATTAGAGTAAGGTTTAATCCCTTCCACAACTGATGAACAGAAACCGAACTTTCTGCTTTGTTCTTGTGATTTCCTTCTAAATTGAGGTATTCATTTATGGAGGAACCATTTTCTTCAGATAAAAAATATTGAAATGAACTCAGCCCAACTCGAAAAATCTCCTTTTAGATTAAAATTCGCACGTTTGCCTTATCATCTAATCATGATCGAAATGTAAAAAAAAATATCAAAAACAAGAAGACGAAGAAAAAGGGATGGAGAGGAACTAGAATCCTTTTTTTCTGCTGCTTAATTTAATTCTTTGAACCAGTTTTCGATGAATTTTAATACCTCAAAAATTTATGAAGAGAATCATTTGAAAGGAAACAGATAAAATTAACCAGAAATTGTGATTAATCAAATATTTCGCCGCAAATTAGGCAATGAAATTAATTCCTCTAGGAAATATTTCGTTACTAATTCAAGAATAAATTAAAACTGAGCCTTTTAATCTGGAATTTTTTCGTTTTGGCTCAGCATCTGTTGCCATTCTTACCATTCACAGTACTGACTCTCAAACCAATAATAAAACCGAGTTTTCCTTTTTTATTTCTCCTTTTTTTTTTTTCCCGCTCCCCTCCTTTCCACTTCCTTTCTGTGTTGTTTTTTTTTCCTCCCCTCTTCCATACTCTCCGACCCGATGATAGAAATAGGGTAATTAAATTCTGAGGGAAATTCTGTGGCTGCCACTTGACTGTTAACATTTCACCTTTACGTTTGCATTTGCGATACAATAAATTTCGCCTGAATTAGGAATGCCGTTGCCCGAATGAAATACGCTCCAGGGCTTTTATCACCGGGTAACTGTTCATCCCAGTAATGAACACAAGGTGCAAACTGATGGAAGAGAATGGCAAAGTCAATGATGAAATATTTAGCATCTCCAAAAAGTTTTAAGACTTTAGCCTCTTATTTAAGTAATCAGTAACGGAAACTAATTATTTTGTTATTTCCTTTGACTTGATTTATTTGGGATTCGCAGAAGGCAAATTCAGCTACAGCATTCCAGTTGTATTCTGTCTGTAAGGAATTCGTTACTGAAAGCAGGGAATTGTCTTTTCCAATAAAATTGGATCCGTGGGAATCCAACAAGCGATTTGAAATGGAAAAGAAAGATTTTTGAGCCTACTTTCCATAACATGTTTTAGTGCCTGACTTCTAGATGGAGCGAGAAATTTTAAATTCCCAGTTTGCCAATCAGTCCAATAATTAACGTTTTATTTAAGAAACTACAAAGGCTAGGGATATGATACTTGATAGCTAGCTAAACTTCGCCCAGAGAATTTCAAAAACATTAAAATAAGCTTTCTGGATTGCGGGACTTGATACATCCCACATAACTGTGACATTGATACTGATTTTAGAAATCTAATAGTCATTTATAGTATTAATTGTTCAGGTAACCGTAGAATAAATGAATATGTCAGTGCCATGTTAGACATTTTCCAGTAGAATAAAAATAGCTCACAGATATTCTCTGTAACAGGCACTACAATATTCTCTATAACGAGAAAGTTGTAGTTTCAACACTGCTAAGCAATATGAAAATCGTAGAACTTTCTACTTATTCGCAGTTCTTTATTTTTTTTTCCGGACTCGTGAAAGAAATGCAAGGAAAACGTTATTTTAATTTTTTTTGTAAATTTTCATTTCATTTTGAATGCAAACAATCTAATTTAAAATGTTCCATTTCTGAAAATTAGATAAGTCCGAATATCTTTCTGTTGAATGACCGAAATCCAATTAATTTATTAGCAAATCAAACCATAAACCTTTAATATGTGAAAAGATTAAATTGACGTTCAAGAGAACTTCATATTGTTTCATCAGCTAGAGTTGTTTATTTGACTTTTAATGATTACCAATAATTTACATCCTTTTTCCCGCGCTGACTTCTCCACAGGGATCCATACAGAGAAATTTTCAAATTTAATGGGGAGATCGTCTCGTTTCCATAAATATTCATGCCAAGTTTCAGAACGATCGATTGTCTGATTCAAATATTACTGAGAGACAAATACACACCTCAGCGCTGGCGTTTGTTAATTTTATGAGCTTTAGAAAAGTTGCCTATTAACAATGAAAACATGAATGTATTAAAAGTGAAGTATTTGTTCTGCTTCCTCTTAGTCCTTGACCTGTCCTAATCTTTATTTACTAAGAAACGACTCGTTTCTCGCTGCAGTCTTTTGTAAAATGGATATTTTTTGTTACTATTCTTGTGCACCATTTGGCAGATACATGGTTGTTGGCGTGAGGCAGAGACATCATCTACAGTATTATTTTCTTAGTTTTCTTATTTTGTTTTTTAGTTTTTTTTTTAGTTTTCAATGAACCAACCAATTTTATAGAATTTGAATGAAACACATAATCATTGCCAAAAAAAAAAAAAAAAAAAAGCTAACTCAGAATGAACGATTCAGGAACGACGAAACTCAGTTTATTAGCACTTGTCACAAGTAAACTTAGTGCCTCGACGACGCATTCTACGCAATTTTGAACAATTTACAAAGTTTGAGGGAGGTCATATCGTTGGACTGCTGGGAGACAGACTGGTCGTTCGCCACCTGGACCGAACTGTTCCGACTGTACTGTGCGCCATGATTGCGAGCAGTGGAGACGTCAGAGAACATATGCGCGTAGAAGGCACTGGAAGTCCTAGACAGCTACTAGAAAAGAGGATCTTGTCACCATCTGACAGACGCGAGCTAATCAAGGGTGTCTCTGTCCACCATCCAAAGACATGTAATGGCATCACTAGAAACCCCTGTGTCTACCCGCACGATTTCGAGGCGACTTGTAAAACGAGACTTGCATTCTCGGCGCACCTTACGTTGTCTGCTTTTAACGGCGACTTCGTTTGCAGTGATAATGTAAATGGGTGACTGTGTACTGGCAACGAATCGTGACAAAACCTGATTTCTCCTACAATTCTCAAGTCTCCGCTGGTAGTGAACATTGACGGCGCAGCTATATGTTCAGGAGTTTCTGCGGCCTCATTTTAATTCTCTTCATGGAGCGGCTACACAGTTCCAAGAAGATAATTCTCGCCCATATACAGCAAGGGTTCCCCTGTACTATTTCCGTGCGACACACTCATTGGTCCGGCAGATCTCCAGACTTGTCGCCCATTGAACATGTGTGGGACCAGCTGGGAAGGCAGCTTCGGCTATCAAGAGTGACCTGGAGTGGCAATTGCAACAACTAAGGAAGGATTAATGAGATAAAACAATTATAAATAATAATAACATAAAATAACGTGTGTCGGAATTATAAGAAATATTAAAAAAAAATGAAAATAAACACACAAACTAAAAAGATAAAAATCACGTAACTACTTTCGACCTTCAATTTCGGAGGTAATGAGACAAAGTAGTGAGCCGACTTAAAAAGGAGTTATTAACAACCAACGAAATAAGGGTGAATCCATTTCGAATAGGTAAGTATCCTTCCATTAAGCATGCAAACTATACTGATCGTTAAACGGGGAATTCATTAAAATGAGAATTGACACTCAATTTCCATAGATAATCATCGTTTTACGATTGCTTACAGAATAACTTCTTCTTGGTGGTCTTAATTTTTTTGGCAGTGAGTGCAAATACTGATTTTTTTTTCAGTGTTTTAGACTTTGGTTTTTTTGAAAACAAAATTAATAGTTGTGGACAAGATTGTTCACATAACTATTCTACACAACAGGCCATGCAGGTCCTGGGGTGCGCGAGAGGTTTAGGCTCCCAGCGATTCTCGACCAATGGGACGAGTTGAGGTCGGATGCTCGCCGTCATTTAACCACGAATAAGAAACCCGGTACCATTTGAGAGAGAGGGCAGGGTGAACCCTAGGGTCCGTCTGGAGGAGAAATAACCGCGCAAAAAATCGATTCTCGACAGAAGAAGAAAGAAATATCCACGCCACGACCGGGATTCGAATACAGGTGTCCGGCATACAGGCCACACGGCAGACCGCCATTTATAATATAGAGCATTTTTTTTTTCTTATTTTTGTAAGCAAGATTAATTGTAGAAGTGCCATTATCCATTTTAGGAAAAGAAAAAAAAAGTAATGAAACTGAGGAACAAATTAGCATTACGATAATACATTGACGTTTACGATGGTACCAACATTATACAGTCGATTGGGTGATTTAGTTTTATTGTATATTTTAACTAAGCAATAAGCCCTCGGTACCCACGCAGTTAATATTCAAAGTGACGCACAAATACTACCATTTACATTGTAATTCCAACGTTGTAAATATGTATATGTATTTGAAATAAATTGATTTATTATTAATATTATATTGAATATTATGATAATTATTATGATTATATTGTTTTAATGAATTTTACAATGTTGGTAACATATTTCCAATTCGGTAACATATTCTAACATCCTTTTATTTTTCAAAATAAAACTTCTCTTTGAAGCGTGATATTCTCTTTTTCTTTTCTGCTATTTTATCAAGAAAAACTAGATAGAGTTACATCAATAGTTATGAGATAGTTATGAGATATATTTGATGTGGACATCACCATATTTTGCAGCGCAGAAAAAAAAAAAAAAATGCTGGTATTTAAAGAGAATTTTTCTTTTCTTTTGACGGTGAGTAAATAGGTTCTGCAAAATAGTACTCGAATGACATTGATTATTTAAAAATTTGGTTCCACAGATAATTCGAAATAAAAGAAATTTTAAAAATAAAAATAATCAGAAAATTATATCAATAATATTTTTGTTGACTTCTCCAGTTGAGCGGCGCGGCGCCACTATCAGCATTCTGGTACAACATTTCTGACATTTCAAAGATATTTTATATTGGGAAAAATTAGCTTACAGCTCTTGGTATTGAAGTTTCATTGTCCTTGATGCTTTAAAACTCTGAAAAAAACTAAAAAGATATTGAATACAGTCATTATAATATTGTAGATATTAATATTCTACACATTCGTCTTCCTCTTGTCTAGTTCGATAGTCTTTATTTTGTAGCATACGTTATCAGAAAGGCTTATTGGTGTTAGATGATCTTCACAAAATGAAGAATTATTTACACAGTGGATAATGCCAGTAAGTTGATTTTGAGTAAAAATTTGACAACTTACTTTTAAATAAGCTACTGGCAAGGTATTAAGTCCATTACTTCATGAAGTAATTTCAGGTGCAACAAATGAACATTTACAGGGGATTACGTCAAACGAGAAAGTGTATTACAACAACTGGTGAGACTGCAAAAGAGAAATGAGAATTGAAGAGAAATTGTTATATAAAGTAAATGTAATTTTGGAATGACAGATAATTCCAAAAAAGAAGGATTTAATTGGATCTAGTTTTCCTTAGACCCCAATCTGCCACCTTCAATCAGTATTTGAAGAGTGTTTTTAAGAAGTTTGTCCTTTAAAACCTTTACATTTAATAAATATAATTAAATATAATTAAATTTCAAGTAAAACGATTTTAAAATACAATGCACCCATTTAATTAAAAATTACATTAACTTAGCCTAAGTATTTTTTAATTGTTTTCCATTATTGAAATACGTATTTAAATAATGGAAAACAATTAAAAGTGTTAAAATTTCTTTTTGCCAAAAAGGTCAGTAAAACTTTGGTTGTTTTTATTTTATCTAATTTCAACTGATTATCATATCTTTTTTTATGAGGATTTATTAAGTTGTGTTTGTACATTATTTGATGCCAAAGAACGCTACAGTAAAATTAACATCATCAGAAATATAATTTTTCAGTACAAAATTAGATCTTTTTTTTTATTAAATCCTGTATATTGAAAGCTTGAGTTCCCTTGAATATATTTGTAAAGAGTATTTTCCATATTTTTTTAACTTACCTACGTTAAAATATAAGTGAATATAAAAGTCATCTTCTTGAATATATATATATATTTTTTAAATACATAGTAAATTTTAAATATCTGTTTCTTTTAAACAAAAAGTGTAGAATAATGGAATACTTATATACATTACGTAAATGAACTTATTTTTATAATGTTTACTCGGACCATTCAAATAGCTTTGATACTTACTTATTTAAAAAAAATAAAAAATTAAAAAAAAAAGAAGGAAGATGATGAAGTAAAGGAGTGTGATTGTTTGATTACATAGTTGTAGTTGTGTTAACGTATCATTGCCTGGTAAATGTCTTTGGTATTTACAATATTGAATTGCATTGAAATCTGGAATTATTACCTTGTTCACTTGTGCTATCTGACAAGTGTATTTGTCCTGAGGGTTTCCTCTGCTTTGCTTCAGTTGCTCTGCCTCCCACTCGGCAGCTGCTCGCCTCAGGAGTCTTTGGCTTCCGCCGAGAGCCTGTAATCAGGTGGCCCGTGTATTTAGGCATTTTCGTCTTTGCCAATTTGACTCCATAATAACGGGAATTACGATGCTGTTAATTCCAGCCGTTTTGCAAGGAGGAGACGAAATTCACTCCAACATGGAGATGGCACACGGCTACCCAGATGGGTCTGTAATGCACCTCGGCACTCTAATAGCACATTAGGAATATTCAGTGCAGAATTATCGTCCGCCTGGGTGAGACTTAGCACGCTGACAAAGACAGTTATGTTGGCAAAGAGTCCAGAAAACTGCCAAAGAAAAAATAGAGTAAAATACCGTATTTCAGAAATGAATTAATTTAATCTCGTCTTATGTTTAATTCCTAGGCAAATCCTAAACTTAGGAAATCCCATGAGATTTCGAAAAATGTGGGAAAAAAAAAGGAATTATAGAAAACACACACACAAAGTGGATATCAACAAAAAATTACGAAATGATGCTATATATTTTTAAGTTTTAATGAATGCTGTAAAATTGATAAAAACCTAAAATAAGCGAAGAATAATTTGTTTTAAAACATTGAAATAAAAAGTTGGTGGAATAGTTTTGTCTATTTTTTTAATTAAAAATGAATTTAGTTACGAAATTTATTAATGTTAGTTAATGTTAAAATCAAAGATTTGTTAAATATAACAATGTGATATCAGAGTAGGAGTGTTAACTAACAATAAAGGCATGACATGCATTATTTCTTCAATAATTGATCTCCTTGCAGATGTAAAAAAGATGGAAATATAACGGATGTGCGAATTTCCAAGAAGGAAAGGAACATATAAATGTTGTACAGGAGGAAGCTTATGTTAATTCAGGGAGTTGTTAAATTTACATGGGAAATCCTCGTGAGGATATCGGTGAATGAGATTATCAATGATGAAATTCCAGTTAGTGAACTATTATGAACTTTATAAAACTGTTATGAAAACTGCTGTGACAAGGAACGTTAGAGATGAATTGTTTTATATAGTGATATAAACATTTATAGATATCTTGATTTAATTATCCTAATTGTCATTGGGATCTATAAACTCACTTTCCGATTACTATAGCTTTTTTTTTTCTCACTTTGATTGGAAATAAATAAAGTTGCTTAAAAAAAGGATTGAAGTGACTCTGTAAAGCTTTTTATTATTATTCCATCTGCTTGTGTTACAAAAGACAGAAAAGAAATTGAATCTTAGCATTTACGAAGAAAGGCATTTTAAGATAGACATATTCTAGTGACATATCTTTCGGAGAAACCATTTCATACCTTTACTTTTCAAACCAAATGAAAAAAATAAAAAAAAAAAAAAAAAATTGTCAAGTAGTTTTGTCTGGAAAATGTTTTTTTTTTAATCTTTAACAGAGCAGCAAGAAAATGCAACAGTGGATATTTGACTTTTATTTATCAATATTAATTAATGGTTCGTTCCATTGGATTAAGATTGTGTTCCCTAGCATTTGGAAGTGGATTTTTGTTAGGCCGCCATGCTATTTTTTTGTTTTTTGCAGTTCAAATCAACTTCAGGGTGGATTCTTAAGAGTACTTTTGAGATAGTTGTGTCTTAAGCATTTAAAATGATTCATTACTTTTCCAGTTATATTACAACATATATTAAGATTTTTTTCGTATTGTATCTGATCAGATGTAAAAACTTTACCATTGTCAACGCGTTACTTCCTTGCTTTACTTACAATACTGGGTTATTCAAAAAGTATACTTTACAAATTTAATGTAAGTCTTTTCTAATTCTCCTTAAAGAAACTGGTGTTAAGATCACTGAATAGAACCTTCCGAAATACATTTAAAATTAAGAAGTTTAGTGGCGTATAATTCAATTCAGAAAACTGTCGCGAATTAACTGTTAAAAGAAAACGTATAGCTCTTCTGACTGAAGGGAAATGGTTTTCATTCTGTGGGGATATGTTATGGACGTTTGTTAAAGAAAATGTGTTTCTGGGACTTCATATAAGAATTCCTGAAACTATTCAATGACATCATTTATAAACTGAGACAGTTCTTATAATTTAATGATTCTTCATTTTAGGTATACTGATTGTAAGGACTGCGAGATTTCCTTTTTCACATATATGAGATAAACCAAATTTTTTTTTTTAAATCAAATCTCTATATTTATCAAATTCGATTATAAATAAATAAAAAAATATTCTTAGATTAAATAAAGAAAATTAATGTTATGCATTCATTAAGTTACAACACAATAAAAACAGATATTCCTTCATTTTAAATTACAGATTATAAAACCTTAAGCTACTTATTCTTGACAAGAAGTTCTAGGATATATTTTGGTACTTAAAGGGATGGACACAGCAACAAGGTAGCAATAAGTGAAATAAAATAAATATTATTGGTTTTTTTTTTTTACCAATTTTACCGCTTCTAAAGAGTTCCTGAATATCTTCAGAGGCACTCTCTTAAAATCTACAGAAATAGTTTTAATCTAAAGCCCTTTCTCAAAAGCATTAAACTTAAAAAAGAAAAAAAAAATCACTTATTATTTTAGAGTGAAGATGGAGGTGAGGATAAATCTTGCATCAGTTCCTTAGTAATCTTGGCTTTATTCACTGCAGTTCTCTAAGGCGAGTAAGTTGGCATTTGGGTTTCTACTCATGTTCTCTGGGTTCATAAGATGAACCAGCAAAAGAAACTTTGATGGGATATGGTCTGGCAGTAAGAGAAAGATATATGGAGGAAATCCCTGATGATCAGACAAGATATCTTGCTGAATTACTCAGTAGTTTGAAGCAGGATGTCATACATTTAACATTAAATGGAAGACGTAGCTGCGATTCTGATTTGGGACACGAACTTTAAAGCTACATATAGAAATCCAACAGCTAATATTAATAACAATGGATTGAGTTTAAACATTACGTAGAGTTTTCTTCTGACAAATTGTAATATAATTTTAATGAATTAAACAGGGGAAAAAAAAGCACCTTTTCAAATTTACTGTGATCACTAAAAATGCCAAAATAATCATTAACTAATCAAACACTGTTAAAAATCCTACATATTAGGTGAAGTTAAAAAAAAAAAATATATCGAGAAACAACATTTCATTCGAGTGCGGATATATAATTATTCCGATTTTCCTTCCTATCGGTCTTGCTTTCATGGTGTGCTTACAAGGTTACGAAATTGAAAATGACTTGCTTTAAAAATTCGAGAAACATTTACGATCTGTATTTAATCGTAGGTTTTTTATAGTAATAATATATGATTCTCTGACATTCACTGACACATTACTAATATATACACTGCTCACAAAATTTAGGGAATATTGCGAAATGAATATAATACACCCAAAAAACAGAAGCATTTGAGTTTATTTATTAAAGAACATCATCAGAGAAGCAAATGATACGAAAATGGAAGTTGTCTGAATTTGCAAATGAGGTGCAGAATCCATTTATCGGGATTGAGCAGGATGTGACGCATGGATTGGGGTTAACATTGGCATGTCAAACATAAAAAATGTGTCGCACATTGACTGTTCAGTAGGGAGTACGATCACCTGAGACTGCTACAACACACTGACAGCGATGAGGCATGGAGAGGATCAAATAGTCCAGCCGTTCCAGTGGGATTCGTGGCCACTAGCGCAGAAGGGTAACTTCCAGCTGAGGAAGTGGTATGGGAAGTGATTGGTGACTGGCAACACGCCTTCCTAGTGCATCCCAAGCGTGTTCGATGGGATTCAGGTCTGGAGAACGTGAAGGCCAGCCCATGACTCGATTCCAGCCTCTTGCAGCATGTTGTTGATGAGAAACGCACTGTGGGGGCGTGCAATATCGTCCTTAAAAAGAAAATTGGCCCCAACTGCTCCAGCGTTGGGTACCAATATAGGCTGTAGAATTTCATCCCGATATCTTACAGCATTTACCGTTTTATTTCTAATAAGATGGAGGTCGGTACGAGTTACAATGTTGTTGTCTGCCCACACCATGATTCCACCTCCACCAAAGGAATGTATTTTTCTAGCACGAATTTTTGCATAGATTCTTCCGTGTTCCACATTCACGCTAGATCAGGGTCCGATGATTGTCAAACTGCAGGCTAAATCTTGACTCATCACTGAAGAGAACCGTGGGCCACTCTTCACGGGTCCAAGGAAGATGCATTTCAGCCCACCTTCTGCGGTTTCTGCGATGTTCAGCAGTTAACGGAATGCATACCATTGGTAGCCGGGCATACAGTCCACCAGGACGAAGTCGATTTCGCATGGTCTGCCATACCCAGACTGTGCAGTAGACACATCCAGTAGAAGCGAGAAACTGTCCTCACAGCTCAGTTGCATTGCTTGCCGGTTCCTTCGTGCTATTAGTGTCAAGTAGCGATCATCTCTTGCAGTGGTGGAACATGTCTGCTAACCACGCTATTGCCACTATCATCTGTGTTTGGCCAGCTTCAAGACGCCCTATGACTCTCCATGCTTCAGATTCGTTGCAGGGACATTTTCAGGTGACACTCAGCGATTCTGCCACTTGTTGTTGATCCAGAAAAGTGGTGATAACCCAGCAGCGCCAGCATCTTTCTACAGGGCTGTGGGCAGACATGCGAATTAACGTTCTGCATCACATTTGCATACTCAGACAACTTCCATTTTCGTCTCATTTGCTTCTCTTGATCATGTTCTTTAATAAATAAACTCAAAAGCCTCTTTTTTTGTTTTGGGAGGGGGCGGTATTAAATTCATTCTGCAATATCCCCTAAATTTTTTGAGCAGTATACTTAGACTTTCTTTCTTTATCTTAAAACTGTATTAATTTGATACAAATGTGTGGCTTAATATTTAGACTAAAAATAAATTTGATTGCGTTAAAATACAAAATAATAACTGGTTGAATCACACCGATTATTTAATGATAAACAAGAACAAAGAACAACTTGCATTTACAAGATCAAGAAACTGAAGAGTTCTTGGAAAGTAAAAAAATATAATTATTAAATTAAGATAAATAAAATGATTTAAATAGAAAATTATTTATCAAAGTTTTCACAATATTCTGATTTTCATCGAAAACATAAGAAGAAGATTGAATTTTGAGTAAAGTCTGTTTGACTTAATCTCTGATGTTTTCTGGTGATATTTTAATTTCAGCTCAAATTTGGTAAAAAAGAAATGAATTCATTATAATGAATACAATATCTTGAGTCATATGTCTTTATGATATCGATGAAAAGAAAAATAGTGCTAGTGTCAATCTAAAATGAATCACTGGATTATCGTTATTTTTCTTCAAAATAAAAACAAAATAAACATATAAAACCATACACGTTTATACACGGTTAACCATACACGGTTTTATACGTTTATTTTGTTTTTATTTTGAAGATTTGAAGACTTTTCAATATCGTTATTTTTGTTATTGTAGATTTCCCAAATACGACGATAAAATGTTTTTATTATTATTATTATTATTATTGAAATCATACAATAATTGTAAATTGTTTTGTAAATTGGATTTTTGTTAGTAAGGTTTTATTGAAATGCATTACGTGACTTAAGGAGTTTGAAATGTATTGAATTTGTAAACCATATTTAGGCTGTCCCCTTTACATTGTTTGGATATTAAATCCCATTAATCCGTCGTTTCACTATTAATCTTCAAGCTCTATCGATAACAACTTTCGAGAACTATCCGTTTGCTATTCTACCAAAAGCTTTAATATCTTAAAACTTTTTTGTGATAAAAAAATAACTTTTATTTTATTTTCTTAGTTTCACGGCCCCACAATGTAAGCTGCCCCTCGCAATAGCGTTCTCTGCAAAAGTGAACATGAATATTTGAAATGATTGCTCTTGACTATAAAATCGATGTGACAATCTTCATAATGATAAGAGTGACGGCCTTAAGACAGATCTTTACTATCACCTTGTGGACTTTTCAGTATTATTTACGTTATATTGTTGTAACAAAACATACATACAAGGACGATGTCAAGAGTTCCTGGATACCCTGTAGAAATAATGACAGTTTAGAAATAATGGAAAAATATTTTATTGGCCTTCAATGTAATTACCTCCCGCCACTAAACACTTCAACCAGCGGCCGTACAGTGACTGAAAACAATCATGGAAGCCTTTGTTTTACCCCTCACGGAGTGCTGTCGTCGAAGCCGTAATGTATTAATACATTTAGAATTAACTAAAGGATAGGAATAAATCAGGAAATGCACACTTATACACGAAAACACACTTCAATTTCATATTTGGATATCAGCAAAGTGCCATAACACATACAACAATAATAACTGTAGCGTAACTAACCTTTCTGTTCTCGTTACTTATCATTATCATCCCAACAATTAATAACAACATGCATATTACGTTACCTACACTACATCACTTTCTCCCCTTACAAAATGTAATCATCACATTACATTATTACCATTAATTACATCACAATTATATCATATTTCTCCCCTTACAAAATATGCTACGTAAACTATTTCTCTCATTACTATCTTTAACTAATTGTAAGTAATTATCCGGCCGCGCTGGTGTGGTCGAGCGGTCTCAGGCGTCGGTCTGTCGTGAGATCAATGTGCCAGCGCCCGGGTTCAAATCCCGGTACCGAGCATGGATGTTTCAAAAATTTCCTTTCCTGTGTTGTAGCCTCTTCTTCACTTTCTCTTCGGTCTGACGTCATTCCTCAATGGCGTCCTGGGGAAGGCCACGGGAAACCACCCCAGTATCTTTCCCTTGTAATTCTAGGGAGTCTGCTAGGGGTTCGCCGTCTTGGGAACACTAGCACTCCCTGGAGCACGGATGCTTCGGCAACGAAGCTCGCACTTCGGTGCGAACCGACCACACACAAGTAATTATCCACTGACGTCCTCAGACATAAAGGATACCGTCGTCTGTTAATTTCGGGCTCCGAAACATTAGGAAGAAGTCTCATTTGAGTCTAAACTATTTTTTTTCCCTTGTTTTATTTCGAGCTATCATCTGGTGTCGTAATGCTCTCAACTGGAACAGGTAAATGAATGTCTGGTTCTGAAATATTCAAGTCTACATCACTCTTTAATTCCAACAATTGATCAATATGACGCTTCCAAATTATCCCCGATTCTAACTGAATCAAATAGGTAACAGGACCTAATTGTTTTATCAACTTACCATTTATCCATTTATTTCTTCCCCTACAATCTCTCAGTAAAGCTGATTGTCCTAATAACAATTTCCTTATTCTATTTTTCCTGCTAGTAATTTGTTTATTTTGTTGCTCTGAAACTGAAACTTGAAGAGTTGGTCTAATTAAATCCAGTCTTGTTCGTATAGAGCGATTGACCATTAATTTAGCTGGACTTTCATTTGTGGTTGTGTACAGCATTTTCTATAAAAGAAATCTGCTTAAAGCTATATTTACTTGTTGGTGTTCAAATAAAGCACACTTTAAACGTTTTTTAACGAGTTTAATTGCATTCTCTGCCTGACCTTTAGAAGATGGATGATAAGGAGCAATTAATATATGTTGAATACCATTCTGTTTCAGAAACCTACCAAATTCATCTGAAGTAAAGGGCGGATCAATGTCCGACACATTTGTTCTGGTAACCCAAATCTTGCAAACATAACTTTTAAACTACTATATTGTGTGTGTGTTTTTTTTGCCGAAGTAGAATTAACCATTTCGACTTCTAACCACTTACTGTACGCATCTAATACAATTAAAAATAATAATAATAATAATAACAATGGGTGAGACCAAGTTGTATAAAAAATGACATCCTGGTACAGCTGTTTTAACTTTTGCGGGTTCCACTTTTGTTCCTACAATTAAAAATAATTTATCTTGAAACGGTCCCAAAAAATCTACGTGATATCTCTGCCATACTCTTTGTTGAATATCCCACACATGAAGAGTACATTTTGATGGAGTGTTTCTCTGTGGAAGACAAGCAGAACAGCTATTAACTAAATTTTCAATACATTTCTCTATTGATGGCCACCATAAGTATATGCTATTGGCTTTCATCTTTACAATACCCACAATGCAATTCATTATTTTTCTTAACGAACTAGGAATTGCAACTCTACAACACCAATTTAGGATACCTTGTTCAATTGTTATCTCTTGTTTGTTTTGAAAAATACACCATTAAAGCTTTAATTTACATTATTCTCCAGCCAACCATGCAAAACAAATCCAAAACTTTTATTTAAATCTGGATCCTTTTGAATTTCCTGACAAATATTTTTAAAATTATTTAGGATTGTCATTTTCTACAATATAGTATAAATGAGTTCCCCTGTATCCTATAGGTAATTGGTTAGCTTTTCCCATTGAAAATGAGGTTAATTTTGATATTCGATCTGCATTACCATGCAATTAGGTTTTAAACACAATTCAAACATCATAATCAAAGCCAATTAAGAATAAAGCATAGCGAGCAGAAGTCTACTAGCAGCAAAAGCAGACAAACCAAAAATAGCCAAAAAAGAGGTTTATGATCTACACAAAGCGTAAATTTCCTATCCCATAAATATTGATTATTTTTTTTTAACACGAAACACAGTACTAAGAGTTTGTTTAAGTCTATTTGTGAATACAACCTTCTGATGCATTCAAAACTTTGCTACCAAATGCTATTATGTAGGTATTTCTACTCCATTCTGTTGAATTTGACTAAGTACACAGCCAATACCATAAGAAGATGCATCCTAGGGCAATCTTACAGGAAGTTCAGGGTCGTAATGGGCTAATACTTTAGTAGACACCAATTTGTCTTTTATTAACCTAAAGGATCTTTGACAATTTTGATTCCACGTAAAAATTACATTTATTTTGTAGTAATTTATACAATGGAGCAAGAATAGTGGACAAATTAGGTACAAACGTACATAGTAATTGACTAAACCTAAAAATCCTTTGAGTTGAGTAACATGTTTTGGAATTAGTGCATTCCTAATAGCTTTTACTTTATTCTCAGCAGTAGTTAACTCTTTCTTAGTAATAACAAAGCCTAAATATTAAAATTGGTAAAAAAAAAAATGTATTTTTATTTCAAATGTACCTTTCTGTATCTGCATTATACATTGAACTATGCTTCTGCTTTATTTCTATGTTGCTCATTATTAAAAGAATTTTGAAAAGCTTTTTAAATTTACAAATCTTCTCCAACTCCTTTTTTTTTTTTACAAAAATGACAAAGTCCACGGAAACGTTCAATCACACTGGACTGTTTCTATCTTTCTAAATCTCTAAACAACTGATTGCTGTGTTCTGTTAAATACACTGAAGTTTCATTGTGTTATGATGATTCATTAACGACGCTATTTCTTTTTCTGACATTTCTATTGATGTCGCAATATGGACCGCCTTTTTCGTAAGAAAGCCCTTCCTTTCCCAGAAGTCGTTTCTTAATGACATTGTCTCTAATACCGCTAACTAATCTGTCCCGTAGATAATCTGAAAGTTTATCTCCAAAATCACAATTTCGGGTTAGTTGTTTAAGTTAAATTAAATATTCCGTCACCGTTTCATGTTCCCTCTGATCCTTCTGCTAATTTGTATCTTTCTGCAATAAAAGAAGGCTTAGGGTAAAGATGTTCTTGAATCGTTCTTACAATGACTGCCATAGGGCTTTGATGCAGAAATTATCGGGTGTTAATAAATTTTTAAGCTTTGAATAGGTCCATACACTCATTAAAGTTAAAAGCGTACTTACTTTCTTCTCTTCTTTAATTTCATTACATTCAATGAAAAAATTCGGTAAAACTGTCGTTGACGGTAAATCCGTGTTGTTTTTTTTTTCCGCGTTGCGAAATATGGCTGTTTCCGGACTATTTTCAGGAACCAGAAGCGGAAATTGACGTCTGATATTTCAGTTTGTAAGAGAACGACCAAAAGCGAATGCCATCACCATTAATCAGTGAAGCCATGTTGAATGCAGAAAAAAAGAACAGACTTCGTTTGAGAATCACGTGATCGTCGACGAGAAACATCATTACGTAATATATCCTTCTGCAAAATCGTAGGCTGCAAACAAAAAAACGGCCATCCGCAGTGAATGGCAACAAAGCATCTGATTAGCTTTACCGTCAAGCACATTTGAACCAAAAATTCAAACCGTTCTTTGTAGGATATCCATGTTTCTTCTAAATTGTCAAAAATTACCGATATTACCAAGATAAACGATTATCCTCGTCGCCAAAAATATAATAGATCAATATATTTAGAATTAACTGTAGGACAGGACTAAATCGCCGAATGCACACTTTTATTTCATATGGCGCTTGGCTGATATCCGAATAACATATACAACAATAAGGAACTATAATGTAACGAACGTTTCTATTCTCGTGACTTATCAGTATCATCCCAACAGTTACACAACATAAGTAATTACAATACATCACAGAAGCCTCAATAAATACAAATCTTTGGCCTCTCAAGAAGTCCTTCATCTTTGGAAAAAGGTAAAGTCACATGGCGCCAGATCCGTCGAATATGGTGGTTGTGTTAATGTAGGAGTATCCATTTTGGCAAGATAATTATTCACAGACTAACACCTGTGTTCCGAAGCGTTGCCATGATACAGTATCCAAGAATTTTCCCTAAATATCTCAGACCGTTTGCTGCGGATCTCCTCGCGGAGTTGCCTCAAAATAGCAAGATAAGCATCACCATTTATTGACTTTCCCTCAGGCACGAATTCGTGGTATACAACACCACAAACATCAAAGAAAACCACCATCATCACCTTCCCTTTGCTGCTGTCACTTTGTTGGGCCGCATCGCCGTTCTTGGTAACCATACAGAGGACTTTCTCTTCTTGTGTGGGCCAAAGAGGTAATAGAACTCTCGTCCACATTGATGATGATATGGATGTACCTTATTCAGTAAGCCTTTATAAACATCCTAACCAAGTCCCGACATACTGTCATTCTCTCTGGTCGTCCAATGACAAATGTTGAACAAATTTCGGGGCGATGTAAATTAGATCAAGGTCCTGTCGAAATTTTGTTGCACTGTGGAAGTTGAAATGTTATACCTATAAGAAACATCCTGCCATGTGTGTTGGAGATTGCCAGCACAACAGCCTGAATAATGTCTGTACCCCGAATCAGAGATCTATTTTGTCTTGGAATCATCATTCATGGATTCTCTGCCTTCTCCAAAGCGTTTACATCATTCAAATGTTTTGCTTCTGCTCAGCAGATCTTCACCATATGCTCTCATTATCATTCTGTATGTTTCTGAAGCGGAAATACCCAATTTCTGATAGAATTGAATCGATGAGAGTACCTCGAAATGCAACATGTTTATCATTTCAACGCTACGACTAGATTATCTCTCGGACACTGTCTCGTGAACATGAGCTTCGACATTGAAGCGTCATAATGCATGTGGCTTTCCGTTTTAGATTTCAACAAACACTTTGGCGGGAAATTGGGTTTGTTGCAGCACTGATTCATACATGGTGTCCTGGAACTTTTGACATCATCCTCGTATAGAATTCCTGATGCATCCTAGCACCCCCTTTTTGAAGTTGATCAAACCATACTTATAAATAAGCAATTCATACTCTAATGTAAAGTCCCTCTGTAAATTCCTTCCTTCCAAACAATGCAGAGAGACGTGAAACCTTGTGTGTGTGTTGAAGTGCGTTCTCCAGTAGAGAGGTACGCTCCCATGGAAAGATCCCTGAAAATACACTGCGGAAAATATTACCCAAGGATCCCAAGAACCAAGCCTAGGGTTGGGAGTTTTTCTCCTCATCTTGGAATAGTTACTGAGGGTTTTTCTCTCGCAATCCTCAGGAAACCGTTTTGGAACCTGAAGAGAACGTGAAGAAGCAGCAGACAAACACAGGAAAGGAAGTAAGCATCCATGCCGATGCCGGAATACGAATCAGACACATCAGCCTCATGGCAGGTCGCTGCCTTTACCACCATTGCGAATCATAATCAGAATAATGAAATTTTTATTTATTTGTGACTTTATTTATTTTAAGTAGAAGTTCTTCCGTAGTTCTATGAGTCGCAGTTCAGATATTTATAGAAACGCCGTCAGAAGTCACAGAGCATTGTAGTCATTCATCAATTTAAGCTGAGGTAAAAGTGCGAAGAAAGCGTTCAAGAAGCCTGAGAGAAAACAATGCTCACCAAATGAGTGTGAGTTGTTTTGTGCGATTTCGTGACGGTCACGAGTCACTGGAGAACTATCCTAGATCAAAAAGAAGGAGATCACAACTGCCGAGCGCTCTCTTCTCAGAACAATTAAAAGATGCGGTAAAAGAATAAAGTCTCGAAGAAATTAAGTCATCAAAGAGATAATGCAGAACATGAAGGATACTAATACTTCCAGGCACTAGTTATGATATTTGCAGGTACTTCAGCGCTCAGAATGATGTGTTTAATCAGAGGGGAGATTAATTTCTGATCATTTTAAAACTTAATTTTATTATTTTTTTGTTTTTACAAATTCTGCTTCATTATTTAATGCCTACTGTATTTCGCAGTATATTTACATGGTAAATTTCAATTTTATTAAAATAATTTATTTATTTTGTAAAGGGAATTTTTATTGTTACTTTATTCGAAAGTAGTAATAAATTTATTACGTATGACATAAAGTAATTTCGATTTGCCAGTTGTCCAATGTCAAAGATATTACAAGAATAATCTTTCAATGCATAACGCCAGTAGCATTGCCGGATCGTAATTTATCGATTGCAAGAAAGTCGAGAACTACTAGTCGTGTTCTCTTTTTTCCCTACAACGTTTTCATTTTCCAACAGCTGTAATCAACGTCAATCGGGTACTTTTTTTTTTTTAAATATCTATTAATGTCCCGCCTATTTAACCTATTTTCCAACAGAAAAGTGAAGTTTATCAAATCCTGTATGTTCCTATCCCCCTTTAATGACTTCTGAACCTCTGGATAATCTTTTTGAAACTTGGTATGTATGTTCGAAGACACGCAGTATTTAAAATAATATTTTCCAGAAAAATAATAATAATAATAATAATGAAAATAATATTTTCATGCAAATATTTAAAATTCTTTTCCATATGAGTCCTTATCGAAATAAGCACTAGAAGGCGACAAAAATTCTATTACAAAGGCATTGCAATCTAAACGATGGATTCCAATCTTATTTCTGCTAATATTTCGTTGACTTAAACAATGAATATTAAGTCCTTTTAGGTTATCTTTTGCGCATGGCTTCATACGATTAAAATAGACACGATTGAAGACAAGTTTAAGTTTAAATAATGAGGATTAATTTAATTTAATTTATTTTATCAGAAGGTGGAAACTTTATAACTTACTATTTATTCAATAGATATTATAATTTGAAAGTAAATGTAGTCTTTTAATTTTTATCGTTTTAACAATTTTTTTTTTTTTTTAAAGGAAGGAATTTTAAGAAACAACATTTTAAGGAAAGTAAGATTTAAGTTCTTCGAACTTCTTGTTTCAGCAAAACATAAATGTTTTTTAAAAACTTTTTTTTTTTAAAAAGTGCTTTGTTACCATAATCCTTTGCAATAAAATTCGGTTGACATCGGATATAATGAAACTTCAGAATTGTTGACTCGTTAATCCTGGTGCATATTCACAACTTTTTTTAAATGCTATTTTAACTTAATATATTATCTTTCTTATATTTCTAATTAACAAAAAGAAAAATTTTATTTATTCTACAATCATATTTTTCTTTAACGATTAAAAACTTTTTTTAATTTTTTTGAAATTTTTATTAAAAAAAAAAAAAAAAAAAAAAATGTTTATTTTAAACTGAAACTTATTATTCTTACCAACTTTAAACTCGATTGCTTAGATCAGTGGTGCCCAACCTTTCGTAATATGGGGGCCAAACTTGACTTTGCTGTAAATCTCGCGGGCCACAATGTGGCGGAATCTCCTATTCAACAACCAAAAAAAAAACCGGAATCCCCTATTTAACAATCAAAAAAAAAAAAATCTCATTAATACAAATATGTACGTGAATATAGGAATAAAAGAGCGGGCCACATTTAACACCTTCGCGGGCCGTAGGTTGGGCATCACTGGCTTACAAGGAGAGGTCATGGATTGTATGTTTTAGAAATTGATGCCCTTTTGGGAGATGAAAGTACTCATGAAGTACTTCAAAAATATACCAGGTTTTAGGATCCAACACTCAAGCGTTTTGGAGATATTTGATGAATTTTGGAGTGTTTCCGGTGTATAGGCATAAAAGCTTCGTGTCTGCCCACCGAAACAGGAAGTTCAGTGGTGGCTCAATCGATAAAGAAGCTGTGCTATAGAACTCGAGGTTGAATGTTCGCGTCAGCTACCTGACGAAATTTTTTTTTTAAAACCTTTTTTTTTTTCTTTTTTTAATCCATGTCTTATATGCTAAACAGTTTCTTTTCTTTTTTTTAAATTTTCTTTTCTTTTTTTTTTAAATTTTCTTCCTTTTTTTTTAATTTTCTTTTGCTTCTGCTTTTTTATTTCTTTTTCGTGTTTTTTCTAGT
Source organism: Thereuonema tuberculata (assembly GCA_023159025.1). Classification (NCBI taxonomy): domain Eukaryota; kingdom Metazoa; phylum Arthropoda; class Chilopoda; order Scutigeromorpha; family Scutigeridae; genus Thereuonema; species Thereuonema tuberculata. The sequence continues at coordinate 108,878,718 of JAFIDM010012231.1, forward strand.
AGGCAGAAATAAAAAAAATATATAATTCTATTAACTTTTATAATTTAAACTACTTTCAGTTTAGAAAAATAAAATCTGCATATTAATATATATATATATTTTTCTTGTATTCTTCTTTTCCAGTAACAACAAGACTGTCCTTTTTTTTTTCTTTTTTATTATTATTAAAATTGGAAGTAATTGAAGAAAGACAGAAAAATTGTAAGCTTACTATTTGAAATTTACAATTCATACAAATAATTTTTTGAAGCGGAATAAATTAATAAGTATTTATTTTATGATTCAAAATTAGAAAGGCTTCAATTGTAAATTTTAAAATGTAAAGTAATAATTTTATTGGTCCATCTATTTGTTCTGTTCCTCTCGCAAATTAATATATTTCTAAAAAGATGTAAACTTTTGTTAGTCTCATGAAACACAGTCAGTGTTCGAAACTGTTATAATTATATGTTAATCTCTCAATTACAAAGTGTGTTACCTTACTTTTATGCATTAATTCCATCACATGTTAAATGAAAATTTTAAAAGGAATAGATACTGAAAGGTTATTATGTTAGAGTTGCAATAATGTTGTACCGAAAGAAAACAGCCGGGACGGAAAGACAAGGAGGGTGGGTGGTTTATGGATGGTTTATTCGAAAAGGCGCCTGTTGAATAAGACAGACAAGGGAGACGTAATAATGATATAAAAATTATTTGTATTAATTGTAAATTTCAAATAGTAAGCTTACAATTTTTCTCTCTTTCTTCAATTACTTCCAATTTTAAAGATAACAAACCACCAACTCTTACTATTCCTCATAGATTCTAAGAAAGATGCTTGTGTTTTCCTGTCCATTGACAGTGGTCTATTGAGACCTTTTTCTTTCCTTTGAATTTTCTAATACCTTTTCCTTCTCCTTCTAAACTTTTTTTATAATAATAATGTTTTAATCGCCGTTTGAAGAGTCACATTAGTGGAGTAAAAACAATACGAAGCAAACTTTATATTGTGTCTTTACTATTTTTACTATTGCTACAAAAATATCGAAACTTTTTTTTTTTTTAAGAAGTTTTAATGTTCGTAAGATTTCATTAAAGAAGGCGAATCTCTTAAAATATTAAGATAAAAGTACAATGAAGATTTATTTAATCATAATGAAATAAATCTCTATTACACTTGACATAAAACTTTCCGAAAAGCCTTAAAAAAATTTCATTGTACTTAAATTAGCATTATTATATTTTTTTTTATCCTTGATTTTACTTTTTTCTACTAATTAATTTTTTTTCTTTATTTTTATTTTATAGTTTTAATTTATCAGTTAAACCCAGATTAAATAATATGACAGTAATTCTCAAAGCTCTTGCTCCACATTTTCAATTGAGAATTAATAATTGAATGATTTTTTTTTGTTTTAAAAAAAAGAAGAAACATGCAAATGCAGCTTTTTTCTTCCTTGAACAATTCCTGTTTTTTTTGGTGGTGTCGTTCACTTCAAACAGCCCCCCTCGCCCCCAAAGGCCCCGCCCTTCTTCACGTCCACTGATACTGAAAGAGTACGTTTTGCTTAGAACGAAATTTCGAAGTTTGAAGAAGGGAAGGAAGGAATAATTACGATGTAGAAATAGAGATGGCGTTGCATTTGATACATGACATCAGAGGGTTGCCTCAGGGAGAGAGGCTAATTTTTTTCTCTTCCTTTTTTTTTTTTGAAATAGTTGGAGTAAAGCCAGCGCCACCCATCCTATGCTGAATCATGCATATTATGGGATGGCTCGCATGGGGATAGTATCATGAAATAGATCTCTACGTACCTTATTAGGCGGATTCAAATTAAATAATAGCTATGGAAATATATTAATAAGCGGAATCGGTTGAACACATTAATCTTGCACTGAAAGTCAGGAGAACACTCCAAACTTGTTACTCTAAGTGAAGAATTGAAACCGCGCATTTGCTTCGACGAGCTTCGAGTCAGGGTGACTAATGTTGGTCCATGCTGTGCTCGCCAATCGACAATGAACGTGACAACAATAAATTTGCCTAAAAAAAAAAAAAAAAAAAAATGGATGAGTCATGGGGTCGTAGTTTTACATCATTATCAGATTAAATTTAATCCACGTAGTACTCACACGAAGTGATATTAATACACTGTCCTCCTGAAGATAGGACATAGACTTTTCTTGTATCTATTCTGGAAAAAAAAAATCCCTAGAATTCAGTGTTGTTTTTTTCTATTACGAAAAATGAAGATGGGTTGAGAGAAATCCAAAGGTAGTCTGTTATTTGGTCTATTCTTCAGCAGCAAAACCTACTGGTGTAAATCTGTTCAAGAATATGAACATACAAAAGTTGGAATGGCTTTGACAGAATCGCACTTCGAAACCTTTCCAACAATGTCGATTGAGTATCAGCCGATATATCCCAAAGAGATAGCTGAATATATCACTGCAGGAGGAATGTTCTTTATTCGTCCATCATTTCTTACTAGAAAGCCTGAATAGCAGGGTGAAGAGGATCGTGTATGAGTTAGAGATGAACAGACATATTGTTAAAACTGGTAGCCTTGATTCCCAATGAACCTGTTTGCGTCTTAATACATCTGGAGATTACTGCATATACCGCATTTGTTTTTAATTGCAGTGTAATTAAGAAAAATCGTAAACTAAATTTGTTATGGGCAAATTTCCCTAGAATAAGTTTCTGACCGTAATAAGGTCGGGAAAATTTGTAGGAAAAGCGATATCGTTGCAAGAAAACGTAATTCTGTACAGCTTTTATACTACAGATACTATTAGTTTTTCGACACGACATTCGTTGTGAAGTATGGAAAGAACGATGTAAGAGAAAAAGAGATATTCGTCCAACGTGCAGAAAAGGGAGAGTGACTCTGGGCTGACATTGAATATGGACGTCTGTTGTCAGAACAGGAGTCGCTTGGATTCCTATGGTAAAGCAAATTTCAGCCATCACAACAAAGAAACTTGCCGATCACCAATGCAAGAGACGGATTGATATATTTAATATTGTAAATTCAGGTAAAACAATAAAGCTGCGAAACAGTTAATTGTGATCGCAATAAAACTGTGATATCCAGCAAAACACAAGGAAAAATGAATCCACGCTTTGGACTTTTAATACGAATACATAACATATGTTTTGGAGAAATAAATTTTAAACAAAAATGCGTTTTTCTAAAATGAAATTTTGTTTTCCTATACATTTAGATAATCTATCAACAGTAAAAAAAAATATTTTTTGATGATCTCCCAATAATAATTTATCACTAAACTTTAATTTTGTTAACAAGTTTTGTTAAGTCATTAACTATGATGTATTAAAATTGAATCAGTAGGAGTAGCTTTATTTCTTGTAAGAAGACAAACAGATAGGGAATAGGATGAAGAGAATAGGTGATTATTTTCCGAAAGAGTTCAAATGACGAGGAAAATGTCGATGAAATTATTTTATTCTGTTCAAGTGCATTTACTTACATAATAAAACCGAAGCAAAACAGAATTAGCAGAGTTTTATTTATATTAAGGATAAATCTCAAATAAAATATTTCTCATTTATAAAGTCTCTTTAAATATTCTATAATTTTTATTTTAGTCTCGAAATTCGAAACGACGATTCCATCTCTACCACCAAGTCAGATTCACCATTACTTCTTTATTGCTGTTGGGTTTTTTTTCCCTATTCTGTTGTTTGTGGCTCAGCGGATGAATATTTAATCCCAAGCTAACAAAATTAATCTATTTGTATTAATTTGTTTGTTTGTTGGTTATTTTTTTTGTTTCCTAAGATATTTTTTGGGGGGCTTGGGGTGGGGGTGGTAGGAAACTTAATTTTTATGATTAATCTCTGGGATTGTTTTGTCCTCGCACTGTCCAAATGAATTTAATACCCTGGAGTACGTCGAAATGAATGTCTTTTCTTCTGTGGTTTAAGGGCTTTTATGTCGCTGGTTATCTCCCGTGGTGCCTTTCTCAGTCAGTGGTGCTACAAATCATGTCGATGAGACCCGATGCCATCAAATGAGCTCAGTCTTCACATCACGAAATTGCCTCTGTGCATTACTGCACACAATCACACGACAGTTTCAACACAGAGTATAAGAAGAAAAAAGGATATTTTTAGTAATAATAATAAATAAATCATATATACATTAAGCAGATTCTAAAAGTCGATGCAAAAATAAAAAAAAAAAAAAAAAAAACTTCATTGGAATTGATTGAGCTTTGTGTATCTATTTCTTACACATTTTTTTTTTCCAGATTTTTTTTTATTGCCTAGGCTTCATCCCAGCTTAAAAAAAAATAAGCATTGAAAGTATTAGTGAAGTATCGTAGTATTCTTCTCTCAGACTATATATGTCTTACTTGCATTTACGATAATAACGAAGAGCTATTGAATGCTATTTAATAAGAGTTTTTTTTTGTTTTTTTTTTCTATTCATTTGATACCGAAAAAACTATATTGAATCAGTTAAATTATTTTCACAGTAAATTTGATATTTAGGAAGTGTTTGATATTATCATTTTAAGTTTTCTAATAGACTGTGAAAACTTAAACATTCCAGTTAACTTTTGTAATTAAATTTCTAGCTACTAAGTTTAAAATGTTTAAGTTTTACATTTACTCTTGGCTTTATCCATTAATTTTTAAAATTAATTGAAATCTAATTGAAATCGTGGCTGCTGATCAGCCATTCAACACCTGGTAAAATAACACACACAGACATATATATAATTCATCAACTTCTTAATTCAATTATTTACTTACTCTAGAGCAATTTAAATTTACAACGTAGAATTAAAATTTATAATATTAGCGCATAAGAATGTAATTGTAGATGCAGCTAAATAAATATGGTGATAAATTATAAAGATTGGAAGGAAGTAAATATAATCAATGCAAAGAAAACAAAAAAGATTAAAATTGGGATTACATATACGTATATATATGTTTGTGTATATACACTGACATACCAGAAAACCTGAGACCCACCTTTTTTAGTATTGTGTAAATCCTCTTTTCGATCGGATTACCTCAGATGGACCATAAACTCCACGAGCTCTTTAAAGTACCGTGTTGATATTGTATAACATGCTACTATCATGAGCCACAATTCCCTAATGTTCGCCATTGATGCAACTTGACACTGATGGCAGGCTCAATCTCATTCCACATGTTTTCTGTTGAAATGGGCTAACGACTGGGCTATCTTAAGATGCCAAATTCAGTGGAATCCTCCTCCAGCCATAATTTGGTGACTGCGGACCTATGCAAGGTACATTGTCCTGCTGAATGAAAGAGCAGGCTGCCCTCTTGAGTGAATGCATGCCATGTATGATCAGCAAGCGTCCACCAGTTTTATATAGCGTCCACCGGTCAATGATGACTGCAAATGTATCAGAGATGCTAATGCGTGCCAAATTAAAACATATACCATACCATAAGAGAGCCATCAGCACCCTGGATTCCTTGTTGATATGCGGCATTCTTTGCTTTGAGGGATTTGCTCCACACGCTTAACCGTGTATTTAAACACTGTCTAGAGCGATATGTGCTCCAAATGCAATGAAATTTGATAAGGTGATATTTCCGAAATTGCGACTGACATTTCCAGGAAAAAAGAAAGAATAGTATCAAAACTCGCCATTTGTGGCACTGAAAGCAACAAATATTTTATTTGTAAAAGACACTAATGCTATACAAAGAAACTGTCCTTAGCGATTCAAGCGAAACAGTTCAGTGTGGTCCCCATTCTGAAGGCGTTGAACACTGTGTTGAATGACCGTAACTGATCCACTACAATGTTATATTGTTTTTCAAGGCTGCCAAACTTGCAACATGTCTTCGATATACGCAACTTTTTAGATGCACCACAACCGAAAATAAAAGGATTAAGATCCGGAGAATGACGTGATCAGGTGGTAGGAAACACACGATTACTTACTCTGTTCTTGGTGAACTGCTGTCGTAAAACTGCAGAACACAGCATCCAATATGTGGAGGTACTCCATCTTGCTTGAAAATTGTTGACTCCAGACATTGTCGCTGTTGCAGTTGGGACGTGACAAAGGTGTTGAGCATCTCTGAGTATTTCTGAGCCGTCACAGAGCAAATCACAGGACCGAAAGATAAACGTGATTGTGGATCTATACCTGACTGTAACTTTAGATGAGTCAGTGGAATCTGCTGGAAAATATGAGGGTTGTACATTTCCCAAATGTGATGGTTACGGGTATTCGCGGCTCCACTTAGATGAAAATGTGCCTCGTTGCTCCTTGAAATCTGCCATGACCATGACTCTTCCACTTCAATTCTGGCAAGGAAGGTTAATGCAAATTTCAGTCAGGTTTCATGTCAGCTGCAAGCAACTGCTGGTTGTGGCTGATCTTATACGGATAACAATGCACCACCTTTCTTAATACCTTCCACACGTGCCGTAGGATACATCCAACTGCCGGGACACAGCACTTGCACTATTGGAGTGTGCAACGTTATTCATCGACTGTTGAACAAAAGTTGTGGTAACATCTTCAACGACTTGTGAATTGATAGGTTTGCGCCGTCGACTGGATTGAAATCCAAGACGTCCAGTTTCCTTGAATCGAGTGATCTTTTTCCTGATTGCTTGTGAAGTCAGTGGTCCTCGACGTAATTGCGAAGGAATTCCCGAAGTGAAACCGCAGCATTGCCGTTATTTTCATATAACAGCTTCACAAGCAGTGCGTGTTCTGGCAAGATGGTGGGCATTGTAGCTGATACGAATGGTAACCAGCACTTGTGACCACTTTTACCAACATGTGAACTTGGCTCCACCACTTGTGCTTAGGCAAATTAAACTGTGTTTTCTTTGCTTGCAGCGCCACAAGTGACATAGTGTTGCCTTTTGGTGCTTTTTTTCATGTTGACCAAACGTCTTGAAATACCATTCCAAATTTTTTCTTGCATTCGGTCTGCTACATATCGTTCTAGACAGTGTTGAATAGCGGAACTTTAATTACAGTTACCCGGTATTTAATCAGAGATTGTTAGTAATAATTAACATTCTTCTTCTTCTTAGCCAACGCCCACCCTTGGCTGTTTAGCCATTCGGTGACGCGCTGACCAGTATAGGTGGGCCTCTTTAAAAAGTGTAATAATTAACAAGAATAATTGAATAAATCAACAGCCCATCTTGTACAAGCGGATCTTCTGAAACTGTGCATTCATATTTAACTTAATACAGCTTTTTTTTTTTTTAAGATGAAATTTAATGTCCTGCAAAAAAAAAAAAACAGGCAAGATACTGGAATAGGAGGTTGTATGAAAGTCTTAAGCCACGTTGAAATTCAATTCAGAATAATCATCTCCTTCTGAAGATGGAACCGAAGGAGACAACCATTGTGGTTCATGAAAATTGAATTATGTCGGAATACTTTAAAGTATTTGCTTCGTTTAGATTAAATCTGGTGATAACCAAACAAATTCCAAAATAATTCTTTCAAATCTTTACAAATTCCATCCTGACCGAGAGCCTGGTAATAGTCACTTTGCATTTCACTAAAACAGATCTAAAATAATTAGAGCAAGTTTATTTAAAAGATCTTAACTAATCTTAGTAATACTTTTTTTCTTTAAGAAACTTTATGAAATTTGCAAAGAAATGAATTTATTTTTCGTTAAGAAAAGTAAAAAAACAAACAGTTGGCAGCTGTTCATTTAATTTGTAACTAACTATGTTTTAAATAATTACCATTTCATATAGCAATGATGTGTAGTTTTTATGAAACTTTTGAATATGTGCATTAAAAAAAAAAACACACACACACACACACACACACACACACATTGTCCCACATTTTTTTTCCCCTTTTTTTTTTTTTAATTTTTTCTAATTTCTTTTCATTGTGAATTTACTAATTCAGTCTTCAGTATTCTCGAGGCATTTGAGCTTTAATTTCTAGTATTTCGCGTAACTCATTAATTGAATAAAGACCGAAAACATCTAATAACAAGATATAGTTGGAGAATCAACTTTTGAATATCGTATTAAAGTAAAGAAAAAACGAAACTATAAAGAATTTTTCATTCAGTAGCCTATTTTGGTTTTTTTTTTTTTTTTTTTTTTGACTCTTCTCCTTCTGTTCTAATTCTTATCATTAGACTATTATTAGGATTAATAATCTAATAAGAATCTTATCTTTAGGAATCTTCGGTGTAAAAATTATATATCTATTTTAAATTTCAGCCTTGTTCGATATATAGTTTTTGAATTAGTCCAATTTCTGCATTTTAAGGTGAATTAAACATTTTGACAGGTTTTACTCCTAGCTCGTTGTCAGTTGGTCCGATATGTAATAAAACTAACATGATCTTCCATGTTACAAGCACAGGCACCTTAGAAATTTTTATCTCTTTCAGATTTACAGTTTTTGAGTCGTCGTGATTCCGGCCAATTGGCGGATCGATTAACCGAATTTGAACTTAAAATTGTATTTCAATTTGTTTTTCTTCTAACTTTTTTTTTCTTTCGAAAGCGCTGTTATAAACTTTTGACCAAACCTAAATTATCCTCGATTGCCAGCTACCATACGAATATAAAAATACATCAGTTTGCCTTGCTTTTTTTTTAATTTTCTTTATTTTTGAAATCGTTCAAAATATTTTAACGTGTCCCTAAAATTAATGAGAATGAATAAAAGAAATGACAAACACAACTCGATTTAAAAACATGTAATAAAAATTTAAAAATACATCACAAGTTTGAGAGCTTTCGACGCATTTAGCGGCTTCCTTGCAATCTGTCCTTGTCGCAGATTGACAAGGAAGCCGCTAAAGGCTTTGAAAGCTCTCGATGTATTTTTAAATACATACGAACTTGTAAAAATACATTTAAAAATACGAACTTGTGATGTATTTTTAAATTTTTATTACATGTTTTTAAATCAACTTGTGTGTTTGTCGTTTCTTTTATTCATGTTTTTAAATCGAGATTGATCGAAAGCTCCAGAATCCGTATGTATGTTTTTTATTTGGTTAATTATAATTTGTTATATTTTTAAAATTTATTTGTGTGTTGGCTGATACTTATTTCTTCACTTTAATTCGAGATAATGATAATAATAATAATAATGAAAACCTTGGATGGCGTAATGTAGTATATACATGTGTGCAGTCGGAGCTTCGAACATATAGGGCTACAGAGCGATGGGTCTCTGTATTTATGTCGTATCTAAGCTGTTTCTTATTATTGAATGTCTATTCTAATGCGATTGCAAATGTTTCCACATATTCGGTGGTTATTTGTTTCTACAATACAGTAGATTAATATATATTATAAAAACGTTATTCTGCCTCTCATTCATAAGACTTTCAGTTTTTCCAATTTTGTGACCAAACTATAGATAAAATGTAGATCTTTTTAAGACAAACAAAATACTACAAAAATCTTTCGAAAAAAGTTTTTGGTTCCAAGATGTCGCTTTTAAAGGGTCAAATTTTGACTTTTTCTCAATTTAAACGAAAAAGTTGGAAGAGAATATTATATTGAGAAAATGTTGGTATTTGAAAGTTCTATCGAACGATATATCAGTCATTCATAAACGTTTCTGTGTCCAAACTATATGCAAAAATGTGATTTTTCGCTTCAAATGTTTGGTGTGTTGCGCCAGCCCGCAATATATCTGAGTTATTCGGAGAAGCCACAACGGGCTGGGAAGTTATATATTCTCCGACGATCTCAACATTAATTTGTTAAATAAATAAAGTTTGTTTTTTGAATGCTATATATGCAAGGGTTCCGGAGCGAAGCGACCATACCCGGCTAGTAACCTAATAAATCTTGAGAGTCGGATTACAGGCTGTAACTCAATAATAATATCAAAAATCCGCAAGAGCAAGGATTTTTCCATCCCTTCATCCAGTTTGTTTCTGTCTGAAACAAAGACACTGATGACTAACTGACTCTCCTCTCCAATCTCTCTCAGTAGCCGAATACCTTAATATGAAAACGTAGCGAAATCAAATTAAATGATAGAAATAAAAACTAGTAATGAATTGTGGTTAATATCAATAAATGTACTTTTCTCTTTGCAATGCGCTTTTAAATTCTTTTGTCGATGAACTTGTAACAGGCAGAAATTATCTTTAAATAATCTTCCTTGTTTAAAAAAAAACCCAGGAAGTATAGGGTTAACATCCAATCAAATAAAAAAAACTCAGAAAATTCCATCATATTGTTTTTCTTCTATCTTTTTTTCCGATGCAGCATAAGAGGTTTACTCAATGTCCCTGTGTTTACGAAAAAAAGAATTTATATTGCTTTTCAATTACGAAAATATGTGTATTACAAAACAGTTTTGATTCGTCCTGTAGCAACCGAATTTGTTGCTTTTTCTTTTTTTTATTTTAAAAGAATTCTATTATTATTTAGCCTTCAAGTTGATTCAGAAATAGCTGATGAGTTTGTGAATTATAATTAAAACTAGGGTATTTAAAATAAGGAAGAAAAAAAGAAATTGGAAGGAAAGCCAAAATTGGTCTCAAGATAGGAATCTCATTTTAAAACTAGAGGATAGGATTCTATTTTATCTCAATATAAATCATTAGAGAATAAAATTGCGGAGGGGGAAGAGAATCATTTATTTTTTAAATTAGATAAAATGGGTTGAACAACCATGTTTTACCGATTGACCAGGGGAAGGAAGTCGCAACTAAAAAGTTGTTTTGGTGACTAAGAAAGAGGTTAAGATGGGAGACATCTCTGAAAAGAAAATATTTTGAAGACAGCTGGCGTTGCAACCAATGTGTCAGATCTAAATAGGCTGTGGGTTGTCAGGGAAAAAAAGAGAGAGGCTGCGATGTTCGGGGTTTTGCTTCCAGGAGGGAATGCCAACACCTGCACAAACATGCTACGGAATGCCCCGCTGTTCTCGGGGAGGAAAGGACCTTTGACATTCGACTCGCCGTTACCCTTATTACCAGACAAGGATTTGCTAAGAAGAGTTGAGACAGTTTTAAAGAGATACTTAACAAAGAATATATATTCTAATAAATAATAACAGTAATTAATAGTTATTCTTTCAGATAGATTGTGTGTATTACGTCATTTGTTAAGAACATGTAACGTTGTGTAATGAGATATTACTAGAAGAATAAAAATACTTTGTTTTATTACTATGGGTTTAATCTCAGCCCAAAATATTTCAATTTGATGAATTTAGTAGTTCTTCTGGTACGTGAGAATTAATAAATTTCAAAATGCTTTAATATAAGGTCAAGTTGGCAGAGATGACACACAATTCGAATTTTTCACGTAAAATATTAAAAACCTTATTTTTTAAATGTTTGAAAGCTTTAAACTGTTGATTTATCCTTTGCTTTCATTTTATGTTATTTTTTTTTTTTATGTTTTTAATGCTGTTTCTTATTTTTAGAATTTTAAAAATTTTTTGACATTGAGTCATCTCTCCCATACCTATGGGAGAGATGACACGGATAGTAGGGAATAGATGGCCACATGGAATATGAATGAGACCTGTGTAAATCAAGCTGCTAATTTATTTTTATAAAAACATATGAAATGAAACACTAAAATTTAGTTGAATAATGATATTTTTGAAACTTTTTGAAACTGTTTAATAAAAAATAAAATTCCCTGCTGATCAAGACATTAAATATATTATTCAATATACATTATATATATTACACATGTGTCATCTCTCCCCTTTTTAGGTGTGTCATCTCTCCCCAAGTGATGGGACAGATGACACACACTGCCATTTCCACCAAATGGGACCCAAGACACTAGTGTCCGGTACATAACCTTGCTTACTCTATTTACATGTTGACACAGTGAATTATAGCGAAAGATGCCTTAAAAAAAGGGCTGTTAACTAAACAAATTCGCAAAGTCAACGAAAATTCGAGCACATCCCTGGCTATCTTAGGAAGAAAAACTCAATAAAATCTCATATATCAATTCAAAACAAACACTCTACACCCACACTGAAACTCAGACTTGCCTCGGGTTTTGGTCATGTGATGCGCTGCAGTCTACTGCAAACCCTTCTTGAAGTTACATTACATGTGTCATCTCTCCCCATGGGTCATCTCTCCCAACTTCACCTTATTGTTTGTAATAACCCTTAATTTCAATAAGATGAGAAAATAAAGAGTTAGAACAAGATTATTTAAAAAATATTTTTTGTACTTTTGGTTACACTTATGTTTGTTGTTCGTTTGTCTGTGTGTGAAATCCTAAAAGCTGAAACTTTGTTGGTTGGTTTGGATAAGAAAGATTCCTCTTGCTTTTAGTTTATATTAAGTCTCTAGATAAGGATATAAAGTTTAACATTGTCAAAATATATTCTATTAAAGCACAGTATTTACGATAACTCCACAAACTACCATTTGCACTTTTCAGAAAGCTGAATCATCAGTGGTAGATGAATATTTTAGAATACAATCTTTCTATTAGTGCAAATTACATCCAAGGAGAGAACCAAGAGGTCCAATAATCACCAATACATACTCGTGAAAGTAGTACCACTACAAATAACATAATTACTTAGAAGCTCTGCAAGTTTTATTGCAAATGTAGTAGACTTTGCTGTAGTTCTTTTTGAAAAACTATTTCGGATCATATGATGAAATATTCAAAAGTTACCATGTAAGCATAATGACATCGAACAGTTGCTAAAAAAATAAAAAGAAAACTACTTTGATGAAAAATTAAAAAAAAAAAAAAAAATGATTTTAACACGTCATATCAGTTGAGTGACAGTCTTTGTTTAAGAAGAGTCTCTAGCAAATATTGTGCCTCGGAAATGCTTTTTAAAAAGATAAATATGAGCAAACATACAAAATGATATATAGTGCAATGCTGTGTAAGTTGGTAAAAAAATAAATAAAAATTGATATATATTATTAATAAACATTAAAAGGGTAAGGAATAATCTTGACTATCATCGTATATTTGAAATTCGATGATTGAAGGCTTCAAAAACACAATTATTCCCTTTGCATAAAAAAACAAAGTAATGAAAAGTAACGTTTTTCATAAGAATTCTAGTATATATATATATATATATATATATATATACAAGAATTCTTATGAAAAACGTTATTTTTATAATATATAATAAATAAACTAGTTAAACTAGTAGTTTAAACTAGTATTTTACAAATTGATGCATAGATCTTCATACGATTGATTGTAACTGAAGTTCTTCTTTATCATCGAAATGCGCCGACTTATTTGTCAGATTTAATACAGATACAATGGAAAGAAATACTCAAATGCAAACGAATCTTAATTCTTACATATTCCAATATTAATTCTTGCTTCATAAATCATTATAACATTGGTTCGTATCTTCCGCACTCAGAATAGTGTAACAGCTTCATCTGGATATCTCTATTCTACTTGATAAGTAAATGAAATTTTCCTAATGGTTTTGCCGAGTTTTAAAAAGAACTTTCCACATTGTTAATAAGAAATAAGTCCCAGATTTATTATTGATTTATTGAGGCATTGTTTGGCCTTAATTGTTGAAATGTCAAGCCCTTTTTCATAATATAGAACTATTATAAAAAAAAAAAGCGACAATTATTTTAGTATTTTTAATTGTTTTAACACAATCCATTTATTAATATTTTTTATATACTCATTTATAATATGATTAGTGCACTTTTGTTAAAGTTTCTTCTGTTAACTTAAAAACAAAAACAACCTGATTTTACTTATTATTTAGATTCCTTCTAAAATCATTGAATAAAACAAATAGAACAATGATGATAATAATAAAAAACTAACTAGAAATCAGAAAAAAAACCCAGCATTGAATACAGAGAATTGACTAAAATTTAATAAATTGAGGTGGTTACCGTGCCTTCTTAGTCATCTGACTTTGTTCTTTCAGTTCCTGAAATATTATTTAATCGTCCAACCCCCACCCCCTTTTTTTATTATTATTCTTAGTTAAGGCACTGAAATATTTATTCAAACGGAATAATTGCAGTCAGTAATCTTGCACATAGGTAACGAAAGCGTTTTTATGTAAATATGTCATATTTGTTTTATTTTTTTCCCCACCTGTTACGTGTTCGCAGTGCAAATTAAAAACGGTTCCGTTGAGAAATACAGAATGGAGAAACGCTTTCATTCAGACCCTGGCCGTGGGTGGTTCCTCCGAATTTACACTGTAGCTGAGCTTCACGTGTCTTTCCTTATAAGGAGCGACACCTGTCACGACCAATATAAATATAGCTGCGTTGCCCATTGGCAGACACATGGGCAGGAGTTCATTAGGTCTGGGCCTACCGAGAAAGGACTGTTGTTTGTTGGCTAATCACAAACAAATAACTCAACAAATACAGTGAAATATGAGAAATTGCTCCCTGGATCAGACAAGGACGGCTCAACGAGCGGAGATGATTATACAGTAAATCAGAATTATGGGAACATCTGTAAGGGGCTGGAAGAAATATTTCCTCGCTTTGTAGGATTGTTTCCATCTAACAGAATTAAAGACTCTCCTTTATTTCCAATATAGTTGACTGCATAAAGTTCAAAAGAATAGGCACGAATTTTCGCTAATTGGAACTATTTCTTTAAAAAGAATCTACTATTATTGTTTTTCTTATTTTTTTTTGTAGCGATTTTCGTTTAAATTTTCAAAAGCGGAGCTAAATAATCGAGATTTAAAGAAATTTGAAATGGAAATTAGATTCAGGATTGAAATATCATTCTAGTGGAAAGGCTTACAGCTAATTTTACCAATTTAATTCATAACTTAAATCAACTGCTCAAAAAAAAAAAAAAATGCTGTAATTTTTGTTTATTGCACTAGTCCAAATCCGTTTCAAAAGGGAATTACACAAATAAAAGCCTAAATCCACGAATCTTCTTATAAATGATAAATCGTAATCATAATTTTATGCTTTATCTTCCTCAATATAGTCAGTTTTATGAGAATAATAATGTCAGCTATCTTGATTCGCATTTTTAATCATAATTTCTTCAATCCTGCGTTAATAAACATTAACATAATTTTTTGTTTATTAACGAAAATATTTGAAATAATATTTATTTCTGAAAGTTTGTTAAATCTAACCCCTTTCGGTGGTATTCATTTGAATAAGAACTATAATTTCATAGTCACATTAGTCTGGATAACTGTACCATCAAGAAATATATTCAAGTATATACATATTGAAGTAAACAGCAAAGATTGATCATTGCCTGTTTTAGAGATTGGAAGCTTGAGCCATGGAAAATCGTCATCCCATTCGATAGTTTGAAAATCAAAGATCATCTGTTGTGGGATTATTAAAAGCAGTTGTACAGGGAAGAAGTTTCATTATCTTTAAATGCTTTCAAGATATATTTATTTTTTATTTTTATTTATTTATTTTTCTTCGATATTTGGAAACTAAATAAATAAATAAAATCTTGCAAACCGTTCCCCCCCTTCCCTCTTAAGTGTTCTTTTATACAGAAGCCGTTAAAGGTCTTTAGGCGAGATTGCTTTTCTTAGATGAAAGCAGTGTCTGTTGTTGCTTCCACTGATAGAAGTCGATGCCATTGATGTGAGCAGCATAAAATACCAGTCCCTTCTCAATCCAATCTCCTCCCTGTAAGGAAGTTTAAAAGTGGGGGACGGAAATCAACCTCATCTTCTTCCTTTGACATTCTGTAGAAAATCTAAAAACAAATAAAAGGAATAATTATAATATTAATAATAATTTACATCCTCTCTATTTGGTTCGGAATCCCTTTTTAATATTTTAGAACAACTTTGAAGTTTTGGTTTTTTTTTTCTATTTTACGCTTGACGTGATATTAATCTTAAAAAAGTTGCATGTTTTCGATAATAATGCCTTGCATTGATATTTTTTTTTATCTTCCTCTGATCGGATTTGAGATTTATATATTTTTTGTTTTGTTTGATTTAGTATCATTTAAAGAGATGTAGGGATCTCGTTTTGTTTTTAAAATGTTAGTTATCTTTTTGAGCATCACGACTTATTTTTAAATGATTAGAAAATTTTATACAATATGATTTATTTTTATTTTTTCTTTATTTGTATCCAAGCACATTTAAGCTACGCGAACACCATGCAATTTTTCTGCAATTTAGTTGTGCGATTTTGACGTCACGAGTTGATAAAGCACGTTTATTTGCAACTTAACTGCAACTTTTGTCATGCAATTCGAGTTGCAAAGACACCTACAACTCTGAAAGTTGCATCGAAGTCGCTGGGAATTACCAATCACAGGGCAGCGTTGGAACACGTCAGTTGTGAAACCAAGCCCATGAAAAAAATAGCGTCGAAAATGTTATCTGCCGATTCGTTTTGAAGACATGATCATACTCAATGAATATCAGAGTATTGCGAGTTTCTTTCAGGCAGAAATAAAGTTTATACTGTAATGCATTAATTGTATGCGGCAGAATTTATCAGAGAGGTTTCAAAACCTCGATTTTTTTCGAATTTTCCACATCGGGTTTGGGAACCGCAAGGCTGCTGACGCGGTAATGCAAAAGTAACGACGTTTATTGTCTCCAGGGGAGCATTGTTTCTTATTGGCTGTTGGTCAGTCGTTACTGTTGATTCGACAAAATACCATGAAATTCAATTCCATAGCGGCTAATAATATTGAAAAAAATATTTATCATATGTTGCAAATCAATCATCATATATTATGTTTGAAACGACATAACTGAATTTTGCTTGACGTCACATGTGACGTATTTAAAATCTGCGTTATCATGGGTAGATTGATCGTTCGAGTTGCATATCGAGTTTGCATCGTGTTCGCGCTTGACAAAAGTTTATATCAACTCGTGACGTCAAAATCGCACAACTAAATTGCAGAAAAATTGCATGGTGTTCGCGTAGCTTCAGGATAAGGATACAGCAAATCAGTAACACCTTTCATTATTTAAGGTTTCCCAACTGAAATAAAAGTGAAAATTTGAGGCTGTTGTCAAAGCTGTAATTCTTCATTAAAGCTGCACCAGGAACGAGGGTATCAAACTTTGAAGAAGAAGAAAAGGAAAACAGGAAAGAGAAAAAAAAAAGCATCCAAGCCATGTCCGGGATTCGAATCTTCATCCAGACCTGTCAGCCTCAGTCGTAAAACACCAGAACACCAGAACGGCTTTAAATTGCATAAGAAACATTAGTGATCATAAGAAATTTGAATCGAAGTTAAAAACGAAAGATGTATGATGTAATTTCGGTTAATACGATATGGAAGATGCTTTGGTTTTTAGCGCATAAAAAATAAATAAATAAATAAATAAATAAATAAATAAAACTCTTATTTTACCATTTTTTTTTTTTTATCTATTCAGTAATTCTATTAATTTTGATAAGCTATTGATATTCATGCTATCCTGCCAAAGAAAAACGTAATAAGGTAAATAGAATGTTTAAAACAAGAAGTTCCTGACAGAACTTTGTCTACTTTCCTCAAACTGTTGCGCATTTAGCGACCCTGTGACACAAAAGTGCAAAGGGGAGTTCTTGTAAAAAGGTTCTGTCAGTTCGTCGTCATCTCTACAATTCAAATTAATAGTTGCACAGAGATTGGTTATTAAAAAGCTTCGGATTTGTAGAGGAGCGCTCACAGGAAATGAACTATGTAAAGCTTCGCGAACACCATGGAACTTTACACCAACTTTAGTCGTCCGACTTCGAGTCCGCCAACTTTTGTCAGCCCCGCACACCATGCAACTCGCAAATGAGTTTGCTGTGATAACAGGAATCCCGTAAAGCGAATGCATTTCCCCCAGCCGATGTGGAAAATCCGAAAAAAATCGAGGTTTTGAAACCTCTCTGATAAATTCTGCCGCATACAATTACTGCATTTCGTATAAACTTTATTTATGCATGAAAGAAACGAGCAATACTCTTATATTCATTGTTGACGCGCTTGTCTTCGAATCGAATCGGCGAACATCGTTTTCGACGCCATTTCTACAATGGGCGTGACGTCACGACTGACGTGTTCCAACGCTGCCCTGTGATTGGGTAATCCGACCGACTTCCAAGCAACTTTCTGAGTTGCTGGTGTAGGAACGCGGACAACTAAAATTGGTACCAAGTTGCTGAAAAACGGGCTCAAGACTGTCTCTATCAACTCGTGACGTCAAAATCGGCCGACTAAGTTGGTGGAAAGTTGCATGGTGTTCGCGGGGCTTAAGAGGTCACTATGGTTTGGTGTACATTAAAAAAAACCAGTTCGTTTGTTTTTTTTCTTTGCTTTTCAAAGCTTTGACAATAGCACAAAGGAAAAGTCTTTGTAAATTGTAATATGATACCAACGGAAAAACAGAAACACTATCTTCAATTTTGTTCTGATAGTGAATTAAATCCGTGTTACTTACTGGAATAAACTTAACTGATTTCAATCCCGTCAAAACATGCGTAGATTTCAAAAAGCCTTCCTTGTTCAATGGTGTTAGAAGTTCTACTGCTTATTTTCCGGAAATTTTTGTCATCTGCACGAGCAAGTTTCTCAAGAAAGATCTTCACGGAAATATCTTGAGATACAAAAGGTAGATCGTTCATTAACATGTTCCACAGATCACGCTTACTCGTGAAACAGTTGTTCGGGGAAGAAATACATGTCTACAGATGGACAGATTGGATGAGCTTTGCTTTACTTAGGAAAATAGGTTAAAAACTTGGGAGGGAACTGCAATAAAAAATTAAATTAAAAAAACTTTCAAATTAAAACGTTCTTTCTGCTTTTGATTTTCTTTTTTAAATCTGTTGTTGTTACTCACCACTGAATATTTCTTCAAAGTAATTTAACTACACAAAAAAAAAAAATCCCAAGTGATAGAATTCTAGCTGGGAAGACTGCCAATAAATTCTTACATCCTGTAGGAAAACTTCTGTTTACAGTTGATTACGTTCACTAATGATCTTTTTCCCTTTTTCCATATGATTTCATCTATTTTTATTTTGTGTTTTCATTTCCCTCTCCAATGTTATTAATTTAGTTAAATCAACAAAATGACATTTATTTCCGTTTCCTTTTTCCATTTCGTTTCCTTTCGTTTTGAAAAGATTTATTTATTTATTTTTTATTTTTTTTTAATAAAAAAAAAATGATATTTTCAAATTTTTTTTTTTTTTTGGCGATATTAAAAGTTAAAACTCCCTCATCTATAATAAAATAATGAAAATCCTACTGTAAAATCACTTGAAATACAGTAAACCCTCTCAAATCCGGCCTAAATGTTGCGCCCAGTAGGCCGGATTACAGAAAAGTCGAACTACCGAGAGTGTTCTCAAAACAACTCAATAGCTCAATTTTTGTGAAGACAGGTTTAATTAATTTAACCCCATTTTCATAATTTTGCACTCAAATGTTTATTAAAAACAATACAAATAAAAAGTGTATTTTATAATTACAGTAGTCTTATTTATTGTATACAGTATAATGATGCAAATGCATTAACTACATTTTAATAATATACTTACTGTAAAATAAAAAAAAAAAAGTAGTTTATAATGTCTCTTTTAATGTTTTAAATTCACATGAAAAATTACAATTTAATCTAATAAAATTTAGATTAGATTATTGGTGGTATTGTTCTACTCATATTATTTTTAAAAAAATATGAATTTATCGCTGTTTGTTTCACTCGCTGCGAACGTTTCGTTGATGTAATGTCTCCCCACGTTCTAAAAAGACGGACTCGCTGCGCGCCGGCCGAGTTGACTCAAAATACGGAAACGAATTTAATTATTAAAAAAAAAAAAAATTACTCAGGACCAGACCGGATTTGAGAGGTTTTACTGTATTGTGAAATAAAAGAAAATCATGGAGGAGTTATATTTACAATAACTATAAATTTACTTAGCTTTGATTTAATGATTTCTTAAAAGAACAAAGAGCCATTGACAACTTCGAAAAAAATATTTAATAAAATGTGAAAATTATCCTGCTGCTTTTTTATATACCGTAATGTACTAACTATAGTATTTTATTAAGAACATTATCTTTAATAAAAGTGAAAGTTTAATTTTTCTTATTTTGACACGTTAGTTTTCCCCTCCCAATCCTCAATCAGATCTGAGCTACGGTAGTCGAAAATTCAACACAGCTGAGTGATTAAGACAAGGCCTGTCAGGACCTAGGTTCGAATCCCGGCATGAACTTGGATGTTTCTTTCTTTCCTCTGTATATGTCATTCTTCCTTTCAACGACATGTTCTCAGTTTCATACCTTGTTCCTCTGTCGCTCCTTCGCCATTAAAAAAATCATAATGCAACAAACCAGCCCTTATGATATTGGGTTCTGTAAATGATACATATCACAGTGAGTGATATATTAAACTTTATTTAATAATTGTACAATAATTTAACGTGCGATTTTTTCATCATCTGACAACGCGGGCAAATTCATGGGCTCGAGAAACCGGGTAGTGGTTTTTTATTGTAAATAACTTTATTTTTACCTTTTTATATGTGTGTTGGCTTTGAAGAACCAATGTAATTTATTTAATACTCTTCAAATCAAAATAAAGGCTTATTTCATTATATATATGAAAATAATACACCTCTAAAATATATATATATATCAGTCAAGACAAAATTAATTGTCATAACTTAATGTAATATTCGGCAAACCAAAGAACGACCGTGGCCACCAGATGTCGCAATAGTAGAATTTGAATCGATTGTATATGTCAGTGTTTATGGCGGGAAAGTGCTTGGCTTCTGATTGGCGATTGTCAATAGTTTCTCTATACAAACTTCAGTCCTGGAATGATTAAGGGATCATTGTTGTAGTTCAAGGTCAGAGTCATTCTTTCACTAGGAGGACTTTAACTATTTTGCTATTATAAATTTATAAGTCTTTAATATAATCTTGGGTCTTAAGTGTGCGAAAAATTGGAAGTTCCGATGTTTCTTCCAGAGTTGAAGAATCGATGATAGATATTGATTTCTGGGGCTAATCGTAATCTTAATTACAGGTGATGGTTTTTAACGCCAATGGATCAGACAATTAAATAATTGATGCAACTTGGAAATGCGTTGACAACTTTATCGTGAAAATAAAAATGATATTTAAATACTCTCCCAGAGGTTAAGAAACAAGTATAGAATTATTATTTGGCCCAAATTATGTTTCTTATATACGAAAAATGAAAGATAAAAACGAAATAAGTTAAAAATCTACTGTCAAGATTTGATGTTGAACTGTGGGAGTTCCTAAATTAATTTATTTAAGCTACCCTTGGTAATTATAATATTAGTTTGTATTACGGTAATGCAACAGCGTGGTTGTTTATTTATTTAGTCACTCAGTAGTAGAAATAAAATAATTTCTAAAAAAGTATTCAAAGCAGAATTTTGTAGTGTGAAGCAAAATTTCAATATTTACAAAAAAAAAAAAATATATTTTCTTGTCCTTTGCATGATTAGTGTATGTTTCGATACTAACAGATGGAGAAAGTAAAAATAGTATTTAAAAAACAGAAATTTAATTAAATTTATTCTTGTTTCTTTATCTATTTATTATGTACTTGAAAAGTAAATTATAGTTAAATAAATATTGGTGTATTAAATAATTAGAAATTTCTTATTACCTTTTCCTGAAATCATTTTCTATTATACACATTTTCTTGATTAGATATAGTTTTTTTTTTACGTAGATGTAATGGCCTAAACTTCTGAACTTATTCTGATTCAAGTTTATTTTCATATTTTCATCCGTTTTCAATTTCAAGAGTACATTTCAGTATTTCAGGCCATATTTAATACTATAAATAAGAGCTAGTTCGCTTAGGGATAGTTTTTGGATATATTGTTAGGAAAATGTTAGAAACAACTTCCTGTTATTAATCTGGAAAATATTCAATCGTTTTTGTTAAGTTTTGGCCATCGTTGAGATCATGTTTTTTAATAATAACTTCTTAATATCCCTTAAGATTACGCTCCTTGTCCTTGTGATAATAAACCAGAGATTAATTTTATACTACATTTATTTTATACATTTTTATAAATCTATTATTTTAATTTCTTTTCCAAAGATTAAAAAAAAAAAATGAAATCTCAAATGATGAAATAAGGAAATCTAAAATTCCTCCTATTCTAAGAATTACTTTTTTTTTTTTTTTTTTTTTGAATGTAGGTTTTTGAATGTAGGAGTCTCAATAGAACGAAAAATGTATGGAATGTTGGCTTCGTTTCATTAATAATTGCCTACTTTTCAGAGTTGAAATTTTGAGAAGGAAGAGATTTTCAAAAATTAATTTCACATCTGTTTGTAAAATTGAAAGGTTTCACTAGCGAAAGACGTAGAGAAGCGCCTCTATCGGTCGAAGAACGAATGTCAAAAACATCGAAGAGGGTGTTCTTTTAATTGACACTTGGTCTCGGAGCATTTAAGAGACTCGAACAATGGCTTTAAGTGTGAAACCCATTGAAAGTCGTCTGTATTGGTCTTCCTGTCCGTCCGATCGTCATCCTGCTATTATCGTCAGCCGCTATCAAAGCCAATTTACTCCGAGATGCCTTTTCGCCTTTTGATATATTTATGTCACCATCTCGTCTTCCTCCTGTCTGTGCCTTTTCGGCTTTTAGGTCTCTCATCCCCCGTCCCTTCATGGTGGGTTTTGATTTCGTTAATTCGGTTTGTTTAAATGGCATTTAAGGGTCCGTCTAGCCAGGATTCACAGAAAATACCGGATGCTGGACATGAGGGGGAAAAAACGAATTGTCTGAGAATAAAAATACTGTAAATAATTATTCCAAAACGTAATCGCAAAAACAAATAACACTTCTAAAATAACACTTTTAAAAATTTATATGTGAAATTTTAATAAATATGAATTACATCTAAACAGAAAATTAAAATTAACACAAAATGAAAAGTTTTTTTGTGTTTTTTTTTTTTTTAACTTTTTAACTAGCTTTACTGTTAAAAGTAAGTACTCAAATGCATCAATCCAAAACTTTTAATTTTCCCAGTTCTTGTCTAAAAGTTATGAGTACGAGTAATTGGTTAACAGCAATATATGTGAAAAATAGTCTATATGTTAAATTCTAAATTTGAAGTACTATTTAAATCTTAAGTTCCTTTTCAAATCCCTTTTACACAGTGATTGTCGTAACTGTTGTTATAATAATTAGTAAATGAGACATTAGTTACAGTATGGGACAGCTGTTTTTGCTCTTAGCGAACATGAATCCAGAACACAATGGAGAGATCAGACTGTCTTGTTTAAAAAATTCTTTTCTCTGTATTTTGTATGACAAGTTATGACTCGCTTTAGTTTCAGAATAATTTTTAATTGTATTAACTTTGCAGGTCCGTTTGTCTATGTTATTTTTGAAATTTACGGTCCTTTTCAGTGCTGACTGATCAAATTTTCCTGAAAGTTCATATGTATAAGAAAGCTTCATTTTTTAGAAAACTTCTATTGAAGACTCAGTGATTGCTCAGATATTGCACGAAATCACATAATGAAGGGCAAAGAACCTCTTGCTAATTGAAATTCACTGCTTTCTACATTTAAAACATAAAACAGCACATTTAAAACATAAAAAAGCACATTTCTATTAATATCCTTGGAAATACAGGGTAATTCATTCCTTGTACAAACTTTAAAGTTACGTCAGTAATACAAAAACAAATCGTATTCATTACAGAAAGTATATTCGCAAACTCCATCCGAATGTGTTTGAAGGTTCACTAAAGTTCAGAAATAAAAGACAACATGTTTATTAGCCCTATGTTTACAGTATGACAGTAAGGTGTACACTTACAAGTTCGTAGTATATTAAATCATGCCTGTTTCCATCGAATGAAACACACTGATATAGCTGCTAGTCCGTTTCCGTTCGCTGCCCCTTAGCCTTTATCTCCTTTATCCTAATCGTACAAAGTCAACGTCTCAAATGACGATGGCTCACACTGTCCACTTAATGTGTGCCTAACAGCGCCCTCTAGCACATTTGGATAGCTTTTGCGGACATACATTCCACTATGAATACGATTTGTTTTGTATTCCTGATCTACTTTTAAAGTTTGTACAGGGAATTTTGAATTACCCTGTATATTATACTGAATCGAAAACCATAACCGCACTTGATGTCAGTCCAGAGTTATTTGCTTTGCTTAAGGTTATTACAGAGTTATATATAAATTTGCATATTCATCATCATCATCAGTAGATCCACAACCCGGGGCTGGCCTTAGCTTCTTCAACTATCTTCCGCCGTAAATCTGATCTTAGTCTTTGTTCTCCAGTTTCGCATACATATTTTCACATGATGATCAGTTGTGCAGTCTGGCCATCTTAGTTTTACACGATCTAGCCACCTTCCGCCTCCTGGAATAGAAGCCTTTTGGGTATAGATTTATTAGCCATTCTCATTACATATCTCAACCATTTCATTCTTGTTGTTTTAATAACAGATATATCTGGTTCTTCAAAGAGTTTATATAAACGTGATATTCTCCATAGTACTTCCTCATTCACTGGACCATAAATCTTAGATAAAATCTTCTTTCAAATATTTTAATATGGTTTTCATCAATTCTTAACGCAGTCTTTTTTGACCCATTATTAGTACTGAACGAACTAAAGTTTTATGTAAAATCTTGGGGTTACTTTAGATTTAACCAAAAATAATTTTTATTAGCTGCCAGAAACCTTGCTCCAATTTTGGTACTAACATTGTTAAATGTAACAACGGATCCAAGATACTTTAAACTGGTTCAAAATTATGTTTCTGAATTGATATTTTATCTGGCATAAAAATCCTACTGGGACCAGAGAACATATGTTTTAGTTTTGTATTTTGTTTACATCTTATTGTCAACTTCATTAGAATTTTAAAATTATCGTGTAATGTCTGTATGATATTGTCATCATTAAAGGTAAGAATTTCGTTGTGTGGGAGAAGAAACTAGAAGCAAATTAAGAGAATGAATAAGAGATGAAGTAGCATAGAAATGCAATTGAGATTGGGGATGAGAAGGTTCGAAATTACAAAACAAACTAAGTTCACAATGAGCCGCGCGGTTGCCGATGTTGCCAAGACTCTGGCCTCTCACCTCTGAGTCCCGAGTTCGGTTCTCATGTGGGTTTCCTTGATCGTGGCGATCCGCGCTGGGCACGTTTTCCCGGGGTTCTCCCATTTCCCCTGCATTTCTCACACCATCCTTTCTCAGTCTTTCTCTCCATCTGTCCTTCTTTCCGTGGGATAGTATAAAAGATATACTAAAAGATTTCAGGTCGACGTGCTGGGCAGTCACCCACTTTCAATTAATCTAATCTAATCTAAGTTCACAATTATAATACTTTACAGTAATTTCATTTCTTTTCTCTTACCTTTCTGTAACTTTAGGTAATTTATAATCATTTAACTTATTACATAAAATCATATTTTTTTAGCAAGTACAGAAATCAATTAAAAAAAGAGTACAGGTCAATTTTTTTTTATAATAATAGATCAATACATGCAAGTTTGTACTATCCGAATTTTCTGTATCTTAGTTAACCGCCTGCTTAATTACCTCTAGGATAATCGAGCTTCTACTATAATTATAAGGAAATCGATGTGTATTTATTACAAACGTATTCCCTGCTCGTCTTTTGGATAGAGTCCCATTACAAATATTCTGAATTAAAAAATACGGAGTGCGATATTGAACAATCCGTTTTCATTTCTGAAACATTAGAAGAAATTTCATTTGGAAGGAAGACCTTGATTAAATTACATTGACGCTCTGCTATTATGAAAGAGAGAGAAAAAAGAAAGCAATTAATATTGGAGCATTTGCAGTTGGAAATTGAATAGAAATGAATGTGACTAATAACAGAGGCGAAAGGAATTTACGGCCAGTCATTCATCTTTTTAAATTAGATTTTTTTTTTTTTTTAAAGTTTATGAAATTGCATTTCTGTCTTCTGACAAAAATCGTATGATTTCCTTGTGAAAAATGTTCCAGTGGGAGAAAGGAGGAAGGGTAGGAATCCCCACCCACCCCTTACCCGTTCCATCTCTCGCAGAGTCCATTGATCAAGTTTTATCTCCGGACAGAGGAAGTGGCTCATGATTGAGGCTCATACATCACACACTATTCTGTTGTCAGCCACTGGCAATTGGGAAGCACCACCAATCACGCGCTGACACAGCCCCTTGTCAAATGCTGGCTCTACCTGTTCAGGGACCCCGGTGTCACTTGATCCTCATTAGAGTGATCGACTCCCACCTACTAACGGGAATCTTCCTTTATTGCCGCCTCAGAAGAAAGGAAAATGGCCACTGGATAGAAGGAAACTAATTGAGAAGCTTATTTGTGGAGAGAAAAAGAAAATGGGGGGGAGTGAAACCACTTTCTATTTTCGAACAAACACTTTGAAATGATTTTCATTTGTGACAATTTTTCATTTTAATTTTCTTATTCTAATTTTGGTCCTAATTGGTTCAAGTAAATATTACCGGTATATAAAAAGAAGTTCACTTCTTAATTGCGCGTTTTGGAAAATTTCTCTAATTTGTAATGTTTGAAATTTGTCTAATTGAAAAGTATATTTTGAACTGCTTGTCTAACGCATCAATTTGTTTCGGAAGTGATAATAGGGAGATAATGTTAGAATTGTCGACCATTTGTTAAAGCTCAGCTCAGTCTTGGAGATAAGTTTTGGTGCTTTGTCGGAGAAAGACAGTATTTTTTCTGGATTCACGTCGCGAGCTTTCCTGGATAGCTTAAAAGCAGTTTAAATCAACAGGAATAAAATTTACATGTCAGATGTAATGGACATGATGATTTAAGTTTTCCCTGAGCAATGCCAATTTATATTTCCCAATAGATAATATACTTATATAAGTGTCAGAAGTTGAATTAAACACTTTTGGCACTATAATATCTGAAAATTTAGAATGGATGCGATACTACCAAAATGCGGTTAATCAAGAAGATATTTTTTGAATGCAAGTTACTCATGTATTGTCCTCCAAATGAGAGATGGCCGGCGGAAGTTTGAACTGCTCAGCCCTTCCGGTAGCTGATCAATTATGTTTTCCTGTCACAATGGACGCCCGTCGTCTGTTTTCACTGAGAAAGACATGTTGATAACGCCAAATTAAAACTTCTCTCGACTATTTAGCGTTATTACGCTAACCTGTTGCTAACCAGTTGCTAACAATACCAGTTGCTAACAATAAGTATTTATATAAATAAATAAACATATATTATTTATAAATACAATTCTCTTTTGCAAAGTAACAAGCGATTACCGTAATGGCGGCGTCCTGTCATAAAATCAGACGGAAGTGCCTGACCAGACTAATCGATCATACATGCGCAGATCTCACAAAAACAGGGCGGACATCTCTCATTTGGAGGACAATAAGTCTATGACCGGCTAATTTCTAAGTAATTATCCAAAATTTAAAAGTTATCAAAAAGTCCTTTATAAAAGTACTGATGATTATTCGCAATTGCTCTTAAGAAAAAGTGCGAAAAATGGAAGTTTGTAAATCTGCCGAATAAAATTTGATTCCAAAAGGACCGATTTTCAAGAAAGTTGTAGAAAGAGAAAAATCACTAAAATTTATTTACCCAATTAAGATTATTAGAAAATTAAAAACTCTTCTATCTCTTTACAAATAGTTGTTGACTCCTTCTGTGAGAATCTGACATACTTCAATTTATGCAAAACTAAGAAATTGGTTTCTTAAATCAAATAGCAATCGCAAATAATTAGTAAAACATAAATTTAAATTAAGTAGTTAACTAAATAATTGAGAAAAACTATGGTAAAATCAATTTATGTGTCTTAAAAAAAAGGCAATATATGTTGATACAAAATGTGCAATTTCCAAATATTGTCAATTGTTTTGTAGCAGCTTATGGAAAGCAAAAATGTATACTAACTTTCATACAATTGTGACATAAAGAACAAGAACCTTTTTTTTTAAATTCAGCGGCCACAAAATTAACACAATACTAAAATTGAGAAAGAAAAGTAAAAGTACATTTTTGGTCATCCGAAGAAAGGTCAAGTCGAATATAGTTGTTTATTTCGTCACCAGAAACCAAAGGTATCGTTAATTCCACACTGAAGACTTCATTAGGAACCACTCCCCCTTTCACGTTACCCAACATACATTGCCGTCAGGCCCGGATTTAAAGACCCAGGGCCCCTAGGCCCTACTTGATATTGGGTCCCCCTCCCCCATCCCGAAGCCTTTTTGGAAATTTAGCAAATAAAATGTCCTAGTACAGAAAATATATTTTTTAACTTCCAAAAAAAAAACCAGTCCAATTCTATTTTAACAACCAAAAAACAATCCAATATGGCGGGGCCCCTAGGCCCGGGCCTCTAGGCCTAGGCAGAAATCCGGGCCTGATTGTCTTAAGTAGATTTTGCATAGAAAGGTTTTTGTTAGTGGGTAAGGGAGCTCAAGTATCACTGAGGACCTCTTCAGTAGTTATCTTGTCAATGGGGCTTTAGTGATGTTTGTTTAAGTTACTATGTTACCTATCAAGTGCAGTGGTGAGCTATTCAATTTAAAGCTTCTGTATACAGGCTATCTTCGTGAAACTAGAGATACAGAAGTGAATATAGAAATCTTTCATGAGGACTATCTCAATAATAGTAAAGATTTCTTTTCGAATAGAACAATATCTTGTATCACTCGAACAAATTTATTGAATCATTATTTCCAGAAAAAGCTTGGTGGAGTTTCGAAAACATCGAAAAAGGTAATTCAAATCAAATGCCCTTAGTATTTTTAATATCCTTGACATTATGTGTGTATGACTCTTGCCAATCAGTGTTCGTTGCTCATATCTACAACCAGTGGAAAGTAAGCAATGATTCATACGATGTTCAATAAAAATATGAACTTGCACCTAAGTTTACTCCGATTTGAGAGGAGTTTTGTTCACTGGTTGTTTATATTGTGTAAACGCTTTTCTGCTTCTGCAAAGCAGAGGTGGGTTATTTTAATTTGGAATTATTTATTTCACGAAAATCCAATAAATAGTGGGTCTGTGTAGTAACTAGATCTTAAAGAAGTAGAGGTTTCCAGTGCTTCTAAAAAGGCAGCCCTTGATCCTAATAAAAAGGTCTGACTGATATTGTTCTCAGACGTTTGTCCTTGTTCTACCAACAGTAAGATATTGTTAGATCTCAGGTTTCTTTTTTGGAGAAAGTTGGTTCTTTTTTAGAGCCAAAATGGAAACAAAACAAAACAAACATAATTCCTTGGGAATCGATCAGAGGATCATCTTATCTCGTTGCCATCTTATCCAGAGATTTAGTCAAATGATTTTCTTTTAAAATTATACTCTGCAGGAATGGAATAACATTTTATAGTTTTTTTCTTACGCAAAGTGATTTTTCTCTGGCTGCATGATGATTGTAAGTTGTGTGTTTTAATAGTTGGATTTTGCGGACCTACTGAATAAAATAGTTGTTAAATAATCATTCACAAGTAATCATTGACAAGTCCTCTGATCTCCTATGGTCTTGTTTGTAAACATCATCACATGGTGCTTGTCTTTTGTGTATTCCCCTAGGTAGCGTGACAATGAGCTTCTCACCCATTGGCATATTAAGTTTTCCTCAGTGCGCTTTTTTTTTTGCAGCGATTCCGTTAGTCCTTAACCTCTATACAGCCTGCCCTCCTGTTCTTAATTAATTAATCACTGATGAAAGCCTGTTAACAGGTTGAAACCTAGGTCTGGTTTCCTCTATTATGTATTTTTAAAGATTTTTTTAGAAGTTTTTAAAAAAAAAAAAAAGTTTTAAGTAAGTGTATTAGCTTTTTTAAATTCCTCTGTAAATGTAAATTAAAAATAAAATTATCATTTAACATCCTGACTTTTCGTATAAGTGTTCTGTATTACGTTCATAATCAAAATTTAATGCGTCACCTACTTGAAGTAAATACACTGTTTTTCTGCATTAGGCAGATAAAAGCATTTGTTACTACAGATACAGGCTTATTCGATAGGTTCATTTTCAAAATGCGGAACCCAATCTTTTTTAGCTTCGTAAACGCAATTTGGCTGCCGAAAAACTTAAATTCAACGCAATATACAGTATGTATCATTTGCGAATGCTTGCGAAAGTTTAAATAACACTATACATACACAAAAAAAAAAAAAAAATACAAGAAAAGAAACAAAAGCTTACCTTTAAATATTTTGAATCTTATATACATGTACAATCAAAACACATACATACAATATATATATTTGGATGCTACGGTAGTCGCAGAAACGCATAGAATATCGTGGAAACATGATAGTGTAGATCGAAAGAGCAGTCCACGCGTCGAATGTATGAGCTCGAGTTATATTTGAAAACGATTGAAAAGACGCGGGAGCTGTATAAGTGACTTTTTGAAAGGGAACTTCTTTATTATATTTCAGTAAAATCTTAACTTTTGAATTGGAGGAGGTCCCAGATGTTCTCTACCTCTTGACCTTTTCAAGAAGATCTACTGTCTGGGGCCTTTCTCTCGTAATTGTATAGTTTATTGATTTCAAAATATTAAATAATGGTCATACATTAAAAAACAGAATCCCCTTCTGTTATTTTTCCTCTGAAATTTGCCCCGTAAATATCATGTTATTTCATGCACATCAAGATCTAGAAGCGTTTGGAAATATGATCGCTCAGTATTATTTTTTATTTGAAACACTCGCGTAAATTACACGACGTCACTTCCTTTGAAGGTTGTGCATTGTAGTTGAAGGCAACATTTTTGGCAGCCATTTTTTAAACAGTACATGAATATGAATCTTTACCTTTGTAGACTCTTACCCCACTTTCCCTAAGCCTGAAAAACATTTGAACTAGAAAACATTACTAGCAAGCACGATACAAGTAGTTTTATTGTACTTTACAATTGATCTACGATTGGCTTCTTCGGAATTTAAAATTCACAAATTAAATGCGGTTGAATTCAAATTTTAATAAGAGACAAAAAAAATCTGTCTACTTACATACGAAGGTACTGATATATTACTATTACTGAGATGAATGAGGAAAGACTTTTTATTCCCATTATGTAATGTGAACGAAACCTGTAGATTTATAACGCTGTGTAATGACCGATTTGAATATTGTTTTCTGGATGTAGTAAATCAAAGTTAAATAAATTTGAAAATGTTGATTGTTACTTTTGAATCTGAAGCGTAAATCAAGACAAAATGGTTTTATGAATTACTGCAGAATTGAATTGATACTACCATAAATTTTCATCTTTATTTCACACACAAGGTAAACTTCACTTCTTAAGTCGGAGGTGTAAACATTGAGTAAATATCATGAGATTCACGAATTGTTTCAGCCATGTACATTTGGAAAATTCATTGCTTCCTGCTTTCATGGAAGTTCTTACATTACGCTTTATTTCTGGAGATAAATACACAGATTTAATTAAAGTTCTTTTGTCGAAATGTCAGTAGCACAGCTGTCCTGAGCTTTATTAATCTAGTGTTTCAGCTAAATGAATGGCTGGTCTCCTTAACGAAAGCTCAAAGTTTCAAATGGGAAGTTTGGGCCAAGAGTTGAGCAGCGAATGTCCACCGAATTCTTAATTGGACTTGAGGTTGATGGCGGCAGAAGAGTTGCGATCACGTCAAAGAGCTCCTGCTGTGTCCTAGGCCTCGTTCGTCCAGAAATTAAATTTTCAGGAAGGCAAACCGGTCGACGATAAAGGCAATTACCAGGACCTCTCCATCAACGCGGAGGCGACCTAGCGTGATAAGGAGGTCCTCTTCGACACAAGTTGTAGAAGAGGTGAGAAACATTAAGACTAACGCCATTGCTTTTTTTTTTTCCTTTCCTTTCCTTTTTTTTTTTTGGCAGAAGCAAGAGCATCGATCAGGGTAGAGGGGGTGGAGACAAACGGCTCAAGTCCCTCGAAGCGTGGTCGTTCGTTCACTTAATGACCAACTCTTTGCTACCATCATCATCACTAGGTTCTTGCCGCTCTTAAATGTGGACATAGGTTTAATCGATTGCACGACGTTTTCCCGATAGATAGAGAGATAGATAGACCCCACGGACGTTGTTGGAGATGGCAAAGTAGCGATAAAAATTTTTATTTCTTTTTATACTCGAAAGTGGTTCAAAACACGATTACAATGGTTCCTTTTTTTTATATTTATGTATAATGAATTTTAAGGTGACTTCTTCATTCGGCTATATTGAAGTGGAAAAAAAAATTGAAAAACGGAAACTGCCTAGAAGATTACAAAAAAAAAAAAAACCTTCTTTTTTATGTTTACAAAAACGGTAAAGTTTCATTAATTCTACAATCCTTAATGCTTTGTTTTTTTTGTTTTTTTTTTAATTTAAAAAAAAAAAAATCAAATTTTTTTTTAAAAGAAAATTGCTTTGAAAACCCACATTTAATAGCCTAATTTTTGAAATTTTAATGAGACAAACTGATAGTTAAAAATATAGAAATGTGGAGGATAGATAGGATGTCATTGTATTCCTTAAGGGTTATTTCGATATTCATGTATCACACACATCTTCGTTAGCAAACTCAATAAAATCGGATTGTTAAAAGCTTTGGATATTAAACAATAGCTGAATACCCGTTCTTCGTAGTGGGATACAAAAATTCTGATATGGATGAGATTGAAATTTTGAGATCACTTCCAAACTTTCTTAGTTGGTATAAAAATCACGTAATTGGTACAAAGTAATGTTATAATCGAATTTCGTAACTCGAGATCCCTAGTATAAAATTAAAATCAAGATTGGAGAACCTGAGACTTCCCACCTCTTTCATCAGTCTCCACATCCCTATCACATCAAACCTTCTCCAGTTGGTAAAAATCCGGTATCAGTACACATTAATGTTACATTCTTGTTTTGCAATCAGAAAGCCCCGTAGAAGTATCCTTCAACAGTGTTTGCTCTTCCCCTCACCCCTCCGTTTGCACCCCTTAGGCCTCGATATCGAAAATTCGATCAAATAGGTTGTTTTCAGTTTTGACAAAAAATAATCATGTCAAATTACGTGTTTCCAACTAAAGCGCTTTTATGAAATTTATCTCGAGATCGGAGAATACAAGACTTCACACCCCTTTCCTGCTCTTCTCCACACCTCTATCACTCAATCCTTCCCCCAGTTCGTAAGAAAATCACATGATCATTACAAATTTATCTGTAATATATCCCGAAAACTACGTAGAAGTATCCTTCAACAAATGTTTGCCCATCCCCCATTCACACCCCTTAAGAATATCAAAAAGCATCTTTCCAACTTTGACGTAGAACATTCATGACAACTTTCGTGTTTCTGATTCTTAGAGTTTTTGATTCTTATCCATAAATTGATTTATTGGTTTTATTATAATAACAAAACATCACAAATGATTGATCACAATGTGTTTTCATTAGAAATAAAATTTTAATTCATGAAGGAGCATTATTATTATTATTGTCTCGAAAAAGTTTCAAACCATGGGATTCCCCAGCTAAGACAATATGGCGGGTCAAGGACCAAAGCACATATTGCCAAGTGCAAAAAAAAAAAAAAAAAAAAGTTGGAAGAAAATAGTTAGGGATGGGTGCTTGTGTCCATAAATTTCCTAACTATGCGTGTTGTGTTGAGTACCACAGCCTTCTGGAATTGTGCGTAAGTGTTTTTATGAAGTCCTAGTGTGCTGAGGCTGTGGTGCAATGTGTGAGGCACCAGACCAGTGGCGGACAGGACGATGGGTACAACACGTACTCGGTCTTGCCTCCACTGCTTCTGGAGCTCGTGTGCTAGGTCTGTGTATTTACTTATCTTGTCAGCGTGAGTTTTCTGCATGTTCTTGCTGAAGGGAACTGCAATATCAATGAGATAGGTCTGTTTATTGACCTTATCAAATAGTGTAATGTCAGGTCTGTTGTGATGTATAGTTTTGTCTGTGTGAATGGGGCGGTCCCAGTATAGTTTATATGAGGGTGACTCTAGTACGCTTTGTGGTGTGTACTTGTAGTATGGGACCGTGTTCTTAATAAGTGAGTGTTTGTGTGCTAGCTGTTGATGAACGATCGACGCTACCTGATTGTGTCGGTGGAGGTAGTTTCTTTGGGACAGAAGGGGACAGTCTGATATTATGTGGTCGATCGTCTCATGTGTAGTGTGGCATTTCCTGCATCTGTCGTCCTGTGTGTTTGCGTCATGTAGAATGTGTTTCTTGTAGTTGAGTGTGGGGATGACTTGGTCCTGTATCGCGGTTATTATTATTATAACCATATAATATTATTATTATTATTATTATTATTATTATTTCTCTTTAATGTTTTTATTATTCCATAATGCATTTAAAGTCTGTTGTGATAAAATTTATCATAGATAAGCGAAGGACTCGGCGTTGCCCGGTGTATAGCTTTAAAGAATCACAATTTAACCCTTTCAGAACTCAGAAAACCGTATCAAAATTAATGGAATAGTTCAAAAGTTATGAGCTGTAATTTATCTTAATTCGTGAAATCCCCGTGAGATTTTTGAAGTTCTTTTCTGCACTGTTTACGGTAGTAAAGTATTGCTATTTTACCACAAACCATCCCTCGTACAT
Organism: Thereuonema tuberculata; assembly: GCA_023159025.1. Taxonomy (NCBI): domain Eukaryota; kingdom Metazoa; phylum Arthropoda; class Chilopoda; order Scutigeromorpha; family Scutigeridae; genus Thereuonema; species Thereuonema tuberculata. The sequence continues at coordinate 108,913,286 of JAFIDM010012231.1, forward strand.
CTCCTATCGAATGATGAAAACCGCATTCAAATTAGTTTAGTAGTTTTAAAGGAACAAATACAGTTTTCAGCTTTGCTCTTTACACAGAGTGGTCCTGAAATGGTTGGCCAAGCATGAATGCCAGAATCAACTAGAAAAATAACGAATAACATCCATATGAACATGGGTGCGGAAATGCTTTATTCAGATGTTACAGAATGATTAACACGTATGTCGACTATGATGTAGCCACTGTTAGATAAAGTGTTCGAGATGGCCTCGAACAATACATGCCTCAGATCGTAGCCGTGAGGATTACCGGACATGCTCAAACGTGACACTGGTACCCTAAATCGTTGTGCACCCATCCATAATTCGGTCATGCAATGTTTCTACATTGGGAATCGCTGAGTGTTTTCAAATAGCCCCAGAGAAAAGATCCAGAAAAGTCAAATAGTCCAGAGGATTTAGTTTCAATTAGACTTTTTTTCGTTATTTTGCTACATTGGATCGAGCCATTAAAGTTTAAGTTGGATCGAGCCAACCATTTCAGTTATGTAAAGAGTAAAACTTAAAGATATCGAAAAGAAAATGATGATGCTACTATTGTGAGCGGAGAAAGAAACAATCGCACAAGTGATGATTTGTTTTGAAATGGGTTGTTTTAGTGTACACAAGCTCACGAGGTAAACGTGAAGATTATTTCAGTGCAAGATGGATTAAAGTGAAAATAGAGGTGTTGCGCTGTTATTTTCAAGTTTATCCAGATGAAAATATTTATAATAATAATGTAATGTAATGATGGATGGTAAAGATATCCATCGTTACCTTACATTATTATTACAAAATAGTATTTTAAATAATAATAAAGAAGATAATCCACGTTTTGTTATTATGATCACATCGTATTCACTTCACACAGTAGGTTGTGTGTAAGTGAATAACTGAACTACAATAATCGTCGATCTGTTTTAGTTAACTGAGCCGATATTCTGAACATTAACTCGCATGTGTATATTTATTAGTTAAGAAATTACAATTTTCTTGATTCATAATTAAAATTATGGGTACTTATATACTGGGAGCCATTTTTTACAATCGATTTCTGATATATATTTTAAATCCTTAAGCCTCCAAATATGTAATAAAAATAGATACTTACATATTACCTTATATCATTTGGGAAAAAAAAATACGTAATCCTTTTAATTAACATAAGGTTAGGTTAATTGAGGTAGGATCCTTTCCAGGATATTTCGTTCGGAAATACCACGGAAAAAATATACTTTCCATTTCGAAATGACCAGCGGCGTCCTAAATAATGACAACTACAAGTTATGTTTAAAAACAAAAACATAAAATAAATGAAAAGAAAACACCAGAAATCGGTTATAAAAAATGGATCCTGATAGTACGTAAGTATCAAATTATGTCTTCAGTTTTTGATGCATTCATTCAGTGGATTTAACTCATTTGATAAAAAAAATTTTACAAGTTGTAAGAACTAACGTAGCTTTAAATATACACCTATATTATATAGCCAAAGGGATGTGTGCATCACTCATGATGCACACTTTCATTGTTCAAAGAATTGCTTGTTTACGTAACAAACCATCACTAATTATTAGCCAGTACATGTTAATAATTCTCACGTAAATGCAATTGGTTCACTATAGTCTCATATCTTGAACAAGGCAAGGCTTTTCTTAATACATCAGCAAGATTTCCATCCATATGAACGTAGTTTAAGTTCAGTTCACCGCGTCCCAACATGTCCCAGCTAAAATGATGTCGGATGGAGATATGTCTTGTACTAGACTTATCCACAACACTAGATGTATGTACAATGGCTGCTTGGCTGCCACAAAATACAGTGCCAATATCACACGAAACTTGCATCTCGTTGAGCAACTGTTCATTTCAACTCTCTTGCACATTCTGATAAGGCAATATATTCTGCCTCCATTAGTACTTATGGTAATTACACTTTGTTTATTGACCTCCACACTAGAGTTATTTCCTAGAGTTATAATGTAACCCGTGGAAGTTTTGCGGTCATTCGGATCGGTGGCCTAATCTGCGTCACACTAAACTTTTAAGTCTATTTTTCCTCGCTCGAAGATAATTTCCCTTTCTTTGGTTTGACCAAGGTACGAAAGCACACGTTTTACTGCTAACGAATGGGGCGGTCGTATCTTATACAAAATTGTTAAGGAGTTCTTACAGCGTACTGAATTTCCGGTCGAGTATACCTTGTTATGTATAGTAGAGAGCCAATAGCTTCTCGATAAGGAAAGTTTTCTTCTTTCTGTCGCTCTTCTACATCGTCAATGCGCATATTGACAATTGCCTTGACCTACATTGGTGGGAGACATTTCTTAATCGTGTTGACTTTAAACCGTTCAAGTAGATATTCAATATTAGTTGTTTCACTAAGCTTCATCATGTTTCTGCTTTGGCGATCAAAACGGATTCCCAATAAATGCTGAACTTCAAAATACCTATTGAATACTTTATCAAGCCTTTTAACAACACTGTCACTTTTGAAAATTACTATAGTCGTCAACGAATGTTGAAACAAGAGCTTTCTCATCATTGTGATTAAACATGTAGATATTAAGATCCACTTTTGAACGTATAACACCTTCATTTTTCAAACATTCATCTAATCTGTCGTTCCAACAACCTTGATTGTCGCAAGCCATACTGAGACCTGTGTAGACGACACTACAGATTACGATCTTGCTGGAAACCGTCCATATAAATCTCCTCATTTAAATACTATTTTTACATCGTAGTGGTAAATGTTACATAACAAGTACAAATGTTATGAATTGCAATGGTTGTGAGAAGTCTGATAGTGTCTATGCTTGGTACTGGTGACTATGTCTCATCAAAATCGATACCATATTTTTGAGTATATCCCTTTAGCAACTAAACGAGCTCTGTATCGGACAATCTCAACAAATTCATTTTGTTTGGTTGTGAACACCCACTTGCACTTGATGGGCTTGCGTCCTGGACCACACAGTCACCATACACTCAAGGACCACACAGAATTTTCCATGAGAGAATCGTATTCTTCTCGCATAGCTTTTTTCCACTTTGATGCGTCAGTACAATTCACCGCTTCTTTATAGTGAGGTATTTTTATTTCCCGACTTGTATAATATGTCTTTCCTAACCTTAGTGTCCTTCTGGAATCATCATTATCAACACTAGTAGTTTCGGCTCTTTTTAGATCCAGGTGGACATCTTGGGATTTGTTCTGGTCCCCTTTGTAATGCTGGTTTATGGTTGGATCCAATAGGAGAATTAATTTCTTCTTTATGATTCTTCTCAGTGGTTTCTGGTGTAACAACAATTTCGGGGATTTCTGATTCATCCTCAAGCCAAAAACCCTTACTAGACGTGGTTACAGGTATCGGAGTTTTTGATGAAAAAGAAAAAAATCATTTTCGCGGAAGGTAACATCACGACTTTCAATCACTGTCTTGAGATCAGGTAGCCAAACTCGCCATCCTGCTTCTCGTAGTGAGTAGCCTACTAAATATTCAATCCATGATCGTGTATCGAGTTTGTGTAGTTTCTGCTTCGGAATTCTCACATATACGCTTTACAGCCGATCGTTCGAAAATGTACACTTGGTTTGTGGTTGATCCAAATTTCATTTGGAGTCATCATCTTGGAACGATTGTGTAGATGTGTTGATGCTGTTGCTATCTCTGCCCATGCTTCTCGGGGAAGGTGCGATTCAGCAAGTGTTACCCTCACTGCATTGAATATTGTTCTATTATATTCTAGAATATTTTATCAGTAAGCGCAGTTACTAATAAAATATTCCTAGTTAAATTAGGAACTTGTAAAACCTGCATGACCTTTAACTTTCATCCTCGTAATGTACCCAACAGGCATGTATTCTCTATTCGCCGTCCGTACGGTACTTTTCTTACGTCCCGTTTGGACATTCGTTAGTGGCAC
>JAFIDM010012231.1:108917645-108929947 GCA_023159025.1 Thereuonema tuberculata
TTTGTCTCAAAGAGAATTCGATTTTATAAATGGAAAAATTAGTTTTGTTGTCCTGTATTTATTGAAAAAACTATTTAAAAAAATTATTCCTATTTTTTTTTCTTGAAGCGGACTTGGACTTGGACTAGAAAACCCATTTCCTTCAAAACTTAGTTTCTTTGACTGTTGTGCTACTGTTGTGCTTTCAAAAAGATTTAATTTTGAAATCTTATTTTTTTATTTTATTTTTCCAGTATTATTTTCTGAAGAGGTGAAAAATAAGAGCACAAAAACAAGGTAATTTCATACTCTTAATCTATTTATAAACATAAATAATTAGAGATAATAGATAAATGTAAAATCAATCAATGGATGAATGAATGACTATACGTTATTTATATAGTTGCACTAATGGTTAGAATTTTTTATTTTAAAATTGCCGTATATTTAAAACATTTTTAACTGGTTTTTGTACTGAATATAACTGTATTCTTCACTTTCTAGACAATTGAAGGTATTATTTAGCCTATTACTTTGATTATATTTTGAATATCACAGATTCAAAATGAATTAAGTGAAAACATTATAATCTAAGCTGTTTGTCTTTGATAACTGTTGCGAACAAACATTCATCGAAATGTTGTGACATTACCACTTTCCTAAAGTGGCTTTTGACAGAATTGATGAAAAATAATAGGACTTTGCTCTCTTCAATTCAGTAATCGTGTTGACTGACTGTTAAATTTTGACGCATGACTAAAATATCATGATGAGTTCAGTTGATTCCATCAGAGTTGTAGTTGTGGAAAATCAGCAACTTGCTAGAGTAAGAAAGGCTCAATTTACTTAGAAGCCTTCCTGTAACTGTGAAAATAAATAGGCTTACAGCATTTAGTTTCAGTTATTCGATTAGGTTTTATGTGAAGTTTTTGTGGTAATAAATTGTTACATATTCTAAAGAAAAAAGCGATTTTGTATTGCTGTGATATCTTTCCATTCTGTCAACGAAATTGAATATATCAGTTTTATACTTCTCATAAAGCAAATTTATTACATTATATTTTCTGTATCTTTTACTGCATTTTGTTTTGTCGAAACATGTAATGTTTTCAAACTTTTTCTTCTCCTTAAGTTTCAGAAACTCGTTTTCTTTCTGAAGGCGTTTCTGCTTGATTTACTCGTCAATCTTGATGGTGTCACGTGATACTAGTTTGAAAGGTATCATCAATATTGTTCTCTTCTTCAATTTTTCGTCTCCTAATCTTTTGTGTTTTGAATTCGAGATCAAGAAATAGACCTCTGTTGTTGTTGTTGTTGTTTTTTGTTTCACAGCAAAAGTAAAAATCTTTATTCCCGATCTCATAGTATTTAAAAGAAACAAAATAATAATTATAAAAGAACTACAGTTGTGCTTTATTTGAAAAAAAAAATATTCTGATGGTATTTGAATGAAAAATTTGAGGACAGTAAATAAATAAATAAATGAAAAGGCTGACTGAAGGTTTATTTTTCTTTGGCAGAAATTACGCGTTAAATTGAGGATTTAAAGCTGTTCAATACAGTTATCAAAGTGGCAGAGGATGCAGTTATTATATTATGAAAATACATCTACTGACTTGTTAGTTTCCAAAAGCACAGTACTTGACTATGTAGCTTTTTTTGTGAATCTCAAGCTGTTATGAAGCTTATAGAGATAAACTAAGATAATATGTGTGATGTTAATGTCTTGGTAGCCCACAAGAAGATGCAAATCAAGAAATTCTGCCATTTTATAAGCAAACATATGTTTATATGATTTATTTATCCACAGCTAATAGTTAAGTTTTATATGGTGTACAGACATTGCTTGCATGATAAACATCCTTAGTTAGCGTGAGGTACTTTGTTAAAAAAACTTTTTCAAAGTTAACAACACTTATCTCAAAGAATACTGGAAAAAAACAGCAATCCTGCAAATTGTTTTAAACATTGTTAGAGCAAATTATTTTAATTTTTTGAAATTTTATTTCATTAATTTGGGGTTTTGTTAGAACAAGTTACTGTACCATTGCGAGAATTAAAATTTAAGATTGTTCAGGATTTTGGAATGTTCACTATTTCTGAAGTCATTAGATAAGAGATATTTTCTGATAGGAAATTGGCACGTTATTTATAACAGGTTAGTTATAAAATTTTTATTTAAAATATTTGTATTTGAGCTTAAAATGGAAAAAAAATACATATGTAAAAATTCTTAAATCGGAGATTATCTTTGTTTCATTACAAAGATTGTTCAAAACTTGTAAATATTGTATTACTTTACACGCTCGAATCCTTGCGTAAATGTATTCATCTTTAGGTCATTCTTTCCAAAAAATATTCGTGTGGTGTTAATACTAACAAGAAAAATCAAAACGTGAGAACTGATCTTTGAGCTGACTGGCAACTGAAGCCAGTTTATGATAGTAGAATTGTGTCCCAGACTTCATCAGTTCAAGAGAGTCCAGCTGGAGAGAGATGTACAGATGACCTGGCATTTCCTCTCGTCTTTCCGTTGAATTCAGAGTAGGAAGTTGAGATGGCCAGACACCAGTTTCTTTAGATATGGTGCTTTTAATGCCTTCTTAATGGCACGAGTGTCTTATCATGCCGAAACACGTAACATGTACTTCATAAAGTGTGCAGCTATCACATAATTCTTCTGAATATCAATATACGATATGACTTGGACTGCTATCACGCAGAAGGCATAATATAATGCTTCCATTTGAATTTAACGGTGTCCGGATAAAATGATTTCTGTGGACTTTCCCCAAATCCAAACTCGACATGTACATCGTTAGGTTCTGAGATTCGTCAGTTCATAAGAATTTGCTTCTTTTTTTTTTTGTCTCATTCTTCTAAAATGAGAAGCACGCACCAGCTCAAACGATGATTGCATTCTCTGATAGCGTTGAGTACAAATGCAGTTCTACAATGAAAATCAATGACATGCAATTCTCAAGGCAGTGTTTCTCAATTTTTTTTGCTTCCCGGTGCAGAAATCCCACGACAGACAAAACTTTTTCACTGCTTTAACTGCAATATAATTGCATCATCAGAAAAAAAAATAAACTCCTATCGCTTCAACGGTTATTTTCAACATTTCTAAATACCTGAAATGCTTTTTAAAGATGATTTGAAAAATTAATTAGTAGTTTGTTAGCCTTCATTGAAACAGAATGTAAGGTAAATTTGTGGTTGTCCATGTTATTTAGTCTAGAGCAGTTTGAAAATTACCAGATGAACTGTTAGAATATTATTATGGTTGAGAAGCTCTGTATTTAAGGACTTGTCTACATAGAAATCCTGATGATAGATGAAAGAAACATGAGGAGGAGGATTTCTTCAGCTTTTTAAGAGCACGACGATCTATCTACGTTAATTTTCGTGACCATTCGGATCATCTATTTGACTTTTGCAAAAATAACAGTTTCCAATTCCTTTACAAGGAGGAACTCTTTATTATCCACAGTAGGCCTTTAGAAACCCATAAACTCCTTATCACAACTCAGAATTAACATTTCCTTTCCATATGATTTATGTTAATTCTGATTAATTAGATCATTTTCAATAACTATTTGATCGTTAGTTATACAGTATCTTAGTTATTTCTGATACTCGACTATGTTCTTAGTTTTTACGACACGCAAGCCCTCGTTTGTTACTGAATAATCTGGAATTAGATTCTGTATCATTTGACTTTAGCTGTAAAAAAAAAAAAAAAAATAGAACCGGGACATTCTATGTTTATTTTTCGAATCTTAGGTGAAATAAATGAATAAAAGAACATAATAACAATTCTGCGCCAATTTCTGAATAAAATATCTGAATATTTTGACTTAAACGGTATGTTGGACTATTTGGGTATTGAAATATTTCTCTTCCATTGGACATTATACCGTACATCACGAATGTTGCTTTTCGAATTATAAAAACCTTAAAATCTACACTTGGATCTGCGTTATTTAGGACAACAATGATGCATGATACGACATGACAACAATTCATTATAAAATTTTACTCCATACTGACTAACTACACGCAGTATTTTGCAGAGCGAACTTCAATAAATTGATACTTACTTTATTAGAAAAAGAAGTTCCAAAAAGAAAGTAGCAGAAGTCCCAACTGATTTGCCAAGATAGCAATCGAATTGAGCTTTTATGGTAATGGCCTCTATTATAGAATAAAAGTTTTTTTGTTGTTGTTAACTTTAATTTAAATTACTTATTCAGTAAGAATTTATGTTTTACCAGTTAACTGCTGAGCAGAGTAGATTCACATTTACAATGTATTAGCTTAACATTGAATTCTGTGATTCTAAAATCTTTTTGTTCTTTTTATTCTAATCTATTCTTCAAATTAAGGATGTTACGACACTTTAGACCAAGTCCTTTGCTATTTTGGAAATGAATTACCTAAGGGATTTAACTATCATTTGAATCAGTGACTCATTTCAATATTTTTTTTGAATAAAATTGAGGTCGCTTTAATGCATTATCCTAAAGTATTCCTACTTTTTATCTGAATTACAATCCGAATAATAAATGAATTAGTTTGGATTAACGTGACACCGATACGCAAACCACCATAACATTATCCAATCATTTTTTCTAATTAAAATCTGCTCATTTTAAATCTGTCCTTTCTATCATTCGATTTTTTTTTTTCTTTCTTTTTTTTTTTTATCATTTAAAACCCATTCGTGTTAAAGAAGCAGCTTTTTTTTTTTTCCTTCATTCTTCGTCTTATCTTTGTTTCTCTTCCCTCTTCTCTAATGAATGAACCAAAAAGGATGAAGAAAAAAAGAGAAAAAAAAAATGCCACCAAGGATAGACTCCAATTGCCACACGCAGTTAATCTCATTAAGTGTATCATCTACGGCGTATTTAGGACTCTAAAACAGCTCGTCATGTTGAATGCGAACGACCAATTAATTCGCTTAAAGTTGATGTGTCAGGCGAACGCTAATGAAGCCTGCTTTGGCCGAGGCCTAAGCGAAGATTACGTTCGATTCGTGATTGAAGTAACAAGAGTGAAGAAACAAAGCTCGGATTTCGCGCAGATTTCGGAAAAGAGGATTACGTAGCACAGTTCTCAAATCCAACCACAACTACATTTCGGTCCATCGCATTTGGTAAAGAAGCAGTTTTGATCTCATTGGCGACGACAGTATGTTAAAATCTGACTGCGATTCAGAGATTATTTGTAGTGGCGTCTATTGTTGATCATAAAATCATAGAAGGGCAAACCTTACTACGTAGAGATTGGCTGTGATTTTTCAAACCAATGACAGCTCCTCGTCAGACTGCAAAGAATGCTTGGACTGATATCAATTTCGTAGTAAAAAAATTTTGTAAATATCAGATGTAAATACAATAAAAACAAAGGAGGAGCCAAAAGAAGTTTTGAGTTTTCATCTGAGAGTCGTTGCCATGACAACAGCGACAGAAGTATTTGCTTCTTCTGTTTTTCATATATGATGATTTTTATTTATCATACTAATTCTTTTTTTTTTTTTGTCTGATTGGAGGCTATAAGAATTTAAAATATAAATTCATCCTTTTTTGTTGTGTGTAATTCCTAAGTTTTTGTTCATCTCTTTAGAAGCTTATCGCTTTGATACTGGATTGATGAATTATTTAATTGGAATAATGAAAATCAAACAGAATTTTTAATTGCAAAGTTTGGTTTTCTTACAAATCCCATCGTCTTTATGAACATCACGATTTCCTTCGACCTGGAAACTTTTTCAGTAAAGTCTTTTGTAATAATTATTGAATTGAAATAGTAGATGTTTTTAATTCCATTGATTCGTCTTTCTCATTTAATTTCTGCTCTTACGGATTATTAAAGCAACAAAATAACAAAACCTTATTTAAATTAATTGAAGCTTCATTTCTGGTATTTTTAGTCACAACTTCCTTTGCACACAGATGATCATAGGCAAGTGTCTAAAGAAAAGGCAAAATAAGATACAGTACTTAGATTCATTGCACAATTAATCGAGTTCCGCAAAACATTTGAGATCAATGAAATATTTAAAGCAATTCTTTAAATAGAGGATTTCTGGTTATCTTTTCACCAAAGTCTTTCAATGAATTACAGATTTTATTCTGAAAAGAATGAAGTTAAAATAAGTGTAAACGATGCTTTATCTAAAATTTTGGAGTCTTTATAATCATTTCTCAAAAGTTAGGCTTTTTGACTTGCTAGTAATTATAACTTAGGAGAGTCCACTTGTTTTCTGATTTGTGTTATTCGAGTGTTATATACGAATTAAACCTCGTAAATCCTTGGGATACGTCTTTAGACTTTCCACATCCTCTTCCTTTCTCCAAGATAAGTCTTACAAATCGCTATCTACATTACAATTGCTCTCTCCTTGAATATTCATTTTGAAAAGTGTGCTGTGTGGAGATAGACTATGCAGTTATTCTCAAAATTATCGTTATTTTAATTCGCCTGACAGTTATTCAGAAACTTTGATACATCCATCTGGCGCTTGCCTTTTAATTCCACTTCTGTTACCGTCAGCTACTAAGCAATAGCAGTCTGACGCGGGTACATTTCCAGAATACGTACAAGTGGTTATTGTTTGTGGTACATTTCTATTTATATAAACAAATACAAAAGCCTATTTTCGTTTATTACATTAAGTTACTTATCGTTGTAGAAATAAAGCTGTTTTGATTAGCATGTAAAATACATCAGTAGAATAATTTTAAAGAGATTAAATAGAAACAGATCGTTTAGACGTTTCTCCATTTGAGAAAACAAAGAATAAATTGATTAACGTTTGACTATTCTTTACTACTTAGGATTATGTTATAATCAATTGATGGAATGAATCGCAAAAAAGCTTAAGATTTGTCTGCAGCTCTATTGTCACATAACTTTTGAAGCAAATTATAGGAACATCAAATTTGAAAACAGAATACTTTGTTTTTTTTCTAAGTTTCACTTTCATAATCTTAAATTTGAGTTGTCTGACATTGAAAACTATTGTTATTTAGAGATTCTTTAATGAATAGGCAAACGAAGCAGTATTATTATCATTAATGTAAGCAATTTTTCTAAATTAAATAGTTAATAATTTTGTTAAAAGTGTATTATTATTATTGTTATCATTGTTTTTATAATTATTATTACTATTTGTGTGTGTGTTGTTGCTTTTTTTGTTTTGGCGGTTCCATTATCATCCGACATAGTTATTAATCCATTTTACAAATTAATATTTAACATGATTAAAACAAATAAAAAAGCCTTATGAATTTTTTTATTATTCCTTGAATATATTAATATTCTTAAAAATAAACTTTCCCTTATTTGTAATAGATGAGCCTTGAGTTGTTATTCCTTTCTCCTAACTTTGTTCTTTCGTGCGGCTAAAAGCGGAGGGAATCTACGGATGGCGTGTCTCTGCGGAGTAGATGAGACTCCTGAAATTATGCGTTCGAGTCTGGCATTATTGTGTATCTGTGGGACTAGGCTGCGCAGAACACGAGCCCGAACAGGTGTTAATTGCCTCCTGCCATGCAGAAACGCAAAGGAGGAAGAGACGGGACCTTGTGCCGACTTTATGCTGTCGTAAATCTGAACGAAATAACAGCCCCCGCAAGCGGCAGAGAAGGAGCAAAGGCTAGAACTCGGGGCGCGATTTATGAACAGCATTTGCCATAATTAAACGGAATCCGCTCGCGCCCGAGCGCGCGCACAAACACCAATATATCCGTTCCTGCGCCGAAGTCGCACGCTGACCTCGCATTAAGCGCACATGTTTCGCAAGAAAATAAGCGCCACAAGCCGTGTGAGTTACGGTCGGAACGTTCTGGACCGTTGACAATCGATGGCTGTTGCATTGCCCTAATCAAATGCGCCGCTCCGGTTTTCGCCCAGAGAAAGAAGCCATTCTTTCTTCATAAGAACTGAGCGCGACGGGGGCAACAAAAACAAAGCCAAGTCATTTTGACTCCGAACGGGTCAATGGTAAACGCTCCAAAGTGGCCACCCAATTCGTAGCAGCAGAAACAAGCTTTGATCGTTGTCAGTGCGTCACTCTGACTCTTAAAAACATTTCACCGAGAAACACGCGATCCGAACCTCCAAATAGAGCCGTGGAGGTTTATTTTGGGTTAAAGTATTCAAAGTAATTAAAGTCATGAAAAGTTGAAGAACAATTCAATTCAATATCGCTTAATGCAAACTTAGTAAGTTTTAAACGTCAGTTTCAACAACTGAAACATTACTGAGCTCTCTGGATTTCTTAATTTCTTGGGAATTTCCTAGTATCTTAGCAAGGATTATGAAATTGGAAGGAACTAATCGGGGACGCCTTTATTAAAGATGGATCATAGTCTTTGTAAGCAAAAGCAGATCCAAGGCATCAACCGAGTCCTACTGTAGTTTCGCAAGTTACTGTAATAATATTTAGACAGCATTTTATTACAGGTATTAATATTACAAAAAAAAATTATTGGATCTTTTAGTTAATTACCAGTTTTCAGAAAACGCATTTTAAAAGATTTAATAAAAGATAATAGCATTATTTGTTAACAAATCTTTAAAAGGCAATGAATAGACGAGAAGGTGTTTTGTTCAATTGACGCAGCATTGATTGGCTCATGGCCCTTCATTATCTATGACTCCTCAAACACAGTTGATCTGTTGTATGTCAGTATTAATATTGCCTGAAAACACATGTCATTAGTTCTATATATATTTTTTCATTCAGTTTTTTACATTTTTTTTTCACTGGTAAAGCGGCCTTAGGCCTGTTGTAAAAAACCCTAGAATTTCAGAATTTGTCTTAGATGGCGAAAGGAAAGAAAGAAAAAGACAAACAGGAAAGGAAGGAAACATTGATGACGGCTCCGGGATTCGAACCCGGGTTCACATGTGTCAATCTCGTGATCTGCCGCCGCCTGAACCACAAAAGTCTGTGCTTGAGCGGCTTTATTTTCAATTTCTTGCAAATTTAAAAATTGCAATTCACATTAGCCAAACTCGCTTAAGTATCCAATTTAAGTTCACATTGCCTTGTTGATTTCTGATTTTGTTGAAGTCAATTATTTGAAGATTTTATTCTTAAAATTTTTGATTCAGTCAAATCGAAATTTAAAGTCTAAATCTATAAAGTTCGAGATTTCATTAGACTTTTTAATTCCCTTTGATTATTATATTGAATGAAATTTATAAGTTATTTCAACCTTTAAAAGTTCTATTTATTCAAAATCCCCAAGAGAACAATTGGTAAACAGGAGGAAGCATGATGAAATATTGGCAAAGCTCCGATGGTTCTAATAAAGGAAGACCGTTGGTGATAGCCTTGAGCAAGGGTCCATTTTTGTCGTTTCACCTCGTCCGTTGCCCAGTAGCCGAATTGTGACCGTAATCCAATTAATCGTCGTCGTGGTCAGAGCGTGGAATTAAGGCGGCGATGATAACTGGTCTTCCTCTGTTGATAACGATCCTATTTACTATCCGCCCACCGCAGTCGTGTCCTGCAGAGGTCGGACATCACTCATTCTGATTCTCAACTCCGTGATTCGCAGGGGCGAGCCTTGGATCTACTTGGGGCCAGTGGTCAGTCCATTTACCATCCATTAGGCGTTATGGCATCCTCCTAATAACAACTTAGGCCATTTATCATTTCCAGTCGCTGTTAACGATGTCATTGGGTTGCACTTGGCCTATTTGCTTATTATTGTTATTATTTTTGTATGTCTTCAGCACTGGTAGATTCGTAAGCATTGGCTTCTTCTATGCTTGTGAGCTACTACATAATCTGGATGCTTCTCGAAATTCATCTCATTTTATAACAGAGGAATTCCGTGATGCATTATTCATTGGGCATAAAATTGTATTGAAATAAAAATCCATACATTTAGATTAAAAATAAGTAAAAAAAAACAAAAAACAATCGACTCTTAATGTTAAGATGAATTTTGCCTTTTCTTTTCATGAGAAAAATCGGGAGGAATTTCGAAAAATGCGGTTTATTTTTAAACTACTTTCCTAGTAGTAGAAAGACATCAAATCAGTCACTACCGTTCGGATGCAGCTCAGTGGTCAGGGCATTAGCCTACCATTCGACTCACACTCCCGAACATGGGTTTGAATCCCGGCGTCCGCTCTTGTGTGTGTGTGTGTTGTTGTTGTTGTTGTGTTGTTTTATTCTATGTGTGTTACTCTTTCTTTCAACAACTCGTTCTCAATTTTTTCTGGTATAGCTTTGCTTCTGTTGGTCCTGCTCCGTAACAAAAAAAAATCACACATTGAAACTGAAATCAGTCAGTCTGTATTTAAATGTGTCCAGGGTATTTTTCATAACTTCAGAATCGCTGCATGTATCTCTTTACAACTTGCCACGCTTATTTAAAGGCAAGAAACATCTTTAATTTCACATTTGAATTTTTTTTCGGTATGGATTTTTCTAGAGACATCATCACGTGAAGGCGATAGAAATTCTCATATAAAAGTATTAGAAGTCAGTCAATGTTGTCTAGCGATTGCTGTTAATCCTTTTGGCTAATCCAAAAAGCCGGTTTGCTTTAATGCTAATAAAATTAACCGGATTTAAACAAATAACTAATGCGGATTTGATTATTCTTTATTTATTTTTTTTCAGAAAATCAAAAATTAATTTGTCTGGTTTTCAAGACTTTTTATTTTTTCTTCTTTTTTTTAAAAAACTAGAAATTTTACGGAACATTTTAAGAAAACAGGTTTTACGTTCTTTCAAGAATTTCTTGTCTCTAATTCTGCTGAAGAAATTCGGGAAAAAAAATCTCTTAAAATATGGTTTTACAAAGGTGTTTTTTTTAATCTAAACGCTGAAATGAATTCTTCGAAATAATCCTGTCTAAGCAAGAGGTAGAAACTTATTTTTAATTAAATATTACTATATTAGATTTTAAATGATATTGTGGGTCGATTATTTTTATTTCTGGTCTACGTCTCACATCTGGTTTGCAATAAATCACTTTTCCTCAAGTAACTCCGTAAAAAAAAAAAAAAAAAAAAAAATCGTCCCAATTTCGAAGCTCCTAGTTCAGCTGTTACAGATTGATTTATAGTCATGTACATGTTTCGTTTGCAATTTTATCAGCCAAAAAAAAAATATCAAGTTTTCTTTTAATAACAAAGAAATCGTTTTCTGTCAAACGTAGGACAGGAAGTTGTAGCCCAGTTACAACTAGAAGACGGAAGAATATATGACGTCATTTGAATGTATTTAAAATAGGAGATAAGTTTGTTAACTACTACTTCTGCTGCATCATTAAATCCTATCATGGAACCAACGTATCTTTTCTTGTTTTTTTTTTTTAGTCATTGTCCTGGTGGTCTTTTCTATTTTTTCTTTCTTCTATTAAATACGCGTTTTGAATATTCAAGAGGCTCCAATCTTAATCTGTTTCGTAGCCTTGAGAGAAGATCGTTTAAGCCTTGCTCTGTCTATTTCGTTCGTTATGCTCAAATAACATCCGTATTTTCGTTTTTGGACTTCAGATTAATATCAAATCCTATGTAAACTTTTAGAAAAAATGTTAGGTTATTCATTGAATTAGAAGAAAAATAAAAACTCAATCTTAATTCAAATAGAGTAAATCTGAATATCTGAAATGTCTGTAGCAGTGATTCTCAAAGGGTGTGTCGCAAGAAAAAAAAACAGTATTTTTATTAAAACGAGAAAATAAGAGGAAATATAAAATAGATATTAAATATTTTTAATAACGCTATTTATTAACACAAGAGGAACAAGTAAATTATAAGTAATACAAATTGAAATGGTAAAAATTAATGAGTCAATAATTACATCATTTTTTTTAATTCACTGTTTGTTATTGTTTTTCCTAGGATTCTACGAAAAATATAGTAAAGGAAAGAAAAACTTTGAAGTGCTGTGCAATATTACGAATAACGTTTAGTTTGCCACCAGATTTCTTCAAATACCGGTACCTAAGAATGCTATGAAGAAAAGAAGCACAAATCTAAAGTATAGTATTTAATTTTTTTTTTTTTTTTTTTTTTCAAATTACTTTTTGTTTTCTTTTTTTTTTTTCCTTATAGTTTTGAATGAGACGTTAGTTATTATTTTGTTTTAAAACTCGCACCTGCTTGCTCAGCTAACTAATCCCACAGAGGGGCTTGCCTTCCCAAAGACACTAATGCCCAAATCACACCAACTTATTTATCATCATTCTTTTCAATCATTGACCCTATAATTGAGGTCTACGATCGTGTGATTTGCCTCTCTGACCATTTTCATCATAGATTTCACTCATGAAAAAATTTAGAAA
>JAFIDM010012231.1:108929957-108977618 GCA_023159025.1 Thereuonema tuberculata
CTAGAGCAGCAATTCTTAAATGATTGTCCGCTAGGCCTTTTTAAGGGATCCGCAGAAGGGACATTATTAAATAGAGTTCGTTAAGTAAGAAATTACAGCTTAACATTCAAACAGCAGATAAGGCTTAAATGTCAGCAGCTTTCACAAAGAGTCTACATACATTTTATATACGTAGCTTTCGGTAGTGATTCATGGAGTGTAGATACAATGGCTCAGTAACAACTTTGCACGTTAATTATTTTTGTGTTGAACATCTGAAAATCTGATTTGTACAAGGCTTCCTTTAATATCAAAGTTCAATGCAATCAAATTGAACTCTGATATTAAAGTTCAGTTTTTAATTTCTTTTTACGTATGCGACATACAACGATTAGACTCAGTTTCATGACTTACAAGTGATACGATCGGTAGTGAGAAGAAAAACATCATTAAAAATCCATAATAACCATAAACAGTTGTTGTAAAATCGTTTGTCGGTCACAGTGTTCTGCACATGCGTGACATTCTCCTTGTTTTCTATATTTCTACATTCGGTTTATATCGATTTCATTTGTCAATTTTCAAGATCATCACATAAAG
Organism: Thereuonema tuberculata; assembly: GCA_023159025.1. Lineage (NCBI taxonomy): Eukaryota > Metazoa > Arthropoda > Chilopoda > Scutigeromorpha > Scutigeridae > Thereuonema > Thereuonema tuberculata. The sequence goes on from JAFIDM010012231.1 coordinate 108,930,537, forward strand.
ATAACATTAAAATAGAAATAATAGAAATGGAAATTATTTGGAGGATTATATTATTTAAAGACGACAATTTCTAATATTTGGGCTTTCCTACATCTTTCCTACTGTCTTGAAATGGTATTTTTTTTGCATATTTATTAGTAATCTCGTTTCAGATCTCCTGCTTAGCTAAAAATAGAATATATATTATTTATAGTGCGAGAATAATTCATATATTTTTCCGCAAACGAGTGCTAGTTTTCCCTGGAGAACCTGGATGTGGAACCTTAGTTTTGATAGTTTAGCTTAATAATTATAATTTGGTAGAAGTAATAAATGTGAATAATTATCAGACACGATATGCGTAATTACATTAAAGAAGGACCAAACACACACACAATAAGTAAAAATAAATGTAAATACTTCATTATAAAAACTTCATGACATGTTTCGAGAATCTTAATCCTCCTCTTCGGTGACTAATGCCCTACAATATAACTTAATATGACCATTTCCTATTTGTTTTGATAGTTCATATAATAATGTTGCACAGCATCTTTATTAATTTGATAACAATTACTATAAACTATTGAATTATTACTTTGTATTGATTTGTTGAAATTCTTTTCTGGTTTCAATATTATGTTCGGAGTCATGGAGTTTTCCTTAATATTATGTTTATCATCTGAAGAGGAGGATTAAGATCCTCGAAACATGTCATGAAGTTTTTATAATGAAGTATTTATATTTATTTTTACTTATTGTGTGTGTGTTTGGTCCTTCTTTAATAAATGTGAAATTAACTTTGAAACTGATTAAACCAATTTGCTTCGATTGTAGTTTGAAAGCTCGATATTCTTTCCTTTGCTTCAAGATGACCTTTTCTGCTGGGAATTATGAAAGACTGAACTGATCTCTTACTATTCTACTTGAACATTGTTCTATACGAACTATTTTCCCTTTTTCTCTGGTCGTCCGTTTGTTTGTTTGCATATGCATTATGTTAAACTCTCTGGAAGGGTTTTTCTAAAATATTGGAATGTTGCTTATTTGTAATCCAAATTAACACACAGGCACCTTTATTTTGTTTTCCGTCCCTCAAAACTGAAACCCACGCTGAAACGGCTGGACTGATATCTTTACATCAATAATCCTTTGGTTATTTATACTTTATAAATAAGCAGCTTAAACTTCAATACCTACTGAGCACAATTACTTTGATCTCTCATCCTCCTCCAGCGCTGGATCTAAGTTCTAACTGGCTGATAAGATACCTGAGCGTTTACCTAGTGTAGATTATATTAGAAACTCAATCTATTTTTGCAGCGCATGATTCCTCAGTGCAAACAACGCGGTTGTGAACATGTGCAAAATATTTGTGCACTGTCACCCAAAATGAAGTGGACCACAGTTGACACGTGTTTCAGAGCAGCGTAATTATCATTCGTGGAAATCACTGGTTTACCACTGGAAGGTCCAGTTGCTGTGTAAAGGAAATTTAGTAGTTGACGCATTCTGATATCATTTCTCTTTTTAGATGCATTTAAACTAACGACTGCAAATTTTAATTTAAAACTGGTCTTTCGACCTTCCCTTAATCTATTTTCTGACTTTTAAATTGAAGTAGATAAATTAAGATATAAGTGTTTGGAAACAATTTGTCTTAAAGTATTTTTTGACCAGTTTGAAATTCATATTTACTTTGTAGAAAAGACTTAATCATCTCCCTAGTAATAAATTGTATGAAACTTGGCATATCATAAACGATAATTCATAATGTCAAGAGAACTCTTTTGTTCACTCAGTTGTCTAAGGGAAATTTCTTGGTAGTTTGTAGTTAAAATTTTAACGTGCGGACAAATGGATAATACAATAAAATAAAAAGCATACTCGCACATAAATAATGAAAATTTGTACTTTGCCTCCAATTGTCGATTATTTTTACGAATTTCTTAACATCGTTGTTATTACTCAGAACTATCCTTTAAAAATAATTATTAGTCGGTTTGGCTTGGCTTCAGTGATGTACTCGTTGGGTTTTCAATAGCATGCTTTTATACAGGTGATTACTCATTGTGGGGTTGAATAATATCCTACATCTTCTACTTCTATATTAAAAACATATCTAAAAACTTCGGATTTATAAGTACTGTAAGTCTGGTTATCGATATTTTTTATTAATCTTCATAAAAGGTGGTACTTGAGGTGTTGGAATGCTGTTATGCTACTTAAATTAGTTCATTTTTATTTTTTTTTATCAGGTATTCATATTTCAGTGTAAATTTTAGGCGTGGCTAAGGTTAGAGAAGAAGAGAGAGGCCTACGCTATTTAATATTTAATGAATGAAAAGAAATTCCACTGATGTCTGCTCAACATTGCAAGTTAAGAATCACCACAAGATATCACGACGAAATAAATAGTAACAATACTTGCAAAGCAATTTTATACTTAATCAAAAAATAAATACAAAGCCAAATTTAGAAAAGTAAGTAGTGATGTTTTTTTAATCCAGTTTTTTGTATTAAATCAATAAGAACTCATTTTGATTACTTAAATCTATTATATAAATCTTATAACTATTGTTTTGATTACACAGTCTTTTTGTATAGTATTTCGTCTTAAACTCTTTAAGATTTTTTTGCTTGTTTTTCAATTCCCTATTTGTCACCGATGTGTGACTGATAGGCAAATGGTAAGGCTGGAGATAAAGGGTTCGATCCCCTGCAGATGATGGAGAATTTTACCATGTAGAATTCTCTCCCAAACGGGTGCTAGGGTCCACCCACCCGTCTAAGAAATGACACCGGGTTTCTTTTCCTGTAGGGAGGGCGGATTTATTATCCGACCTCAACTTAGTCCCGTTGATCACAAATCACTGAGAGCCTTCGATTGATATTTATAATTCAACTATAATTGAAATTCAAATTGGTTGAGCTAATGATAGTTATAAATATACATCTTAAGGTGGGAAAAAATATGTTTAATGTGTTTAATAATTTTTTAGGCGATTAATTTGATGCCTACAGAAAATTCATTTGAGGCCAGTGGAGACTGGCACAGGAATTTCTTTTCTTTTACTTTTAATGTGTTTTTCTTGCTTTTTAATTTATGTTTGGAGGTTCCATTCTTTTTCCCACCTTAACTAATACCTACCTCCGTAATCGGACCAAGGGGTCTATAGCGTCTGCTCTCCGCTGATGATCGGCAGTTTACCGAGAAACAGCTGTTCGGAGATGGCGCTTTGCACTGATAAACACTAGGTCCATTTTTAACATTTTTAAAATATACATCTTGTTCCTGTATAAACCTAAGATCATAATCCTAGAATGTTACTTATTATAATTGTTAGAATGAATAAAAAAATTAAGATTTTACCACCCCCGACCCAAGGGTCACGTTGGGATATTTTAAACTTATTTATCTACTTGAAAAGAAGACTATATACATCAAAGAAGCAGTAGAACAACTTTTTAATATTTGTTAAAAACTATGTTTTATTACATAGAGTTTAGGAAAGTAGTAAAGTGATTGTCTAGTTTAAACGCATTAATGAAGCCATACACCTGATTAGTTTAAACATGCAATTAATTTATATAAAAAAAAGCACATGATATACAAAGGAATCGACTCGTTTCACCGCCGAGAGACGGTTTTTTTTTTTTCAAGTAATGATTACTTGAAAAAACCTTCTCTCGGCGGTGAAACTAGTCGACACCTTTGTATTTCTTGTGTTTTTTTATATGAATTAATTGAATGTTTAAACTAATCAGGTGTATGGCTTCATTAATGCGTTTAAAAACATCCAGTACACGTTAAACGTTTCTAATCTTGATTGTCTGGTTTATCGCGAGACAAAACATATTTTCTTGTCTGTCGTTCTTTCCGCAGTTAATTGACAAGTCAGTTACAATTTTCTTTAAATTCTAAACGGTATTTAGAATTAATAAAACGAAGTGATAATTGTTCTTTGAAATATTAGAAACAAAAAAGAAAACATGCATAGTTGGCATACAAACTTTTGAACATCCTCATGAAGTAAGCCCCAAAATCTGCTTCCAGGCCTACAGTAAGTAGTCGAATTCTGCCATTACATATTTTTATATTTTTTTCAATTATAGCAATCATGTAATTGTTATTTTAATCCTTTACATCAGTTCAGTTGTTACAGAAATTAAATTTGATCTAAGACCGAGTATCTTCCTTCAATCATTCAGCCATGAATACTTTTCCTAATTTTTTAGGTCGAGTAGGTCCTTTAATCCCTAATTACTGTTCAGAAACATCAGAATGAACAGGCATCTTGGATTTGATAGTTTGAGCCTTTTTTTCACTAAAAGGTTTCGTGTTTAGTAGATGTCTTAATTTTCATTATTTCGGCCTTTAGTCTGTTTTCTGACCCTTGGCTCTCTACCTCAGGTCCAAAACTATCACAATCAATGGGGATATTTCTTCTTACCAATGAAGTTTCAGCTGTCTAGTTCAAATAGTTTGTTACCTTGATCATAGTCGGAAATACTTCTATCGATTTAAAACTGTATTTTAAAACTTTTTTTTTATTCTATGATACATAAAAGAGATGTTACCAACTTACCGTAACTTTGATATTCCACAAGAAAATTTAAAAACAAGATATAATTGGTGTAAACTTTCCAATATCCTCCTACTAAGGTTGCATGAGAAATTCGTAAAAACAAAAGTAAGTCTTCCCTCAAAAAATAATTATTCATTCGTTTATTTATTCATTTAACGTCTTGAAAAGTCAATGTAATACAATTAACATAAAAAGAAAACACATATATTTGAAAAGGAAAAAAAACTTACTTTTAAAATTTAAAAGTAATTAGAAAGCTGAAATACACTTTCGATCTCCTTTATTGCTTGATCATTCTCAGCCAGGAAAATTTTCCACTTATTTCTACACTAATTAATTGGAAAAACTGAATAAATGAAAATCAATCAACAGTCATTATGATTGGATGAAGCTTAAGTAGAATCAACTGATGATCAGAATGTCAAACCTTGGACTTATGTATTTTCTTTGTTTCATTCCTTACGTTGATGGTTTCTGGATCCTATCAATACTTAAGTCAAGAGATATCTTCTTTAGAAACACTAAGACCAGCTGTGTTTTTCAACAAAAGCTTTTGTGACTTATCTTGATCACAGACGGATGGACAGTGTACGGTTGTTTTGGCCGTAGCTCCAAGATTTTGTGCATTACCTGGATATGTATCAAAAATCAACAGAGATCTTCCTTGTAACACACTATACCTACCACTAAAATTACAACGTTCTAGCGTGTATAGTCTTAAGTTTAGTAGTCACAGACTGATAGAATTCCGACCATTTTAAAACTTTTTGCTCTAATCCTTTTTGTTTAACGATAAGAAACATTTGGGGAAATTTTTAAACATTAGATCAAAACTATAATATCCCACGCGATATTTACAAGGTGATTCAAAATTCCCTGTACAAAACTTTAAAGGTAGGTCAGGAATGCAAAACAAACCGTATTCATAGTGGAACATATGTCTGTAAACGCCATCCGAATGTGCTAGAGGGCGCTGCTTTCAGCATATTAGTTGGGCAGTGTTAGCCATCGTCATTTGAGACGTTGACTTTGTACGAGTAGAATGTATTGCTTCACTAATGCTGAGAGGGCAGATATAGACCTAGCCTACGGGGCATCGAACGGAAACGGACGAGTCGCTGCACGAATGTATCGTGAACGGTTCCCCAGCAGATGTGTGCCCATTCATCAAACGTTTGTGCATTCGCACCAGAGATTATGTGAAAATTTGAGCACTTACTGTAAACCTGTAAGTGTACACCTTACTGTCATATTGTAAACATAGGGGAATGTCTATCATACAATGTTGTCTTTTATTTCTGAACTTTACTGCAGCTTCTAGCACATTCGGGTGGCGTTTGCGGACATACGTTCCACTGTGAAAACGATTTGTTTTTGTATTCCTGACCTACTTTTAAAGTTTGTACAGGGAATTGTGAATCATATTTTATATATATATATTTATAAATATATATATTATTTTTGAAAGCCATATATCAGTCAATTTAAGAAGAGAAATAGTTTACATCAGCGGTCGGCAACCCGCGGCCCGCGGGCCGCATGCGGCCCATGAAGCGTTTTGGTGCGGCCCGCGGGGCGTGTTGGAAGATTTTTTTTTTTTTTTTGTTTTTTAAAAAAAATTTTTCTTTTTTTTTTTTTTTTTTTTATTAAAATTTTTTTTTTTTTTTTTTTTTTTTTTTTGTTGTTAAATTAAGATTTTCCTTTTTGGCCCAAGTGCGGCCCGCAGTAATCCCCACATAACATATTTGGCCCTTTTACAACAAAAGGTTGCCGACCACTGGTTTACATGAATATGTGCTCTATTCCGGACGGTTTCCGAGATAGAACTAATGGAAGATACACATGCAAAATTAATGATAACACATTTATCGATACTAGTATTTATTCTTCAGGTGATAAGTTTGTTACAGTTTAAAATAAATTTTCAAAAATTCTACCGTCAACATTAATGCACTTTGCTTCAGATACTGGAATGTTACGGCGGGAGGGGGAAAGATTATGTTGCGCACCAAATTCAAACTATTGTATAGGAAAACCGTTCATAATAGGACACATTTCCTTATTATTTTCGTAGAATGACCGATACTACGACCTCCCATAGTACTGACCTTTCCTTCTGGGACACCTTGGATATATAAAGAAGAAAGTAAGGCAAATTCTCAACTAACATTCAGTAAAAAAAAAAAAAAAAAAATTAATAATAATAATAATAATAAAGAAAATAAAAAAACCTTTTGGGCGAAGAATTTGATTGACCCTTTAATGGAATTAGGTTGATTTAGTAATTTGAAACCAAATTAGCAAAAACCACATTGAAATCATAAATAAACTCATATCAATTTAATTTAAATTAGTCTCTGCTTTTTTTTTTATTATTCATATATCTTGTACATTTCCTTTATTATTCGTAATTGCTAATTACTAAATGTGGGTTAATTTGAAAATGAAAACATTGCTTATAAAAACAGCTCTCTTTCTCTCTTTACGAATGTCGAAGGCTTTTTCTTCTTCTTTCCCCTTCGTTTTCCTGATTGCTGTCAAACCGGTGCGAACCACGCCCAATGGCGGTGAGTGCGCCTTGTCATTTCCCAATTCTGGCTGAGATACGCGGCAGCCGAAGACACGTTGCGTGAATGATTGTGGCTGACTGAAGACAAAATAATAAAAATAATTACGATTATTATTAAAAAATAATATACTTGACCCTCGCTATTAGTATATAGCTTGACGTGTAATCCTTTATAATAATGATAAGTTATGAAATCACCAAACCAGCGTAATTTGATACACCATTCTTATTACACTGGTGGTCAACATAGTACATATAAAAGCCCAAGTCCGTGAGTATCTGTTTTACGTTAGTAATAAAACGCACGCCCTAATCGCAGTTCGAGTGCATCATCTTCCTCGACATTTTATGAGACGACCTTTTTTTTTTTTTTTTTTTTTATGGAAATCATCATTTATATATATATTGTTTTTTCTCGAATTGCTTTAAATTTATAAAACAACTTGTGAAGAAAGGAAATCTGTTAAAAATGAAGATTTTTTTTTTAATATCAGTTAAAAGTTAAGAATTTTTTATTTAACTTAAAATACTGAAATAAAAGATACATAACTTTTAATAAAAATAATATAATTATATGTTTCTGTAAAATAAAATTGATATGAATAGAGGCATCATCTTGCGAGCAAAAGAAACATTAATTTATTGAAAATAGAAACCAAGGACTGCACAATGAATAAATAAAATACCTTTCTGGTCTTATCAGAGGGAATCGAGAACTGCCATTTCGTCCTGCATGGGACTCATCAGTCCGATTCGCCATCCCCGATAACAAACCCAGAAAGGCAAGAACGTACAGTAAACGCTTGGTTTCTAATTCTAATGTTCTAAGCTAATTGTTTTAGAAGCTATGACTTCCACAACAACCCGTATGTAATTTGTTAAAATAATATTATAATATTGTTCAAATAAAAAAAAAAAAATTGATTTGCCATTTTCCTAGTAGCCAGCGCTGCGGTTTCTCATTACGAAACATAATGGCAACCTGCTGCCCTAAAAGAATAGGTTCGTCGAAATTGAGGCAATATTAACGGAAGTAAAACAAATGCCACATTTTTGAAATATCCCGATATTTTTGAAAAAACACAAGATTGAAAAAGATGCTGTAAGCTCATTTTTTAAAAGTCATGACTTCCGCAACAGCCCACATATAATTTGAATGACTAAGCCAAAGTTTGCTAAAATAAATGAAAATAAAAAATTGATTTACCAGTTTCAACAATAACAATAACGAATGTCCAACAGCCAATACCAGTAATCCTGTCTGGGCAACAATGAGGGCACGTGCATCGTCATTGTCCCTCCTTGTTGAGTATTGAGAGAGCGGCGACACAGCCGAAATTATGTAAAAACTGAGGTTTTACAAACTCTCTGATAAATTTTGACGCATGAACTTCGTGCATTTCAGTGTAAACTTCATTTATATAAGAAAGAAAATCTCAATACGCTGATAATAATTGTGTAATCGCGATCCATCGTGGTAAAGTGGGGAAAATAGAGACGTCATCTTTAAACATGGCGTGACGTCATGCCTGACGTGTTCCAACGCTGCACTGTGATTGGTTATTACAAATTTACAAAGATCCGTACAACTTTTGCCTATTAATATGATGATTTCACTTTCTGATCGTGCTTCTTTTTTTTTTTTACTGTGGATGTGTATTCCATTTAAAACTTTTTTCCCATTGTTTCAGTAATAAGTTACTTTCTTTATTATTCATTTCCAAATAATACGAAGAGAGTAAAACGTATTTATTGTGACATTCCTGTCTACAAATTAATTCCACTAACATTAAAATGTAATTAAATCCGCTTTACTTACTTCGAATTAATTTTAATCGTATCGAACCGCGCGCAATGGATTAGCTAAAAGGATTTAATATTCGTTGTTTAAGACAATAAAATATTAACAGAAATAGGATAGAAATCCTTTGTTTTTCTATGGGAATTTTTGTCGCCTCGCTCTGATTCTTAGACAAGGAACCATTGAACATACGGAAGTTAGGTCGTCTCTTAATAGGAATACCAAGTTTCAATAAGAACTCTTCAACGGTTCTAAAATTACTAGGGAAACATACGCATACTGACTGATGAGCCTCACTTTCCAAAAATTAAAAGCTACAATATTCTATCATTTACAAATTGGAATTGGTATGTTTATGATAAATGTTTTGTTAATTTTATATACAAATGTTTAGTCAAATTGAATCAGTTCTTTTAAATTAACCACTAATTTCATGTGACGTATGATATCATAATACGATTGTAGTTAGTTATAGTTATAGTTACTAACTGTAATCGTCAGTTATGTTAATACAAATTCAGCGTAAAAATATCGTTATTCAACGTTAAGTTCTAGCACTCGTTGGTTGTAACCTTTGTATCTGGGCTTCCTTGATACGTAGAAATAAAGGACATCTCAACTCTCGTCCGCCATTTTTGCGGGGAAGTTCCATTGGAAGAGTTATAATCAAAGTAAATGAGGGAAATAGAATGTTCCTTAGAAATAGACAGGAATTTGTATCATTTTGCTATTGAACTCGCTGAATTCATTAAAAAAATATTAGGCTACTGGTAAATTATCCAATTCAAGATATTAAGGTTATTGAAATAAAGCAATTTCAAACTATTCTAAAATCAATTTGACAAAGATAATGGACAAGATATGATGTTTTTTATTTATTTTTTTATTTGTTTGTTTTGTTTTGTTGTGAAGATGGTGTAAGATCCTAATTAATTAAATAAATGTTCCTTGTGTTTATTATATATATAAAAGAGCCTGGTTTTGACGCCTCAATGTTAAATTCAATTTTTTTATATTTTTTTATAATGTTCCATTGATGTTGAAAACTGTTCGTTGAGGACAGTTGATATCAACTGCCTTGTGTTGTATTGATTCAATATTTGATAAAGCCTTTCTCAGTATCTTTTTCTTCCTTTTCTTCTTCCATCTTCATTTGAGAGGAATTGTAGCTAAAGAGTTGGGATTTGGTCTGGTTTCTTCGTGCATCGGTTGGCGCATCACGACCTCTCGAGCACGTACCTAGTGGAAGCAGCACCCATTCGATGGCTAAGGAACTTGGAAAGCGTGGGTCGGATTCGAATAAGTTGTTGATTCCCCGCAGGCTTTGCTCGGGTTTCCACGGGAAGTCGGTCGCTGTGAGAAAGTAATAAGACCCCTGACGGTGATTAGAAAAATGTAGCTGATCTCAGCTGTTTACAAGATCGGTGATGTTTTCTTGTTTCTTTGACAACGTCAGTTCCGTAAAGTTAGCCGTAGGGAGAGTTAAAATAAGCCCAGTCTATTATTATTACTTTGCTAGGTGTCTTAGTCAAAAAATATATCACGAAGACAACTATATAGTGAAAATAGGCTGTTACTTATGCCCATGGGCTTTATATAGAATTTTATTAATTTGGGGGAGAGTGGGCCAAGTTAAAAGACAATCACCAAAAGAAAAAAAAAAAAAAGAAAAGAAATTTAACGTGCCTAAATAATTCAAGAAATGATAACAAAGTAAGGCACAAAGCTAAGTAAAGGAATTCGCACCCTAGCTGTCCGCGGGAAGAGACTGGGACGGCCGTTTCGTCCTCTTTAGAACTCGTCAGCCAGCCAAACTCCACTGATGGCAGACTCATAAAGGTGCGAAAGATTAAGGATCCCGGGTCTCGCTCCTGAAAGCGGGACCTCTCCCCCGAAGCTGTCACATTTTTTAGAGTTTGGCTGGCTGACGAGTCCTAAAGAGGACGAAACGGCTGTCTCAGTCTCTTCCCGGTGACAGCTCAGGGTGCGAAATCCTTTACTTAGCTTTGTGCCTTACTTTGTTATCATTACCAAAAGAAAAAGTTAGTCTTCAAATTTTCAACGATGAGGGATTAAAAAAAAAAAAAAATTCTAAAAAAATAAAATAAAATGGAGCCTCGCATAGATTTTGAAAATTTAGGAAGGGCTATGATTCCTATGTCTCCCGTTCCCGTATAACTAATGGCTCTTGTCCTTTTGAGGAGATTTTTAAAGAAAAATAAAACAGTCTCTCTCTCTCTCTCGATTTTAAACATTTTTAAATAATCAGTATTTAATTTAAGTTATCTCAAGGGCAGTACAACTTAATAAAATGCTTCTTTGCCAAAGCAAGATATTACAAATGAAGAAACGAAGTAAGAATTGGATTTTCGATGATTACTGTATCATAAAACCCATTTGTATTTTACTTGGAAAATGTTTCATATGCATCGAGAGTCTCGCGCGATTTCTGCTCAAGCTTTGTAGTTTTTATTATTAATTTATTTTGTTAATTGTTTCAAATTTCAGAGTATCAACATTTAGAAAATTTAAAAAAAAAAAGGTTGGCTCATACCTATATGCATTATTGCAAGTTTGAATGAACCACAAACTTTACGACGTTAAACTTTCTTCAGATGTAAAGTCATTACTTTTTTTTATACGCCTAGGTTTGCCATAATTTTTTTATAATTTTTATATTTATTAAAGTTATTTTTTTTTTAATTTATTGCAATTTTGAAATAATAAAAATCTTGCACGGAATTGGGATTAGCGACTGAATGGTGTTTAAAAAAAAAAAAAAAAAAAAGGTAAAATAAAAATATGAAACCAAGCTCAGCCTTAATTCTGCTACATCACGTTATAAATAAATCGCCGATCCAGAAATCTATCAAGGCTTACTTCGACCGTTTACGTAGGTAGACGCAGCTTGTCACTGCTCTCGGGAAGTCTCGTTTATGAGACGTGATTACAGTAAATGAATAGAAACCAACATTGTATTTATTCAAAAATCCACATTACATCAAGGAAACTACAATTTGCAACTAAAACGAAAAGTAAATTAAAGTTTACATTCTAACAAATACACGCAATATTTACAATTCTAAACAATATTTTATTGTATATACAATATTTTTGGTTTTACATTTTGAAATTTTTTTCTTATTTAAAAGAATTCTGATCAGTTGACAATGCAACACTACTTCTGTTGCCTGGCAACGCTTCCTTTGTTACGGATGTACACAGTCGCAGGTTTTTTAATAATATATATTTAGTTACTTGTACGAACGTTAATACTTGATTCGGAAGGATATTTTGAAGAGAAGCTCGGAAAAAATGTATGTATTGCATAATTTACAACTATTTTCGACGATTTTCAATCGCCACAATTGCAGTAAATCGCTTAAATTACATTTATTCTTTCAAAAATAATATAAACTTGTTGCAACCCGTGAAATATTCACGGAAGTAAAACAAATTCCACCTTTTTGAAATACAGTAAAATATTTCAAAAACACAAAAAGATGTTCTAAGCTCATTTTTTATGAGGAGATTTGTTTACACTTAAGTATCCTGTTTTTACTTGTTTTTGAATTACAATTTTTGGATTGATTTAAAATAATTAAAGATTATTTTGTTTTGTAAACAAGTTTAAGTAAGTATTGAACGACGCACCAACATTAAATCAACTAATTTTTCTTTTCAAAAAGACATTAGATGGTGTATTTGTAATTATTTTTTTCTTTATTTTTTTTTCGCCTTGCATTGGAGTCGAACCGAGGACCTCCATAATCGCAGTCAAGAACGCTAGCCACTGGACTACTCCACTTAATACAATATTCTCTCTCCGACTCTCTCCACTTGATTGATGACAAACATCCGTTTTTTGCCTGTATTATACATCTCCATTAGCAACAATCACAACCATCGCAACAATCACACCACGCCCAACAAATGAGTCTGTTGCATGGCAACAATCACATCCATAATACAGCTCTACAACAATTACAACAATCGCAACCAATTCTCAACAATCACATTTTTAATAATAAGGAAATTGAAGCACACATTGATTACAAACATACATCCGGACGGACAGTTTTTACCTATTAATAGGATGATTTGGCTTAAAAATTTCAAACCCATATTTTATTTTTAAAATAAAAACAGCCACGTTAAAAAAATGAAGAATAAAATCTGGTAAAGGAATTTAAGCATTAGGAAATAATAATTATTATTATTATTATTATTATTACTTCTGAAAAATTCATGAAATTCAAGTTATCATCAATTAAGGAAAAAAAAACCTTAGAAATAATAAGGATTTAAGTTGCGCTGGTTAAAAAAAAAAAATAAAGTAAATAAATTGATTGGCAAAATCAGAAAGACCACAACTATTCTTCTCTTTATATAAAACTGAAACTTGACCCAACAATGAAAGGATTTGTAAACCCTAAATAAGGAACTGTGACGTAGATAATTATCGTAAGAGGAACAGTTTCAAGATGTTACAAATAAAGTAATTAGAATTTATAGCTTTTTATTTATATGAAGCAATGCAAAGGTGTTAATATTTGTTGCTACTGGGCCCCCTTCCTAGGATTTTACTTTAATGTTCGATACATTTTCGATACTACAATCATTTTGAAATAAAATAGTTCGGATAAGGATTGTAGACCTTTTTTAATACATTTATGTATGCCTATGTACACACGTCTTCCCTAAAAAGTACTGTGAATGGTACTTAAAACTTGACATGCACTTTGACAAAGTAGAGGCTATCTAATTTTTGTATTAAACTTTTTTTCCGTATTTAAACATAAAGATGACAGTAATTCCCGTAATGTTTATACATTAGATGAGAAATGCTTCCTTTCTGTTAATGTTTAACAAATACGTAAATAATTAATCGTTTAATAATCCATTGTCATTTGCACGTGCTTTGATAAGATTCGATTTGAAAGTAATTGCCAATTTACTTCATTTTCAGAAAATGAAAAATTTTGATGTAATTTATAAAGAAGTTTGAGATACTTTTTTTCCCGAATGTATTAAATTTTCATGGCTTAAAAACAAAGAAAAATTGAAAACACGAAATTTTAATGTAAAGTAAATGTCAAGTCCTTTCCTGAACTTTGGTTGTTTCCAGGTAAGCAGTTGCAGCATTTCTTTTTCCATTGTCTATCGTCTGCTTCAGCTAAAAACGAAAATGAAAATAGTGGTAAATTTAATTCTTTCTTGGCTGTCGTCCGTTAGTTGTTATTACCTTACAGCTAAATACTTAAATATGGATTACATAATTTATTAAAGCAATTAACATTTTCCCTATCAATATTGAAAAGGAACGGCTTCAATTTATCTTGGTGTTTTCTTAGCAACATTCCAGTATGTCAACAGGTCCACGTGCACTTGTATTGTCTCGCTTTAAAATTAATTACCGGGTTCTTTAAGAGAGTATAAGTAGGAAATAAAATGGCCCGAGCGTTGTTGTCGGCACTTGTAATCTGGGCGACTGAAGCATTCCTTAACTAATAGTTAAGGCGAGTGGGCAACAACACGGACAGAAAGTTGGCAAGCCCCTTGGTAAGCTATTTCAGGTGTGACATCATGTGGATCTGTTTGCAGTCCATTTATAACGCGATTGCGACGACCACCGTACACCTGCGTTCGTCGGACCACGTGCAGCGCAGGTGAGGCAGACGAAACATCGTCGTAAATCGCACTTCCTCCCTTCAGCGGTACCGATTCGGATTGCTGGTTGTTTAGCCCCCACCCCTCTCTCCAGTGATCGGCTTAGAACAGTGTGTGCGCATTTACCGCAATCTGTGATTTCAAAAGATTCAAAGGGACATCAAAAGAATCATTTTTAACCCGTTTTTGTTTCTTTTCCTCCATGATAAAATAAAATTCCACATGTTAAGTGGATTTTATTTTATGACTTACTTTGACTATGCAACAACAGTTGGAACTCTTTAATTCAACAAAAATTATATTTTTGTTTATATTTTGATTTTGATTTCTACTGGTCAAATTCGGAATTATTTTCTGATTCGTGTAACTATTTTAAGCTTCCTCCGGTTCACAATTTTTTTTTAAAAAAAACCTCAGTAGAAAGTCTGTTGGTTTGGCAACGAAAAATGTAGAGAATTTATTTCCTCATTTCATACGAAACTCTGTAGTTTTAACAAGAAATGAAAATTGCCAATATTTACATCTTACCATACTTCCCATTTGTTCTTTTTCTTGTTTCTCTTTCTCCTTCAGATAGATCTATTCTCACAACGGATACATCCTCTTCAATCCTGAAACGAGAGAGATTTAAACATCATGAAGATTTGCTGGAAATTTTACGGTTGATATCTCTGACCTTAAGTTCTATGATCCTGATTTTCATAACGTTAACTTATGGTTCTAGAAACTATTTTAAACGAATAGCTTTCTGAAGTGTCAACGCTCTGAAATTTAAAAGTCAGTAATTCACCATAAGGAAAGCATTTCATAATTATAAAAAGTACAATCACATTCCCCCCCCCCCCCCAAAAAAAAAAAATTAGCATGCTTGACATATTTATTAATAGCTAGCAAATGTTTCAAAGTTAAGATCTGAATTTGATCTCATATTAATTGATATACGAAAAGTATGGGGTGGGGATGGGGTCTATTTTCAGAATTACATCCTGTTCCGAATAGAGTGCATGTTTTTTTTTTTTTGTTTTTTTTTTTTCCGATGAGTGGTTGACGGGACAGTTTGAAGAAGGTTACTGTAAAATAAAATCCTATTTAAGCTCCTAGAAAAAACAAAAAAAAGACATTTTTTTTTTTTTTTTTTTTTGCAGAGCAAGTTGAAAACTTGTCTAAAAAGAATCGGAAAGACCATGCTTTTCTTCACGATAGAAGAGAAGATCTAATCTTCACGGAGTACAGTTGAAGTCAACGAGAATAAACACATTAAATTTGAGACCTTACGAAGTACTATTTCTTTTTTCTTTTTTTTTTATTGATTCAGTATTTCAACCGGGTTATCTTTCGTAATAAAAACTACTGTCAAGTTATAACGTGAATGTTCTTACGACTGCAGTATAGGTACGAGGCTCTTAACTGCGGATCTTGTGTTAGTGCTTTTCTGTTCCGCATACAAAGGAGGCCTCACACACGCCAGGGATTATCCCCGGTCGACGCGATTCAATTTCAGCGGAGACTTGTTCGCCCCTAATGACCGCCTCCACCTAGGCTGACGAACGACGTCGCCTACGCTGATTGGAAAGAAGAAGACGGAAATCTCCGTCTTAGGAAGGAAGCAAACGGGAAAGAAGAATAACGGAGCAAAAAAAAGAAAGAAGATCTTGGGATATGTGTGTGTGTGTACGGTAGTTCTTTCGTGGTCACGCATCCCGAATGAGAAGGCACAAGAGGTCTGTCAGTAATATACGATCTATTTTATATGCTGCTGCAGCGAGAAATATGGCATGAAGGATGGTGTCGCAGGATGCCTCTCCTCCCACTACAATCCGGTCTCGGTTTTTTTTTTTTCTCTTTCTGTTTATTACCATATGAATGCGGACTTTTATCTCGGTGCATTTGTATGCTAATAGTTGTGTTTGACGACTCATCAACTTCCCTTCCTTCCTTCACCAGCTTCATCTTCAAAAATCGTCTCGTGCATCTTAGCACTCTGCAGACCCTTTTCGTTATCGCCTCCTCCTTCTTTTTTTTTTCTTTTTTTTTCTTCTTATTTTTGTCATTACATGTTAAGACTTTCTTTTCAAAGAACTTTTTAACCGAAGAATACGAAGTCGTGCTAGTTTTGAAAAGATTGCTTCAAACTTTGGTCGAAAAAAAAAAAAGGCGATTTTTCTGAACGAATTAATTTTCGATTTAAAAAGAAAAACAAGAAATTCCAGAACAATTTTTTTTAAAAAGCCTTTTTTTCTTGAAATGTTGATTTTTTTTTTTTTTAAAGTTCTGAAAATAAACCAAAATTTTGAATTAATTTATAAATTCGAATAACTTTAAAATATAAGTAAAACAATTTTCCCTATTTTGAAAAAAAGAAATAAAAATAATAATGTATGTTATGTAAATTGTGTTTAATAATATCAAACAATGCGGCACGCAGCAACACGGATTTTTTTTTTTATTTGGTAATACAAAAGTTAAATCATCTCGTAACCGTAAATACACACGCCAATCTTCTTTAAAGATTCATTTATTAAAAAGTTTGAGAAGTACACACAGATAGGCTCTTAAGAGCTTGACTTTCTTAGGAACCTAATCAAATAATCAAAAAACAAACGATTTTCTATTCCAATTACACTATCTACTGAATGTAAAGAGTACAAATTTTCCTGTTTTGGAAAGAAAAAAAATGTACATACCATAATTCTTTTTCATCTCACTCCTTCTAGATATATAATTATTAAACATCATCATCTTCTGTATTTTAATTTTACATTTATTTTTTGATGTTGAGAAGATGATGATGTTAAATAGAAAAAAAATGAATTTAAGCCACCTTATTCACTTATTTAGATGGGAATAGTTCTTATTTGTATTAAAACATAGAGAATGGATTTAAGGATTTGATATTTATTTATTTATTTATTTATTAAAAGCCTTTAATATTTAGAACAATAAATATTATTCTGAAGTAGGATAGAAATTGTTTGTTTAAGATACCAAATGATTTTCCATGGGAATTTGTTGTCTTTTTCTTCTTACTCTAATTTCTCAATAAGGACCCATTTGGAAAAGATTTCAAAGAGAAAAGATATTTGAATTAGGTACATCAACTTCCACTTAGCATTTCAAAAGTTAGTAAAAAACATGTACACATACACAGACTGGCTGATTTGATAAGAATCGCTTTTTTTCAATCGGAAAATAGACTAAACAAAAAATTCCTGAAGAAAAAAAAAAAAAACCTCGTAAAGCTTACGTTAATTAAAATGTTATCCTTTCTTTTTTTTTTTTTTATTTTCCTTTTTCTATTCTTTTCTGTTTTAAAAGTCGTACATACGAACTTTAGACAACGCTTATTTTCAAATTATTAATGTTTGTTAAATACAATCAGTACAAATTTTCTTTTTTCTAAAATAATTAATTAAATCTGCAAGAATAAATCAATCAAAATGTTAGGAAAAGGAAAAAAAAAAATCTTAGAATACATTTTGATTCGTCCGTTCAATAATAAACTGAAGAACTATTGACCCTAGAGAATTAGAATTTTAGTGAACTATAAGTCAGAGAATGTATTACCAGGGAAGAGGTTAAGTTTCTTGATCAGAGGGATTAGTGTTGGTTGGATAAGATTAACCTGGGAAGAAAAATCTTCGCCGGGATCCAATACGGTTCCTCCAGCCCTGTATCAAGTGTTTACCACTTGAGCTATGAGGCCTATCGAATCTACAGAACATTGGTACACCTTTTATGGCCGAGTGCACCAAACTTCGATTAACTTTGATGACTGCAGTTTGGACGTAGCTAAAATTAGTGGGGGGTGGTGCTCCAGAAAAATTTTAGCCTTTGTTTTAAAATTGTGTGAAAGGAAACAAAGATGTATAAAAAGAAATTTATCAAGTTTCTGAATAAATTTTCTTTTTATACATGTTTGTTTCCTTTCACACAATTTAAAAAAAAAGGCTAAACTTTTTCTTGGGCTCAACCCCCACTAATTTTAGCTACGTCCAATGCAGCCATCAAAGTTAATTGAAGCTTGGTGCACTCGGCCATTAAAGCTTTATTTTTTTTAAAAAAGAAACAATTAAAAATTAAGAGAAAATTTTTAATTGATCATTATAGCTTCATTTCTTTATTCCTTTGTATATTTATTTGTTTAAATTAAAACAACGTTTAACGTGTGCGGGTTGAAATCTTTATGGACAAGGACATACCATTTAAAAATAATGAGCACATATTAAAAAGTGATTGATTCATGTACTAAAATTAAAAAAAACAAAACAATAAAATACTTATTAAGGACAGTTTCAACCTGCTAAGTGTCGGGTTATCCGTACTTTAAGGGAGGGGGGGGGGAAACACGTATTTATACATTCCAGGATTGAATATCTTATGAGATCAGGCAATGAGGGGAAGATAAATATGAGGAATGGTTTAGTAGTATTAAACAAGATCATGTGCAGGAGAACACCATCTGGTGTTAAAAACGGGGAGTAAAAAAAGTAAACAAAAATTTATCATAATTCTAAAATAATATTATTCTTTTTCTTTTCCTTTTATTTGGTCCTTAAGAAAATTGAAATAGTATTAATTTATTTAATAAAATTTAATAATAACTTTATTTGTAAATGGTATGTCCTTGTCCATGCTTATTTGTTACACATTGAGTAAACAGATTCTAAATGTTTTCACGAAATACAGAAAAATGAATCTCTTGAGAATAAACTTTTTATTTTGGAATCAAATTGAATACTGTCTTTGATTGTCACAACACATCTTTATCGAAATCAGTTGCGTTATACGAATATCAAGTATTTCATTTAGTTACGATAACTATCTGCGTTAGTAACAATTTATCATTTTCTTCGTTGTCGTATATTCGTAAAGTATTCCATTATTAAATTAAAGGAATGGGAAAATTGCCTAACTTTAACGTGAATGGTTAGCAGACTAATCATATTTGAACTCAAAAATTTTGAATAAAAGCTTTTGACCAGTAAAAAAAAAATCATACTTAAAACTTGCCTTTGTTTCTAAATTATTACAACTTAAATATCCGAAATACTAACTGTTGATAACAACGCAATTTGATTAGTTCATTCGTTGTATTATAGTTTCCAATGCTTAAACAAGATAATTAATGCTTTTCGTCAGTGTCCAAAGCAAAGCGGCCCCATAACAAAATTTTATCGGAAGGGACCACTTTTGACCCCCCAACTTCCGGTCAGGGTGTAGAGGTCTGATTTTTTGGACGTGATTACCTACTTTGTGATGCTGAAGACAATGGTGAAGGTTTCGGTCTCCTACGTTTTACAGGTAAGCTGTAACCTAGGGACCGTTAACATAGGGGACCGCTAGTGTTCTGTAGTGGTCAAACGGTTAGAGATATTAGAATGAAAATTTCACCATTGTGTTTAGCATCAAAAAGTAGGTGACCACGTACAAAAAAATCAGATGTCTAGGACCACTCCCTGACCCCCCAATGCGTTGTTTTTCTTTCAAAAACGCCTTTAAAACAAAGAAAACGCCTTGGGGGGGGGGGTCCACAAAAGGGTGTGACATCCAGCACCAAAACCATATCAACAGCGGTTCCCTACTTTTTACAGGCAAGCTGTAACGTAGGGGCCGCAGAAAAATGTTATCGATATTACGTAACTAAATGCTACAAAAGAGGCTAAGAGAATGCTAGGTTTCCTTTAGGTAAATATAAAGTGTTAAGAAACATGCTTGTTTGTTTGCTTGTTCTTTAGCTTTCCATCCCTAAAAGACATAAAAGCCTCCACAGGACAAAAAAACAAAACTGCACTTTGTAAAAGAAAAGCCGTCCCGGCATGGCCGAGTGGTCCACGCGGCAGATATGTCGGAATCTGGGTTCGCATCCCGGGATCTTGGATGTTTCTACTTTCTTCTTCTGTGTTTAGTCTCCTATAATGTGAACCACCTCCTATGGTGGAAGTAGGAATGGGACTGGCACCTTCAGAAAACTAAAACTAAACAAGATAGCGATTAGTAAACCAATCACAATGCTTCGCAACGGCTTCTGATACGTGAATGAAGAAAATTATTCAAAAGTTAATACAAAACGCCTAATACTTATAAGCGTAGTGAAAGTCGGAGTGAAAAGTCGCTTGCATGTAAATTAAAATATATTTATATTTTAAAAGGATTTGGTGTTTTCGGCGTTCGCCGACTTTGACAATTATCAACTTTCTGATCCTATCCTAACTTTCCTACAGCAGTTATAACAAGGTAGCTATTGCTGCCTTGGAGCCCGACCAGCTAGAGACGCAAACTCTATGGCTCTGAACTACTCTTGGCAAGACTTTTTCAACAACACCCTAATCAAGTCTGTAGCCCTCATGGTTGCTGAGTTGATACTAGTTCACAGACAGACCGACAAATCGGGGATTTATAAGGATTCACGATATCAGAAGCCTAAAACAAAATCATTAAAAAATAAAATAAGGCCAACACATATTTTAAGATTAAAATTTAAAACATTAAAGGGATAAAACTATAGTTTCAACTCGCACCGCGAGTTGAAACTGTAGTTTTATTCTTTTAATGTTTTAAATTTTAATCCTAATATTTGTAAGTTGGCCTTATTTTATTTTTAATGATAATTGCCGCAGGCACGTTAAATTGCTTTATTGCTTAGAGAAAAACAAAATATACATTAAAAATAAAATAAAATAAATTCTTGTGCTGCCCTCCGGCAGCCTCATAGAATTTCCTATGTGCAATTAAAATAAGAAAAGCACCTAGAAGCTGGAGCCATTTAGCCGAAAAATCATTGCCCAGGGTACACCATGGGAGGCAACTCAATTATACCCTCAGAAATAGACGAAACACAGAAGAAGAAAGTTACATCCATGATGGCTTCGACTTTCATGATTCAGGCGTATCCTCCTCATGAAAGGCAGTCTCGAAGACTATGCCTCTGAACGGCCTCTTTTAAATCTAAAGAAGATGTAGTTTCGTTTATTAGAATTAAAAAAAGAAAAAAAATCATATTCTTAGTTTCTTAGTTCATTGTTGGAAGATGAATTTTAACATTAAATGCTAGGAAAAATATTTCCTAATATTTTATTAGTTTTAGTAGAATGCTTAATGTCTGTTGTTCATTATGCCCTCAATTCCTATCGTTTTTATCGATAAGCGTTTTCGTCAGTTAAACTTTACCTTATGTAGCTGTTGATGTAACATTCATTTTTTTGGTTAAACGATGTAGAAAAACACGTTGATCAACTATAGTCATTCCAGAAACAATTGCTGCTGTATCTAGACAGCAAGTTCTATTCTGGGAATGATGGACGTAGTAAGAGTATTGGAAGTGATTTGAACAGGATCTAGTTGATACTGACGTAGATGATATTAATATCGACAGGATACCATTTGTAAACATTGGGGCATTTGTAAACATTCTCAGACGAGACCCCTAGATCCTTCAGATATAATCCTAGCCAGTGCAAGAGGGAAGATTTTATATTTTATAACATAAAACTAAATAAGGTGGAGTGGGGGTAAGATCGTAAACGGAGTAAGATCGTAAACGCCATGAATTTATTCTAATATAAATTAAATTATACAAGATAAGAGATAGAAACCTGTATTACGTTATTATGAAGTGATCAACCTAGATATCTACCATTTAATTGACATTTAATTGACACATTTAATTGGGGGAAATATTATGTTAAACATAAAGTGCAGCTACTTGTACAGTACACATCTAAACTTGAGTTGTCCAACAAAGTGCCGTCATTTTTCAGTGAATTTTCTGTCTTGATTACTTATTTTTGGTAAGTATAAAGAACATTGCTTAAAGTTTACGTTAAATAATACAATCCTTTCGATTCTTTGAAATTTACTGTGAAAAGCGCTACTCCGGTCTTGCCCCGAAAATATTAGTGCACGGGATAAGTTCGGAACATGAGCCGAGGTAAGACCGCATTTGCCTGCACTCAGCACGCGCTCACACTTTTTATTACTTTTTCTGGTTTCTTGCTCATGCTCAATTTAATAATATTTTTAAAACTTTTTTTTAAATCCAAAACCATTCAATCTTTATAAATGTTTACTTTCTTACTTACTTACTTATTTACTTACTTACTTACTTACTTACTTACTTACTAACTTTTTAACTAAGCAACTTATTGTAATGCGGTAAAAAGCATTTTATAAATGGCTTATGAATAATTCCGATTTTGCCCCATTACACAGGAAGATAGGTTTTTAATATGTTTTAAACAGCTGTTTACGAATTTGCCCCGTACATGGGGCAAGTTCGGAGTAGTTGTCATTTTTTACAATTTTTTATAAAAATTAAAATTTACAATGTAAATTTTGTCAATACAAATTAAAGAGTATTAATTCCACTCCTTGTTGATATCAAAGTATGTTAAATATTTTAAAAAGAATTTAACAAATAAAAGGTTAAATTCAAACTGAACAAAAACCGGTCCGAACTTACCCCACTCCACCTTAGATAAAGAAGTTATTACCAAATATCTAGTAGATTCTAACAACAACACATCAACAAAATAATAATAATAATCATAATAATCTATAAAACAGAAAGTTGTTGTTCTGAATAAAGAAATATAGTTAAAGTCACTTAATAAATTCGAACTACGACTAATATTGATATATTGAATATTTGAATTGTTGTGTGTAGATTTATATAATATATACTGGGGATTTTGAAACACATAATTGTCATTACATAACTTATAAATAAATCGGTCATGAGATGCAGATGTCTTAAAAGCAAAATAACTGGAAATATTTTTAAAAATATTTTTTAAATATAAACTGTGTTAGAATGCCTATCTGTGAATTCCAGAGGGAAATGCAATGCTGCTATTGATTACTGATGTTTTATTTTGGGGAACACTACTCAGATTAAAGAGCCAGTGAAACCTTACTGTGTTGTTGAATTAGTTCTCTGTTCTGTTAACTGTTTTTGTACTTTCTTGGATACGAGTTTAGGGTATCCGTCGAATCGGCGTTGTTTAGAACCTCCCTCTACCTTGAATCGTCCGCTTCGGTATCATGAAACGCTTTTGTTTGGTTTCCGTTAAGCCTGTTCATCGTCATCTATCATTAACGGATTTGTTTTGACGTTTCTGCCGAGGTCTAACAGATCTCCAGGTTGGTTTATTTCCGTTCGGCGTTGGCTTATTTTATTAAGTTCCCCGGCGGAAAGGCTCCACACTTTCTTTTATCAGTCAGACGTCATTTCTTCCCCTCTTCTCTTTTCAAATCAGCAGCTTTGAAACGGAAAGAGCGAACGACAGCCTGACGAGCATCACGCAGCAGATCCTTCACATCTGTCTGAGGGAGGCCTTGCGGTGAAGCCAACAAGAGTGGGTTGCTTTTGGGGAATAAAAAGCAATTGGTCCATTACAGTTCAACATCTCGTCCAATAAGGAGAGATTTAGAGATAGTAAACGATCGTTTGAAAAAGGGAATTGGATGCTGCATGCCCGAAACGTCATATACTTTAATTGTATTTTAATTTTAATTTTTCAATTTTATGTATCAGATTGCACTAAAGTTAACTGCACATGATATTTTGCACTTTTAATGGTAGTAATGATTTACAATACTTGATTTTTGTTTCCTAGTTTAAATTTTGTACTCTTTAAAAATAAGAAAAAAAATTGTTTGTTATGTCGTTATTTTGTTATTTTACAATTTTGAAATCGCTTCAGTAAAGACGGATTTTTTTTATTTCTATCAAGTTTTCTTCTTTTAGATTTAAAAATAATTTTTTAAAGCATTTTTTTTTTAGGGGATTGTAAGGCCAGGTCACGTCAGGGAATTGTAAGGCTTCCGGTGTTTCGTGACCAACGGACTATGTTAAGTTGAGCAGTCGGCCCGATGCTTGTCCCCCTTTAAATCCCGGAAAGAAATCCGGTACTCTTTCTAAGAGGACTGGGTGAACCTATCTGGAGGAGAAATGCCCTACCTCAGCCTGGGTCGGGGATTGAACCCGGCTCCTCGAGGCCGCAGTCAAGGAATGTTTCCATTTGGCCATCGGGGCAACAATAAGATAATAAATTAATAAGATTATAATAAAAGAATGGCAACAATACTTAAAAATGCGGATACTGATTCAATAGTAATGCATTCAGTGACCTGATTGAAGGCAATTAAAATTTAACTACTGCATTTAAAAATAAAGAATTAAAATTTGATTTAATAAATTTTATTTCTTAAAAGTAAAGATTTAAGTTAATGTTCTCACTTTTTTTTTTTTTTTTTAAATTATTATAGCTTTTATACAGGAAAAAAGTTTCGCAAGATTCTCTTAATTTAGTTAATTTGATTTATGTATATAAGATAAATCAATTGAATTAGTGAGTTTTTTAATATTAAAAAGTTAAAAATAGGTTCCAATTGTATTTCTCAAATAGAAACCTAAAGAGTTCAGTGAGTAGATTATGAAGCGGGGGATGAGCTATCCGCAGAAGGAGGTCATCGATTGAAACACCTCGAGGAGAGGATCTTGTTGGGGAGTGTTGACTTCCCGAAGGAGTCAGTCATCACTGGTCGGCTGGCAGCATGGCAGATTGCCCGTTTGGAAATGTTACCCCTACGGTACTACAAGATATTGGGCAGGTTACTAAGCGCCGCATGTTTCCACGGGGGACTTGGCAGTCAGATTGGAGCCCACTTTATGGTGTGCGTGTTGCCGGGGACCGACGACCCACTATTAGATCCCAGGATTACTGATGGGACGGACGTGCCCATGCCACCGCCTTCGAGCCACTGTGCGCCGCATACGAAGGAGCCTCGGCCCCCGAAGAAATTTCCACTGGGTAAACGCCCCAGGATCAGTCTACAAGCGTTAGCAATTCACGATGAACAGGAAAGGTTCAGCGGCGGAAGTTAGGCATTGTTTATCCTCTTACAGGAACTCGAGGCGTTGCTTTTTTTTGTGTGTGCATTTTTCCATTAAAAATAGCAGCATTTTCTTAATTCATCTGCCATCATTTGCTTTAATCTTATTTCGTCGTTTATAGATAAAACTAGTCATTTGCTGTAAATAGGTTACAAAATATTTAACCAGTTCTTAATATTTCTATGATAATTCTTGTCACGAAATCTTTTCAAGAAGCTATATTTAAAATTTCTTTCATAATAGATCTTAAAATTCCTCAAAAAAAAAAGGCTAAATTAACCTGTAATTTTAAAAGCTGATTAATTACAAACATTAGTTTTAATTCAGCATTTAATCTTTTAAAAATTACTAGGTTATTCGCTTATTGTTTTAAGTAGCTATTTAAATGACGTTACATATCCTTCCGCTTCTTAACTTTAATTTGTCTAATGTTTCTTGCGCTGCGAAAACGAGTGCGAATTTTTTATTAATTAATTAAAGAAAAGAAAACCTTCATAAAATGCCAATAAAGTACAGTCGGACCTCTATTTAACGAAGTCCCTAAATACCCAAAAAAAGTTCGTTGTATGGAAAATTCGTTAAATAGATTCACCTTTTATTATTCAGTATTATTAAAAAAAGTAATAATTTTAATGACATAAAACATATATTACCACATGCGTACTTAAATTTTACTAATAAATTAGTCTCTTAATTTTGTCTGAGTTTTTTGTTTTTTGAAAAAGTGTTTTCGCTCGTAGTACGTCTTGCATCTTTGCAATGCACCAAAAACCCCTTCAGTATTTCATTCAAATTGTAATCCGCGTCGGATTGTTTCATATGATTTTTGCATTTCATCATATGAAGGTTTTTTTGATTTCTGCATCATAATCATTTCCTTTTTCAACATCTTCATCTTCATCGCAATTCATAGTTGTATTGTTTTTATTTTTCACACTGTCCAAAATATCCGATTCAGTTAGTGTTTCCGAGGTTTCAAAATCAAGTGAAAGATAATCATCAATCAGCACATCATCGTTAATTTCTTCTTTTTCCCTCAGCTGTATCCACATTTCTTTCATTTCCTCTAAGGGAATATTGATAATAAAAACATTTCAAGGAGAAAAAAAAATACCACGAAAAAGTTTGTTAAATAGAAAATGCACTTCGCTATTTAGAGATTATTTTAGAAGACATTAGCAAAATGTTCTTGGTTCCAAAGAAAAGTTCGGAAAATAGAGAAATTCGCAAAATAGAGGTTCGTTAAATAGAGGTCCGACTGTATTTCTTTCCTATAAAGCCACGAATAACTTCTTCGAATTTGAGAATATTTTTGTTTGCGTCATTTTACAAGCTTGCAAATTCCTCAACTGCTTTATCAGTAGATCCTCAATAAACCAATCTTCCCTTCAGATGTGTTTTATCAAGTTTTTTATTTTTTTATTTTATTTTATTTTTTTTCCTTACACAAATACCTTAGTTTCATAACTAAATTCGGTATCTCGGCATCAGTAACTCTTGGTAATATAGAATAAATACTAATAAACTGTTGTATTGAAACAGAAATTACTTTTTTATACTGTGGGATGTCTGTACGGTTTAGTTGAAATTAAAGGAGATCGCCCATTTGAAAGTTATTTTCTTTTTTAATTAATTTTATTAGTGACTAGAATTTACTTAAACTAAGACAACTCAAACTGAATTGTCTATCATTCACTTTTCAGCAATGTTATTTTCAGAGCTTACCTAAAACCCCTTCCTATTTCTAATGCTTTGTGTGTACGCATTTAAAATATTATAGTTCAAGTTAAAATGCTCTATTTTCATTTCACTTAATCATTTTTTAGGTTACGGTTCCTCTCGAGATTAATATGAAAGCTAAGGATTTCGTCTTAAAAAAATACCCTTTAATAAATTCGGATTGTATTGGTCAGGAGACGTCTATTGCAAAATAATCACAGATGTTCTGTCATTAACTGACAATTCACAGTAGATAAACAGTTGTAATTTACATTCTAAAAAAAAATATATTTGTATTTGTCGATTTTGTAAAGTTTTATTTAATTTAACAGTCTTACTTTTCAATGACTACAACCTCACTCAAAGACAGCCCCCCCCCCCCCCAAATTCCGGGCCAGGGTAAACCCCCCCCCCCCGTTAAGATCAAAATCGCAGATTCTTAGCCAAAAATATCGCGAAAACACCACACAATTTTATATTTATTAGAGTAAAGCATTATTAGCATTATTTTTAGAGTAAATTAATTTACGAATAGATAAAATATAGACTTATAAAAAAAAGCATAGAAGTGATAGACTAATTCATATTATTTTTTTTTCTATTAAGACCTCAACCCTTTGACTGTAGGGTCCTGATGCTGAGGGTCCAACCGACCCCCTTGTGTGGTCCCTGCTCAAAGTTGTCTTTTCGAGATTAATCCAACGATATTTCTATGTAAAAGCTTTTATTGAAACTCAATCCTTTTTTCTTTATCTTTTTGTATTGTCAGTGGAGGATAATAAAAAAAAAAGAATACTGATCTGTTTTATTTGGGCTGTAAGACTGTCTCGAGAAGTGTCAACGATGAAATGACATACTACTTTGGCGCAGCTTAGCCGCAGCTGCTTTTGCGCCATTAAACACCAACCAACCAACCAACCGACATACTACTGTAAGATTGAGTAAAATTAGATGGAATAGAGCATTCTCAGTGATTGGAGCTCCAAAGGGTTTCTGTAACACATTTTAGGAAAGAGATCAGGAGGAAAGGCTTTGATTAGATAGATTGATCTTTTAGTTGCCTTAGAAGGACGATTGCCTTTCTGATCGGGGAATTGATGGCTTCCCGAGAATAGTTTATATTCCCGCCGTTTTCCATCTGAATCTACAGCTTCGATCTCCTTATCTTTTGCTGTTTGCACAGCAGAACGGACCCATCCATTAGCTTTCCTCTCGGCTTCCTTTTCCCTGGGAAAGGTAATGTCGTTCAATTCGTGGGTCTACGCTTGACCCTCCTTTATCTGCTCTTATTCCCGGAATTTGATAAGTCTGCGCCGGATGACAACGGGAACTGCTCCAGAAGGACCGCTGTACCGTTGGCAGGGCTTAACCGCTAAGCCTTCTCAGATACGTCGTTTAGCATGAGTAATCCTGAGCACAGATTGTGGCCGAGCCCAGAGGAGGGTTCTTTTGTTTCTGGCGAACGTTCATCAGCGCGAGTGAACGGATTCTAATCGCTTTCCCTTCACTCCTCACCCGAAACAGACATTGCTCAGAGGGTCGCTATTGATTTCCAACCCTCACAGAAGTCACTGACTTCATGTTAATTCGCCTAAACTCAAACTCAATACTTAAAACTACGTCAAAAATAATAAAGAATTGAAGAATTAACTTATTCGTGCTAGAAGAATTGAAGTCTAAAAGAATTCTAAGTATTTTTGTCTTTTTAGGAGATTTGGTGCAAATAAAGTTAGCAATCGTACAAGAGATAATGGTATATAATAGTTATATAAATATCTATAGTATAATAATAATACTTCTTATTATGTAACTAAATGTTTGAAATGGATTTTAGACGTCTAATATTACTCTTTACCATCGACATAAAGCCTGGAAGCTGTTGTTGGTGATATATGTGAAATTCTTGTAGAATATATTTTGAGTCCATTTCCGTTCTACTTTAACTATGATGTTTTAAACTTAAATATTACTTCTAGAAATTGCTACGATGACGTTGTCTATAAAGTAAATTCCCTGACGGTGAAAAGGTACCAGCAAAGGATAAGTAAGTAAGTTGTTTAAATTACTTAAACTTTGCAAATCTATTCTGTTTGGTTTTTACAAGCAATTATGACTTTTTGACTTTCAGAAACTCTTGATAATAATCTGAGTTATATCAAATGGATCTTTACGAATCTTCTCGTTTTTTATGTGTTCTGCATCCCTTTGAAAGGGTATGGATTCGAAGGAAGAAGAGTGTCACTAAATTATCTTTATTCAAAGCATGACTAATGGATGACATTGTTGGTGCAGTCGTTGAAGGTGGGGGGGGGGGGTTTGAGAAATCTTTCTGAAGCCATTTAGGGCTAAAACATCACTGTTGCTACATAACGTCGATCCTGAGACTGGATGGTCAACATATTTTTTAATTCGTAGAATAGATTCATCAGTTAAGGGGTCGTCCATTAATCACGTGAGGTTTTTTTAGGAACTTTTTAACCCCCCCCCCCTCCCCCCTGGTGATACGTGGTGAGGTTTTAGACTACCTCCCCCCTATCCAAAATCACGTGTATTTTTGGATGACATTGTTGACCCCCCCACCTAACTTTTCAACCAAAAAAAAAAAAAAAAAAACCTCCAGACGTGTCAAAAATAAATACACGTGATATCTCGCTATACCCCCCCCCCCCCTTGTGATACTTCGTGATTTTTTTACGAACCCCTCCTCATTTCGAGCCTCACGTGATTAATGGACGATCCCTAAGTGTCTGAGAATGTAAAGAATTGTAGAAAAAATTATTTATATTAGCAAAAGCGACTGAATCATTTTTTTTTTTCGTCGTTGATGATTTGTTTACTTTTATATCTTTATTATTAACATCTTTAGGGTCTGTTTGCAATCTTTTCTACTTTTATTGTATTTCTTAGGCATTTCCTTTCAGTTGAAGTGAAGTGACTCTTCGATTTAAGTATTTATTATTTTATTTGACCTAAATGAGACTTGAAGGAAGTGGAAAAGTTTCTTTCTCCTAAATACATTATCTGAATACCTTAGGATATTTGAATACATAAATTACGTATTTTTTATTATTAAATGGATAAAAATATGTTTCCATAGACGAGTCATTGCTCAGTGGAAACTGTTAATAAATAATTTATTTTATTCTTATTTTCATAATTTATTATTTCGTTGTAATCCAGCATATCTTCATTTTCCAATTTCTAAAAAAAAAAAAAAAAAAATCCCAAAGAATTTGTCTCCTTTATTTTTTTTCAATATAGTTACTGTGTTGTATTTTTTTTTTATTATTATTATGACTGAATTGTAGCAATAGGAACCACATAGGATTTTATTATAAGTTTGCAACCATTTAAGTCTTCGAAGACATAAAAACAGCCAAATACATCAAGTTTTAGAAACTTAAAGCAGTCGATATGTAAATTAATCCGCCCTTGACCAACTTTGATACAACTTTGTAAAAAAAATAAACAAACAATTGAATAAAAATTATATCATTTTAAACTCCTTTTTTTTTACCAAGTTTAGAAGAACTTGCTTAACTTTTTTTTTAATTACAAGTCATAGTTTTTTTTTTTTTGTTTTTGTTTTTTTTTTAGATAAAGAAAATCAAATTACATCTTGACATGCACTGTACAAATTGAATTTGAGCTGAGTTGTTTTTTTTTTTTTTCGTTCTTTTTAAAGAATGTTTGAGTCATGTTTTTCTTTTAATTATTTATGTACTTTTATGTTAATTTTTTACCACATTCTAATTTAAAAGCATTACGATGTTCTTAGTTTATTTTATTTTTTTAATTTTACTGAGGCAGGCTTTGGGCTGTTTATATTTTTATTCTTTCCGACATTTTGTAACAGTAAAAGAATTCCTAACGGTCTTATAATTGTGTATTTCTGGAAGCAGATCTTTCGAGTCTCAAGAGGGAGGGACAGCGAAAGAATAAAACCCTCGAGAACCCCAGGAAAAAAAAAATAAAAGAGATCTCTTGGTCGAAAAACCCAATTAGCGGATAGATGGAATCGCGGTGTCCGTTGGTCGATATCTCGCAAACAAGAAGCCACTTCTGGTGGCCGCCTCTTGGAAAAAAAGCCACTGGAGCGAAGCAAGACGGCTTTGCTGACCCGCCTCAGCCGCCGAACACAATGAAGCTCTCCCCGCGATCCAGGCCTGGGCTTCAGCCGCATAAGTTTCTCTTCGGATTTGAAGTGAATTGAGGACGGTCGGCGTTTCAATGCGGCTTGGCGTTCCGTGGCGCTCCTGAATTCCGATCAACGTAGGCAAGGGATCAAGCAGATTATTTGTGATGCAAATTTGCAGTGATTAGAAGAGAAAGGCAGCTGTGTACTGTGCGTCCAAATTAACATGGGCGGAAGGGAACGGCTTTCTTGGCGCCCGCCATCGGGATCACGACCGTAATGCGTTTGTCGGAAGCAGTAAAGCTCGGCGGAGCAGCGACGGACCTGTCGCCCATCTCGTGCTCTTTTATCGTAGCCTTAGCGGAAATAGGCTTAACGTTGTCCTGTACTGAATCACAGTCAGTTTTAATCAGATTGAGCTTTGCTATCTGTGCGAGGCGAAATCCTATGAACAGAGTTTAACTAAATAACACGTGAATCACCCACAAAGTTTGGACAGTTTGGAAAGTAAAATGAATTATTAAAATATCACAATGTCCTTTCTTAATTCTTTTAATTAGATTAATTTAACACATTTTGGAAGCTTCAGTAAAGTTAATTACTGTAAACAGTATCTTAACTTTAAAGTTAATCTATTGTCGTAGAACTCTAGTAATTAAAGTTAAAGTGCTCCCTTCGATAACAGGCCTGTGGGATCGCGGGAGGTCAGGCTCCCGCAGCTCGACCAACCGGACCAACTTGTAAGTTGAGGCCGACGCCCGTCCGCCTTTAACTCCCGGGAAAGAAACCCGACACCCATTCTAGAGAAGGCTGGATAGACCCTAGGACCCGACTCTAGTAATTAATAAACTAAAAATTTATTGTTATAACTGCACATTATTAATTTGTGAAATAGATACAATTAAAACTTTATTTCTATATTAAAATAAAGAAAAATAAAATTGGTTTTCAGTGATTGATAAAACTGCATACATTGATTTAGGACGTTATAAATCCATGGGTAAGAGCTCTATTATAATATTTGAATTGGGATTATTTTGTTTGCGATATTAGGCAAAGTATTCTGTTTGTTAGTAAACTTCTATTTTGCTCAATTTCAATCGAAAATATGTAGTGGATATTCTTATGCCCACTTTGAATTTCAATTTCAATTAAAGACCTCAAATTCTGACATTAATGAGACGGTGATGCTTTGAAGTTTTCTGTGATCTAATATTAGTAGGGAGGTCGTGTAAGGATTACGGTTTTATGGATTACAA
The DNA here is from genome assembly GCA_023159025.1 of Thereuonema tuberculata. Lineage (NCBI taxonomy): Eukaryota > Metazoa > Arthropoda > Chilopoda > Scutigeromorpha > Scutigeridae > Thereuonema > Thereuonema tuberculata. Next base: position 108,963,152 of record JAFIDM010012231.1, read on the forward strand.
TTTGTTATTTGTTAGGGCAGCAAATATATGTAAATCAACTTCGGCAAAATTAGACTGACGTTAATTCGGGACAGACAATTCTCACAACCAAAAAAAAAACCGACTTTTTTAATTATTTATACAATCCGGGATAACGGACTATAATCCGGAACTTTCCGCACATCTGGTCACCCTAGCAAAAATAGTAGTTTACGACAATAGCTTATATTAGAAACTAATAAATTAATTTAGATCCATCTAATTATAAAAGTTATGTCATTTGTTTAAAGTTTCATTTAAAAGCTTAATAAACGGCAATTGGAATACATTCCTACTTTCCAATTAAAAAACATATTTTGTAAATTTTTATTTTTTTTTTATTTTTGTATAATTTTCAGTTTTAATATTTTTTTTTTTACTTTTTTTTTTTACTATTCAGCATGAAATTACGTATGATTTACGTAATTACGTATCAAAATAATTTAAAAACTCTTGAATTCATGTAATATGGAAGCAATTACTATTTAATAGAAGACTTTTACTTTTTTCATTAAAAATTATAATAATTGAAAAATGATTTAAAAAGTTAGATAACAAAGATAAACACCTGCAAGAATTGCTATTGCGTTAATTTATAACAAATTTCAAATTTAATTTCTATCTATTAAAAACAAAATATCTTTATCTATTTTGCTTTTATACATAAATAAAAAACTGAAGGACTTCGATTTTTCAAGTTAGTATTATTTAAGGAATTTAATAAATAGTTTTCTCAGAAGTGTTTCGATATAGTTACATGAATGAAGGCTTATTGATGGGAATTGAAAATTTCTTCTTTTTTAAAAAATAACTATTCTCTGTTTTGAACAGGACTGTAGTTATTTCTGTTATAATGGATCTTTTTAAAATAACTATTTATGGCTTGTTTGCAGAATACCAAATAAATCACTGATATTTATGTTGTTTTGGGAATTTGGGTGGGTTCATTTCCTTTGTGATTTGAATTCCACGACTTCCTTTTTCCTTAATTCACAGAAGATTTTCCAAATTTGATGATTGTTTGTTTTAGTAGACTCAGTTCCTTCCGTTACAGGAAATCCACTGATCTTGTAAATTAGTTCAGTCTCTTAATATTGGATATTGGAAAAATAGCGGCTGATTTGGAAATAATCGCTGTAATAATTAAAAAAAAATACACTACAACCTCATTTATCCGGACTAACTGGGACCAAAGGCAATCCGGGAAATCGAAAATCCGGATAATGCGGGTAATATGGGTAATAAGCAAAACAAATCCTTAAATAAACAAACTTACCATTTATTACGATAAAAAAACTATGTTTTGTAGCTTCAACGCCCTGTGACACTCTAGTAAAGCTTTCTTAAACTCGACAAAAAGAATTTTATTACCATAATTTATTGTACAATCTGTACAGGAATTGTACATTTAATCAAAATAAAAAGCGAATGTTTGGCATACTTATAGTTATGTTCTTGTTATCATAGTTAAAATTATTATCTATGTGAACATTAAATAAATAAAAAAAATGTCTACTAATCTGATCCGGATCAACGAGGTTGTAGTGTACCAATTATCAATCGATTAAGAATCATCAATCAATCCGCCAATAAGAGCTAATTCATGCCTTTATGAAAAGATTCTTAATCCAAAAATGAATATATTCATGTCTTTTATTTTGCTACAATATTTTTGGATGTAAAACTTTATCTAAATCCTTAAAAAAAACATGGAAAATGGAAAAGCATTTCGCATGGCCGAGATTGTAGCAACTGAAGATATGTTAACCTGTATGTTATTGATTAATGTTTGAAACAGCACCGGAATATCACTTCACGTGCTTTATTTTTAAGAATCGAATCAAAATAATTAGAATTTCTTTGAAACTTGGACAGAAAGCTGCGCAATCAATAGCCGACATTAGTGCATCAAATTTATTTTAAGGTGTACAAGTTCTCTCTCTGAGAACGGTGTTTCCAGACCAGTCACCAACTGATTAGCATTTTCGAAACATTTGACAATTTATTACAATTTAAAAAAAAAGGAATTCCAAAGATGTGTAGATGGACATCTTGATTTCAGAGAAGGTTTATCTTCAAAACGTAAATAAACAAATTGACTGATAATTATAAGTGAATGCTGTAACCAAAATAACGTTTCTCAAACTGTTTTAGTCGCCATCCTTACAATAGTTTTCTGCTTATAATTTTTAATGTTGTTGTGTAATTTCAGGTTAATTAATGTTACTAAATCTATTTAACTAATTAAAACTAACGAACAGCTTCATTAACTTGAATCAGTCTCTAAAAGAATTTTCACGAAATTGAAACCAGTTTTATTTCAGTGACGATTTTATAAGTTAATGATGAAAGTTTGTAAACCATAAGTTCACTTATAAGAGTCGTAATTATTACAATCAAGCATTATAAAACTTTTCTAAAATCAATCTACAAACACTTAAAAAAAAAAAAATTAAAAAAAAGTTCTTTTTTTTTTCTTCTTAGAATTTGTTCAAAAGTTTTTCAACATTCCTTTTTTGAGTTTTCAAACATTTTTCTTAAACGAATTCTCTGTAGACATAAGTTTCTTATCTATTTTCTTTTGAAATTTTTTGACCTATTTAAAAACAAAGTCTTTTCACTTTCCACCGCTGTGCGCGCTCATGTCATTACCGTTACTTCCTGTTTTCGGAGATTTTTAAAAGCTTATAACTTTTGACCGAGGTCAACTGGTAAAAATTTTGGTGTCATTGCTTTTTTTTTTTTTTTTAGCTGTACATTTTGATATATAATTTCTGTTAATCTGTTTTTGACAGTGTAACGTGTCTCCAAGTCAGCCCTCGAGGAGGCACTTTCCTTAATTGTATCCATGTCTGAGGTCTAAAGTAACGCTGGTATAGGCTACATCTAGCGTTGCCAACGTGGTGTTTTCAACATTTGTGTAGACCGGGCCTAAACCCAAGCCAGAATTCGAACATAGGTTCGGTCGCAAGGCTGTGTCCGAACGGCGATCTCTGCTTCGATCAAAATTGAAATCATCTTTTCCCAATTTAACCGAAGTTTAAAACTGATTAATATTAATTGATTACTTAAATTAAGTGTTGTTAAATTAAAAAATTGCTGATGTAATTAAATAATTAAAATAAGAGTCATACTATATGTTCCTTTTTTTTTAATCATATATCATTAAATTATATTTACTGATGTTATTTGTCTAATGCTCGACTGTAGCACCACCAATTGATAGAGCGTTAGCCGTGAGAACTACTTGCTGTAACCAAGGACGTTTGATTTATTTTAATGTAACAATTACAGATTTAGTTCATTTTTGCATCATTGAAATTTTGTCCGTTTTTAAGCCTATTTTTCCTAAGGCTCTTTATGGTTGTATATTTAAGAAAGAAACGATCTGTATTTTTTATTTAAAAATTTCGTCTTGGGATAGGGTGAGGGAAGATATCAGAAAAAAATGAAATAAAAGGTGAAACAATTAATTCTCTGACTGCAAATAATGAATTCTATCGATTATGAATAATGCGTGACAATCTTTTTTGTAATCTGTTTGTGTATGATTTGATTAAAACGATTTAATAAGTTTTTATGGATTAAATTCGTCTTTAGGTATTTTGTGACTTTTCTGATGAACAAATTTGGAGGTTTTTTTATTTTTAACAATTGTATTGACGACTTTAAAAAATCAAAGGAAAATGAAATACCTATATTTTAACGAAAGTGGATTTCTGAAATTCTTATTATTGTATTCATGGCTTTAAGCATACTTCAATAGATACTTAAATAAGAAGACAATCATCGTGGGATTATTATATCTTATGGGTCATTCCATGCCAAATCACTTAGAGTGGTTCACCACACCATTTCAGATCTGAATGATAATTTTTTTCTAGTTACAGACATCCAATGTGAGTAGGAAACCAATGTTTAATTTTTTTCCCCCATTTATTTACAGAAGTTACAATTTTTTTAAGTTCCGACAGTTTTGTCATTCGCAATACGATTTTCAGAAAGCTTTTTATTTTATGATAAAAGTTATTGACGGTAATTAATAAAAATTGGTATCTTTAGTAACTTTTTTTTTTACGCTGAATCTAACGGTACAAATTACAAATTTGTAAAACTAATAGTTTTCAAGATACAGCGTATGCGTTAGCATTGTTTAAACAATTAAAACAACAATGTGGGTCCTTCTCTAAAAATCTCAATTTTTTTTTTTTACAAGCAAATGAAAGTCTAAATAAAGCTATGAAATAAAATCAGAAAGGTGTTTTTGTCTAGTTTTTGAAAAAAAAAAAATATCAAAGTTAGTGTATTACAATTACCACACTATAACAGTCTATGCGTTAGCATTATTTAAACCAGTGATGCACAACCTGCGGCACGCCGATATTATTTGCAGCGGCCCAGTAGGGTCAAACTTAAAATTAAATTAAACTTAAAACATTGTTAAGCATCTTCCACTACACCAGAAATAAATGTTAAACACTACATTTATTTCGAGAAAAAAACAGCAAATTTTCGAGGAGAAAATAAAGAACGTCTCCTCTTCTAGAAGAGGAGACGTTCTTTATTTTCTCCTCGAAAATTTGCTGTTTTTTTTTCTCGAAATAAATATAGTGTTTAACATTTATTTCTGGTGTAGTGGAAGATGCTTAATAATATACTTTACAGTAGAAAAGGTTTGAAGAAGAAATATGGGATGTTTATTTAAAACATTGTTGTGAACAGATACACTGAAATGTCATAACTTGCAATAGCAACTGTCTCAGACTTCACTATTAGAATGTTGATATAAAACACATTTAGTGCATTATTTCATAATTTGAAGTTTACGTAAATTATATTTATTATTAATTATTATTATAAATGACACTGTCAAATTATTAATTCGTAATACTTTTATGTAAATTTCACGTATTATTAATTATTATTATTGTAAATGATATTATGAAATCATTAATTAGTAAGATGTAGTAAGGGACTTGGAAGATGGGACACTGCGGCCCTCCATCAGAACTATTATAAAAATATTGACCCTCAGACTTCCTAAGGTTGTGCCCCCCCCCCCCACTGGTTTAAATAATGAAATAAATGTAATAATGTTTTATTTTTCTTGTTTGGAATGCAACACGAACACGAATTAAAATCCGTTAACTTGTATTTACTTTGTTCAGAAATACGTAAGAGATTTCTGTTCCGAATAACGAACCTGGATTAAGACACAGGAACTTAGCCTCATTGGCTGATATATTGATAGAACGAGGAACTGAGTTGCAGTTGACTTCGGCTTAAAAGTGAGCCTAAATAAATGGCACTTCGTAGCTAAATTTTCAAAGTGAGCTAATATCTTTGAAGTCGTGGATCAATTCTCAAGGAAATCGTATTTTCGTAGTTTATTGGTTTTCTTTCGCTCCCGTCTTAGAAGCGCTGTAGATTATTAGTGAGGGGCAAGGAGAGAAATGAGATTACTTTTGCTCATCTCTTTATTAGAAAAGATTTTTAATTATTAAAAATGGGTTTAATCAAGGAATTTTACGGCTCGAGGAATTACATAAATTCTTGGCTAATGTCAGCACTTGTCGCCAGGATCTCTTAATTCTCGAGAAGAAAAGAAGGAAATAGAACATAAAATAGATGATTTTGAATAATTTGCTGTTGGTGAATAGCTATTTCGAAGATTAATATGATTGAATGAAAGAAAAATGTCTTTGCTTTGCATAAGTAATCCTGTGTGATCGACTTTGTTCAATTAATTTCTAAGACACGATCCGTTTTTCTTTGCTTCGATTGTTGTCGTGTATTTACTTCAAAGCCTTTAAGCTATTTGCAAGGCAGACTTTTTTTTACTCGTGTCATATAAGCCTGTGCCGCAATTGGCAAAGATTATTGCTCTGCCAACACCGCTGATGGGCTCGACCAGAAAACATTGTCTTAGTTGGCCATTAATGTCCCGTCGTCAGCAAACATCCTGTCATTCATGGACGCATTTTACGGCCAATAGCATCGAGGCGACCGGGTAATAGCACATTTCGCGTTTTCCTTAAAGGGTTGAGAAGGACTTGTTGAATGAAAACGAAGGTTTTTACGACGTATGGCAATGGCAGTGAGACATTGGACTACGAGGGAAACGAACACTGCCTTGGTAAGCAGATGGAAAAGTACAAGTACACTCCAAGAATAACATGAGAGTTAAATCAAACAGTTGAAGACAAGAATACCAAAGTGAAATAAGTCTACGAAACAAGTTACAGAAAAGAAAAATAAGTTAACAGAATTTCCATAAACTGTATTTCCACACAAAATACTGGAAATTGCATTAAATGCTATAAAAATCTTAAATAATCTTTTCATTTATACTGTACCAACTCAGAATATTATTATTATTTATATTTTGGATGAAAGAGCTTATTAAGGAAAAAAAAAAGCATAAAAGCGGGGGTATATTATTCTGTCAACATAGTGGAAGTGTAGGCTCCGAGTTTTCGAAAGCAAGTTGGATTAGGAGGTGAACAGATGGACGAAGCGATTTTCGTCTTCTCCGAAAAGCGGGGCTAGGGTCAATCTGGAATAGAAATAATAAATCGAATCAGGTTCCTCCAGCTCGTAAATCTGTATCATATGAGCTACTGAGCTCAAACACTTTATACTGAGGGGGAATTGTAGGGTTTAGGACCCCCACCCACCCAATCCGAAAAAGGACACTTGGACATTTCTTTCTTTAGGTTGAACGACTACGACTATCGTTACTCCTCCCATTCCAAAATTCCTGGGTTCACCTATGACCTTATGGGTGTATGCTAATGTTGTTTTCAGAGAATACTAAAATGATCTTTTAGTATGAAGCAAAGTTAGCATTGGAATTGATGCGTGATAGTGCTTGAATAGTAACTTTTTAAATCTTTTTAAAAGTATTTTTCATTTTTAATCCAAATGGTAAACCTGGATCTGCCACATTATTATTTCGAGTTCTCGTATTTGGTTCGATTTAATTATTTTGTTGTTTGAAGTTTTAATTTGAATTTTTATTGAGTGAAAGATACGAACACGTGATGAAGTTGGTCGTAATAGTGGAAAAATGTATTTTACACTTCACTTAAATATAAACAAAATTTATTTATTACTTAATTCTCTTATGAACTGAAAGCTAACTGAAGTCTAAAACGCAAGTAGTCTATAATAGAAAATCCCATTATCAGTTGCCAGAATTAATCATATTTATTATTATTTCCCACGACTAGGACCACGTGCTAGCCCAACCTGACAACGTCAGGAAGAGGCTAGGAAATTCGGGAATGTGACGAGAAATCAGATCTCGTCGAGAAGAACTCTGAGAGAGTAAGTCCCAGGGAGAAACGGACGAAACACAGAAGAAGAAAGATACAGCCATGCCACTGCCGGGATTCGAACCCATGTTCCGGCACAACGGCCACATGGCAGACTGCGGTCTAGACCGCTCAGCCATACCGGAACGGCTCACATTTATTACATACAATAAATTTATATTTATTTAATATATAAGTATTAAAAAAACAAAACAATAATATATCTTTTCTTCGCGTTGTAATTATAATCAATACAACCGACATTTCTTGACCACCAGCGCCTTAAACCATTTTTTCCAGAAGTGGGGAGAAAATAAGAACCGACACTAAAATAGGAAAAAAATATAGAAATAGCGAAGAGCATGGCTTTATTGTAAGTCGTAATGCAAGCTGTAAACATGTAAAAATAAAGATGCTAATTATAAATAAAAATCACATGAAATATATTACTTTGAAAAAAAAATCAACCTCATTTGGAGGTGTACGTCGAAAGCCATTTAGAAAACCTTAATTGTTGAAAGCTTTCTTGTAAAAGAAGAAGGTCACGTATTTCAATACCTTACTACTACCTTTTCATTAGGGAATAAACTGTAAACAATATTTTAGCTAAATATTTTTTTTTTCGGTATTTCTCTAAAACTGAAGAAGGCTAACCTCTTTAACGGTTGAAGATTTACTTACTGACTCATTCCTATTCGTTGCTCTGAATGTGAAATGGAAGCAGTTGTTTGTAAATAATTAATAGGATCTATATTTAAGGAAAGTATTTCAAAGTAAGAGTGAAGAACCCGTAGTTTTTCCATTTTACACCGCGATCACAATATTTTATTTATCAAATGTCGTAGAATGTAATAGTAGTGTAAAGGCTTTTCTATGTGGTTAAGGGAATGATAAAATGCGCATTTGAAAATGAATAGTTTCTGAAACTCTGTATTTGAGAAAGAATAAAAGTTTGAATAGTCGAGGTTGAAGTTTCTTTCTCTTCCAAAGTAAGAGTTTGCAAAAGAGTCTCTGAACCTTAAAGACGACCTTCCTCCCATTGTAGAGACACAAGACAAGAGAGTTTGGAACTCAAATTGCTCTTCAGCTAAAATAACCTTCGAAAAGAAGCATCTTTATATTAATGACACACTTATTGGAAAATACCGACGATCATTACGAATTATTGTTAATCAATGTTGCTCTCGACGGTCGAATTGATCGAACGATCCTTGTCCCCTCTCTTCTTCGCTCGCTGCTGCTTCCCTTCGGCGGCAGATATCCGTAATGAGGCAGGCGAAATTAAAACCCCTTGCCTCGGTGCAGCGCACGATCGAAGCACTGTTTTGATAAAGGATTCGTCGCATTACCATACAAATTAAACGCATCGGCATACTGCACCCGCAGCCATTAGCGCTGCCTACGAAATTTCGCAGCCGAAGCCTTCCCTTTCCCGGCAATTGGCCCCATTGCGAGCGGCCGTAAATTCACTGACGGCCGGAAGTTTTAGTGGCGGCCGGGGGATCCCCATCCGTTCGCCCGTGCGTTTGTTTATTTCCCCCAAGTCCCATTTCCGAATTTGAAATTTAAGTCCCGCTAATGGTATGTAAGAAATTTAATACAGTGCTCAGTAATCCCGGCAGTGAATAACTTTTGCCTGTAGGGATCCGGGCCGTTTTCTGTCAGGGAGCTCGGCGTCCGCCCACTAAACACGACAATATGTATGCGTTAGAGACCCAATTGTCTCCGGGACCCGATATTTATCTCTCGTCGTCGTTTTATGAGTTCCCGTGCCTGCTGAGCAGCCGGCCGTGAAGTGTCGTCGTCATCGTCATCATCTCGACAAAGAAAAGGAAAGCAATGGAAGGATTCCTCTCAATACAAGAGAGAACGAATTCCTCGAATAGTTTCCAGTCCTCGTATTTGCACGACACCATCTTCTTTGCGACAAAGAGAGAGAAAAGAACAAAAAAAAAAACAACTACAGAATTAAAATCAGAAAATTAACGTTACTTGTTTTCAGAAATACGTAAGTTTTCATAAAAATGGTAAAACTATACTGCGGGGTTTTGTTTGTTTGTTTTTTTCATTTTAATATAAATGAAAATTCAAGTTGAAGCAGAGCCTTGATATAATTGTATCAAGGAAACTAAGAGAAATTTAGTGTCTTAGCCAAAAAAAAGGTAAATCCAGTACACTAATAAAAAATATAAAGAAAAAAACATTCATAGAGGAATAAGTTTAATGTTATTTCATATTAGTCATTGTAGAATGATCAGAAGTAACGCACTGATAAATTCAGTTATGAGATATTTCCCTACATAATGTTTGAGATACCACCAGAGATATTCTTCAGGGATCTACGTTTTAACATTGTTATTCTAGTGACTCCATTGGTAGATGTTCTCTTCTACAATTTCAGAATTATATGGGATCGTCCAGCACGAAACCACATAAGAACCGTAAGTAAAAAAATTTTCGGAGGATTATTAAAACTGTTCTTTATAATCTTTAATCTTTCTAATCCACTTGTACCAGTTCCGAATGTGTTCCGAACTATCGGCCAACATCGTAGTTCAACTGTACAGATGGACTTCTGTTGAGATAGGAAACAGGAATCCTGTATTTCTCTTGCTATACTGCCTGGAGATCCTCTTCCGTTCGAGGTCAGAGTCAAGAAATGACAGATTTTAAGTAAGCTTTGAAATTCATGGGAGTTACATCTGTTGACTTGACAGGCACATCGCTAAAAGGGATAAAAGAAATTCCCGTCTCCTAATTTCTTCACTAACAGAATTGCAGTGATGATCGTAAGATTCCACTGTTCTTACGACGTTGCAATGTACGATCGTGTTGACAGTTCCCGAAGTGTGCCTATCCTCTCTTCATCGCCATTTGTTTTTGGGCGGACTTTGATTTCCCCTTTAAGGCCCTCACCTTATGAATGGCTGCTGGAGTACGGTAAGCTGCGATGGTCTTTGGGAAGTCATCTTTCTCATCTGACGGAAGGTTTCTGTTCTAATTAACGATATTTAATATTGTCCCTCTGCACATAACAAAAACTACACATAACTTTTCCCAAATGGCTTCATTTTCATTGTGTTAATGCTTCACATTTACTGTATGTTTCAGTAATCGTATTCTATTGTTGACAAATTGCACAGTAAATCACTAATGTGAAACTCCATTCCTTGTGGGAGATACAACGTAAGCCTTCATCGTAACCTGAAATGACCCTTTCTGAAACAAAGGAAAATCAAAGTATAGATTGACGAAATTAATTAATTGATTGGCGAGGAAAAGGAAAACATCTCACCATTAGGTTTACTGTAGAAAACCTAAAAATTAACAATGGTCAAAGATAGCCTGAAAGAGATACAGAAAGGAAAGAGACAAACCACAGGAAAACATGAAACATCCATGCCAGCCACTGGATTCGAATCCAGCATCGGATCCGTTCGAACTTGTCAACTACGCCTGAATTACAGATTATATGGAGCAAGATTACGAATTTCCTTATAATTCCGCTATCAAATAATAAATAATTAGAAAGTTACATTACTTTGTATTAAAATATAAATGGTACAACTAATCAAAAGATATAGTTAGGAGATACGTAGGATGTAATAAAATAAAATAATTGACATTTCCTATTCGAATTTGGATTTTAATGATTTACGTGGGACAAAAAATCATATTTTGCACCCCTAAAATGCCTTGTAGAAAATAGATAGATATAGTATTTATTAAGTCAATATTTTCGCGATGCTAGGTACATTTACCACCCATTTTTGGTAAATATACCTAGCATCAAGTCAATGTTTCTAACAACATAATTAGTCTTTAAAAATATATAATATATTATCAGTTTAGTACATTTGCAATTGTCATTTTTTTGTTTCTCATGCAACTAGGACTGTTTATTTCTTCACTAAAAAAATTCTAGATGAAGCGCAACAATGGAAATTTGCTCGCGCATTGCCAGGCAACACGAGTATTGTTAAATGATCAACTCAACTGCCAAATCTCCGACTGTAACAAATGGATTTCAATAGTGTATTTCATGTAGTTTTTAGAATTTAGACCTTAATTTATTTTTAGTTTTAAGTTTCAAATTTTAGTTTAGTTTGCTTGATGTAATTTGTGTGTGTGTGGTTTTTTTTTTGGTTTTTTTTAGTGTTTAAAATATATTCTATTACATTTGCGTGGCTTCCGTCTATTAATAATTAAATGAAATAAACAAAACATGTTATAAAAATAGTGAATTTCTTAATCACTTACAAAAGGAATTTCATAAAGTTTACAACTTTAAATGTGGTATTACAGTATAATAACTTTTTAAGTATTTTATTGTATTTCTGTCACTAATCCTTCTTAATAGTCAAATAAAAATGTCTGCTTTTTTTCTTTTTTTTTTTTAAGTTCCTGGGCTACGATATAATATTTTTATTTTTCATATTTTTTTTTTTCCTCTCCTTTAATTATGAGGGTGTTCTGTGAATTCTTTTCTTCCCTGGTGGTGTCCTAATAATTTATGGGCCATGTTCCATTGCGACTGGGACACCTGTGCCAATTGGGCATTGTGTAGCGACTGAATAGCGCAATTACGTATGGCGCAGGGTTAAGAGCTCGGAGGGAGCGACTGTATATTTTTTTTTTTTTTTGTATTTTTATATCCCTCTCTACAACTATTATCCAATCTATCGGATTCTTGTCGCCCCGGAATGACAATAAACTGCTGTGAAATGTGTCATATTGATATGAAGGTCATAAAAGATAGCAGTGATGGATGACAGCCTCACTTTTCAATCATTTTTACAACTTAACGAACAACTATTGAAAAGCTGAAATGGTCTAATTTCAAAGCAAGACGTGCAAAGAACATGAGGGCAACTTTTCTTTTGGGGGAGGGGATTCCAACATATTTTCAAAATTCTCCAAAGTATTTCAATCCTAATATTTTCTTAAAAAGAATAAAGAAATATGTAAATTAGATATTTATTGTTGCTTAATGATTTAATTAAAATTTAAATTTAGTAAGGGGGGGGGGGATTTATTGGTTTCTTTTTTTTATTATTAGTATTATTACTTATCAGTTAAATTTTGAAACATTTTTTTGTATAAGCCTGAGTGTTTGCCACAAAACATAAATGATTTTTAAATTTTGGGTATCGGAGCAGCCAAGATTCTAAAAGTTGCTGTAATCTTGTAATTTTTTATTACTTGTGATATATTTCTGTACTATTTAGAAATAGTAGTCCGTCTACATCTTGCCAGAGCACAGTAAGCATGGGAAAAAAATGTTACCAATTGTATGGGAAGTTATAGGCCTAAGCATTATTTACGTATTTAAAACTTCATTATTCTCGGATATATTTGGGTAGCCAAGATCCACTGTCCATCCACTTTGCCTGTACCATGCTCATATTGTAATGTGTAATATATGCTTAAGAAAACAACAATTTTAAGGCGTTCTATGAATATCTTTATGGTAATAAAACACAATTATGACTACTACTCGAATTTTAGATTTAGAGATATTAAGTTCCTAAAGCAGCGTTGGTCTATAAAAGAAAGATGAAGGCAGATCAAAGAAAAGACAATCCCAACACTTTAATTTTCCTTTTTGATTCAAAATATTTTCAAAGGACATTTTCGTCTATCCTACATAGGATTCTAACTAAAATCTAAATCGCATTGCTTAACCTTAAGATTTTACAATTCCATTTATTCAGTAAAAGAAACAAATATTACGAGATCCGTATTAAAGAGTCTCCTTCCAAACAAAAACAAATAAATAAATAAAAAGATCGCCAAGACATAGTCGAAAGCCTGCTTGACTTTAAGCTTAAAAGAATCCCTTACCTGCCTGCAAATTTTGATTATTGAGATTTGAAATTGCGGGGGTTTTTTTTCGGAATTTTTATGATTAACTATTTATGATTTAAGAAGGATAGTTCTTAAAAAGCGTTTGTTACTATTACCTGTTCCAATGAAGTAACAGCAACAACACAATTTCTGTAACTTTTGGTAAAGATACCGAGAAAAGAGTTGTTTTTTTCATCTTTATTCTTAAAATTATTTATTCACTTATCCCTCTTTTGACCCACTTTCTCATTGGAGTTTTTTTCCCAATCTTTCCAAAGGGCGTTAACAAGATAAGCAACTGTTACTTTAAACATTTGAATATACCAAATAAAACTTTTCTTTTTAGTAATTCCTGTTTAATTACATGCTGTTCTATTTGAAAGCTTTTAAATCGTGCTAGTTCTTTTAAGTTGCAAGTTCAACTAAATTCTTCTGAATCATCTTCGAGGTCTGTGAAGAAACCAACCGAGAGAACTCTTTATATGAATCCATCTTCGAATAGTTGCATACTGAAACTTTTGTTTAGTTTCTTTTTTCTTTTTTTTCTGCCGTATTATGCGGTAACTCAGAAGTCACTTCCATATTGACTACGACAGCAACCGATATTAAAGTATTTATTTAGATGAATTGAATCCTACTTATTGCCACTGTTATTAAAAATGGCTAAAACAATAAACTTTAAAAGAGTGATGCAGTTGTATTCAAAGACAATATATAGAAATTGATCCTACAACGATTGTAGGCGTGATTGAAATGCTGTCCTTGGCTTGAAAAGTACCAAAAAGGTTCGACGTGACTTTAATTAGGCATTTTGAGAAAAAAAGAAAAAAAAAAAAACTATTCGTGGCCAATTGCGTAACTTCATTTGCGGATGTTAAATATGCCGTTGAGGTTAAAATGTCTTCCTGGATAACCTAATGATATTCTTTTTATAGAATTGTCGGAGAAAAGAACTGGACAGTCAAAATCATGTTAAACTTGGTAACATATTGTTCTGATAAAGTTTTTCTTTTGAAACTAGAGGTTCTTTAAGGACTCAGAGCTTTCTTTCCTTAAAATTTTACGGTTTTATTTCTTTACTAGACGGGTACTGTCGCTTCGCTTCGGAACCCTTGTATGTATAGCATTAAAAAAAAAACAAAAAACCTTTATTTATTTAGCAACTGAATATGGAGATCGGAGAATACACAACTTCCCAGCTCGTTGTGGGCTTCTACGCTTAACTCAGGTGTATTGCGCGTTGGCACTCACACGGGGGGGGGGGGGGGGGTGCCGCAAAAACACTT
>JAFIDM010012231.1:108977718-109070973 GCA_023159025.1 Thereuonema tuberculata
TCGATAGAACTTTCAAATACCAACATTTTCTCAATATAATGTTCTCTTCCAACTTTTATACTTTTCGTTTAAATTGAGAAAAAGTCAAAATTTAACCCTTTAAAAGGCGCCATCTTGGAAACCAAAAACTTTTTTCGAAAGATTATTGTAGCATTTTGTTTGTCTTAAAAAGCTCTACATTTTATCCATTTACATGACCAATCTATCTCTTATAGTTTGGTTACAAAATTGGAAAAACGTAAAGTCTTATGACAATGACAGACAAAATAATGCTTTTATATAATATAATTTTATTTTCTTACTTGCCTGTTGTTGTTGTTTGTTTTTTTCTGAACAAAAAATAAACTAATCTACTGTGTATATATATATATATATATATATATATATATATATATATATATATATATATATACAGTATATTAGTTATTTCTTTCGATATATATATCGATACAGTATAATCTATTGTTTGGTTGTAATACTTTTCCTATGAGAATTTTAGCATCAAGGTCAAAATTTAACATATCCAATTTAAATTATCTATTGTTCTTAAATCTACAGTATATTGCCTAGTTTCAGGAAGATTTCATTCAGTGGTTCAAAAGTTATTAGGGTGCATTCAGATAAAATGATTGAACTAGTCTCAGTTTCCTAGGAACAGGCTGGATACAAAGCCTAGGAAATGAGTTTTAGTTGTAATTTTATTAAGTAATTTTAGAAAACGCAAAACTAGGCTTCCACTATTAGAGAAAGAAAGATGATGTATTGCTTTGTTATGGTCTCTTTCTCATCTTTATATATTTGATGGAAGATCCGTATTAGTGAAGAATACAGATACTTGAATCATATGTACCATTTCTGTTTAGAGATAGGTTTGTCTGGACTTTCTATTTGTGGATGACAGTTCACGTTCATGTAAAAGTTGTAGGGTAATAAATCAGGTAAAGAAGTTATCCAGCAGATGGTTTTTCTTGCAGGGCCTTTGAATCTGAATCGTATATAGGATATCACAGGATTAAGCATCACTACTTACTTATTTCTGAATTGAAGTTTAATCTAGGATCTGATATCTCAAGCCTTTTGAAGAACTCGTTTTATCTTAATTAATCATGTACGTTATACACTATTTATCTATAATCACTTGGGTTGCGTAATGTGTTCCTCCATTAGTAATGTCGTTGCAGTACATTCATTTCCAGTTTGATGGGTAATTTTCCTTTACATATGTTGATAGGATTTGTATAGATAAATAGAATAATTTTCTTATAAATAAAACATATTACAATTAAGGTATACACTATTTCATCTGGCTTACTTTTCATCCCATGTTATTTACTTATCATTTGTTTATGTTTCTGGTTCATATTTTCTTCTGTTTTGCTATTTTTTTTTTTCTTAAGTAAAAAAAAAAAAAAAAAAGATTGATTGACGGGTTTTATGGCAATAGCCAAATGAACTCGAGAGAATGTGACAAAAATAGTTTTGTACCAGTTAATGCTCTCTTTGAAATGAACATATGGCAGTCACCGTTCGTTGTTGTTGTGTTTTTTGCCTTTTCTTTGCTTTTCTATCCTTCTTTACACTAACTGAAAACAACCAGGAAAGAAACGAGGAAACGAAAACAGAATGAATCAAATCGCATTTCATTTACAAATATTTAATTAAGTAAAATTAAAATAGGAACTTTCAAATTTCATAATAAGGGACCGTTCAAGTATGACGTAAGCACATTTTAGACATTTTAGACCCCCCACCCATCCACATGTGCTTACCTAAGATTTGCCAAATCATTAACAGTAAATACCACTGAAATACACATGAAATATTGAGGAGAAAAAATGTTTCTCCGTGTTATGTAAGCATTGCTCTGATCCCCCCTCCCCATTGTCAGTAAAAATAAGCAAAGCTTGAACCCCCCCTCCCCCGAATGCTTACGTAATACTTGAACAGCCCCTAATGGCTCTTTGTTGTTCTGAGGGTTTTATATAATTATGTAACATATTAGAATAACAATGAAGTCATTATAGTCCTGGATTCTTTTTTTAAATTATTTACATTATAATAAATAAGAATTTTGCTGTGCCGGCGTGGTCGTGCGGTCTCAGGCGTCGGTCTTCCGTCTTGCCTGTGTGCCGGTACCCGGGTTCACATCCCGGTCGAGAGCATGGATGTTTCATCTTTCTTCTTCTGTGTTTCGTCCGTTTCTCCCCTGGGACTTACTATCTTAGGGTTATTTCTGGACGGGATGTGAATCTCGTACCCCTTCTGGAATTTCCTAGCCTCACCCTGACATTGTCAGGTAGGGCTAGCCCATGGTCCATAGTTGTCCAAAGTCGATGAAAGGAAGGAAATAATAATTTTATAAATTAAGAGTCGTCAAAAGACTGGATTCAATTTGATAATCATGCTATATCTAAGTCCATCATATTTCATAAAATCATAGAGTATTTAACGGTGTGATTCATGACCTTGTACGTATCTTAGTATGACGTCATGAGCTATTAATAATTGTGAGATAATCTAAATGTTTTATAGATTTATCTCTTTTTCTGTTCTCTAATCATTGAAACACCGCAACAAAACTACTAACTATAGTAAAAGTTTGGTTTAGGTTTAGTCAAAAGATTGATAACAAAATAGGTTTCGACTGGATCCGTCGTTTTAGATCTTGAGTCATGCTGACGAATGAGGTATAGTTGTCGTACGAACTTTCGAAGGCCCGCTTGGCAAGATCGAAAAGGAAAAAAATAAGTTGTTCAATGATCAGAACAAAATAGCAAAATTTTACAGTGCATTATGAATTCCATAGAAAGCTCCTAGAGTGTAGCTTTTTTGCTAAAGAAACATTGTCAGAAGCCAAGTTCAGACATTGAAAGCAACGGGAGTAAGCAAATAAACATTTAGAAAATATTTGTATATATATATTTTTTTTTAATCTGTTTACGTTATGAAACTCCACTACAGGCAGACTGTTCTCTTGGAGACACCGGAAGGATAGATTCTCAATCACGAGCTTCAACGCTCTCCTATCTTTACCCTGGAAACGTGTATCTGCTATCCCCCATTTTATCATAGATATGAGGAAACAGCCCTGCCTCTGATCGATTCTTGCTCCTTCAGTTCTTGGCTAAGCACCTACACCACTTTATCTAATGGATTCTTATCTAAACAAGGTTCAGTTATTTTCTTAGTGAATTATTTTCTTGGCTGTTAATATTCTTCGATTTATTTAATTGTCGTTTCTCACCTAAGATCACCTAGAATTAAAAAATCTTTAAAACGAGTAATAAGCATTCCAACGAAATTAGTCCATTACGAAAATTCTTTCCGTCTTTAACGTGAAATGTCCATATTTAAACAATTTATTATCTTCTTGACATAGATTTATTTATACAATACTTTTCCTTTCAATTTTATTGAATTGTAATGCAATGATTTATTTTTAAAACATCCCTTCTGTTACAATTTTGTTAATAAGTGAACGAACATTTGATGTCCAAATGATGGCGTTCAACGACGTAACAATAGGAAGGAAAAAAAAAAAGATGGAGCAAAAGAAGCGAGCTATAATTTTTAAATATATGTGCATTAAACAGATCCGTGTAATTTATCAGCAATTTAAAAATTTAAATGTCTATTTATCCATCTATCGTTGAAAGCAAAGCTTTAAAAAAAGTGAAAATATAGGATCGGATATGTTGATTTTGATATACAGTACAATTTTCAAGTAAATAGATAGAGAGACAGTACCATTTATATAATATATAAGTTCAACGTTGTACTTTAACTATATAAAACTAATCGTAGTTAAAATTAAATATTTTTTAATTAGTAAGATAAAGGAATTCAAATAAAAAAAATAATAAAGAATGATACTTCCCTATATTCAAATTGTAAAATTATTTACATTAATAAATAAGTTTACAGTGGTTTTGGTTTTGCTGGTTTTTCTTTTAGGTTCCAAAATGATTATTTTAATATTACACTGACTGGTAGCAATTGTATTTTTTTTTAATAGACTTTGATATCTTCTGTTGAAATAGATTTTTTTCACTTTTCAGAAACCTTATTATTATTATTATTATTTAAACGATTCATTAAAAACTTCAAATTTTAGAATCTTTTAAGTAAATCTTTTACTAAAAGAACTTACGAATAATGAAACAAATTAAAATTAAAATTGCTTTTCTTAAAATCTTTGTAGTAATTTTAAAACAAGTGAATATAATTTTGTGCTAAAGCATAAATTTAAGGGCGACCCATAGTAAAAGTCTGAATATCTTCCAAAATTGTGTTGATTTGGCGTGGAATGACCCAGTTGATAACTGAAATGAGTTGGTTGCATTTCTAACATTTAAGCTAATTACGGAAATCCAATGAAAACAATGCCAAATATCTGGAACTTTGGGGGGGGGGGCTGAAAGCACCTTATTCCTACGTTGTTTAGGCCTCTGAACACGATGGTGAAGTCCGTTCGTCGATCCGACCTTCCATTTGGGAGTTGTGAAGGGTGGACGTACGGACAGGATTTTGGTCGTTATCACAATAGCTCCCAGATGGGTCGCTAATTAATCGTTCATGCAAGCAGTTTCAATAAGTTACTGAATTTATTTAACGTATTTAATACTTTAGCAAATTTAACGATTTATTTATTTTTAATATCTTAAAAATTTTTATTGTATCGAATTTCTTTTGAAAGATTAGATAAATTTGAAAGTTCTTTTTGATCCCAACTTCGAGGGGCTGCCATTGCCTTACTTTTAATTTTTGTTTTTGAAGAGATGTACAAACCTTTCCTAATGTGCAGATGTACGGAATTTCAGTTTCAATTAATTCAGTTTACATCTTTCCGCAGTTTAAAGTTAATTACTGCTTGATGATTTCATCTCTTACTGGTTCAACAGCTACTAAGAATCAACGCACACACAGATATGACGACGTCACGATCCTACCTTTTCCTTCGCAAAGAAGGCTAAACAGAAATTAAAAATAAATTAATCAATAAAAATTAATTCCTATCAAATTAGCGAATTTAGTTTTTAGATAGGACGAATGTCAGTACAATGAGATCATAATCCATTTTATTCCTTTTCAATTGGAACTAAGTATTTAATCACACCCAAGGCGGAATGTTTTATGTTCCCAAACATTAAATTGGTCGTTACTAAAATACCGACAAAAAAAAAAAAAAGCGAAATATTTGCTGAATCCGAACAGTGTTTTGGAATGCATGTAAATGACTTCGTTGTCTATTGTGTTGTTCGTCCTTGTGAGGCCAATTCCAATTGCCTTTCAAGGGGATTTCATTGCCCCGAATCCGATAGTTATCAACACGATAAGAGATACAAGATTAAACAAGTTCATTTTCAAAGTCTTTCACCAAGGACTAGTCGTCCATTTGTTTTTTTCCTTCTCTTTCCTCCATAGATGTTGTGATTGCATTACTTGAATTAGGTGGAACTATTTTTGTGACAGCTATATTATCATCGATGACGTATAGAAGAAGATAAATATGCAGTTTTACCTCTTTTTGTTTTTAATTGTACTGAAACAGAGACAAGTAGGTTGTTGGCGATGCTATCAGATGTATGAGTTATTACCTTCTTAATAGCGGAATGTGACAATATTCTCATTTTGAATTTCCTTAGTAGTTTAAAGATGTTTTTAATGAAATAGCCCATGTAATCGTCGTAATTTGTATTACAGGAATATTTTGGATAGTTATTGCTTCTCTGAAACAGGCGAGCATTGGATTGGTTTGGGTCCCGTTCGTCTGGTGATCGCAGGAGCCTTATCTTCTGCGTTGCCTGTCTCTGTTTAATATAACTCTACAACACTCTTTGTTATCATTTCTCTGGCCTTAAGAGTCATAAACAGTAATTGCTTAAACTCTTGTTTTTTAATTATTGAATTTTTAATGTACGAATTAGTTTAGTGGACATTGTTAATTGCTTGAAATAAAAAACACTTTTATTAAACTTTCATAAATAAAAAACCTTCCATAAATAATCGAAAACGTATTTAATTTATGCATTAAATATATCTTAATCTGTTTCTATTTAGACTTTTCTATAGAAATAATTCGTGAATTTATTCCTCAAACATAGTTTGATTTTTTTTCCTTGTAGTAGAAGTTTCTTATACTTTGAAACTACCACTAATTCCTAGAGACACATTGTAGTAGGGTGGACAGCAAAGCAATTGAGACTCCGGTGTTCAACATTCGAACAGGGCGAAGTGGAAATCAGAAGCCCTGTCCACTTAATCTCCCGGAAGAACCTTATTTGACGAAGTGCTAGAATCCGACACGAAAGAATCTTTTTTACTTTTCTTTTCTTTTTTTCTTAAAGTAGTCATATTCGATTTATCTCTGCTGAATACAAATAATTTAGACTTTCCATTAGGCCTATCTCCAAAAAGTAATTAAATCTGTCTATTAAGTTGTCTAAGTAGGATTAATTTTTACCCACATCACATCAAATTAAATTAATGGATTAGCAAATTAAAAATGAATGGGTTTGCTTAAAGGGATTAAAATAAATTGTTTACAACAAAAGAAGTATCAATAGAAATGTTTAGAACCCAATGCTTTACTATGGGAATTTTTTTTTGTGCCTTCTCATTCTAATTTCGCGACAAATGAACATTGGAAAGATAGATCGTTCCTAGTCCTCCAATAGGCATACTAAGTTTCAAGGAGATTCATCCAGCATATCAAAAAGTATTAAAGGAAACGAACATGCACGTACTTCTTAGCAAAGTAGGCTAACGAAAAAGAAATTTCCCGAACAGTATCAAAGAGATTGAACCCTGATATCACTTGAACTGTCAATTATTAATATAATAAAATAAGATAAGATAAAATAAAAACACGATTAGGGCGAAAACCGAATAATCCTTAATCCGAAATGAATATTTACTATATAAAAAAAAAAAAAATAAAAAGAAGAATTCGTTTACAAAGAATCTACTTTTTTAACTTTTTAAGTGTACTTGAAACATAGCTATTATGAATTTATTAAGCCTTTATTAATCCTTTAATAAATTAAAACAGGAAATTTAGGGTCTGATTAATAATTTTGTTATTATTTATTTCGACTTACTCTTTTTTTTTTTTGATGAATTATTATTTTCAAATTTGAATTTCAGAATTAATCTTTTTTCTTTTTTAGTTTCCAGTAACTTCTTCAGTCTGGAATGCAAATTAATGTTCTCTTGCTTTTGGTTTTAACATTTTGGAGAGCCTTGGAATGTGTAGGTCACAAAGGTTAAATGTCTGTCCTGTAATACTAGGTTTTAAGATTCAATGAATCGTAAGATTAGAAGCAATTCCAAATCCAACACATTTGCTTTTAGATCAGAAGCAGTGTGTGGCATTATAGTTTATTACTCATTTTAAATTAATTTGAAAAAAAATTAATAAGTAAAATATAAAAATATTGAGTAAAGTTATCTAAAATATACCAAAAATGAAATTATTATTATTATTATTATTGTTGTTGTTGTTGTTATTATTATTATTATTATATAATTACATCAGATCACTTAACAAATCTCTGATTTTAAGTTTAAAAAAACATTCTTAATACCTATGTTATTTTAATTATTAAAAAGTCGCCATTTTTTTTAAATTATAAAGAAAGCAATTGAAAACATTTTCTTCCTATCAACCTTGTAACTGTTGAAATTTCACATTAAAGAGATAATTCTTAAAAGAAACAAGAAAAATAATGAATTCAAAAGAAATCAAAATAATTTTTATGCTTTATTCAAAGCACTTTAACTTGCAGATGAAATTATTGACTAAGAAAACACGGAAAAAAAAAAAAAACAGGATTGGATTCTGCATGAATTTGATTTTTACTAATCAGTCTGTCTCCACCCCCTCTCCCTGCTAATAACTTTTGGGATGGATCTTCTTGAAACTTAATATGCCTATTTACGGACCAGAGATGATGTTTATTTGATATCTTTTCCAAGTGGATCTTAACTCCAGAAGTCTATAGAAATTCTTATAGAAATGCATTGCAATATAAACAGTGGATTTCCGTCCTGTTTCTAATTAATATCTCGTTGTCTTTAAATAATGAATATTAAATCCTTTCAGCTAATCCACTACGCGCGGTTCGATACAATTAATCGATTTTAGACAATTTAAGTTAACATTAGGGATTTAATTCATTTATTTTTTTAAGAAAACGGAAAACTTTATACTATTAATATTTATCAGATATTATAATTAGAATATAAATCTAGACTTTTCGTTTTGTCGTTTTAAAAAAAAAAAATAAAAAAAATAAAGAAATTTTTAAGAAATAACATTTTAAGGAGAATAACTTTAAAATAACATTAGAATAACATTAAAACTTCTTGTTTTCTTTATTCTTCTTCAATTGATTTCCTTTTTTCTTTCTTAATATATATTTACGATGTCCAGCATATAAACAGAACCTTAATGATTTGCTTTTTATGTTTTTGTTTTTTTTCGTTGATGAATTTATTGTTGTTTGACAAAATTTCAACATTCTACGTAAAACAAAGAAAAAATCCTTTTTTTGCATCTTTTTCTTTGTCCTTCAACTGTGTAGGGAGATTCCGTCAGCAGAGATGGTTATCTGTGTCGTGGATCAGGTTTCGTCGACTTGGACACCGACACTTTCCATGTTATTAGATGGTGATATGGGAGACTGATAGCAAATATGGCCTCCGGGAGATTTACTGCTGTTCACGGTAGCTTACGCAGCAAATCAGTGAAGAGGAAGCGGAAATAATAAAAGAAGAAGAAGAAGTAAAAAGTTTAACTACTTCCACAAACCTGGAAAGTTGGCAGCTCTCTTTAAATTTCTTTTTTCAATTTCTTCCTTTTTTTTTCTTCCTCGGTAACTATTACAATAGGTGAAATTGGCAACTTTCGTTTCTAATGCCATCGTTTTATATTCTTCTCGTCGCTTATAATAAAGAATAGTCATTTCCTTTAGATCCTTTGTTTTTTCGTCGATTTACGTTATTATTACATTTTTATCCCCTCGTAAGTGTAGCATTTAAGTAATAAGGCAAACTGCCTTTAAAGCGAATAGGCATTCTGTGCTTGATTGCCTTTTGTTTGCTACTGTAGATAGCCTTTTTTTTTTTAAATCGATAACGTCATTTCCATTCATTGCAATATTAACTGAAGGAGAAAGGAAATCGTAAGAAATATTGCAATTGTTATAGAAGTTATTGATGTTTATGATTAAAAATGTGGAAAATATTATCACTATTTTATTTACTTTTTGTTAGTTAATAACTAACATACCGTATATGCTCCAATAGAGGCCCCCGGCGTTTATTTGCAAAACTAGCCTCGGCTCCCGGCGCACAGTGTAGGATTTTGCAAATCTAGGGAGACAATATTCAAAAAAACAAGAATGAAATTTCAACGTAAAAACAACTAATAGTCATAGTTGACTAACCTATCAAACCGAAAGTTAAAGTACAACTGCAATTGGCGATCGCATTTTTTTGTTATCTAACTAAAAACGGGTTTCTATCTGCTCGCCTCCGAGCGAATTTGTAGTTGTCGCCTTACGCTTCATTGTAACGGTTGTGTTGCGGAAGTACATGCTCGAATTACTTGTTTTTGCTATGCATAAACTTTTTTCGGGTTTGTAGAATATAGTGATTATTTTTTCGTAGCCCTAATCAGAATGAAAAGTTATCAAATACTTCTAGAGTTACAATGGTAAATTCTCTAAAACTTCTTAAAATAGTTAAATTAATTAGGCTGCCAAAACTTTTGTTTGCCTTTGTATGCCGTAATAATATTTTTAGTGTCATAATAAACCCTTGCTGGATTCTATCAAAGCTGTTTTAGCTGCAATTATTTGCGATTTTTTAAAATATATCTGTTTTTGTAGTTAGACAACTAACTTTGTCAAGAAAAGAGCTATATGAAAAGTTGCAAGAAGCTAGTAATATCTCTCGGCGGCGTAGGTCTGAGCCTTAAATTGTGCTTTTGGAGTATGTGAAGACCAAATTTAATCTACAGCATTGTTCAGAATCAATGTTAAAGGAACTACACCGAGTTATATATACGTTTGTCAATAGTTTTCATCGAAGGTAGAAACAGTGTCACCATAACGAGAAAACATTTTTAAACAAATACAATCAATGGGTTAACAGCACTATAGTCATCAGCAACCAAGATTTACCAAGCACAAGTGGAGATCAGAGTACACAGAAAGCAGGAAGACCAAATAAAGATTTCGACTCAAGCAGCTTGAAGACAAAAACACATAAATTGAAAAAAGCACACTTAGTGAGTTAACACAAGCTGCCAGCCTCAAGTTACGAAAATCAGGAAAAAGAGATGCTGCTTCTATGTTGGACGAGTTGGTCTCGACGCCTAAGAGAACTACGAGAATCAAAAAAAATTTTCATAGTAAAAGATATCAAAATTTTCTGTTGATGAAGCGTTAGCTTTAATTACCACGACGAACTGGAGCTTTCTGACGTACCATACTATCCGTAGAATGGCACTTAGTAAGAGTCTAAGACTGAACCCTTCTTACGATGACATAAAAAAAGTTAAAAAGCATTATTATCCATGCGAGGACGACTGCAAAATTGATGAAGAATCAGCTGAGATCAAGTTGCAAGTCATTGTGACCGTACAGCGGCTGTGCATTGTACAGAATGAAGTTTTTTCAGTCTTTGTTCGATGAAGAAAAAAAATCACTGTCCAAAATATTACTATGATTTTCAAGTGGGGATGTGATGGAAGTGGAGGACAAGATAGGTATAAACAAAAAACCAACGAGGAGGCATTTGAAGACTCGAACGTTTTGGTGACATCTATGGTACCTCTACAGCTATATGGACTTATCAAACAAGGACAAAAAGTTATAATTTGGCAAAACCCACGCCCATCTTCCACGTTATACTGTAGACCCATTCAGTTCAGATTCACCAAAGAAAGCGACAGTGCAGTTTTAGAAGAGTTCGAAAATGTGCGAAATCAAATCGCAGTACTGACATTAACTATCGTCGAAATTAATGGACAAAGACTGGACGTTTTCCAAACATTTGAAGAAATAATGGTTGATGGAAGAGTTTGTAATACTTTGGCGAAAAACCGAACCACCCAAAAATGTTACATCTGTCTAACGACATCCAAACAAATGAACAAACTGGACGAGATAATGCAACGCCATCCTTGGGATTCCCAGCAACAATAGATTGTTTCCGAAAAGAGACCGGTCTTCTCCTAGACATCCCAAGAAGACAGGAGCAACACCAATGATGGTAACAGTGCAAGGAGATTTTTCAAGAATGCCGCTATTACATTGGAGATAACGGGAGAAGACCTCAGGTTAATTCAAAAATTTTAAGACGTACTACGTACCTTAACAAGTGGATTCGAAATTGACATCGAAGAATTCAAAAGCTATTGCAATGAAACAACTGATTTATGTTTCATTGCATGATTGGTACCACATGCCGGTAACTCTATATAAGATATTGTTACACGGAGCCGAGGTCATAAAACATTTTTTACTTCCTATTGCGCAAATATCAGAAGAAGTCCAAGAATCAAAGAATTCAGGAAATTTCGACTGGAACACTCGTAAAGCCTCGAGAGCAAAAACAAATGTAGACATTTTACACAACCTTCTCATATCTTCCGACCATTAATAACAAGTCTGAAACCCGTGGATATAAAAAGACGTGATGCAGCTCTTCATCCTAAAGTTCTTAAATTAATCAAAGCACCTTCATTAGAAACAGTCTCTCCCGGAACTGAATGAAATGAAAGTGATGATACGCACGACCAAGACAGTGATTCTGATGATTAAATAAAGATTTAGGTTGATTTCAGTGGCGAATATAGAATATATTTTTTTGGGGGGGGCGTCAAGATTAATGTAAGGTTAAGTAATTTTAAGTAGACACCCCATGGAAACCTATCTGTTCAACAAAAAAAAAAAAAAAAAGCTGGGGGAATATATACTTTTTGGAGGGGGGGGGGGGGGGGGACCGGGCCAAAAAATCTCTTCAACCAAATAAAAAAAAAACCATGAAAACCTATCTCTTCAACCAAACAAACAAAAAAAACGTTAGGAGGACATACCTTCATTATTCGGGGGGGGGGGGCCCTCGGCCCCCTTCTTATATACGCCCCTGGTTGATTTGAATACTTAAGTGAATATTATATAATATCAGAAACTACTATAAATTGATTTATTCTTATCATGTAATTTTGTCCCCCTAGATTTGCAAAATCCTACACTGTGCGGCGCTTAATAGAGACCGGCTGCTATTATAAGCCGGCCATTATTAACAAAAACCTTCAAAACGCAATACACATAAATACCAGCTAATATTACAAACAGCTACTTTATTTGAATTTCATATGCTACATAAGACTGTTGTAGATAAATGGCAATGTCTTTCTGTACCTTTGGCTGCTATTCGTCGTCCGAATCCACAATGACGGGCGGCCGCCTCACCGGAAGTTTCTTTCGCATATTCCACCGCACGAATCTTAAAGGCAATGTCAAATGACCGTTTCGGCGGCGTTTCGTAAGGCAATGTACCGTAAGGTATTACGCACAACTATAAAGATACGGACGCTTACACTAGTACCGGTAGGCAAATATCAAAGACCCGGCTACTGTTAGAGACCGGCTCCTATTTGGCCGTGTCCCCTCTGCAGCCCGGCGCTTATTAGAGACCGGCGTCAATAAGAGCCTCGGCGTTTATTGGAGCATATACGGTAACTAATTCCATTTTTAGTTTATAGGCTTAAGTCATAAGCACGTTTATTTGGAAAAAAAAGCCATTTATCCCCTGCCTTCTTATTTAACATTAAATCGACAGTTAAATGCGGTCTCGGCGGCGGCCAGCCGTGGCGTCCAATGCGCCAGTACCTGGGTTCGAATCCCGGTCGTGGCATGGTTGTTTCTTTCGTCTTCTTCTGTGTGTTGTGTCCGCTGGGGACCCGAAATCTGCTCTGTAGGTAGTGGTCCCCATTTGTCTTCTATATGTTACAGGCTATAGTTATTAAATCTTATCTCACATTACAATGTTCTTTTTGTGCTGCTTGGATACTCGCATCATTCTTATTCGTAGGAAATCCTGAGCTCCAGCTCTGCCATTTTTAAAAAAACTGTTCTAATGATCATGGAAGCTGAAATTTTAAAGATAGTTTCAAATTGCTTCAAAGAAGATCCTTAAAGGTTTTTGGAAACAACGACCCAGATAAACTACCAAAAAACACTAATAAACTACTAAAACACGTAACTTATAAAGCCCAAAATTCGCGATAACCTAAAAAATTCTGATTCTTAGAAAACTCAAATTTTGGAAGTCCTTGATTTCTGATAGAAATCGAACTGTAGGGACTGAAAAAGTGCCAATATACGAGCCTCCGAAAAGCAACATTACCTCTAAAAATAAATAAATAACAACAGAGAAATGGTGAAAGGTTATTATAATCCTTTGTTGCAACTACTGTACGTCGTATAATGCGGTATTATACTTCTTAAAAGCTTGATTAACAGAAAAAGCATTTCTCTTTTACGTCACTCAGGGATTATTCGGGACCTCTGCTTTCATTCTCAAAAACCCTAACAGTTCATTCTATGCAGATCTTTGAAGCATTCCCAATAACAAAGAAAACGTTCAACTCTCCAAGCCATCATTCGATGCTCTTTGTTTTGTTTAATTATCAGCATTGTTGAAGGGTTAAAGAAAAGTAAAGACAACCCTGGAATGCTTCCAAAGATTGGATAAGAATTCTACTGGCACTAAATGTAATTCCATACGGAATTCTTTTTTTTTTTTTCAGAATAAATTAGACTTAATTGATTCAAGTCGAAGTTTTTCACTTCCATGACTTTTACTAGATGACAGTAAACTTCGTTTTCGTAAAAAACATGAAAAAAAGGTTCAGTTGTACGTTTTTCTCATTAGTATGTCATCGTTCTCATTCCCTTTAAAACACGGATAGAAGGGTTTTATTCCTAATACTTACGGCTGAAGAAAGTACGGTAAAGAAAATTATCATTCTTCTACATTCTTTGTTATTAAAAGGTCGGAAAAGAATTACGTGTAATTAATAACTTAATTATATTTAATTTTAACGAATGGTCTTTTAATAATTTAAAGAGCACTATATTTTGAACTGATAATTCTTACAAGATACATCTTTTTTTTAGTTTTTTTGGAATGGAATGTTGCCTTTTCATACTTTATTATTCTTCAGCTCCATTTTGACAAGGGATTATGGGTAGACGAAAGTGTGGCGCCCGTGCGGCTGTCATTGCTAATTCACAGGTTCAGCATGAATCAGCACATTACTTGATAAACGGATGCAATTCCTTGGCTGTGATAATTCAATTTATGGATCATCATTGTTCATCCTAGGAAAACATCTCAACTCAGCAAGAAACCCACAATTCAAAACAAAAGACAGATTAAAAAAGAGAAGAGGAAAAATCTGAAAATTAGAAATTAAGGCCTTAAAAATAGAAAACAAAACACAAGTCGAATTATTTTTGTGTGCAAAGAAATACTTGAATATATTGGAAACTAAAAATTTTGTATGGAGGATGTGAAATATATTTATCTTGAAATGGAAAGCAAAGAGAATGCAATCAAGGAAAAACAATTAAAAATTACAGAGTTTGGCAAAGAAAAAGAAATGAGTTGTTATCACTATTAAGGTTATTTTCGTAGAGGGGATATTGTAAGATCAGATTTCGGGAAGATCCCCACTAACAAACCCTCGAGTCCATCATCAGTTGATTATTATCAGCGTGATTCATTAGCCACTTTACTCTAATGTCAAGTTTCATGATATTATTTGTTATTAAAACAAGTAGAGAGAGAATTCCAGATCTTTTGGGTTCAGTTGATGGGAGGTGATATCTTCGAAATATCATGGAATGTTTGAAAGAATTGAAACTTTTGATACTCCTAGAAGAAGAAATATATAGAGAAATACTTGATTTGCCTTAAAGCAATCAAGAAGGACTGACGATTAATTACTTTTTTTTCCCCTTTGAAAAAGATAAATTCCTCATATAATAAAAAGTTTGATTTCGAGATATATTGAATCTTTGAGTACAGGAAATTCTAAATGTATAAATGACTTAAAAAGCTTTAATGCAGAAATTTTTTTTTAAACAATACATCGGAAGCGCAGTGTTGCCTCAAAGGAAAAAATACACAATGAAAAACTCACCAATGAAAAATTAGTGAGAAAATTCATGTGCCAGCAGTGCGCAGGCGTCAATGAATTTTTTTAAAACCATAAAAATTCAAACTGCG
The DNA here is from genome assembly GCA_023159025.1 of Thereuonema tuberculata. NCBI lineage: Eukaryota > Metazoa > Arthropoda > Chilopoda > Scutigeromorpha > Scutigeridae > Thereuonema > Thereuonema tuberculata. The sequence continues at coordinate 108,993,028 of JAFIDM010012231.1, forward strand.
CACTGATGATCGCAAACGAGCGTGAAACAGCTGTTCCTGGATGTCACTTGTAAATAATTTGGTCTCACCCTTTGTTATTTCTATAAACAGTTGGATAGACACATGATAAAAACTAAGCGCATTTTAAAAATGCTGGATATAAGATTATTGGTAAAAAAAGATTGTGGATACTTTGTAATTTTCTATTGACTGATATATATGAAAATAGATTAATATATTGTGTGATATTTCTCTGTTATCATCCTCATAGGTATTAATTCAAATAATGGTTTGCTTTATATTGGTTTGAGAAAGGAATGAATCAGCCAAGAAATCTTTGAAAATTTCCTTTATGTGACACAAAGCAGGGTGAGGAAAAGAAAATTGGAAATTACAGCCCAGGAGAAAAAAAAAGCAAAAAACAAAAAACCTAATTTGAGTTCGGTTTCTCCTTCGATATTTTTCATTCTAAGCCTATTAAATGAATTGTTTTCTCTTTTTATAATTTATGTAAATAGACAAACCATTATTTTAATTAAATCGATCTTCACAAGTCTTAGTGCACATTGTTAACGTAGGAATTTTGATCGAAATCCAGATATTATAATATGCAGGCGGACACACATGACCTTTACTGTATACATTAATTTTGGCAACATCAAATATATACATAGATGAATGTACTTCAAAAAAAAAATGATATTTTCTAATTTTATATATAAGAGACCATAACACACAAGTCTTATTAAACAAACAAAAATATACTTCTTTCACATAACATGTTTCGAGAATTTCTCGTCTTCAGATGTGTACATAACTAAAAACATAAAGTAACCAGAACTACAGCATAAATTACAAAGAATATTCTTAACAATAGCATCAAGTTAAACAGTATCATTTTAAATCATATAATAATGCATTTCGGATTGACACTTCTGTGTTATAACATCTATGCGTATTAATTATTAATGATTCGTAAAATTCGTGTATATACGTGGGAGAGACAAAAAGAAGGGTCTCCAAGCGTATGAAGGAGCACGAGACGGCAGTGAAAGGTCGTAATAAGCAATATTTAACGGCAATTCATAATCAACAAACAGGACATGAAATTATGCATGACAATCCTACAAAAAAGGATTGTTACCTAAGAAAATTTTACGAATCGAATAAAATTATATGATTTAAAATGATACTGTTTAACTTGATGTTATTATTAAAAATATTCTTTGTAATTTATGATGTAGTTCTGGTTACTTTATGTTTTTAGTTATGTACACATCTGAAGATGAGAAACTTCCGAAACATGTTATGTGAAAGAAATATATTTTTGTTTAATAAGACTTGTGTGTTATGGTCTCTTATATATTACAGTCTACACACAATGTATTACTATAATTTTCTAATGTTATTTACTTAAAAACAATATCTAAACAAGTGTTTATTTAGGATCTGTCTTCATTGGTGTGTATACTGTATTCATATTCCTTTAGTTTCTAGGTGAGGCCTTCGCAATTTTTAACCATTTCTGTATATGTTAAATTATCCAGAGAAGAGATCCTTCAGCATCAATTTGAGATTCAGTCTTTGAAAAGCGTTGCCTTGAGAATCAAGTGGAATGACCTCACGAAACACATAACAATGAAGCAAAATTTGGAAATATATGTGGAACGAATAAATACGAATTGACAAGAATGCGTTGAAAGTGAATTAGGAAGGAATTACCAACACTGAAATGGTGGTGCAGAGGTCAAAGAGAGAAAGGTCGCTGATTCACTCCATCTGAAACTAAAAAAATTAAGACAATCTTCACGTTTTCACTGCGGGAATTATTCATTGCAACGAGACATTCTATTTTTTTGCCAACCTCCGCCTTGAAATTAAAAATTATAAGAAAGTTATGATGAATTAGGTAACGATGCTTTTTTATTGGTAGTTATTTCTTTAACTATTTTTAAATAAAGCTAACAATACAGCTGTTGCAATGAGCTATGGCTTTATATTTAGTAATATAACTGTAAGAACATTCAGTACTATGCAGAACATTACTATTACTATATAATAATTTGCAAAGTAGCAGTTGCATTCTCCGATTTTGATTCAGCTTTTTTTTTTTTATCTATCACACTTATGGAAGAGAGTACTTAAAATATCCTGTTAAGATGTTACAGTCCAGTGAAATTCTAACATTGTAATGTCATTTATACACATTTGTAACCCATGAAATTCTTATGGAACTGGAAGAAAGAAAAGGATATAAAAGAATCTAAAAATAGTTAAAAATTTTGAAAAATTCGATTTTCTTGGTTCGTGTCCTTTCACATCAAATTCAAATCTACAGTTCATCTCGAAAGGACGTAGATGGACAGAGAGAATGTTTGCTTACACAGAAATATAATAAGCTTATTACTTGGCAAGGATATACTATAAATTCTTACATATAAATATCATAAATAAAAGAATTAAAAAGAAATAAAATTTCACTATATACAAACAAACCATACTTCTTCCTTAAATCTTCTCTTTTATAATAAATATTATTAAACATCATCCACCAGAAAATAAAAATGTCATAAACTACATTTATTAACTGAAAAAAAAAAAAAAAAAAAAAAAACGAATTTTCAAGGAGATAAAATTCACCGTCTCCTCTTTTTCAAGCCTTTTACATTATAATAATAAATAGACGAGATTCTTTTACAACAATGACCTTAAAATATTGATATTAACAATTAAAAAACGTTAATACAATAATAATAAAAGATCATAATCTACAATATAATAATCACACATTGTTAATAATCACAAATTCTTATCAAACGAATACAAAAATTAGATGGACAATAGAAAGCCTATTAACACTTTAATTTTTCGATTATTACCTTTTTGTTAGAGGTTATAAATTTTTTGTTAATCATTTGTCTAGCCAATTTTACCAAATTTTCACTAACTTTAACTCCATCACATCTATTGAGATTTTTTTCTTTCGAATTTCGGATACATAGGCTTTCTATTGTCCTTCTAATTTTTGTATTTGTTTCATTATATAAAATGTTTACTTCACAATTGATACAATATTGCTTGTCTTTATAGTGTTCAGCAATTTCAGATTCCTTTCCTAATTTTTGTCTAATATAATATTCGTGTTCCCCCATGCGTTCTTGAACTGTTCTTTTCGTCTCCCCAAGATAGAACGAATTGCAATTCAGGCAATCTAATTTATAAACAACATCCATTTCAAACTTCTCGTCATTGCTATTTATCTTTTTACACAAAATATTTTTTAACTTATTTCTAAATTCAAAATTTAAGTTTACTCCATATCTTTTACCAATTTCTTTTAATTTCCAGCTGTTCTTATTCAGATACGGAATGAAAAATCTATTTTCATTATGTTTAGCAAATTCTTTTATCTTAAATTTATTATAATTTCTTATTGAGCTATCTATGAATCTGTCAGTATAACCATTCTTTTTTAATTTTGATTTCATATCACTTACTCCTATATTAAAATCTTCTTCATTACTGGTATTATTATCAATTCTAATTAAATAATTCTCAATTATATTCCTTTTTATTTTCATATTGTGTCCAGAATCAAATTTTAAAATATGGTCACTTTTATAATCTTTAATGTAATGTTTCATTGTTATTTTGTTATCCTTTTTTATTAGTTTCAGATCAAGAAAATTTAATGAGTCATTGATTTCTTCTTCCATTTTGAAATGTATGTCTTTGTGTCTCTTGTTAATGTCACTGAAAAAATTACTAAATTGCCTTTTTGTTCCGAACCATAATATAAGTATATCATCCGCATAGCGATAATATTCCATTCTAAATTTAGTATCTTTCAATAATTTTTGTTCAAAAAAATTCATATAAATATTGCACAATGTCCCTGACAAAGGTGACCCCATAGGGAAACCTTTGACTTGTTTGAAAATCCTATCTTGGTGTTTAAAATATGTGTTCTCAGTTATCAGTTTTATTAACTCAAACAATTCATCATAATCCATTTTAAGTTTCTTCAATTCTTCCCTTTTCTCAAAAGCTAAACTTTCTAAAATCATCATAGTTTCATTTACAGGGATATTCGTGTATATGTTGTCTTTTTTTTTTTTTTTTTCAGGTTAATAAATGTAGTTTATGACATTTATTTTCTGGTGGATGATGTTTAATAATATTTATTATAAAAGAGAAGAAATAAAATTTCATTTTTTTTCCCTTTTTCGAATTGCTATTTAGCTGAAATTCTTTAATTTGAACATTTTATTTAATTTAAAAATAATTACGTTCTAATGCACATTAAATATTCAGATTACTACGTTGTTATTGGATGTTTAAGATATGTTTTTGATTGTAATCGTTACTGTAATTGATTTCATTACTAATTCACACACTAGTTAGTGATTGAGTTTAGTCATATTTACACCTTTTTTATTGTATTGTAATATTAATTTTGAAATTTCAATTTAAAATAAAAATCTGATAAAAATATCCAAATCTTTAAAAATATTGTGTCTTCTTTTTTTCTTTCGATATAATTGAAAATAAAAGTAATTTGTAAATTTTTTAGTATCTGTCAATAATAACTATATATTGCAAAAAATACTTCATCTACTCTTCATATGAAATAAAAAATATATTTTAATATCGAATTGTCGGAAGAATATTTCCTCTCTTCCTTCTTCAAGATCGTCTATTACAATAATGTACAATCAGGTGATATCAAATACATAGATTTCTTAGCCATAGTTGGTAACAAAACTTATCAACCCTTAATGCTACTAACATTATTATTACATTTACAATTGTTTGATTTCTGTAAATTCTACAATTCTTATGTTTCAATACGATTGTTTTAGTTACTAACAATCTCATTACAATAATCATAAGTTTTTAAATTCATCAATTATTATACTTTTTTCTAATTTAAATCGAGGTTGAGGTTTTGACAGATTATCATTCGAAGTATTAAAGAGAAAAAATAAATTTCGATTTCTTATTTAACCTATTGTAAATATTTACAACCATTTTACGTATCCTCCATTGATATTTTTGTGTGTGTGTGCATCAAACAAATTGGCAAAATAGCTTAAGAAATCTGAAATTATATTTGAATTCATAATTTCGTCCAAAACATAGAAAGCAAGACAAAAAAACAATCATTTATTTAATTCCTGATACGTACATGGCTATTGACCATTAGTTGAGACAAGAAATACGTTATCCGCTGTAGGAAAATTAGACGCATGATATCCATTATCATTTCGACGCATGTTTGTCTGCATTTCGATGAACAGAATTTTCTAGGTCTTAACGACTTAAGCTTTTGATTAATGTGACTCTAGAATGTTAACATCTGTTGCGTTAATGAGAGTCTGTGAATATGAACGAAGTAAAATGTTATTGGTTAATAGTTCTTTTGATTTTATTTTTGTTCCTTGAAAGCTTTAATTGGACTTCCTACGATTGACTCCCCGATTAGAGACAATACCCATTACCTTTTTCAAAACTTTCCCAAGCACTAAAAGAGCCATTTAAGGAAGTTAACTTATGTAATTAGGATTCAGTTAGTCCTTAACTAACGCTGATGGAATGCAAAGGAATCTTAACTGAAAATAATTGGCCTGATAAAGGTTGTAAAACCGGCCGTAACTTAAGTGTACAGTCATAAATTAAATGCCCAGTAGCCTTAACATCTTGTTTTTTAGTCTAGTTATTTTTTTAACCTTGTTTCGTGAATGAAAGGTTAAAAAAAAAGCAATTGCTTTACTGTTGTATGATTTACTGCTCAAGAAATCGAAGCAATCCTACAATCTCAGTAGGAAACGATTCTTAATGTGTTTCTTTAAAAATTTCTTATTAAGATTCAGTAACAAAATTTCTGAATCTTAATAAGATTTAAATTATCATTGGTTAGTTTCGTTAACTTTCTATTCAGCACTTTTCAATAATTGAAACTTTTCAAAAAAAAGTCAATGAATTAAATGAGTGGAACTTTATGAGATGTAGAGAAGATAAGTAAGCAAACAAAACAAAACACTTTTATTTTATATTTATTTTATTTATTTTCTTTTATTTATAAGTTATTAATTTTATAAATGTTATGCGCAAAAGAAAAAAAAAGTATAAGTAAAACAGATGCGGAAAATATAATCTAAACTGTCGGATTTTGATCCTTAGAATGCTTGTTAATAGCATACAGCAGATTTGTAGGAAAATTAATATGCTGCAGAGATAGTAGAAAGCGTAATAAAGTTATCTTTTCTTATTTTTGCGCAGAACTAATACTAAAAGTCAATAAATGGAAAACAGAAATCATCGTCTAATGTTCTATTATTGCAACAAATCTCGCAACAAAATAGATGTATATTTGATGCACTCACACCATGTTAGTTGCAAATCTCAACAGGTAGGAAAAGAGGGATGTTGCATATATATCCTATCCTATCTGTATAAGATATATTCTATATTGTACTCACCATTTTGTGAAGAACTGAGATGGATGAAGTAAATAGCGATAGTCAAAATTGGTTACATCTGGACATTAGGATGCCACATCAAATAAAAAATATCCATTACCGGTCTATGCAACCATCGAACCAATATGAGCTATATTTTTCATGTTTTTCGATATTGTTTGAATAAGGAGTGCCTGTTGTTACTTACAGACCAGCTGTTGTCTGAATAATATTGATGAGTCAATAAAACTTAATACAAGATTCTGCAACAGATATGTAAAAAATAGCGAACATTTGAAGTTAACGGAAATTCGAAACAGAAGGCAGGCTCTCTCTTTTATACATACAGAAATTATCTATATTTTAAACAGGGAGTCCAGCCCTGAATTTTAGAAATTTAGAAATCTTATTAAAATACATACAAACATAGTACTTCACTAGCATAAAGAGAATCTTCTTGAAATTTTCTGCTATACAAAAGGTCTAAACTGGGATTTCAACCTATCGGAGACCAGGACATAATGAGGCAAAATTGTTTCCCATCTTTAAGGTGAGAATATTTGCCGATAGTGTTCTTGTTCATTTCCTTACGGTCTTCTGGAAACATTTTTATGCTTCTGGAATATACATCGTATTGTTTACAGAAAAGTTTAAATTTAGTCTTTGTGCCGTTCTTGATCGTAGTATTTTTTTGTTTTTGTTTTGTTTTGGTTTTTTTTTCTTTTTTTCGATAATAAAAATAGCCTTTCATCAAAGAGAGATCATTGAGAAGCAAGATATTAAGACATGATGTAGCTAAAATTAGACATTTGTCAAGAATAAAACACGTATTTTTTACTTATTTTTTCAATTGTCTAACAGTGTTCAATACTTAAAGTAAAGTGACTATTATATCTTCATTTGATTCACTTTATCGGCGAAATTTCAAAATATTTACTAGATTTCTTTTCAAGAGTTTGTTAGTTAAAGAAGAAATAATTGGAATCATATCACGTGCAGTTATGATTTTACTGAAAATAAGGTACTAACAACGCTTCTAAACAGTCTCTATCAACATATACTCATTTCCAAGATGATATCACAGAAGGTAAACTGAAGACGGTTTCAGGATGTTGAAAATTAAACAAGGAAAAAAATATTTCCTTTTTTGTTAATAATGTTTTTCACATTTCCACTATTTATGTGGAAATTTGAATTCATTTAGCTAGTTCAGAATGGAAACTTGCAATAATTAGTTATGATTATCGTAAAACAAGATGGCATAAAAGGGTAATCCATTATGAATATGAGATTTCTGTAGGTCCTGGTTTTGTTATCAAATAATTAAACCGTATTTTTTAAAGATTTTTAAAACAACGCGATCAATAGAACAGTCTAAATAGAAGTTCAAAGGATTAATTGAATTGGTTTACATCTTTTCATGTATGGATAGTAAAAATGGTAAATGCTTCTGAATGATAAAATGAGAAATCTGGCTCTAGTCTTAGTGCTATCTGAAAAATTCTAAGAGTTCTTGATCGTAGAATCTTTTTTGTTTTTGATTTGTTTTTTAAATAATTAAAATAGCCTTTCAGCAAAGAGAGATCATTGAGAAGCAAGATATTAAGACATGATGTAGCTAAAATTAGATATTTGTCAAGAATAAAACAAATATTTAAGCAAATAGTATTGATTTCTTAAGCAGTTTTAAGTGATGAGAGGTTGAATTAAGTCAAAAAATGTTTGGAAAAGTTATGAATTTATTCCAGAAATAAAAGTCAATTCCCGTGGATCACTTCATTTGTGATTAATTAGTGATATCTTGCTAATAAACAAAAAAGAGTTCAGTTATTGATGAAGGCGTTTTCTCTCTTTCTAATTTGTTTGCAGAATCCTTCATTTAATCCTTGTTTTGTCGAGGGAATCCGTTTTTGTCTCTAATGAATGTTCGATTGTTTCTTAGTAAACATCTTTTCATTCTCTTCTGGTGTTTATTAAGGAAAATAAAAAAAAAAGAAACATCCCATTTGGATTCCATAGGAATAGCAGATCATTAAGTGTAATTGCAACGATTCCTCTTAGCAGACTTAAAGCCAAAAGGATTCAGTGCACAAGAGTCAGGCAGAAAATAAATCGTCCAATTTGTAGAATTCCCAACCCGTTTTGTACCAGAAAACAGAAGCTAGTCGTTTTTTCTTCATTTGCAGATGATTCTTAGAAACATAGACATTAATCAGCCAACAATTGTTAAGTTTCCTGGATGCCCTTTTTTTTCCCTCCCTTTTTAGATACGTAAAAAATAAATAAAAACTTCAAACTTAAAAGCAAAAGAACCAATAACAAATAGATAACGTTTTTTGTAACTGACAATCCTTCTTTGACTGTTGTACGTCAGTCGATCAATAGCTAGAAAGTAATATGAAATAATGTATAATTTTCGAAACTGAGCAGTACATACTAGTTAATTGCATTAGTTAACGAAGTAAATTAAGTGCCAGATTTTCCTCTGGATAAGATTAGTTAAAAAGTTATATAAAAATTATTATTATTATTATTATTTTCCTCCTCGGGATCTTTCTTCCTGGTTTTATTGGTCCTAGTATGGATGTTACGAAGTACACTTAGGATCAATTGTCCATTCACTATTGAATCTTCTAACTATCCTGCAAGTATTTAGTATCTTTGCCTTCTGGCATTCCTTGTTAAGTGTTCTCCGGTAGATCCAGGATCTTCAAGCTCTCATGGAGAGCTTTAGGAATTATCCCAGTAGATGATAGTGTTATTGAACTATCCACACTATCCATCTTCCACATCTCTTAGACTTTTAGATATTTTAGGTCGGTGTATTTGATCACTTTCTCCTCTAATGTCTTCTGGAGATTGTTGGTGTTAGTGTTAGACAGTGCTACGCATTTCCTAACTATGCGTGTAGTGTTGAGTACAACAGCCTACTGGAATTGTGCATAAGTGTTTTGTGAAGTCCTAGTGTGCAATGTGTGAGGCACCAGACTATTGGCGAACAGGATGATGGATACAACACGTACTCGGTTCTGCCGCCACTGCTTCGGGAGCACGTGTGCTAAATCACTGTACTTACTGATCTTGTCTGCGTGAGTTTTCTGCATGTTCTTGCTGATAGGCAGTGCAATATCAATGACAAGTTTGACAACAAGTGTGATGTCAGGTCTGTTGTGATGTATGGTTTTGTCTGTGTGTTATTATTATTATGATTATTAGCTGTTTTGAAGAAAAAAATTATAATCTGAGAAATCAAAATAAAATCAAATTTGAATATTCACACATTTTTATAAACTGCGGGAAAAGAAATGCTAGTTGTCTAATGGAAGAAATTTCTAATAGTATACCGGATTGTAAACTTTTAAAAAATAAAAAGATTCCTGAAATAAAAAAAAAATAGTAAAGAAATGGCTTAATACAAATATCGAAATTAGGTAAATCAAAATTTCTAAATATAGTCATTCTCCTTTGAAGAGAATTTAACTATAATCTTGAATTGCAACTTATCTTCTTCACAAGTTACTCGTGTATCAGAATTTAGTAAAGTCGAACCTTAAAATTGACCAATCAATTAAATTAGGGATAACCAATATTCGGATAGACTGTTTGGCTTTTGCAGACGACCTTGCTATTTTTACTCATGACCTCCCAACAGCACAGAAACAAATAGAAATTCTAACGGAAACCGCAGGAAAGGTGGGTCTCCAAATTTCATTTGAAAAAACCGTATTTATGACCAGTGACAAATTGGCCCCGACACTTTTAGAAACTAAATTCGGCAAAGTTAAAAGGGTAACTCACTTCAAATTTTTGGGCGAAACAATTCAGTAGACTGGTCTAGAAAGGGTTGCTAATGAGAAACGTTGTCAAAAGATGGAAACAGCTTTCAGACTCACAAATAACTTCTACAACAAAAAATGTATTTCTAAATATACAAAACTGAGACAGTACAACACAGTGATTCAAGCCCGAATGCCTTTACGGAGCTAAAACTCTCATTTTAAACAGAAAAAGAGACATTGAGGACAATTAAAAAAAAGGAGAGAAAAATTATTAGGAAAGTTTTAGGCACAAATCAAACTAAAAGAAGGAACATTCAGACTGAGATCAAATCATGAAGTACAAAGGTATTCAGACAGTATTCGGATATAAAAAAACGGAGGCTAAAATTTTATGGGCATATTAAAAGAATGGAACCAACCAGACTAACTAAACAAGTTGTGGAATTCTATGAAACTCGCAGTAAAGCTAAAACGGAAACAATGAAATGGATAGCTGCAATTAAACAGGACCTGCAAGAAGCAGGGATATCACAACAAGATGTATACGACAGGAAACTTTTTGGGCAGAAAATTTCGGAGTGGACAGTTTGTAAGGCAGAAAGACCCAGGAAAACAGGAACCAATTGGACTGAGGAGAGAAAAAGAGCCCATTCTGAAAGAATGAAAACAATATGGGCACAGAGAAAAACAGAGAAAAGGAGGAGAGACTGAAATGACTTTGTATTGTACTTCGCGTGGTCCGGTAGGACCCGATCGTGAATAATAATAATAATAATAATATATTACTTATAAATATGTTTATATATATATAGCCGGACAGTAATCTGAAATTTGAAAAATGCCAATACAAAATTCAAATTACTGTTTCTACGGTGATAAAACCAAACTTATTAATCTTTATATTATAAAGCATAAAGTAAAATAAGTAAATACTTAAAGATTGAAAACTTTGCATTGCGAAACCCAAAGAACTTGCTTTAAGTTTTGCCTGTTAGATTATATATATTAATTCATTCTTATTGCGCAGAGGTCACCTAAGGTTATACATTGGTCACCTAAGCAACATCAGAAAGATAAGCTGATGCTAATTGCTTGGGATCAGGAATTGCTTTGACTTTATTTTGAGATAAGGATACAGTCCTTGCAGAGAAGTGAAAAACATTTAATGTAAATGAAACAAACAAAGATTGATTATATATATGTTTCTATATATCGTTATGTAATCTTGGAAATTACTTATCACATTGTCTTAGAAGTTGTCTCATGCATAGTTTTTACTGCATTTAAATATTAATTACAAAATGTATAACTTTATCAATGTATATTTTTTTCAAAACTCATCAAAATTTGTATACTTACTTAACTTTTATTCGTATGTACTCAACTGTAGCACCTGTTGATAGGAAGCTACACAAATGTACTCAACTGAAGCACCTGTTGATAGGAAGCTACACAAATGCTTCCTAACAGGACTATGTTAGAATCAAACTGAAATAAATTGAATGAATGACTTAATGATCATTATTATTTGGATATAATACAAAACAGCCAAGACCCTGTCTTAAGCAAAAACACTGGCTGTATATTTAACATTTTTCTAGCAGTATTAGAAGCTGTAAAAGTAATTGCTTTCTACAAATTGTGATTGATAAATGTCTGCTAGATGAATCTGTTGAGCTATTTATAGATTGAACTTTTATGGTGAATACAGAACATGACAGATATATAGTTCATGTTATCTCTAAATTCGTTGTAGTTTGAATTCATTAGCATTATTTCAGTTCTTTTCTTCGATGACAGAAAGTAGCTCCTACGTAGATCTTACCAGATTATACCATAGCAGTCATTATTCTTCTTCTACAGGAAAGAGAAATCTTAGAATTTAGACGATTACAACAGCAAAGCAACACTAACTTGTAATGAGTTTTTCTTAAAACTTACTTAAAACCCTTAAACTAGTGTTTTGGATTTTCTATTTTTATAAGTGTTTTACTTCTTTTATCTTTAGACTGTCTTTATGAGTGCATTTTTTTTTTTTTAGGTAATGTTGACCTACTAAGTTCACTTATAATTTTACGATTCTGAAGCCTTCCTTCTAATAAAAAAAAATGTGTTATTTCTTCCATTGAAGTCTGTAGAAGTTCTTGAAAATTTAAAATTGCTAAATATTTTACTTTACAGGTTTTGTTTCAATAATTCTTGTTTTTAAGTTGTTTCTTTCTTTTCTTTCTTTTTTTGTTTTTGATGGGAAGTGATATCCGTCTTAAAAATATCTTTAACCACTCTAAAAATATTATTTTAAGATTTTGACTTTTTATTTTTTACTGTTTAAATATGAGAATTGAAGTTTTACGAAATTGATATTTCAAAGAGAACAAAAAAAAGCAAAAGTTCGTCCGCTTTGATTACCCTATTATTGTCGAGGAAGTTTAGAAATGCGAGATCCTTTTCTTATTTTAATATAGATTGGATAATTATATAAGGAGTTAGGAATAAATTGCAGTTTACGCTAAAACGTTCCAAAGATTGTTATCGACAGTTAGTTAATCCTAACGGATCTCAAACCTTATTAATTTCGGTAACTATCAGTAACCCAGATAGACATTTTTTGGATCAAAGTCTGAAATGTAGCCTTAAATAAATAATTCAATAACTATTTCTTCTGTTTTCCCTTTGATGAATGCAAATGTGTTCTAATTGATTTTGATACAAACCACATTTGATTGTAAAGGTCGGGATTGTGAGATATACATTAAAAAAAACCTGTTATGCAAATAAGTTGACAGTTTCTTAATTCGAAAGAATCGATTTAGTTGTGCACCCTAAATCCGAAATTCGGAAATCCGGAACTTTTCAAGATGATGTCCTGTGTATATGGTGAATGCATTCATTCTCCTTGCGCTGAGGGGATACATTGGTCACCTAAGAAACATCAGAATGATAAGCTGATGCTAATTGCTTGGGATCAGAAATTGCTTTGACTTTTCTATCAACGGGGAATCCAGGGTATTTCTTTTTGTCATTAGCCAAACCTAAATAATCTTTGTTTGTTTCATTTATATTAAATGTTTTTCACTTCTCTGCAAGGACTGTATCCTTATCTCAAAATCCGCAAAAATCATAAATCCAAAATGTTTTCCGGATTAGTGTTGCTCGATTGTATTTCGATTCTTAGCCTCGCGCTTTCTTCAACAGCAAGTCTAAAATTTCTTGGATTAGTAAATCTGCAATTGCCTTAACGCATCATTTGAATAGATGGTAAATTCAGCTATTCCTTTTTGAAATAAATATTTTCATTTTAACTACTAACTATCTTTTGTTTCCATATCAGCTTGAAAAAATTTCAGTAAGCCATTCGTCCATCCTTTGTGATCTAATGAGATATTTCGGTTTACTTTTTCTTGCAGATGCAGCCTTTTTTACTACAATTATTTTGCTAATATAAGTGAATCCGCTTCATTTAAGGTAAGGTATTCATTTTCTTCCCAATAAAAAAAAGTTCAAGAAAATAGAGTTTAAAATATGATAAAATAAATAAATGTAAATAACATTACTTACACTAATGGTCATGCTGATTTTTGGTGTAAACATAATGGTAAATTAATAAGAAAAAAACTTAATAATACTGTCTAACCTTATTTCTATTTGATATACATCCGTAATTTTATGAACCTCTACTCGATCTGAATTTTCCACTTTAGCCTTAAATTTTTCCCTTAAGCAAACGTCTATATTTCGAGTCTTCAACGTGAAGTTTGAAATTTCTTGGATTAGTAAATCTGAAATCGCCTGAATACATCATTTGAATAGATAAGATGACAGGTTCAACAGTTTTTTTGCAAATTAATATTAACTTAGAAAAAATAAGGATTTTTCAATTCGGATTACAAATAACTTGAGGAAAATTTTCTTAAGGTTTTTATTTAAAGTATGACTAAATTACAAACAAAAAAATGTAGTTAGTTTTTATTATTTTTATTATTAGAATAGCACATTATAACATCTCCTTCCTTCCTTTATCGAATGTGGCCAACTAGGAACGGAACTAGCCTAACCTGACAACATCAGGGCGAAGCTAGTAATATTCAAGAAGGGGAGAGGGGGGACGAGAGTCACATGCCGTCCAGGATAACCCTGAGATAGTAAGTCCCAGGGAGAAACGGACGAAACACAGAAGAAGCAGCCATACCAACACCGCGATTTGAACCCAGGTTCCGACATATCGGCCATACGGCAGACCGCCATCTAGACCGCTCGGCCATGCCGGAACGGCACAATAAAATATTATTATATAACAGAATCTACAAGTTGACTTACAATGTATTTACAGTTATTTTAGAATAGAACCAAGTTAAATGATAACACATTAAAAGGTAAATCTAGTTATATAGACATTATTGAAGAAAAGAAAAGAAAAAAAAACAAACTATGCATTGTTGTTTCTCTAAGGTAGTATAAAGTATAACTTAAGTTAGTTCAAATATCTCGCAATATTCAAAACTCTTCAAAGTTTCGTGTTTGTTTGTTTGTTTGTTTGTTTTTAGCTAATATTTTTATAGGCGAGTGTAAGTTAATCTAATTCAAATTCAGTCTAGTCGTTATTACTCACGATAATATAAAGTAAACCACAAATTTATTTTAATTTTAATTTTTAATTAAAAGTTTAATTTTTATTCAAAATAAATTCAGTAAAATTATTATTATTATAAATAAAGCAATCTTTTTTACTCCCCCTCCCTTCCATTTATTTATCGAAGACTCCAATCTTGTGTCAGGAATCCGTCAGCTTCGTTTGTCCAAAAGATCCAAATGGAGAAACCAATGCTGTGGTTTTTTTTTTTTCCCCGTCCCAAACAGGAAATGGACCCGTGGGTGGCCGGTGTTCCTGACCATCTGGTTTCGCCACCCTCACCATTACTAAACGAGTTTCGGTACTCGTATAATGGTGCAGGTGTTATTGCAGTTAGTTCATTCCCTATTTTCGATTCCAACATCTGCAAATGTTCCTTTTAAGTTCCAATGGCAACAACACCATTGTGGAATGCAAACACCGCGTTCCTAAGGGAGACCAACATTTTCTCTGGTATCATATGAAATCTCTTGCCTTTTCTTAACAAAGAACTCCGGATAGGCTTTCTGAAACGAATAGTTATTAAAAAACAACTGGAAGATTTAAGAGGTGGGGGGGGGGGGCACGGAATTTAATCTGAAATTGTCAGGAAGACGAAGATGAGAAAACAAAACGAAGATGCCATTTACATTGTAGTAGTAATAAATTCATTTCCCTAGAATAAAAAGCAAAGCAAAATGTGGATGTAGACCAGTGATACAAAAACTTCGATCGCAGGCCGGAATTCCAGTTTACGATTTCCGCGTATCACAGCCTAATGAATATTGTTCAAGTTGACTGGAAAACACAGATTTACGTATAGTATTTATTTTGTTGGAAGTTACGATGTTGTAGGCTTATATATTATCAAACATACATAAGAGTTTAGATTACACTCTGTATAATAAATCTATAGGAAAGGGCAATTTCTCTAGATTTATTATACAGAATATAATGAAAAGCTCTTATGCATGATAGATAGATACAAGCCAACAACATCATACTTCCCAAACAAAATAAATGCTATACGTAAATCTCTGCTTTACAGTCTACTAACAATGCCTTTGCCTAAATCCTAATTGGTGTAATGAAATCTAGAAAAATTACCTTACCTTCGTTTTCTGTGAATGCAATAATTATATAATTCTTGTCCCTCTTTCTTCTTTACGTTTTTCTTATACATTCATTCCCTTTACAGTTCCTGACTCCTGAGAGATTTAATCCTTAGAAGTTGCCTTTAGAAGCAAAGTTTACAGTATAAATTACTGTAATAGGAGAAAAGTCGTAAAAGAAAAGATGAAAATTCTTAAATCTGAATTATTTACTTAATAGAAAGCTATTATTTAACCCTCGTCAGCTGAAGTTATGTTTGATAGCTTAGCTTAGTCTACAGCCAGAACCCTGAAAATATAGATTTGTTAAATTGACAAACGTAATTAGCGGTCGCCAGGAGAAGCATTAAATTATCAAAAAAAAAATTTTTTTATTGTGATTGACCTCATCGAAATTACGATGCTATCTATGGAAGTTAACAACGTGTTGTTCAGGAAAATTATAAAATTAAATATTATGAAAATATTTTTTCATATTGACGTCAGATCATAATGTAGTTCTCAAACAATGAGTAGAAAATTGTACTATTTATCAAATTATCGATCCATTCTGAATATGAAAATCTTATTTCGATAGGGTGGGGCTGGAGAACAAGTTAGGGAGACGATATCCAACAAATAAAATTCCGTCAACCGGTCATCCAACCAAAAAAAACGTCTGCTCTATTTCGAGGTTGGGGGGGGGGGGGGCAATAGGAAAGATTCTTACCCTACTGCTTCTGTTTAATAGTTTCATGATCGTAGCTTTCATAGTTTGAAATAGAAAACAAGAATCATACAAACATTCTGAAGTATTTATTATGTAAATAAGTTTTTTCGAGTGTTTTGGGGAAGAATATGAATATAATTAAATAATGAAAATGGAATGGATTCTTGAAATACTGTATATGTTTTAAATAGCAGGAGACATCTCAAAATAATAAAGAATGAAAATAGACGCATTTCAAACCATTCTGATTTAGCAATCCCGTACACGAAAGTGTAAAAGGGAAGGAAAGCTCTTAGGTTCATTCACCATCCCTACAGCCCAAACTACAAGTCGGATAGACATGAGGCATACCTTATTGGTACTTTTAGAGTAGAGTGGGGAAATACGATTACCGGTATGTAGTCTCTTTCTCTCTGAAAGGAAGTGGCCGAAAATTAGTCCAAGTATATATATAAACAAACTATATATATTCGGCCCTAAAGAGATAAATAAATCTTCGTGTATTGAAAGTATACAATGTATTTTTTCATACGCTCCATATTGTATGTATAATGTCTCTTTGGTGTCGTATTACACTGTGAAACCAGTTTTTGCATTGTTTTGATGGCAGAAAGTATGTTAGCAACTATCAGTAACTAGATGATGAAATCTTATTTTGCTAGGAACGGGAGACTTATTCAAATCAATACATTGCGGTGTCTCTTCTGTACATTCTGAACGCCGGGTAGATCTTCTTCAAATTTGGCATGCATAATTAAGGCCAGAAGAGACGATCTCATTTTTAAAAAAGTTCATTTGGAAAAAAGTTCCTGTGTGCGTCCTTTTCAACAAGTTAGAAAGAAGGTGAAAACAGTTTCACCATTGAAAGGTTTTATAATCGAATCTAAAATTACCTAATAATTATAATAATCCTTGTAAATAATAACTTGCCCGCATTTTTGATAAGATTAAAATTAACAACATTACAATTTAAATGTAAATCGTTCACTTCTCATTCCTGGTATTTTTCACGATTTTAAAAAAAAAAAAGAAAGAAAGAAAGCAATTGAAAGGAAAGTAAGCTTTAAATTCTTTGAAGAACATTTTTTTGTTTTTGTTTTTATCAATGTAGTAATGTTTGTATGTTTTACGGTACATCTGAATATTAAAGAGAGAACGGAGAAGGATGTGTAAGAGATTTCTCTGTTGATCTCTTTAAAGTCAACTGCAGTTTCCAATTGTACGCTACGGAAACCTGACTTTTTGTTTATCAGTGGTGTTTTTGTTCCTTCATTGTTTCCCCCGGTTGATTACACAGTTACCTGAGAGTTTGTTTACATTATTTGGCCCACAACTGTTTCAAGGTCTAATTGTTGTCCATGTTTACGGATAAGTAACAAAAAGCCAAAACTGTCGTTGGGAAATGTCATAGGAGAAAGGTTTCATTGGATTAAGATTACGTGAAATATTGGAAGTTCTTGTTGATTAGAGCGCAGCAGTTTTGATTAAAATAAGTTCGATTCATCTCCCGCTAGTTCGGTTAATTTACGATTATTTATATAAATGTGTTGTATTAACAAGTACAGAACGAGGAGCTTTTTTGCAATAGTATTTATTCTTTCCATAATTCTTTCCCGAAAAGCGCAAATAGAGCGCAGCTAGTAGTAAACTAACACTATAAAAAGTAAACATCCCATCTTCCTCGCCCCTATTTGGAAGAAATCGAAGGAGACCTGACGCATGCGCAAAGCGCTGAAGGCTCTCTTAAACGAAAACGGACTGTACTCTATGAAGAATAATAACAAAAATCAATGCTAGTTTATTAAATTTGATTTTCATAATTTTATTATCATTCCTTTTTTAAGTGAATTAAAATAAATGAAATATCGATCGTTTTTTTATTATTATTAAACTAAAAATAGTTGAAAAATAAATGAATATGTTCATTCCAATAATCAATAATTTCTAAACATAAGTTACGCTTTCTTCATTTATGTTATTTCTTTTCTCTTTGATTTATAATTTCTTTTGGGCTTTCCAGTATCTCCTATACATTTTCAATATTGTATGTGTTATTTCTTTAATTTTATTTATGAAATTTTTCGCTAATTTATTCATTCATTTTGGATAATACATTTTATTTGTATTCCTATTAAATATATTGTTGTGTTTTGATTTTAGAGATTTGCCGTATTTTACGATTTTTTGGAATTTATTAATTGTTAAAAAAAATATAAAAGTGGGTAGGACATACTATTTCAAATGCTGTGAATTTAAATTAAAAAAATAATTTGCACAAAAAGGAAATTCATAAAATTACTGTAGAAGGCTTACTCTGAGAACGAACAGGTTTAATCTTATCTGTAAATAAGCTTCTAATTACTTTGATCATTTTTTTTCCCTGCTGAAGATATCGTAAAACTACATAGAAATTTGGATGGTAGTGTTTAAAGGTTCAGTTGTCCACAGCCCAGAAAGAAATGGGTGTTGTTGGGGGTTTTTTTTTTTTTTTCCGAATGTTAAATTTTAGTGTTTTTCTCCCATACGTCCCTCGGGGATAATCCTGATGTTTTTGCCCCAGATCTTGTAATCCCATGGTGATAATCCCGATCGCCATCTGTTGAAGTTGTAACAATATTTTCTTTACAGTTCTTCTTATTTAAAAGATGACCTCCATTACTCAAAGCTTCACTTCCATGAGTGTTGCTGTGTTGTGTTTGATCATAAAGCTCGCTTAGGAATTTGAATTGAGCAGGGGTAATGTTAAAAAATAAAATAAAAAGTCTCGTCCTTTTTTCGGATGGGGTTTACAGACAGTATGTCGACTTCTCAATATAAATAAAGTCCAAAATTCAGGATTTCTTCCTATCTTAGCTGCAATGGGAAAGTTTATTCCCGCCCCCCCCCCTTTTCCTCTATCTCCGACAAGACAATGTTTTCGACTTTTCTTGATAAGCTCAGAAGCTACAATTATATTCAATATTTACATTGTTTTAAATTTAATAAATAACAACAAGAGAAAACTAATGAGATAAAAATCTTCATTTTATTGCTTATTATATTTGAATCTTTTTTCACCACATATGATATCAATTCGTACTTTTGATTACCTTTTCAGTGATTCATTTGTACACATATAAGAGCGTTGAGTGTTTCTATGTAAATACTGCAACAGCGATTACTAAATTATGAGGAACATAATTCCTAAGGGAATATTTTTCTTTCTAAAATGTTACTATTATTTGCTGAACATTCTATTTGTGTACGGGATACTAGTAACATTGACAGACTGCTTTGATCGCAGCATCCGAAGACATTCGCTCACCGCAAATGGAAACTACAACAGACTGAATATCTTCATTTTTCTTATGTGAGAAATTAGAAAGAACTGAATGACATTTTAAGCCTTATCTGATTATGGTTTTGCAATAATCCTAAAATTTTAATTTTAATTTGCAAGAAAACACGGTTCTAAGTGCATTCTCGCTGCCTTTTGTTTCGTAAGGTACCTGAAGATAATATGGCCACCTTAATTTGAATATTTTTTTTTTCATGATTATAGTATTCACTAAAAAAAAAAAAACCTATAGACAACAACTTTGGCTCTTTAGGCGTAAGTAAAAAAAATATTTCAAGATTTTTTTTTAAAACCCAAAGGTTCTAATTTTCAATCTTTGAAAAAGCTTGCACTGTGCAGATAATATGCTCTTGTAAAGGTAATGTGGCCAAATTCAAAAATATCTCTTTATTTTAGGAAAATATTTTTTTGTTAATGATTAATAATTTTGGGTTTAAAGTAAATGTGTCTTGACTTCATTAAAATTTTCACACAGATAATTATTAACTTTCCAAGAGCCTATAACAAAAATAATTTCAAAGTTACTATTTAGATCATGTGTGTATCTACAGAGTTAGAAAAAAAAAATCATTAAATGATCAAAGCTTATAGAATATAAAAAATATCAATCATGGGTATATGTGTAGCAAATAAATATAGATTTATCGTCTTTTATGAGTCCAATACATTCCTCGTTTTGGTAATATGGCCTACTGTGGCCATTTTACCTGATTACAGCCCATCTCGAAAAATCTCTTAATTATCAGTTTAATTAAGGAAGCATTGGGTGTCTGGAACGAGCTTAGAATAACTACAGCAAGTGATATATGAACAATAATCATCAATTGCATGCAGGGAAATAAAAGACTACAACAACAATAATATTATAATAACAACAATATTATAACAGATTCTCGATTCGTTGTCAAAACTCAAATGACGGGGTTCCCTGGGCTCTGTACTTACATTATCCTGCAAACTGTGGTAGCCATGTACACTTTCTACTTCATAGTTTGATATTCTAGCGTTATCTTTTGGATACCTTTTCAATTAACGGGAGGTTGGCAATGTGGCCATATTACCAGCATTGGCCATTTTTGCATCAACTACCTTATATGGATCTCTGTTTGTATCAAAATTTTGAAACTTTTTATTCTCCAGTGAAGATGTATGGAAAATCCTAATATTCTTTACAAAAGGCACATGTCAAAGTAAGCTGGTCAGTATTTATCTTAAAACATCTTACTATTATAATTGCGTGTTAATGCAACAACGGTATTGTATTACTAAATCTTCATAGAACAAGCTTTTAAGTCATGAATTTCAGTAGAGTTAAGTCAATACCGATTTTGAATTGCATGAATTAAAAAAAAAATATGAAAGAATATTGTTATAGTTTTATTCGGAGAGAGAGTCTGAAATATTCGTTTTGAAATAGAATAACTACTTCACACACTTCGGAATCATTGTCTAATTAAAAGAAAAGTGAAACTCATTCGACTTTAAGATTTAAAGTCTTCATACAACGAGAAAAGAGGAAAACACTTTGAAAAGAACCCATATTTGAAGATAAATGTCTATTTTGTATTGTTTGTTTATTACTTTTATATAGTAATATAGGATGTCTAAATCTGGTTCCCAGAAACTTTATTTAAACTTTAGCACAAAGATACATTTGACTGTTTGAGGTCCATTCAAATCTATATTGGTTCAAATTGTAATAATTTGTATTAAGATAATGTATTGTAACATGTATTGTATCAAAGCACTTGAGGTTAATAATTTGCAAGAACAAAGCAAACAACATTTACTTTCCATGCAAATCAGTCCTAAATTCAAAATTTGTAACACAGTTGATTTTGTAGTATCCTGAATGTTTTGTTAGCAGTTTCTTTGTCAATCTACTTTTCTTTGTTCATAATTATCTTATGAAATTTTGAATTTGTTCTCCCCCAATCGTACGACAGGAAACTTTAGAACAATTACAGATAGGAGGAGGAAAAATATATGTGACGTCATTTAAGTAACTAGTAAAATTGAAAGTAAAACAGTTGTCCTCCTCTGACTCTTTTATTTCATTTAAAGATGATTTCAGTCCATTTTCTTGTGATTCCAAAATACACTTTTGTGAGTACACTTATATGTTAGTTTAGTTTGCTTTTGATGATATTGGATTAAGCTACTTTTTTTCTAAGTTTAATGAACTTAGAATATTTTATTGTTATACACATGTTGGATTGGCAGTAGACTTCTTTGCTAAGTAGATCCTTGTCGTCTTAGTTTCTTTTATTCCTTTCAACCCCAAAAATCACAAAATTGCATTGGTCGGTGTTTTGAACTGAATAGTTGTACGACAGATACTGAGATGTTTTAAAAATCTATATTTGAATAATGAAAAACCACTCATTATTATTATTGACTTACAGTGATTTTCATCAGTATTAACGCAACACGGTCTATCGTTAAGACATCAGCCACTCTTTGAAACATTCGACCAAAGGAACACTGATGAGATTAGTTGGGATGATGACGCAATTCCTTCAGCAATATTTCTTAGAAAACATAGAATTATTTTTCCTGTGGCACAAAAAAAAAATAAAAAAACTTATACAAAATATCTGACAGCGCAGAGATTTATCAGAGGATTTATCATTATTCCAAACTCAGGGACAAATCTTTTCTCACAAACTATGATAAAATTACAGTAACAGAATATGAAATGAATATATATATATTTTTTTTAATGGATGAGAGAACCGTTATACTTCCTCCATGGTCGCTTCGTATCAGATGTCTAATTAAGCATGTGAATCTTAGGCAAGTCAACATTTATCAATTTCAGAAACTCTCACGTTAGAACGGCTGGGCACATTTTCGTAGAATTTAGTGCATACTTTATTTATGTTCCAATTTATTTCGTGGGCCATTTTTGAGAGATAGGAGAAGTGAAGATCAAAACAAATTTTTTATAGATCTCTAAAAACAGCTGGACTGATTTTCTTAAAATTTCGTACAACAATTATTTATGATAACTTAAATATGAGCACCATTATTTTTTTCCCCCCCCCCCCCCCCCCAGTCCTCAAAAATGGAGCCCCCTAATCTGCATACTCAGTAATCATGGATAACCGAGCATTTAGGTACTAATTTACTATTAAATTCTAGAAAACTATAGAATTGCAATAATTCAGTAATAAAAATTATTGGTTCTGATAGGTTGTAATTTGTCAGAGTTGGAATTAGCCTACATCGAAGTTTAGTAGAACTTGTTTTATCGGAGCTAATTGGAATCTCACCCATTTTACCTCCCGTGGATACCAAGAAACTCGTGTAAGAGACTTTCCTTAACTTATGGTGTATCTGTAATGACCAATCGTTTCGAAAAGTTGACTTCGTAACTTAGAATTACAAGTTTTGCTCACTAAATTATGATTAAATATTGTTAATGCATCAACAAAAATTTGAAAATATTTAGTAAATTCGGAATTAGAAAAGTGTAGGCTTCCTTTCTGAATGACAATAGAAGAAACCTAATAGAAGGAATAAGTGATAACCTCTTATTTGCTCTGGAGACATATCTATCACGTTTCAATAACCTTAAATTATCGTAGGTAGTAAAGTAAATAGTCGTCCTTACGGGATTTCTAGATTTGATTGAGAAGAATCTGACAAATTTTCGACACCATTACTTTATAATTTAGTCTTCGTGTACATAATTGTAATTCGGTTGGTTCCGCTTTATTCAGAAGTAAAAACAGAATCGTGCTGATAAGGTTGGCTTTAAATAAGGATCATAATAAATGTTACAGAAATCTGTCCAGTCATTTCAGCAGAGATTCAGGAGATCGTATTGAAGAAATGGGAGGAGAATAAAAATAAAGGTACCAATGTTTTAAGTTGGACGTAAATAAGCTGTGTTATTTCCAAATTTTGTGGAAATAGCCCTTTTGAATGTAATGCAAACAAACAAGGGAAAAAAAGTTCAACTGGAACAAGAAGATTTCGAAATGTTCAATCAATAAAAATAGTAGAAATTGAATAATGGTATGTTTTCTGTTTTCATTTATAACAAAATCCTTTTAGATTTATCAGAAATGAAGTTTTGAAGAATTAAATTTAATAGCGAGGTTTTCATCCAAAATTCTGTTTGTCATCAGAGATGTTGCAATAAATATTGTAAACGCATGTCATGAAAAGAATCTCTGAAATTCTCAAAATCAAGATGGATTTCAAGAAGTCGATTCAAGCGAATCAGGAATTTAAAATTTACTGAAAGAAAAGCTGTTTTAAAGCCGAATCCTTTGAAAATTTAGCAGTTGTTTCGTATGTCAGCTTTATTTTTTATTTCTTTTCTTTTGCATGTTAAATGTAATTTATTTCTGTTTTAATATCAATATTGCACCGAAAGCTACATTAAAGTGGATTACTGAATTATATATTTCTTGTTTTAAAAGCACGAATAACAACGATGAATAATCCAGGTCTACAGTAAAGCTATCAGAAGCTAATCCACATGAAATAGATGCTTATCTTGTATTACCATTTAGAAATGGATTTACACAGCAGGAGTTTTCAAGACTTCTTCTTTTTGCAAAACATGAAGAAGCAGGAATATGATAGAACTTGATAATTTACTCCATAAAAGAAGTTTATAAAGAGGTGTACATTTGTCAATCACAAATGAAATATAAGAAACAATACAAAATACAATACTTTAGTATTTGATATGACTTGATAATCTCTCTTTTTTTTTTAAATGCAATTTCCTGTGGAAAATAAGACCTGAAACCCTGCATTGCATTTATGTTTTAACAACTTCAGGGCTAGTGAGTGAGTGTTCTTGAAACTTGGCGTATATTTACGAAGAAAAGACACACTAACCTTTGGATTTGAAATTTGTTTTCGTGTGGATTCCAGCCGAGAAATTATGGCGCGAAGGTCACGAAAATTCCCGTATGAAAACATTGGAGGGGAAACCAGTGAATTTCTGTCGAGGTCCCAGAATAACTACAATCCGTTTATTAATCCCATTTCATCTGCGCACGGTGTGGGTGTGATTACATAATTGGATTTCGACAGCTTAAATAAGGATTTAAATTAAGACCTTTCTGTTTACATTCAGTAGATATAACTTACAAAGGAGTGGAGTCTTTTCCTTTAATTGTTTATAAAAATAAAAGAAATAAAGAAAGGAAGAAAAAGCAACATTGAATGAGAGTAGACTTTTCTTTCTTTTAGAAACTTCTTGTTTCTACACTTGAGAACAGAAAAATCGCACAGTTGCATTTTTTTACTTTTTTTTTTTATTTTCCTCGCGATTCATTTTTTTTTTTTAATCAAAATAATGTCAATTTAAAGATTGTTTCGTCACCTATCTAATGACACCACTTGTTATTGTCCCTTCAAAACCAAGACAATAACAACAATAGAACACTACCCCAAATTGATAAAATCGATGAAAAATCGAATGAGGGCCATAATTAGGGCTGGAATACCCGTTATTAAAAAAAGATTGCTTTATAAATGTTTGTATTGAGTTTTGTTTTAATCACCATTTCCCAGGCTGTACGAAAACGAGGTTTTCTGGTAGGCTAGGAGATTCCTCCAAAAAGCACTCTGCTGACACGCAATACACTCTTAAGTAGTATCATTGGAAAGGTGATGAAATGATCTTTAAATTGACATTATTTTGATTCAAAAAGTTGCGAATCGCGAGGAAAATAAAACAAACAGTAAAAAAAATGCAAGTTGTGCGATTTTTCTGCTCTCAAGTGTAGTTCAGAAAGCGGTTCAAGGAACGAAGCCCTCATTTGAAGCTTAATTTAAGTAAACATTCTTAATCTTTTCTTTAAATGCAATGGAAGGATACGTAAACGGATGGTTAAGAATTATTCTCTTACAGTGAAGTCTTTGGAAGTAGTCGTGGAGGCGTCTATTAATTCTCGCGGCAATTAGAGGCTATTAATCTGGAAGTTCCTTGAATTTTAAGGCAAGTTTGAGATTTCCGAGAGACCCCTTTCTTGTCTGCGCTTCCATATCAAGAATTCGGAGTCGACTGCTGCAGGTACCGTCCCTATTGGCTGGCATATGGCTGGGCTTTTTATCTGCATTGTCGAAGACCTTGTTTGGTTTACGAGACTTTAACATCTCTCCCTGCAGATGTTTATCTAGGGCAGAACGTGAGAAGAAAAATTCCAACAGAAACAGAGAGAGAGAGAAAAGCAATCGTGACTCCGTCACCTACGGACGCATCGCGGGGATTGGGGAGGTAAACGATGAGGGGGAGTTGGTTTCACGTCCCCTTTTCTCCTTATGTATCTACACCTAAAACCAAATTGATTTATCGCCTGTACCTTTTGTATTTATTTATTAAGGCCTTACCTGGAGAGAAACGCAGGTTTTTCGACAAAAAAAAAAATAGGTTTCTTGTCGTAGAAATTAATTGTCACGTTTCCGTTTATTAATTAATTATTTATAAGCCACCAATGAATAATTAAGACGTGGGTTTTCATTAATCTGTTGCTTGAATTATTGCACCGTAGCCAGCAGGCAACCATATGCATGAAAATGAGTGCCACCATCTGGTGCAGACATCCCTTTAATTCCTGGAAATTCGCCTCTTTTGCTTTTGCATATTGTATGGGTGGATCGGGAATTCGTGGATTTTCATGTTCTGTCTACATTACCCGCATTACGCCTGTCAAGGACTAAGTTGACATTTCTCACTTGGATTACATACATACCATTTGCCATTCAGTCGTACCATTTGTTCTTTGATGCGTTACTTATTTATTTATTTGAAAATGTAAAATACCATAGCCAGTGTTTTAATTTGTTTTATTCGGAATTTATTGAACCACCGGTGCAAACATCTCATTATTCAGTGATTTCGGAATATCACCACACATCGTCGGTTAGCTACGTATATTGGCAGAAGTTAACTTCACTAGTTACCCACCAGATGGCGCAGGTATATATTTATTGGTAGGAGTTCTGTACAGAGGTTGGGAAATAGGGGAATTGATTCTCATTGGCTGCCTGAGCTGTTCATGTGAATAGATTACTATGGAAGTTTTGGAAATGCAACACATTACACGTGAGCTATTTTCCACGAGCGTTTACAAATGGAATGCTTTGAGCAACAAAGGAATAAACCATGGAAAGGGTCTTTTCTCTTGGCCAAATGATAATATCAAAGCCTTTTAATTAATATTAAGACTTATTGTGAGCAAATATGAAGTATATTTGAGATCTTTAAGTTAAATAATCCATTCCTTTTTAACTATTTGTAACAGTAGATTCTGCAACACGATGATTGAATTGTAACATTATTTTATTCCAAATGTTGTTATATCTTTTTGTATATTATCTAGTTTTTTTTACATCTGCAGGAAAACGTTACTTCCTTAATTACATTCAAAAGATATATTTTGAGGACATTTTATCTGTTCTTTTATAACAGAATTTCATTCAAAATCAAACCAACCAACCAAAATAAATAAATAATGAAAAAAAAAAAGCTGTACCATTTGGCAGATGTGTTATTGCTAAAAAATTGACGGAGACACCATTACAAAATTTATATGTTAATCTGCCGAACATCTTCGCAGTAGGAAACATTGATAATAATATGCAAAAGCTATTTATTATAAGTAGCAAGTATAATGAACTCATCTTCCAAATTTAAAGATTAGTAAATTATATTAGGTATTTATCCTTTCAGTATTCGATAGCTGGGACACCTTCTATGATTTTTCGGATTTTACTCAAAATTCCAGTTTGGAAACACAAAATAATAATCTTTCGTAAGCCGAAAAAAACTCAAAAACCTTTAATTGTAAAATCTCAATATATTCCACGAAATTTAAATCTGCTGTTTATTAGTCACTTTGATTTGATAAACCGGAAAGCTGGATAAACTTCCTTTTGAGAGGTTGTTTAGTGGTGTCCCCTGAACCCCATAACCCAAAACTCCGGCCCCCATAAATCCAAGGTCGGCTTTGGGAGAAACCCGCCATTTTGGAAAATGGCCGCCAATGCGCGATAGTTGCAGTCGTTTTGAAGCTACAGCGAACGAACGGCTAACTCAATTTAAACCCTAAGAAAAACAAAATGTAAAGCATAAAATTTGCTACAAAAGAGATTTTTAAAACTTTTTACATAACTGTAATGATTAGGCAGATAAACTTAAGTAAAGTATGAATACAGTTGAAATTTCGCATACTAACCTTTGTTTTTATCAAATAGTGGGTTAACAGTTAATTTCAATGAAAACACAACAAGATAGGAAAATGTAGTTACACTGGCTACAAAACACATTAGTTGTTTGGAAACAATCTTGATGTAATGGCGATATCTCAAACTGTCTAAAGTGTCTCCAGACTTGCCATTATAGATAGCGTGCAGAATCTATTCTCCAGCAATCGCAACTTCATCATCAGTCGATAGTCTGTTAAATACTTCCATTGGAATACTCAACGAAACGTCATCTTTCAGCTTCTTAAAGGGCAGTTTCTTGCTCTTTTTGTAAGGAGCAGAGACAGTATCACACCAGCATGCACGAGAAGGATGTGGTTGGCCAAATCACCCAATCATTCTTAAAGTCATTATATCGGAACATTTTTGGTGTCTTGCTGTTTGCCCCTGGCATGACTAACTGTACATCTTCTTCAGGAAGAGCAGCAACCAGTACTAGTAGGTCTGTGTCTTCTCCCATGATGACAGAAAAGCCTTCGCCGGAGACACTAACAATGCAGTCCTGACAGTGAGAGTATCGGCGTCGGCATGTGCCTGATGAACTTTGCATCCCACTTTCTGTAATTCTTTAGTTACAAGAGCAATTATTCTCAGTTTGTTCGTGGTGTTGGCATGAAAGCTTTTGGGGCGTCCATTAATTACGTGAGGTGTTTTTAAAAAATTTGAAACCCCTCCTCCCGCTTGGTGAGATTTGGTAAAATATGGTGGAACCCCCCCCCCCCTCCCCCTCACGTCAATTTGAAAAAGTCGAAAAAAAATTATTATAATATGTACATTCTCTGAATTAAAATGTTGACGTGAGATTTTTCATTGACCCCCCCCCTCTTTAAATGAGATTTCGTGAGATTTTGCAGGACCCCCCCCCCTCCATTTTGAGCTCACATAATTAATGGACGCCCCCTTTGCTGGGATTTAGTTGCAACAGTTGTATCTGAGACCACTACATCAGCTGAGGACATTTTAGTTCGAGCTTCTCTTCGACAATGTTCCTCGTCCATGGTGCTACGTATTGCGTAACCATCGAAGACGATGTGTGCAAGTCTGTAAAGTAAAAAAAATGAATGATGGCCGCCCTGTTTTTGTGAGATCTGCGCATGTATCATCGATTAGTTTGGTCAGGCACTTCCGTCTGATTGTAAGATGGACGCCGCCATTGTGCGAATCGCTTGTTACTTTGCAAAAGAGCATTGTATTTATAAATAATATGTATTTATTTATTTATATAAATACTTATTGTTAGCAACTGGTATTGTAATAACGCTAAATAGTCGAGAGAAGTTTTAATTTGGCGTTATTAACATGTCTTTCTCAGTGAAAACAGACTACGTCATCTATTGTGACAGGAAAACATAATTGATCAGCTACCGGAAGGGCTGCGCAGTTCAAACTTCCACCGGTCATCATTCATTGGGAGGACAATAGTAGCTATTTACGTAATTAACGTACTGCTGACAAATTTTCCCATAAGTTGCAGGGCGGAGCCTTACTACACGATGTAAAAGGTATCCACCGTCTATTACGTAAGTAACATTCGAGGGGACTTATGCAATTGGTGGTGCTATGGTTTCTAAAACTGATATAAGTGATGACTTCGCTCCCTTCCGCTTATAGATGTCGTCGAAAAGGGAAGGAGGGCCTGCAGCAAGCTCGTACTTTAAGCAGTCAGCCAGTTCATCGTCGCTTCTCACAACACAGACAAGACGATGAAAGAGTTGGTTTGGGTTTACCACGATGGCATTGTCCTTAATCTTCACTGCCCTAGTAACTGTTGCTAATGATCTTATGGCTGTTTTGCGTTGTAAGTGAAGTTGACTAAACACTACACCTTCGATTTTCTTAATACAGTTCAGTCCAATCTCTATTGCTTGGTCACAGTTTACAGATTCATTTGCTTAAATACCAGAAGAAATTGAAGTCAGTTTAGTGGAGTGATGCTCAGAGGGATTGTGGATGCGCAACCATTCCAAAAAAAAATGCTAAGATGAGCTGCATTGAGAGCTGCATCTTTAGTTATTATCGTATCTCTTAGTTCCACGTCCTATTCTGATGTACTGGAGTACACTCCACTGAACTCCTGTACTGCTTCAATCACTCTCAAACAAGTTGGCACTGAATTCTTCCAACGAGAGATAGTTGAATCTGAGTTGCCACGACCACGAGTGAGTCCTCCACAGACTTGGAGGATCCGCGTTAAGACTTTGTCAATAGTCAAGTCAGTGCATATACCTGACCAATATTTTGTAGATCTCTTTGTTGTAAAATACCCTTCTTTTCAAACTCGTCTGGTGGAAGGATACCTTCAAGATTTGTCATTTGTTGCAAGTAAAAAAGCGCTGATTTTGCCTAATTAAGATGTCCTGCTGCGTGAAGTATGGCAGCATACACGGAACACTACAGTCCCCACCGTTCCGCCCTGATAAAGAAACATATAATCTCGAACATCTTGAAATATTGATGTTTCCCAAAGTTTCCCAGTTCTGCCACTTTCTTCTGCTGATTTCAAATGTAGTTTAAGGAGAATCAATAGAACATTAAGTGAAACAGAGTTATCTACATCAAGCTGTTCACAGTGATTTTGTACGAGATACATGTTATTCTTCTAGTGAATTCCTTAATTCCTCACTCAAACATGACTTGTCTAAAATGAGTAGAGCTAGAGCTTGTTGTATTAACAGATTTGTTGGATATAAAATAGAGAAATTGCTGACTTTAAAATACAAAAACTATGTTAATAATCGTATAATCTTACTTTAGTAAAGTTTATCTGCTTACATATTAAAGATACGGAACATTTGATCATAGTGTTTTGTAGCCAGTTTAATTCTCTATATTTTCCTATCTTGCTGTGTTTTCATTTAAATTAACCGTTAACCCACTATTTGATAGAAACAAAAGTTAGTTCGCGAAATTTCAACTGAATTCATACTTTACTTAAATTTATCTGTCTAATCATTACAGTTATGTAAAAAGTTTTCAGAATCTTTTTTGTAGCAAATTTGATGCTTTACATTTTGTTTTTCTTAGGGTTAAATTGAGTTATCTATTCGTTCGCTATAGCCTGAAAACGACTGGGTCATTCCATATCAAATCATCCAGAAATTTTAGGAAATGTCACCCACCCTCACAGAAAACTTTGAAATTTTGTGTAATTGAAGTTTACCTAGATATATGAACATTTCCAAAATTTAAATGTTACAGGTTAAGTAATTTTTCAGTAATGGTCTCAAGAAGTTTTATGGATCCAGGAACTCAGGTGTTCCATGGACGAGCTCCTTGATAATTTAAAAATGCAATAGTTCCTACAGTTTTTGCAGTAGAACCTTGATTTTTTTTTAAATTAAAGAGGAATGTTTATATTTTTATGTTCATGCTTCTTTTATTGAGTAATCATAAGTTCTTTTTTAGAAAAAAAATGTAAATAATTTTTTTCAAATAAATTTGATACTGGGCATTGTATTTTTTTTAAGGAATTGCTCCATCATAGATTCCTTTGAAAATTTTACAATATTATTATAAATCCTTCTTTATGTCACACAAAAAAAATCAGTTTGTAGAAATGATGGGAAGTGTAGAAAAAACACTATATTAAAAAAAAAAATTAAATTGATAATTTCTGACTATCATGTCACCTGTAAAATGAGCACCATAAAAAATACATATGAACAGAAGCGTCTTGTTTTAAGTAATTTAGCTGAAATGTATTCTCTCTATAAAAAAAAGTATCCTGAAGACAAAGTAGGATTTCCAAAATTTGAATCTCTTCGACCAACCTATCATATGTGTCAACACTTACAGTCAAAATGTTAATTGCTTCTAAATTCTATTTCTATTAAAGTAACATACCATGATCTAATGAAAACAGTAACATGATATAAATAACCGAGCCTGTATGCTCCTTCTGTGCAAAAAATGCCCCCCCCCCCTTCCCAGTTCTTTACTTCAAACACACTTAAAAAATGAAATAGAAGACTATGATCCTGATGTGATGGTTCAGTACAGTCAATGGGTATCAACTGATAGAATGACTTTAAATGTTCAAATCACCACTCTATCAGAATTCTGCGACACACTAATTAAGAAAATTGAAACACTTACTCCACACTCTTTTATTGCTCAATCACAGTCTGATTATCTGAAAATGAAGAAAGAAACACTTGATGAAGGATCAGTGTTAATTTTAATGGATTTCAGTGAAAATCTCCATTTTGTTGTTCAAGATGAAGTACAGGGGTACCATTGGAACAATGGTAGCTGCACTCTTCACACTTTTGTTATATATTACAAAAAAGATCAACAGATGCAAGCAAAAAAGTTTTGTATTATTTCTGATGATCTAGAACATGATGTGGCCCTTGTGTATCAGACTCAGAAGACTGTATTGAATTTTTTGAAGTTTGAATTTCCTGAAATTCCACTTGCTTATGCTGAATATTTCACTGACGGATGTGCTGCACAATATAAAAATTGTAAGAATTTCAGAAATATCTGCTACCATGAACACGATTTCAATATAAAGTGCAGCTGGTCTTTTTTTTGAAACCAGCCATGGCAAATCTCCCTGCGATGGTATTGGTGGCACTGTCAAAAGACTTGTCACAAAAACAAGTTTGCAAAGACTATATAAAGATCAAATACTTACTGCATCGCAGGTATTTGAATTCTGTCGGGAAAACCTACAAGGCATTTCAGTTCTCTGTTTCAAAAGATGAAATGGTTCAAGTCAGAAATTTTCTTTCCCACGCTTTGAAAGTGCAAAAACTGTTCCTGGAACACGATCTATGCATCACATTATACCACTATCACCAACCAAGATTGGAGCAAAAAGACTAAGCTATGATACTCATTTTAGTATCATTCATGATTTCTCTGCACTTCCGCCACTGATGCCATTATGCTCTGTGCAGCCCAACTGCTATGTTGCATTTGTATATGACTCTTCTTGGTATCTGGGGATTGTTGAGAAAGTGAATGGTGTAGAAGGAGATGTTACAGTAAGGTTCATGCATCCTCATGGACCATCCCCGTCCTTCTATTGGCCTGATAATGATGTTTGTGATGTCCCATTCTCACATATTCTATGTGAAGTTGATATCACCACAGCAACAGGCCATACTTATTCTCTAAACAAAAAGTCTTCTAGATTGGTGGAAGAAAATTGGTCCTCATACAAAAAAATATTAAATGTGAAGCATTAAAGCATCTTGTCATATATATAGTTCCAAATGAACTTGAATGCAGATTCATATCTTATATAATGTACGAGTATATTTTATAGTTTGTAGTTTTGTTTTATATTGCAATTTTTTTTTACATTTGTATATTTTTATGCTCACTTATGTTGTTAATCTTTCTTGAATAGTTAACAGTATTTCTATTATTGTAATATTGTGGGAATGTTAATGGCTGAATGAAAATGTTTTCAAAATTCAAGATGAATTTTTTTTTGTGAGTACCATTCATTTCTCAAAATTGATTTTTTTTTTGTGATGCAAAATTACTATTTGCAGATCAGTCTCTAATTTTTTTCAATGATTTTCAGAGGGGAGGGCAAATGTCCAAATTTTTTTTTTTAATTTTACAAAAAAAATTAATCAACAAAATTTTATTTGGACAATTCTTTCCCGAATTTTTTTTTGATAGTACCATTCATTTCTCAAAACTGATTTTTTTTTTTGTGAGGAAACTTTACTATTTGTAAATCACTTTGTAATTTTTTCAATGATTTTCAGAGGGGGGCAAGTGTCCAAATTTTTTTTTTAGAAATTTAACCAAAAAAAAAATTAATCTATAAAAATTTTTATGGTCAATTCATTCATGATTTTTTTTTTGTAAGAACAATTCATTTCTCAAAACTGATTTTTTTTGTGATGAAACTTTGCTATTTGTAAATCACTTTCTAATTTTTTCAAGGATTTTCAGATGGGGGCAAGTGTCCCAATTTTTTTTTAGAAATTTACCAAAAAAAACATTAAACTACAAAATTTTATTTGGCCAATTCTTTCACAATTTTTTTTTGAGAGTACCATTCATTTCTCAAAACTGATTTTTTTTGTGAGGAAACTTTACTATTTGTAAATCACTTTGTAATTTTTTCAATGATTTTCAGATGGGGGCAAGTGTCCAAATTTGTTTTTAGAAATTTAACCAAAAAAAAATTAATCTACAAAATTTTATATGGCCAATTCTTTCACGATTTTTTTTTGGTAAGAACAATTCATTTCTCAAAACTGATTTTTTTTGTGATGAAACTTTACTATTTGTAAATCACTTTCTAATTTTTTCAAGGATTTTCAGATGGGAGCAAGTATCCAAATTTTTTTTTTAGAAATTTAACCAAAAAAACATTAAACTACAAAATTTTATTCGGCCAATTCTTTCACGAATTTTTTTTGGTAAGAACAATTCATTTCTACAAAATGATTTTTTTTGTGATGAAACTTTACTATTTGTAAATCACTTTCTAATTTTTTCAAGGATTTTCAGAGTAGAGCAAGTGTCCAAATTTTTTTATTAAATTAACCAAAAAAAAAAAACAAAAAAAATTATAAAACAATTTAAAAAAAATTTTATACGGCCAATTCTTTTATGTTTTCATAAACTACATGTCACAACGCATATTCAGGGAAAAAATTGTCATCCTACTTGTTTCCATTTAAAAACTGCAGCCAATTTTCAAATTTTCACAATTCGCTTTGAAGTACCACATTGCATCAAACTTTCTGCTATTACTGCCAACAGAATGTATATAAAGCAATAAAAATTGGCAAAAGTTCATGAAATTAAGTACAATAGCAGTACACAAAATCACAGTTGTCAACTAGGTAGTGGGTGACATGGCCTGGATGACTTGACGTGGAATAACCCGACTGCAACTATGCGCCTTGGCGGCCATTTTCTAAAATGGCGGGTTTATCCCAAAGCCGACCTCGGATTTATGGGGGTCGGAGTTTTGGTTCAGGGGACACCACTAAACAACCCCTAAAAAGGAAGTTTAAGTTTGGCCCCAAAATTGCATAACTGCACTAAACTAAGGTTTGACTCAATTTATATCTGCGTTTCCTTAATAACTTTTGAACCGTTAAAACTGTACATGCCTGTTTAAAGACGGATTTAACCTTTAAACTTGAAATATCTTCTGGTGGATCCGTTCCGAAAAATTAGCTGACAAAAATTTCCGTAAAAAAAATTCATTAGCTTCGAAAAACTGTGCTCTATAACAGTGGATATTAATTGACCTTTGATATGATTTAAAAATAACCAGACTTCAACAAGTTAACAAAGTAATGAGGATTTATTTCATTTCTTTCAGCAAATGGAAATGTATGTTTGTTTTGAGTAAATTTTTTACTTAAAAAATAAACGGAGTCTTTTCGTTTCTGCTCTTTATATTTCTTTTTTTTTTCTTTTTAACGATTTAAAGAAAACAAAATATAAAAAGAAGAAAAATAAAATTTTAAGGAACAGCATTATAAGAAGTTAGGTTTTAAAGTCCTTTAGGAATTACTTATTGTTTATGCAATCAAAGTTAAGTAAATTTCATTTATTTTAGTAGCTTCCTTTAAACACTTACCGTCTTTTACTAAAAATCATCAAAAGTTGAAAAGAGTTGTAGATATTAAAAATGCTTTATTTATTTATTTATTTATTTATTTATTTATTTATTTATTCAAGTTATTTGTATTTTAAGTGTCGAGGTGCTTTTTCTGTAGCAATTCAATCCTTAAACAGTTCACATGTGAGGTTTTGAAAAGCCACAGCCTTGTTTTGTTGATGAGATAGTTTACAATAGCAAAGGGTTATCTTGTAGATGTTGCTTGTTTTTCCTATCTGTTGTTGCCTGAGGGAAAGCCCAGGGATAAAAAAAA
Source organism: Thereuonema tuberculata (assembly GCA_023159025.1). Taxonomy (NCBI): domain Eukaryota; kingdom Metazoa; phylum Arthropoda; class Chilopoda; order Scutigeromorpha; family Scutigeridae; genus Thereuonema; species Thereuonema tuberculata. The sequence continues at coordinate 109,029,114 of JAFIDM010012231.1, forward strand.
ATAAACCCTGACTCCGCATTCATTAGTTCTCTCTATTTAAATGAGCTGCCATTGGAGGGATAGCGCTGTGAATTGATGGGACTACCCGGGCTATCGACACCTCCATCACACGATAGGCCTCCTACAATTTAATTTTTTATGAACTCCGGTTTCTTGTTTGACAGCTAATGATTGATGGGAAGGGGGGGATTTCTTCTCTTTGTTTTACACTGAGAAATGTTAAAAACATCTCGACTTATCTTAGATTTGAAGTGAAAGTTTTTACACGAGGAAACGAAAGCTGTTAAGTATTAGTTAAAATAAATTGTAATTATTCTCAGAAACGCTTTGAACTGTTGTAACTTATCTCAGTTGTCAGTTAATTATATTAGAAAAAAAAATGAAAATCACCCATTACTTGTTTTTGCTTTCTCTAAATCAGAGATCATTAAATATGAAGAATGTTTCTTCTGGTCCAACAGATGTTTGCTTTACTTTTTTTTGCTTTTAGTAAATGGTTGAACGGACAAAGTGCGATCAAAATCGTTTAAGTGCTTTTGAGATTAAAACCGAGACTAGTTTGGTTAACTTGCAAAGCCTGAAGAATCTTGCCATTTTTTTTTACCAGATATTCAGGGTTTAGACTTTAAAACTAAATAATAATAATAATAATAATAATAATAATAATAATAATAATAATTTTACAGGATTTTCGGCTTGGAAATAAAAGTTTGTAAAAATTTCTCAACATTAGCATTTCGTAGAGATGAGCGGCTCAGTGAAATCCAAAATCCATTGTCAGATTTCAGTTTTGATGGGGCAAATAGTTTCTGGGTCTATTATAATCTGTCCAGACATATAATGCCTCTTCTGTGGCTAATTGACTGCACAACTACCTTCCTTCCTTCCAATGTCATTTGCTTACTTTAAATGATGAAAAGTACTTATATAAAAAATACCTACTGCTATTTAGGTGGTAGTTAGAATGACTGTAGGAAAGGTTTAAGATTATCAGTGTATCTAATGAGTCCTTCGTGTGCGTTTCCATGTCGAAATTAATCCTTTTCTAGAAACTGTTGATTGCACGGGTAATAACGTGACCCAGTGTTGTGAGTTGACCATCCCCATGCCTTTCTGAAAGTTGTATTGTTGTTGGAGAATCTGTTGCCTTCGTATTCCGTACATACTTCCTTTTAGAAGTCACAGTTTAAATATGAAAAATTCTTCTCAGGAGAAAACTGGTTATAATTGCAACGTTACGGCAGAACGTTATTGGTAAATCCTGCAATCAGGAATATTTACCATATTTTTTTCCTTTTTTAGTTACGTCGATGAAACGTAACTAATTTCCATGACTTCCAGTCAGTGCTTCTCAAGTGCTGCAACTTCATTGTCAACATTGACTCTGTAAATCTTTAAGTACTTCTAGTGTAAAGTAATTATACTATTTAGTAATAATGCTATGTTTGGAGAAGAGCCATGTGAACAGTACGACCAATCAGAGCAAATGTTTCTTGAATATTCCGTTCGTTTTTCCTTTGGCGAAATATGTCATCCATCGTAACAACTTTATAATATAAGAAGTATGTTGGTGTTAGCCTACATTATTTTAATCTTGTGTTAATTATGCGAAGTTCGTGAGCAGTGGACGGACAAACGGATTAAACCATATCATAAGCCAACACCTGCCTTTAAATCGTATTTCAAAACCAGTTGACGATGAAGTTAACTTAGGTGTCGTAATGTAGCGCTATCGGTATGTACAATGTGTCGAATCAAAATTGTTAATTACTCATAATAAAGAAAAGTCTTTTAAAGTAACTGTATTTTATGAGTGAACTCGATCATTTATTTCCAAAAAGAGATTAAAATTAATATATTAATTTATGGCTACAAGTTAAATGCGCTATAAAAGCATCATTGGCTTCATCGCTTTCGAAATCCATAACTTCGCCCCGCCCTCCTCCGCCCGCGAATCTAAATATCGCGTAATTTATAGTCGCATGTACAAATGCAGGCATTTATTGATACTTACTATACATGAAGTCCTTGTTAGTTAATGATTTCACGGCTTTGCAATTCGATTCTGCGATACTGCATCAAAAGCCTCTTGGCACTTTTATGGTCAATAGATTCCTGCAGGAAACAGCTTTTATAAAAATGTTCTTCCTTCATTTCACTATCATAACATTGTGTTCGCAGAATGTTTGTAATACAATCGATGATCCTAGTTTCGATGATTGGAAGATAAAACTCTGATTTTGTTTTCTTTTAGCCAAATCTCATAGAAAGTGAGGCTGATAAAATCAAATCAGTCTGTACGTGTGGGTGTGCACTCTCTTAATACCTTTTGAACAGTTGGAAGGATCTTCTTGAAGCTTGGTTTGCATCTTTACAAAACGAGACAATGTGATGTTTCTATTTAAAAACTTTTCCTTGTGGATGCTGAACGACAAACATTCCAACAGAAAAACATTAGAACTGAAACTACCGGTTTTCCATCGTTTTTTCTTAACGGTGGATGTTAATTATTTTAGTAATCCACTAATTTTGCGTGCAAAATGTAATATGATTACATTATCTGCATTTACAAACTAAACAAAATTCGGATTTTAATTTTTATTTTTAGAAAATAAAAAAAAATAAATAAAAAAATGCTGATTTTTTTTTCAGCAAATATAGTTTAAAAATAAAGGGAGGGTTCCTTTATACTATTTTTTAACATTTGAAAAAATAAAAGAAACTAAAAAATCGTAACTATTTTAGAAAAAATAGGTTTTTGCTTCTTTCAGGAACTTGTCGTTTTTTCTTTTTTTTTTTTTCCAAATTACATTGGAAAATCCGTGTCTTATATTGCTGAAGAGAAGCTGTAATATTGGTTATTGTATCGTGTCATTTGCATCATAGTTTCTATCTTAGGTTCTATGACAGAGAGATATTAGGGTCTACATTATTTTTTATAATTGCGTAAGTAAGAAACTTAACAAATATTACAATTAATCTATATTTGTAACAGGCTGTTATAAAATAAAAATAAAAAATCAGAGCAGAAATATTATAGACACATAAACCTCTCACTAAAATTTTAGCATTCTAGAATAAGTATGTTTGAGTCGTCGTAATCACTCAAGTATCTTTATTCGATATGAAAATTAAGTGAATGCTTTGTTTTAAAATGTAAAATTACTATATATTTATTAATCTTCTAGGGCAGGTCCGCCGCCTTCCAAAATTTTAACAAAATTAACATTACCAAAAACTAAACATTCAACTAAAAAAAAATGTAAAAAAAACAATCAGTTATTTGTATTGGGAATAGCGGGTTGACGGCTCCTGGTCTCAGGCCAAAACTATCAATTTACATTGTCATTAAAGTTCCATAATCCTGCTAATTCAAGACAGAAAAGAAATGGAAAATTCTTATAAATACCTATTGTAAATTCAAATCCATTTAGTTCATGCACATGAACTAAAATTTTCTTATTATTTCATAATTTTCATATAAAAATTAATCACTTTCTAGAATAAATATGAATTTTAACGATTGTAAAAATATATTGAAAACGTCTGGGAAAACACACAAAACGACTAAATTAAAATATTGGGTTGGCCAAAAAAGTTCGTTCGATTTGTTTTTTGTTTTTTTTTACGTAAGTTGGCTCTTGTAGCTCTTAGGTGTCTTTAACATCATTCGACACCATTTTGTTTGATTGTATCGTGACAGCTGTCATATAAGGTAGCATTTAAAACAAAAACTGATCAAAATTGGTGAGTTTTGTGTCGCCAATTTAATATTGAAAATGGAGCGCAAGACCGTATGATTCTTTGATGACCAGGCAAAAACTGTTACAGCTTGACTGGGAAGAACTGATTCATCCGCCGTATTCACCAGACATTGCACCTTCATGATTTCCATTTATTTCGGTCTTTACAAAATTCTCTTAATAGAAAAAAATTCAATTTCCTGGAAGACACCGAAGGCAACTGGAATAGTTTTTTTCTTAAAAAGATAAAATGTTTTGTGAAGATGGAATTATGAAGTTGCTTGAAAGATGGAGAACATAGTGGAACAAACCAAACCATTGAAGATGTTGTTCAATAAAATTATTGGTGACAATAAAAAATGTCTCTTTTGTTTTTACTTAAAAACCGAGCTTTTTGCCAACCGAATTGAAACACAAAATTTAAAAAAGACAAGTGACAAGTTTCGAGCCCGTTACGGGTCCATCATCAGAATGGCAATAAAATGGGTGACTGAATATAAAGACTGTGGAGAAGGGACTGGGGAAGGCACGTGTGAAGTGGGAGAATCGATATTGGTGGTGTTGGGGGAGGGAGATTAAGGGAAGTGTCATTAGAACAAGAAAAAAAAAAGTATATATGTTATTTTAACTTAAATAGGTCTTAATATTATAATTTGGGTTTGCTGCATTGTAGGAACATGGATTAGATAAAATAAATACGATTCAGCGATGAGACGTTTAAGTAAGTTATTCTCCCAATGAATAATTGTAACAGTATCGATCTGTGGTTAGTTATATGGGAATGGGTAGAGGTTTGATATTGGATATAATTGTTTTTAATGGCTCGTAGGTGATCGTCAAATCATACGAATAATGATTTTGACGGGATGTTTGACCAATATATAGTCAAGGTTCGTTAAAACATTAGATCTTGTACATTGTTAATGAACCTATTATGTGTATTGAGATTAAAACATTTTATGATTTTATTGGACAGGGAAAATGTTAGAAATACGTCAATATCTTGGAAAATTGGCATAAAGGTTTTTCCAATGTAGAGATGGCTGTATACTGTATTTATTTTGTGGAGGTCTGGGGGAATTAAGTTGTGTATTTTATCTAAAGATTGTCGGAAAATATTGTAATGATGTTTGTAGGAGTGTCTTTGAGATCTTAAGACAACGAGTCAAGTTCTGGAACTGAACTGAATTAATTTATTAAACGAAAATTTTACATTTGTTTTTATAGATTTTACATAGATGAATTTCATTGGAACATTGATTAAAAATATACATAATGATTGGATGAAAACATAATGAACTTAAATTAATTAACTAATTAAACGGCTGCAATGGAAAAAAAATTAAAAATAAACAGAACATCAATAATTAGGAAATAGAGAATGTTTTAAAATAAATAACAGTTAACAATTAAAATGAATAATATACAGATAAATAATTTCTACAAAAATACAAATAAATGATTTCTAAAAATATTTACATATAAACTGTTTCAATTTTGTAATGAAATGTTGTGAGTATGTTTTATAAATCAGAAGCTGATAACAAAATTTTAATTCAGAGTTAAATAAGGAGGGGTTGGATGAGTATTTAAATGGTCGTAAGATGAAGATATGAAAACAAGGTTGGTGATAAACGGAAAATATAAGAGAATTGGTAATTAGAACATCAAGGAAGAGATTTGAATTGTTCTTCTATAGTAAACTTAATATCGTGATGTATCTTATTAAAAGAATTGAAAATATTATATTTGAAACAAGGGAGAGTAAAAAATAAATAGATCATCAACATAATGAATATAGTAAAATTGTTTAGTGAAAGCACTGGAAAGAACAGATGCCTCTGTAATATAATGTGACAAAAATCAGCGATGATAGCTGAGGATGCCACACCCATATATAAACCTTTGTCTAGTTTACAAATGATATTATTAAAGGTGAAAAATTGGAAGTTGGAAAGGGTTTGGATAATTCCCCCCCGTCCCTTCTCCAGTCTTTATATTCAGGAGCCACCAATTTTATTTCCAGTCCGATGATGGAGATAACAGTCAGAAACTTGTTAGCAGTCTTTTTTAAACTTTATGTTTCTATTTTAATTTAGTCAATTTGTGTGTTTTTCCAGACGTTTTTACTCTCTAGGATGTTAACGTAACACGTAAAGGATAGTTTATGACAATATTAAATTAAATTTATACAACAGGTAATGTTAAGAGAATTAAAAAAAAAAAAACTTTAGTAGAATTATGAGCATACAAGCACGTTCGCAAAGAATTCTGGGATTACAGATTAGCTCTTTACCTCAGATGAAAGTACTATTGGTGCCTGCATCACTAATTTGATAATACAGAAACATTAGAAGATGTACATTTTATTCATGCGAAGTAAACGCTTTATCAAAGTTACTATGCTGTTGAAAGTCGTCTTCCATCAGTGTTCTGCTACGTGTAGCAGGTTCAAACGAGTCCTTCATGGCGAAGGGAAGTTTCCATCGTAGCGAAGGGAAATATTCTGGGAAAGATAATGATGGGGTTTTTCAGTTTGCCTTCCATTATGGAATAACTTCAGACCTGAAGGGAATGATGAAGAAAGATGAAGAAGCATCCATGCCGACGCCGAGAATCGAACCCAGGTTCCGACACATATGCCTCGTGAAAGGCCACTGAAACGGCACACACTGCTATACCAGAACGGCACTGTTGAAAGTAAAGACCATTAAAAGAAATGATCTACTTATAAGGTATATATGATGAAAGGAGACATAACACATATTATAATTTGGTCTTGCCATTTTAATTATATATAGATTTGTAAATTTAATGCGTAGTGTGTTTATTGTGTCTCCTTTCATCACAGTAATTTCTACACAGGTAAAGCTTTTTCATTTATAGGATATATGTTTTCTAATTTCAAAGGAGTTTTTATTATTATTAATATTATTTTAATTTAGGCATACAAAGACTTTAAATTTAAGTATTTATAATTTTTTAAAAGGCATTAGTTAATTAATCAATCAAATTAAAGCTCTTGAGTTTAGTCAACAGGGTGTCCTCCCATTCCTTTGTGTTTCAATCGATAAATATTCATATATTCGATAAACGTTTTCGTTTATGCGGTTCATTTAATTCATTTGTGGGCGGCGTGAATGCTGTCATACGAATTAATTGTCTCACTTTCATAGTGATTTTTTTTCTTTTTTTCTTTTAATTTTTTGGTGGTCCCAGTGTTTCCTCTCGTGTTGATTACATCGGAAAAAAGAATCGACTGAGCCCGGAGGGATACATTAAACGTCGCAGGTTGTGATTCGGTCTCTGTTTCTACAATAGATAAAGTTCTAAAAGTCCGACCCTCAGGCAGAAGAGTACAATCTACTGTATACTACTGCATGAAGCGGCCAGAATTCCCCTAATATTTTATAATATAAATTATGTAATTTTAAGATTACAAGTAGTTTCCGCATACCGAACAATGTTGAAATTTAAAATATTAACATCATTTCAGGATTAAGAGCGGTGAATGTAAAGTTCAATATGGCTCTAGCAATGCAAGAGATCTGCACAAATATTTCTTCATACATAATAAAGACAAAATGTGAGATTAATGAAAGCTATCTAACGTTGTTTCAGTCTTTTCATATCACATTAAAATAAGATATAAACTAATTAGTTGACGTACCATCGCCAAAGCGTAGTTGTATCCAGAGACAATGATAGAAAAGTTACAGCGTTTCTCCAAGTTTGTTTATGGTTCTAAGACTCAGGGATTAATAGTTGCGATCACTGGGGTTTCTAACAACAGGAAGATCACATTTCATAACATTTAGCTACACTTTAATGATTTGTATAAAAAGAATTTCTGAGTTATTGCAATTACTGCGCTTTAAGGACAATAATAAGTTGAAAGTTTTCTGCCTCTGGCTTCTTAGGTATTGATTGAATGCACATCAAAATAAATAAATAAAAAAAGCCTTCCTTATGTCAATCTCTTCAATTTTAACTTCCTATGATTTATGTTTATGGTTTCCTAATCCCTACCATTCCAAAATCCTGGAAATGGGATTATAGTAGCTAACTATCATTTGGATAAAATGTTTAAACATTTATAGAGGAAGATTCGCTAACTCTTAACTACCCTTACACTTATGCATAAATTATCATACTTCTTAAATAAATAATTTTGAAGCTATTGAAGTTAACATTCAAAATTTAGAGATAATTTTACAAATCGAAATATCCAAAGCTTACAATAGTTCAGGAGATATGTAAACTACAGCCTTGGAAATAATGATAACTTAGATGGTTCTACTAAACTTTTTGGAATGGATTTTACCATAAAAAATCGGACATAGTATAATTCATGTCATTCGTAGCGGAGAAAGAGGCCGAAAAACTTTTAAAGTCGGTGCTTATTCCTTTTTGTCTTCAGCCCACCGTAAGTATCTTATGTTTTATCTCTTTTGGCTCTCATCTCGATAATATTGATTTACATCCATTTCTGGTTAGTGCGAGTGGCTTGGGCCAAATCGTCCGCAGAGGCAGCTTCGATGCCTGCTCAAGATTACGGCCCTGTTAGAGCAGCAAACTCAGCGTGCTGCTACGTCGAAAATTACCGTCGTAAATTGGCACGGGCAAAGAATGCTCCATAAAAATCTGTGAAAAACTCATCGATCATTCCGCTATTTCGTAAGGATAGAAGAGAAGAAGAAGAAGAAGAAAAAAAAGAGGCTTAGTTGTAATTGATCGTTTGCATGCACAAGTCCGTAGCTGACAGAGCCAAGGCATCGTCGGCGAAAGCCATCGTAGATATCTGAGGGTAAACCTATTAAAAAGTTAACGGTGAAAAGTTGGCCAAAGAAGATATATTGCAAAATGTTGGAACAAGTTTTAAAAGGCTCAAATAACTTTTTAGTTTAGCAAACAACGTAAATCAGGGAATGACCAATTTATCTGAAGACAAATAGATACCTAAATATCTAATTAATCATTATTTGTAATCCTGAAATAAATGGTAACTTTAAATCAGAGGCTCCCAAATATTTCATTCTATTTCGACCACTTCGTAAATTGGATCCGGAAATTACGAATAAAACCAAATGAAAGAGAATCCTGTTACAATCTACAGTCTCTAAATTTTAAATTAAGAATTAAAAGTAGAATTAGATGTAGTAAAAATTTCTCATCATCCCTCAGTGAATCGTTGTTTTAAATGGTAACTTTTCTTATTGAACTTTGTTTGTTCACAAAAGAATATGGTATCTTTTACAGCTTGTGATTTAATTTTCGGATCCAGATTTGCAATTTTAGGTCAGTGCTGTTAGATCTCTTCGGCAATCAGCTTTACCACATAGATACTTGCAAATAACTTTTGTTAGTAATATGCATACGACAAAGTTTGTAATCATTTCGTATACTGTTGAGACACTTATAAATTAATTAAAAATTCTGTGTTCAGTTTCTTACTTTAAGACTCGTATTGTAAAGGCCATAGCTATATCCCATTAACTACATGGCCTTTTCTTAAACCTTTTGTATAAACCATATTAATTTTTAAAGAAAGAGAAGTATATATCGAAGATGGGGGGGGGGGAGGACGAAAACAACATTCAAACCTACGGCAGACCATCACCTCGACCATCCCGCTATGCTGAGCGGCTCCTTTTTAAGCGTGAGATATTAAATTTAATTAAAATAAAAATACGACATTTGAATTATTCACTCCATTTTAAAGAAGGGAATAGGTTTACCCCACTGGGACCCACTATGGCCCATGGAGCCGTAATAAGAGGATTATTAATTTTTTTAATAATAATAATAATCTTAATAATAATGCTCTGATTATTCCATTTCTTATTGTAGTTTGTAACTAGCCAAAGCTCTGCGGGGCAGAGCGAAATATTACATTTTTAGCATCAACTTATATAATTTGCTAATTTCGTCTGTTGTCTGTCTGTAACTCGATATAATTAACCTATTAAGATAGATCCAACGGTTCTCAATGGTACCATTGAATCAAAAGTACTCAAATTGGATGAAAATATTAGTTCATTGTGTCATTCCATGTTGTTTCCATGAAATTTTATTCTTGGGAACTTACCTCGACAACTGAAATTCTAACAAAACATACGTTCAAAAATAAATAATTTTGTTACCACTACATCCATTTTAATGAAATTTTGCATACTTACTCAGTTGTTTACGCTGATTTCGAAACTCAAAACCATTTTGCCATAGAAACTTCGTTCACAAGTTAGCACAGTATTTAGATTACATTTACTTTATATTTGATAGTTGATAATAAAATGATTTTTCAGATTTTTTTATGCCTGTCGTCCGACAGGCTTTGCTGCTAGTTTTAATATATTTTTATTTCGTCTTTGTGTGTTGACCTTTAAATTTTATGTTTAAAAATGATTTCAGTGATTTTTTTTAATATTTCTCACTTGTATCTTAAATAAGTTTGTTCTAATTAATGATATCGGATCACATATTGCTCAAAATATTCTTATTTAAAATGCGAGAAAATAGAGATATATCATTAACAGTAAAACGGTCATTTCTGTTGATTTTGGAAGAAGTTGAAATTTGCGAATATGGTTCCTAATGAATGCAGGCGCACCTGTAAACAAATCTCTTGAAAAATCGAAACTATAAATATTGCATCTCTAATAGATGAAACTGAAAAGTAGCAATTTGTCAGACAGAAGTCAGGGCAGACGCATTTCAGAGAGTCGAAAATGTTTGTATATGAACAGCAAAAGAAGCGAAATAAAAAACACGTATTTACCAATGATAGTATTGTAACAGTTACGAAATTTATCATTAATATGTAAATTTCAATTTATTTCCTACAATAAGGCTAGTCAATCAGTATTTGTGTTCCTAATAACAGTGAATCACTGGATGAACCTTCTTGAAATTTGACATGAATATAAATGGATATTATTTAATATCCATTTGAACGAAACTTAATACTGCGATTTAGAGGAGACGGTAGGAGTATGAAAGAACCTTTTGTTTTTGACTCTAGAAAGCCACAGAATATCCAAATCATAAACAGCCGTTAATTTAGGATTACTTTATTTTATATGTAAATGCTATAACACTATTGCAATCTATTGAAGTCCGTAGTAATCGTACAGTCAACTATCTTTTTCTGGGCTTTTATAATTATTACGGGTTTGCAGAAGAACAAGTACCTACTTTGTAGTTCTTCATCCGGGGAAATTTCAGAAGCTCTCTAATCCGTACGTAGACATGTGAGTAGAAGATCCGTAGACTGGTTCAGAAGTTGATAAGCTACTACCAGCGTACACACACAGAAAACCCAACGACAAAAATACTGACTTAGTGAACCTAGCTTTATTAAAAGAAATCGACTATAATATCAATTTTTAATATTGGAACATTGTTATTGCTTTATTGAAAGAGAGGAATATATGAGATGCTCCGCCGTTTCCTAATTGTTCATCTATTATCAAGATAGAGTTGTCTCGGATATACCATTAGACTCGATTTCGATCATTTACATACTTTGAAAGATAAGGAAGATAGAATATCGATTCCCCCCCCCCCCCAATTTCTTGATGATTGTTATTAGAAGCTTATAAACACGGAAATCCAAATGAATTGTGAATTTAGGAAGTGTTGCTGTTGAGGTACTGATATCAATGTGTCTTCTGGCAACTATCATGTCGAGGGGGAGAGAACAAAGGCTTGGTCCTCTGTTCCCACGATTCGGATCGTCCATTCTGCTTTGCGTTAGATCCGCTGCTGAATATGCATTGGGACCTCAGGTTTATGGGAAAGGAATACAGACACCTGGCGGCAGCTGCCGAAATTATGACACCCACACTGGCGAACAATACTTTGCGCGGTCATCGTGGAGACTGTCCGTGCGTCACAGTGAGGAAATGAATAATGACTGTCTTAGGCATTGGATAAAACACCGCTAAGCTCAACAGAAATCTAAAGGATCAGCTGTAGCCAACTTGGCTCTTCGGGGCTTAAACGAAGAAAACTTTTTTATTTATTTTTTTTGAATTATGATTGAATAATAATAACAACAAACACTTTTTTAGCTAACTTTCTTAATAAATATAAGAATCATTAAATCATTATATCAGTTGGTGTGTTGGGTTCTTCCCTCTCTTTTGAACCGACGAATCTTCTTGAAACTTCTTAGAAATAGAGAAGGAAAATTTTTGTATTTGAAAATTCTTCTTGGATTTTGCTTATTAAGATGGCAAAAAAACAACAACAATAACACAAAGAAAATAGCAGAAGTGGATTTCTTTTCGATATTCAACAGTGATTTTTTTAAGTCTTCATCAGTCTTCATCAATCATATGTGATTTGATTGAAAGTAGTTGGAATTGAGTAGCTTAAACATTTGCAGATTTAATTAATTTTTAACAAATGAAAAATTTGAAAATATGATTTATATTGGGTAAAAAAAAAATTATCACTTAGAAATACACGGAGGCATTAAGCGCTAGATGATCTATACGACTTTAAAAACGAAATATTAAATAAAAATAAAAAAAAAAAGCGGCAATTTTAAGGAAAGTAAATTGTCAATACGGGTTTATTTTAGTTTGTGTTCGATTAATATATTTTTAATTACGGAGATCTCAAAAACTCGTGAAGTAATTTTATATCTCTAAAGTAATTGAGATGCATTCTAGGAGCCCAAGAAATTACAAACGGTTGTAGTGTATAGCAGCGAGTTTCTAATAGAATTGTTCAGGACAATAAATAAATACGTACTAGTACATAAATAGATAAACGTTAAAGATTTCGTTACGTTTTTAATAGGCTGGTTTTTTTTTATTGAGTTTTACCACAGCTGACTTACCATTCTACTAGTCATTCGGCTGTTGATTGATTTAAATTTGAATCTCGGCGTGGTTCTTGATTGTTTCTTTTTCTTTTCCTTTAAAAAACATTAAGATCAGTACAGTAGTAGTAGCCTAAGTGCTAGTAGAGTATACACGTGTTCCTTGCATTATCTGTAATCCATATCACTGTTTAAAAATGAACAGTGTTGTTATGGTATAGTTATTGTTCATTTGAACGATATTGTTATAGTATAAAAAATGTAATTTATAATAATGATCAATATTGGGCGCAATATTGAGCCAAATAGTTCTCAGAAGTTTTGATGTATGCAGCAAAAGATAAAGTAATTCTTCGTAATACTCTAAATAAACATATTACTATACATATAAGTCAATTTGTTTGTGTGTCTTGTATCACTCTAGTAACTGTTGCATGGTTGTTCTTGAAACGTGATATTCTAGGATTAGGGACAATGTAGCCCTAATCATATTTGAAATCATTTCCGTTTTGGGTCGAGAAATCAATGGATAAGGAGATAAAGTTCCCAAAAAAATAAAAAAAAAAGCATTGGAATCTAAACAGTTGATTTTTATCCCATTTCTGTCTTAATACTTCATTAAACAATGAATATTAATTCTTAGGTAATCCGTTGCATATTAAAAGTTAAACGATTAAACATTTTTTGATCGGATTAAAATTCATCCAATTTAGAAAATTCGTAAATAAACCGGATTTAGGCCTAATTCATTTTATTTTTTTTCAGAAAAATTTATACTGTTTATAGCAGATATGAGGATTACGATTTAAATATATACTTTCGTTTTTTGTCGTTTTTACGACTTTAAAAAAATATAATAATAATAAAAATAAAGAAGTCTTAAGAAATTACGCTTTAAGGAAAGATTTCGAACTGCTTATGAAGATATGAATGCCTATTATGGATACATTCATATTGATATCAACTTAATTATGCTGATCAAGGATGACAACTTTTCAATATTCTTGGTATACATTTATGACTTTGTGGTTGGTTTCTGGTAGTTACACGATCTTTTTTTGATTTTTTTTTTCCTATAGACGTAAACCTGTTCTTTGGTGATTCATTCCTAGACGTTTTGTAACATTGGTAGGAGTGTGTACTTAAGGCTATCGATGTAACCATCTCCATTACCACCAGTTAACTACTTCAGTGTTCCTAATTGGGTGCTTGCTTGTATCTGATACTGACATCGTAAATTGCAACGAGGCTGGCTTCGTCTGATTCATTTGTTGGAAAGAACGATTTATTTAACTTTTCGTTGTTACGATACAAAGATTTAATCTACGGAATTCCTAAAAGTTCTGGTTGTTCGACAATTTTTGGCTCATGCTGTGAATTACTGGCGAATTAGTTTTATTTCCGGTTCATTTATTAAGTTGCAGGTGCGTCATTCTTTCAGTTCACAATGAACATTCCTTCTGCATTTTAATTGATCGTCTACATGAATTCTTTGAGGTGTTAGAATACTAATGAAGGGCCCTTTGAAGACATTTGATCCTATTTTTTGACTCATCAATTTAGTCAGTCTGTCGAAAAACTTTTAAATCTCGGGAAACTTTTAAAATCTTTTAAACTCTCTTTGATCTTCTTGAAACTTGGTATATATATTGAAGGACTAGAGAAGGTTTTATATTTAAAATCTTTTCCAAAAGGGCGTTTTATCGAGAAATATAAGCTCAAGAATAAGCAAAACTTCCCATAGAAAAGCATTGAGTATTAATCCGTTTATTTCGCATACGGATTTGCATGTGCTTTAATATGATTAAGTTTATATGATTAAAATTACTTAAACAACTTAAAATCCAGTTTTTACTGAGTTAATTTTGCTATTTGTATTCTATAAATATTACAATAAATGTAAACTTTTCGTTCATATCGTTTTGACAACTTTAAAAAGAAACTTTAAAAGAATAACATTGAGGAAAGCAGACTTTATGTTCGTTAAGATTTTTTTTTCTATGTTATTCTTTAATGATTAATCTAATCAGTATTCCATTTGTAGTTCAATAATGGTTCCGCTTGACAATCGAAAACAAAAAATGGTATTAACTATTAATGCTATGTAAATGCTATTAACTTAACTAATTAAGGAAATGCAATGATTGTATTTGTTTTTTTTCAAATGAGTCAGTAAATATATTTAGATACTTTCAGTTAATTTTTTTTTTTTCAATTCCCAATTTAGTCATTTTATTTTTCAGTTTCGTTTTGAAATGCCGTTGCTGACTCGTTAACATTAATCCGTTGATTTGCAAATCTTTCAAAAATAGACAATTATTGTAAATCAGGGAATTGATCAACTTACATAAGTAAAGTAGAACCAAGTATTAGAGCTGGTTTAATCCAAGTATTTAGAAGTAGTTTGACTAGACCTTCAAATCTGTTCATTTTAAACTCAGAAGAACCGTCGCTGCATGAGATTACAGAATAAATTCTCTTCGTGCAATGCGTGGAGGACGATGAATACTTACTGTATTTGAGGACGAAAGGAAAGAAAATTGTAATTCCTTAAATTAGGCTATTCACGTCTGAGTTTCAGGTTTTGTTTTCTTTTATACTTTATCTTTTATTTTTATTTTTAAGTGTGCTTCATGATATTGTACATTCAGTATAACTGTTATGTATAGACGGTAACTTATACTAGTGGTTGTCTATCAAACGGAGTGACTTGAAAGTGAAAGGTGATCATCATTTCTTATTAGTATGCTTTAAGTTTTACCTTTAAGTCGTTAATCTTTACGTCGTTGTTGAGAGAATTTCAGGAATGGGATGGTATAAATTTCTTATTATTTGCAATGTAATATTTTAAATTTCTCTTTTATCATACTATGAATTAGTAAAAACGGATGTACGTTTGTTTGTCACCAATGTGGAGAGCGCGGAGAGAGAATATTTTAAAGTGTTATTTTTAATTTTGTTAGTGAATTTTTAAAATTTAAGTAGTGTATTTTTAATTTTAAAAATACACTATTAAATGTCTTTTTGAAAAGAAAAATTAGTTGACTTAATGTTGGTGCGTTGTTCAATACTTACTTAAAATGTTATAATGTCGGAACCAATGTGGTGCCCTCAGAAGTTAAAACAAACTATTAGCGTGAAACAGCTGTACCAGGATGTCATTTTGTACACAACTTGGTCTCACCCATTGTTAAAATGTTATTTAAAAACAAATAATCTTTAATTATTTTAAATCAATCCAAAACTTTTAATTCAAAAACAAGTAAAAAAAAAAAAAGAATACTTATATATAAACAAATTATAAACTTTTGCATCTATTTATTTAGTGAATAATAAAAAAATGAACTAGAAATAATTCCTACGCCCTTGAAAGGCATTGTGGGGCACTCTCTCATAGGCTCAATTTGGAGGAGCCTATTATTTTAGGGCAGGAGGTTAACTTTTTTCTCCGAAAGTGCCAGGAAAGCATGTTATATTAAAAAATCAAGAATCGTATAAGGATGGTCTTTCGGTCAGCGCAACAGCGACCGAATACAATTGCCATAGCACAAGTTCAGCAAATAAATATAGGAAGAATTCCAGTATTGGTTAAGGTAAGTGTTTAAAAGTCAATACCTCCGAAACAAGTCTCCAAGGAAAACTTTATGAACTATTAAAATTGAACAATATTATTGTTTATATACATTATACATCGTGTATAAAGAGGTTTTTTAGAATTAAATAATTCATCAATCTAAATGTTGAAAAATAGTAAAAGTTTTCAGTTCTTTATATTCATCAATCAACTATCAAGAAATGTTCAACAAGGAAAAGCACGAAATTATAACCATCATGCTGAAAATGTGACGGAGACATGAGAATGATAGCTTATTTTGAAGGTCTCGGTAATAAATGACAAAATCAGTAAGTAGAATTTGTATTGAATGTACAAATGTCTGCTACAAATAGATCGAATGCAACAGGGTTTATACATTTTATTTCTTTTAAAAAATGATTTTAGAACATCTTTTTCAATCTTGTGTTTTTGAAAAATTGCACGGTATTTCAAAAATGTGGAATGTGTTGTACTTCCGTGAATATTTCACAGGTTGCAATTAGTATTTCCTTATTCATTGAAGGAAATAAGTTTCATACGAGTCTTTTCATATGCACTGATGCAGATATCACAGGATAACTCAACCATGACTTTATTTCCAATCACTTGTTTAATGAGCAATTTCAAAACTCTCAAAAAGTATTCAACAGTTATTAATAATACTAATAGTAGTAGTAATAGTAGTACATACAGCTGTGGCGGTTTATAAATGTCTATCTTTTCTTTAGGGGCTCGGTCTCAAGGCACTGGGGCTACTGTGGGCTGGAGGAGATCAGGGATTTTTAATTCATTATTTTTAAATTTTTTATCTTTTCTGCAAAGCCTAAACTGAAAACAATAAAGTAAGGTTATTAAATGGACTTAACTGTCTTAACAATGCAAACTATGGCATATATATATATTTTAATCTTAGGATATATTAACTATTGATAAGTTTACAGTTCATCTCATATTTCCGTAGACACTTACGTGTTAGATAAATTCATCATAACGGCAAAAGAAACATTTGCTGCAGGTATCCTATTAAAATGTGAGACGAACTATAGCTATAAAATAATCATAAAACAAGATAAATTTATTATTATTATTATGGATTGAATTATTTTTTGAAGAAAAAGTTAGGATGTAAATTATTTTAGTATATCAAAGGTTGCAGGAACTTGTTCATATGTGAAGTAATCAAAAAGTTAAAGCTGTTAATCTGTAGTTTATATGAAATCAAGAACTGCGAAAGACTTAATGTGACCAAAGAACAGAAAAAAAAAATCTCTTGTTTGATTTTTACCAAAGTAGTTCCCAAATCTTAAGGCAATTTGGAAGGAAAAAAAATATTCTTTAAATCTTCTTTTCATGGAGAAGTTAGTTCTGAAGATCTTCTTCCATTGATAAAGAATTTTTAGTTTAGCATGTAATTATTCAAATCTTCTCCATTAGACTGATCTCTCTCCTTTTATTACTCGCATTTAATAACTAAACGAGAATTTCATTTGTTGAATAAATAAGCGTTAGTCATACTTCGGGCTGCAAGATCTCAAAGATTTATGAAACACCATCTTTAATCCTGTGATTCTTGAGTTGCATAATCCTTCGTACTGTTTGACCCTGAGCTATTTAAGGCGTTGTAGCCTGGGAAGATAGTCCTATGGCTTTTTTTTTTTTTTTTTTGTCTTTTTTTCTTTCAAAAGATATGAATGATTTATTAATATGATTGATTGCTGTATTTGCTATTCATCATTCAGGTGTAAGAAATGATAAATGATTCGTCTTTCTCATTTAACTCAACGACAATTGCACTTAAATGGTTGGAAGCAACACCTACAAGTGCCTTTGTCACCATGATTTCACTAAAATCAATTTAGGAATCCAATTTAACGTCGGAGGAATAAAAAAGCAAAGAAAAAGAAATTGTGAGATTTATTAGATACATAAAGGTTTGGGGTGATTTTTTTTTTATTTATTTTTAATGCGATTGTGGAATTCTGGAAACTTCGTGACTCATCAGGTTCTTTCAGAATGAATCATCTTTTATTCTTTTACTGTTCTTCTTTTTCCTGTATCTCTCAATTTTAAATGACAACTTTTTATTAAGTTTTGTTTTTTCCGTGGTCGACGGCACATCTATCATTAATTCTATTAATATTCTAAACACGTTAAGTGTTATTTCTGTGCTTGAATCAAAGCTAAATGGTGGATATGTAAACTTTCTATTAACGTTTCTATATTGTCTCATTCAGTTTTGCCCAGTTTTTTGAAAATCGAAACCCTAAATTCAGGATTACACATTTTCCCCACCCCAAAGCACTTTTCATATGTTTATGGTAAGAATTGGTCCACTTTGAAATCCAGCATAAATTCCTGACTTCAAAAACTCAGTACAAGTCTTTCTGTGAAAGCTGCTCTGATTCAGTGAATGTGATAAAGGAGAAGTGTAATGTAAGAAGTGTTGTAATTTTAACTCAGTTTTTCTTTTGGTTGCCGGATTTCGAATACATTCACAGAAAAAAAGTTCAAACAAATGATGGCTGCATTTGCTTGCGCTTCTTTCAGTTTGTTCAATTGTGCGATTTAAATTTATGTCCAGCTGGATGGAACAGATATAAGGTATATGGCCCAAATATCGCCCATCTAAGAAAACCTGCCCATATTCTTGTCATTTATCTTCTCAGTGGCTTCAAACAATTACAATATATCATATTAACCTTCACTTACATGTTTCTGAACCAATTATAGATATAACTATTATTTTTTATTTTTCCTCAATTTTTGTTCAGTCAAGAGTCATATTTTTGAATTTTGTGAAAGTATTCCAAATATCGCCCACACCATTAAATACTTTGTTTTTTTGCACTTCTTTGCATTTTTTTGTTTTTTCCTAATCTTTTCGCAATTCTTTTTAGGTGTTGCAAGCTTCTTTTTCTATGGATCGTCTAAGTTCAGCCCCTTAGGACTTAATTTCCTTTTGCTGAGAGAATTCATTAGAGCAATTCTGAATGGTGACCCACTCTCAAGAGTGGGACATTAAATGTTTTGGAAGCTTTCAGAAGGCCCATTTCTTTATTTTTTAAAGCTGTAACAGCTTCCTTCATCTTGACTCTGTCCCATGTCTTACGTTGAGACATCTGTAATAAACCAAAATAAAATGTATAAATATAAGTTCCAAATATCGCACATATGGGCGATATATGGAACAACGAGTTGGGCAATATTGGGCACTCTCTAGCTTGTCAATTTGGCGGACGCTACTGACAAACCGGCTACCTCTAACAAGTTACAGAAATTATCAACAGATAGGTTATTTCTTTCACTATTTCACGATATTAGATGGTTATGATGGCATGAATAATTCATAAGCTGCAGTAACTTAAAGAAACAGTAGGTTCATAACTTACCAGAACGAAAAAACTTCAAGAATTCACAAAAAATAAACGGGTTGAAGTAACACCACCAAACGAACACAGCATGCTAATGGAAGGAATGGCAAATTGTTTCCATCGGTTCCCGCGTGATAGCATCACTATCCCGTCCTACATCGCACTGGGCGGTATTAGGAACCTGGGCGATATTTGGGCCATATACCGTAATATTTGTGTACCGACAAATGGTATTAGCTGTGAGCTTCTTAGAATAATTATTTGTTTTATCGGATAATTACGCTTTAGCAGGAGACTTGAAAACTTCTCCAGTTTACTAAGTCATCATTCGTCTTACATTTATACATTAGCTAATATCCATATACTTTTATAAGCTTTCAGATCACTTATTATAATCACGACCCCTTCCACACAAGGAACACTACTCTAATATACACTGACAATATAGAGACCTTATATTGAAAATCTAAAGCTTAGTTTTCCAATTTTCTTGATTACGCCCAAGATCCTTTCTTAAATTTAAAAAAAAATAGTAATATCTTTTTGTGCTATTCTTTTTCTATCTTATCATTAACCTATACTACTCTTTGCTAGCACATTTGCGGTTTGTTTGTTTTTTTTCACATAATAAGAATTTAAAATTAATGTTGATGTTTAAGGTTAAATCGCAGTCATAGTTTATTAACTATGCTAAGGAGTAATCCCTGCAGACATCAATATTTAGTGTTTAAAAATGGACAGGATATTAGTAAACTTAAATGTTAGAGCGAAAAAAAATATTGACAATACGATGTATTGTCATACATCGGTATATTAAATATAAGTAGTTTCCTATTCCTATTAAAGAGCAAGCACAAGAGACTGTAGTACATGATATTGTACTAAAAGTTTCTTCTTACTAAGAGCTGTTCTTGAGATTTATATTATTCATTTAAAATAAGGCTCCATCAATAACTAATAGCTTTACTTCTGGATTTCTTAATTGTTTTGTTTCGAAAAGTGCTTTGAATATCTTAAAAAATGTATATATACTGCCATGGAGTAATAATCATACAGTTTCTTTTCAGCTAGAGGAAACATGAAATTCTTCCAGTTACGTTTTTGTACAGATATCATCTTGAGTTTTGCTGAATATTTTTACTTTTTTGAAGATAATGTTGGTGGTTCGTAGAAGAACTAATTGTCGTTCTCTATTTCTGCTGCTACGTTAGGCACAGCTGTAAAATTGAAGTGTATTCTTGGTGGGCATTGCCTAAAAGCGAAAGAAGTGTTGAAAGTGTTTTCAACCATGAGAATTGTCTCGGTGTGTGGTTCTGGGTCATTTGGCATCAGCCATGAACAGACGCCCGGCCAAGTGTTCTTTCTGCCGCATGTCTTTATTGATCACTCGATTCCTGCTCCGAGAATCGTCCAGCCAAGAGAAAAGGAAAAGAATGGTTCACGTCAACGTCAAGCAAAAATGCACCTGAATTTCTCTTTTGATTAAAGCTGAATTGAATTAACAGAAAGTGGAAAAAAACAGCAATGGAAATTAATGGTCTGATAATAGCGTTAATAAATATTATATGTAACGTATAATATTAACATATAATGACTTAGAATTCTTATTTAAAAGAACATAACAATTACTTTTCTGAGAATATTTGTATTTTTTCTTTTGTTTTAAGTGAGTTATTTTAGCTAGGAAAGTGAGTCTCATGAAATCAGTGTGTCTCATCTCCGAGAAAACCTGCCCAGCGCGGATCAACCACCACGAAATCCACATGAGAATCGAACCCCGGTTCTTACAGCTAGGAGGTCGATGTCTTAGCGAAACGCCAACTGCTAGGCCCTTTCAGAAGTTATTTTTGGCATTAGCTTACCCCATTAGATGGAAACCTAGAGTCCTTCTTAGATGTTAAAAAGAATTATCTTTAAAATCTGTAAACAGTGACGTCATATTGAACCACGCCTTCGATTCATTACTTGTTCAAATCAAACTATCATAGTTTTCGTCATTGAATCACTTTGATCGGACGATCTGCTACTGTCATCATTTTCATCACCAGTTTCATCATGGAAAAGGTTTCAGAATTGCTTTCAAAGATGAAACTGGTGATGAAAACAATGACCGGAACAAATCGCACGATAAGAAGCTTCAGTAATTATGTCAACGATGAAAACAACTACGAAATCTGTGATGGTGAGATTTGGATATTAATCGCAGTTTGATGCTTGAAAATTTTTTAGTGAAAACATTTATTCACAATATCCCTGAACAAATTCTGGGATCACAGTTTGAAATTCACCTAAAGAAGTTTCTTCTTTTCCTTCATCACAAAAGAGCGACCAGAAAAGCGAGGTTACAATTTTTCTCTAGAGGTGCAGCATCGACTTATATTTGAACCTGGCAATAGTGAAACAGTAAGTTAGAAGAAACACTCAAGCCTTATCCTGACTGGAACTTCAATACACATCATACGTGATGCTAAACTTCACTACTTAACTACTTGAAGGTGACCTTTTATTTCAAGTTTTGATTAAAGAGTGACGAGAATAAAGTAAATTTCCTCGCGAGAAGAAAGTAAAAGTCTTTTTTTGCTCTTCTCACCAAAACTATTAGACACTATTATTATTAGATTAGTATACTTGCATCATGCATTCGCTATTAAAACTTTATTATTAAAGTTTAAAAGTATTAAAACTTTAAGAAAATAATTCGAAGGTTTTTGATGGAACTGTTGAAAATACTTTGATTAATTCCAAAGACGGCTTTGGGGAAAAATAACAAAAAAAAAAAGCAAAGAATCTTTCCCTTTAAAAAAGGAGATCTTCTATAAACTTTAAGAATTCCTACTTCCTGACTACTCTGAACCCAAGACTATTTCCATAATTGTAAGAACATATTTTTTATTTTAAAATTTTATAACCAGACCTTTGGTAAATTCTGTTCTAGTGGTCTTTGTTCACTTGTGTCTCGGAGCACCAGTGAAAGTGTTTGTGTCTTAAGGAATAGTTCCACCTTCAAGTTATTACATCATCCACTTTCTCTTATTGGTCTCCGATAGCATTCTCCGGAGTAATGTATTTCCCAATGGGCAATGCATCCGCCTCTGCACCGGCCATCTGGAAATTATTAACGTCATTTATAGTATCCACTCAAACACACTCGCAACGATAGTAAGGCAGCCATCTTGAGCCAAAGCCCAAGTTTTGGAAAAATAGAAATCGCATTTTCTGAGAATTCTAAAAAAAAAAAAATAAAAGATTTAAATAATTGATGTTGTAGAAAATAACCGTTGAAGGAAAAAAAAAATAGCTATATAACACTATTTGGATTTTAAAGTTTTTATTTTTCCTAAGTTGTTTTTTTTTCTGCTGTAAGTTAAGTGAATACAAATGCAAGAGAGCATCTGATATAAGATTTATTGTCGGAATCATCTTAAGGGATTAAATTAAAATGGGATAATACTCAAAAAGTAAATTCGTTTGTTTAGTTTTCTTAATTGTTGTTATAAAGATATAGATATCCACTGAAAAATTAAGAAAAAAAATGAAGAAAGTGATTTACGTGTTAGCATCCTTATCGAATATATATTTTTTTCTTCAATTTGATGTGACAGGATCCGTTTCGGATAAACATAATTTCGGATAATCCGGAATATATTGTATTAAACATATACTGTACATGTTATTAATATTAATTACATAAATTTGCAAACTAAATTTACATTTAATTTTCATCAATGTTATTAATAGTTATAGTTATATAATCGCTTGTGCACGCTATTAAATATTGATTATAGCAACGGAAAATATTTTTTTGTGTTTTTAAAACATTCTAAAAATCGTTTCGGATAAACGAAGTTTTAGTACACACTATATATATATATTATACGGATATAATGTTTGTCTGTACATACTACTCTTTTTAAAGAGAAATAAACAATAAATAATAATAAATAAATAATAAAGTGTTAAATAAAATATTTAACGTTTGATGTCTTACAACCTTTTTCGAATGTTTATTTCCATTCTTTGTGATTTGATATTTGCTGTCAATATTTAAACTTCTCCCCTTTGCTACCCAGATTTTTTGAATCTGAATTTACTTTCTTTTTTGTTCTTCATATCCTTTCCATTCTTCTCCTTCTTCTGTGCTGGAGACCTACTGCAATCTATACCCTAATTCCATCACGCAATTGTTTTTCGATAGACTGAAATTACGTTGATTGGATGTAGGACTCATATATTGCTTTTGTAAAGACGTGAATGGAGGACTAAATCCTCTTTGTTTCCCGTTGGCAAGAGGTGGGGTTGAAACAAAACTTGTGATTACCGTTTAAAGGTTGAATCAAATTCACCGATAATTTTCCCCTAATGGGTGAGGGAGGGGTTAGCATCGGTAAAGACTTGTCCCCTCGGCAAATAAAATCCCTTACAGCATTGAAAATAATTATTCAACGGCAGGTGGTGCGGTTTCATCCCTCTCTCTCTCTCTCTCTCTCTTTTTTTTTCCGTTTCCACCCCTTTCGACCCATCCTTTTTTTTTCTGCCTACGGAAAGAGACGTGGAAGAGAAGAGTTGATTAGATAAACACAGTAATAAGCAATCCCAAGATTCTAGCGACATCCTGGCTGTTTTTCTATCTATCCGATAGAGGGGGTCGCATCCATCTTATCTGTGTCCGACGCTATTCATTTGCATGAAAAGGCCACACTCCCGAGGGCCGCTCTCTGACGGAGATATACGTGCCTTTTACTCACGACCATAAAAATAATAAGACAAAGTACATTTTCCTTTATGACTCTCGGATGTATTGTCAGAAGCAACGTGAATTGCAGCGAGATCGAGGCCGTTCGTTTTCTCGGGTTCCCTCGAGGATTTACGCGGGATCCTACTCTCTCCTTTCTCACTGTGTTCTTTTTCAGACAAATGTAAATGCACCTGCAAGAGCTTGTGCGCTTTCAGGATTGAACTAACATGAATTAAAGTTATTTACTTCTCGATTCAGTGTAATCAAAGCGACGAAGAATCTTCCTGTATATATTTTATTTATTTCTTCAGATAGAATCTGATTATTCTTATTATTATTTTTTTAAAAAATAGTAAATTATATTTTTTTTTTGAGAAGCTCAGATATTAATTATTAAATTTATCTGAAACTCATCGTTTTCGCTTTTAGAGTTCCATTTTCATATTTCTTGTTCTGATGTAGGAAGCCAAGTGAATTGAATTTTTAAAAAATGGAAGCTATCTCTAATTAAATGCAATCCTTGGGCCGAATGTTTTTGAGACCGCTTGTGTTTAGTTATCAAGAGACACTGTATGAACACATTAAATATTTGAAGAAGCTAATATTCTTAGTATTATGAATAAAAAGATTTTGATAGATTAAAAATAAAATAATCTTTACTACGGGAATAACCTTTACTACTTTTGTTCAGAAACAGCCTCTTAAACAGCAATTTCGGAAGTCAATAGATTTTTTAATATTTCTTAACGGTAATTTAACTATAAATTCCTATTTGATGTACAATTGTATGTTGTGACAATGTTTATCAAATTTCCCGTTAGCCCTATATTATTTTATTCGAAATCAAAGATTCTATATTTTAAGAGAATTTGTATAAAAAAAATCTTTGAATTTGTACAACATATGTACAAAACATGCATAACATTTGGATATATGCTAGCAGTTATGCAATGTGAAACCAACAACAAAATTAACGTTTTCGTCTAGGGCTGTTTTAGCAAAACGTTAAAAATAAAATTCTACTTTGACATTATTCCCCAAGTAGTAATGTGGGATTTTATATTTCACCTTTTGCTAAAACACCCGAAAACGTAATATTTGCATTATAAACATTCTGCGATGTTCTTTCAGAGTGAAGCTATAGGTCTCGTCGGATTTTACACACATTTAGGCAAGTTTTACAATAGAAATCCTGAAATCCGCTAAATGGTAGTTGGTTCCATAGCTACATCCACATAAAATTATTAGCATATCTATGGATTAATTATTGTATTACTATGTAGCTAGCCTTGCTATTCCAAATGACAATTGATTGAACATGCAATTTTTTTTACTGTTCAACATTCAGGTTTCTTGTCTGTTGTACATGTAAGACGCTCGAATGGCTGGACTGATTTTGTTTTTAATTAAGTTAGTACAATTCCTATTTACGGACCAACTTAAAAAAAATGATGTATGGTTATTTTAGTCTTCAGCATCTTCCCAAATCCCTCAAAAAAATTCTGATAATTTTCGATCACTGATGTTAATGACGCAGAATGTTTAATTACTACATGAAGGATACATGATTATTGTAAGTTATTGATAATAATAACAATAATAAAATGAGAATCTAAGCGAAATTACTTGTGGTACAGAAAGCTATTAGATATAAGCCTTATAGTTAAGAAGTTCTTGAATTTTACTAAATTTGATTTTTGAGTAGTGAGGCTTTTAGTATTTGAATAGTATTAATTAACTAAAAGTTATTCAAAGTAGAAGTTGAATTTCTTTTTATAATTGTGAAATCCGTAAAAACTTAGTCTCTCTAAAAGATTTATTTATAGTATTCAGAGATAATAAAAAATTATAAAAATAAAAAGTTATCGCTAGAACTTTACAAGGTTTGCTTGTTTATTTTTCTTTATGTGCCATTGCATTCTTTCTGCTGAAATGAATTAATTCAGAGAACCATAAAGAATTTAAAGGTCATAAAATTTTTAGTGTTTTCTTGTGAATCTTAATCTTGCTCTTTCTATTACCTCAGAGAGTAATTTCTTAAAGTGATTCGCAATATTAGACAGGGATTTGATGAAATACCTTAAATGGTTGTTGCAACTCCCCGAGTTCTTTTTGGGATTTCCTGCGTTGCTTTTGCGAGTGGCCACGTTAGCACTCATTAACCATATGGGCGCACAAAGTCTGGGATAATATATACGGACGACACCTGAGAGGGACGGCACATTCATTACCTTCTCCAGCCGTTTTGCAAACATAGCCTGGAAGAGCAGAATATATAACCTTATCATCGCACCGCTGCTGCCTTTCGAAATGGGTAAAGCAGTCGGGCGAGGCGGAAAGGAGCAGGGGGTGGAGGAGGGGGCTTTTGATGAAACTCCCGGGAATATTTCCATTTCTATTCGCGCTGTTTTAGGAGGCGATAGTAATGCAGACAAGCACACGAGGAGAAACTTTCCCATCAGCCACTGTGTTGGCGGCGACTATTAAGTGCGGAAGGCTGCGACCCAGCGTTCGCCACCCACAGCCCCAAGTTGTTTTGGAAATTACTTCGTGAAAAAAAAAAAAAAAAAAACCCAATCCAAAAAAGTATCCAATTTTGCCTCAATTTGTAAAGAAACTTTTGCCTCCCACCCCCATAGTGGCACAGAAAAGACACAATAACCTCGAGGCTGCTCTCATTTGAAAAAGTAAAACTTTGCAGGGGCCTTAGATTGTCAGATGCATTGAAAAATACATTTCTGTAACTCATCCAATTCTTATGTTCAGCTGGGGAAATTTCGTAAGTCAGGGTCGTGCAAATGGTTTTCTACGTTTCTCTAGAATCCCTTATGTTTGCGGATCTCATTTGGAGCCTTCAGACTTGTTTTAAATTATAGAGTAAGAAAGAAACACATTTTACGGAAGTTGACACAGGTTTTTCTGGATTATCAATAGATATTAGTTAGTCTGTAGGAACGTGAGATTCGTGAATCAGTCTTCATTCGTGTTCTTCGATAACTTTTGAATCATTGAATGAATCTGTTTGAAACTTAAGACACATGTTGAAGGACTAGGGACGATCTAAATTTTACATTTGAAATTTTTTCAAAATGGATTCTTATCGAGAAATTTGATCAACAAAAAGACAAAAATTCCCAAGAAAAGCATATAAAAATTATAAAATAAAAATATATTTTTTATATAAAAATTTCCTATAAATGATTAAAATTTAGCCAAACGCACAAATATTTTAAAAAAGTTTTTTTAAAAAATTTGTGCATTTGGCTAAATTTTAATCATTTATAATTAATCAACGCACGTTAAATAATTGTAAATATAAAAATTTCCTAATTCTATCAATATTTCATTGTCTTAAAATATTATTCCTCTGAGTAATCCACTGTGCAAGGATCGATAAAAGTAAAATTAATACGATTTTGATAATTCAAGAAAATAATGAGGATTTAATTTTTTTTTCCTTCAGAAAATGAGAACTTGTTTTTTTTGTAAATATTGGATATTTAGAATTTCAGATGTAAGTTGTAAAAATATAACTTTTAATTTTCGTCGTTTTCATGACTTAAAAAAAAAGAATTTTAGGAAATAAAAGTTTTAAGGAAACTAGATGCTCTTTCTAACATCTGTTTAAATTTTGGACCCGAAAAGGAACTTTGCATCCAATATATTATTTCGCCAACTTTATTGAAAGTAATTGAACCAGGTACAGAATTGTTAGTCTTACTTATTTTAAATAGGCTTATTAATCATAGAAAATAAAAAAATAATTTGGATTGCAAAACGAAATACGGTGAAGTCTGACTTATACGAATATGAGGGGGAACCAAAAATTATTCGTATGAGTGAATATTTCGTGTAAGTGAATTACATATAGGACTATTTCAACAGGGAATGAGAAATTCTTCGTATAATTGAATGTTTCGTATAAGTGAGTTTCGTATAAGTGAGACTTCACTGTACCAGTGAGTGTATTATTACTCAATTAAGGTAAAATTACTTTCACTTATTTCACATGAAAGCCACCACAAAAGATATTGGCAGAATATAGTCATTTATCTACTTTTCTATATCTTACTTTTTAAGAAATCATAGTCTGGAAGTTTCTTTTTTAAAAACGAATAGAAAAAAACCAATGAATTTTACTGTTTCATTGTAACGTAAATTATAATGAATAATGAGATATTTGCCCAAATCACGGAATATTTAAATATTATAAAATCCTTCTTCTTTGATTCACTCTTAAAGAAATGGAAACTTAAATGACATCTGAAATAGTTAACTTCTAATACATTTTTCAAATAAATTAAAATTTATCAGTACAAAAAAAAAAAAAAAAAGAAGAAGAATGATAATAAAAGAATTCTTTATCGTGGTCCTTTCGATGACAGTGTTATAACTAAGATTTATTTTTAGGGCTGTTCTTTTCTTAAATCTTGTTAGTATTCGGAGTTTCATCCTAATCCGTGTGTTTGTTCTGAAATCCTTGTCATTTGAGGCAGATAACATCTCGCAGTTTAACTACTCCCTTGGTTAACATAAAAGCGGTAATAATAAATAAAATAAAAACGGTAATAAAACACCGTCAGGTAGTAATGGATGAAATTGGAATGCTCTGTTCCGCTTACATTAAAAGCAGTCTTAAGTTTATTTTCTTATATTTTTTTTTAATGTTTCCTTTCTAAAGATTTGTAATTCTATGTAAGTTATTTGTTACTGTGTAACACTGAGATGAATCTTTCGCAAAAGATTGCTTAAACTATTTTAATAAATCACTAATGCTGGCGCTTTTTATTAAAAATATAAAAAAATAAAATATTATTAAAATATTATTTTCTTAATAATAGTTGGACTTTTGAGCAGTGCTATGGAAATTGCATCCGACTCCTACTCCGACTTCACATCCCTTGCAATATTATATAGTCCGACTCCTGTAATTTAATGAATGTGATTCCGACTCCATCAAAAAAATTCTCATTCCATGGCCGGCTTCGATTCCTATTCCAGACCTGATTTTGAGGCTCCTACGGTACAAATCCTACGATACCAGATTAGAAAAAATCAAATAGATTAGGAATATGATCTCGAAATCAACTTCTCCAAAAAAATACCTTCAAATAATTTATTATTTTGATTTTATTTTAAAAGAAAAAATTCATCCCCTTCCGAATGTTTTGAAGTAGTATCACCTGATCAACTTTTTCCATCTTACCCTTTCGCGACGAAACCAATAAATATTTCTGCCACTTGAATTGTTTCTTATTGAAAAGTAACGTGGTCAATTTTTTTCAAGAAAAGAAAGTTTCATTCTCTGAACTGTGAAGATCTGTGATAAAAATACTTTTCCAAATTGTTTTTCCTTTTGAATCTTTATTACGAATTCACGGCTTCGTGTCTCCTGTTATTTAAATTTCTAGACATTTGTTTGTTTGTTTGTTTTTGCTTTTTTTTTTAGAAGTAAGAGTTCCGCTTTGCTTTTCATGTAATTTTCGGAAATAAATTGTGATAATGAGAAACATACATAAGTACATACACAAACATGTAGATTCATACACAGATATGTATACAGAGGATAAACATAAATTGAGTGTAGGATAGGATTTGAATAATGCTTGAGTTTATTTGATATTGACTCTTTTTTTATAATTTATTATTTTTTGGAATACTCTTTCTTAATCGTGAACGAATATCAGTAGTTATTTTGGCTTATTAATTACTCTTATTAATACCCTCTTAATAACGTAGTTACTAAATTTAGTTAAGAAATCAAGCATCTACTAGAAAATGGGATACATTCGCATATTTACTGAAGCGACATTTGGGATATCGTCATTCAAATTGTTCGTCAAAATGACTAAATAAGGTAATAGAGAGACAGTTGGGCGGGAAGGACGTTTTCTCCAAAAAAAAAAGGCTTTTATTTCCCAATCCACATCTAAGCTACTTCTGATCAGCGAAGATTCGAGATACAATAATTGAGACTTATGACGACATACTATTTGCTCATCAACTGTGAATCTAATCGTTGATTAGTGAAGAAACTTTTTTTTCTTTTTGCTTAAGTTTAAAGTTGTGTTTATTTCTTTCTAGTTCTTACTTAATTATTTCTCTGCAAATTCTCTTCATATTTCCTTTTTATTAATACTTCTATATTCGTTACTGTTAAATTTCAATATTTTATTGTTATTATTGAAACTGGGCCATGGGTATTTCTACTGGAACCCTGTCCTTAGGCTTATAATACGAATTGTAGTATTATCATAGAGACATTTAATATATAAATAAATTAAAATTGTACATAAAATGAAAATTAAAAATAAAAAAAAAAAAAAAATTACAAAGAAAATCAATTAAAATTGAAAATAAACATAAAAATTAAATTAAAACCAACAGCTTCTATGGCTAATAATACATCATTTTCAAGGTTGTGGAGTATTAAGGAAGCAGCTCTTACCTTAATACTCCACACCTTGAAACTGTTGGTTTTAATTTAATTTTTATTTTTTGTTTATTTTTATTTTTAGTTGATTTTCTTTACAAAGTTTTTGTTTTGTTTTTTGCTTTTTAATTTTTAATTTATGTGCAATTTTAATTTATTTATATAATTATAGTACAAACCCTAGAATTCTTGAACATGGCCACAGACGGCAGGAAGAAGAAGCAGACAAGCAGAACAGAAAGAGAACATCCCTGCTGGCTCCCAGATAGATTCAGACTTACCAGCTCCTTGATTACAAGGCTGTGGCTAAACTAGCAAATTTCGATGATATTGATGCTATTTATATCCATATTGTCCCCCAACTATTTCTGGATATTACAGGTTTAGTTTAATTTCTTAACGTTTCTTAATTTGCAGAGGAGGGAAAAAAAAGATTTCGAACAAAAAAAAAAAAAAAAAGCTTTAAAATATAATTTTAAGTCGAAATATTTGTATCCGGCTCAAAAATTAAACTTTTTATTTCGAAGCTGAAGCTTAGATTTCAGCTACCGACCAAAAATAAAATCAACAAAAATTCGTTGAAGTTCACTAAAAAAAACGCAATGTCTTTACAAAAAAATATTTAAATAAAAAAATGTCTTTTTTTTTTTTTGTTTTTTTGTTTTTTGATCTTTTAAAAAAAAAATAAAATCTGTTTATATTTTTCTACTCTCTTATTTCATTTGAATTGTTCTGTGACTTACAAACGACTTCTCTTTGTTTTCATTTTTTTTTTATCATTGAACAGTTGGTTTTTTTTTTTGTTTTTTTTAACTCTTTGTCTCATCCAGTACTGTTCCTTTCGAAGCGGCTGTGGCATAAAATTACCGAATCTTCTTTCCTCAAAGCAGGGAACGTTATCCTACGGACAAATCGCAGTATTGACTACAATTAACATTTGGAATTGTAATTGCATGTTCGGTGACAACGCGAGACCCGCGCATGTATAATTTCAAATCCCGTAATGAGAAGAATTTATTATTGTCTTTGGTCTTTCGCTCAGCAGTCTACTGTCTTCCATAAATCATGCACAAAAATAAATGATCACTGGATTTGGGCTATGTTATTATAGTCGCATAGACGATCAGTTTGTGGGCCTGCCTCGGGTGTGCTGTGTTCGACCCACAAGTGGGAGGACCGCACCGTGTCTCCGGCTGCATTTTAATCGATGTTGTCAAGAGATGTCTACGGGGCAGCAATCAACAATTAATGCATCGACGTTTTTGGGAAGATCTCCTGCAGTGCTCGACGGTTTCCCATGAAAAAGTTCCCATTCCTCGATTGCCACCGCTTCTTCCCTCTTTTCTTTTGTCTAAAACGCAGCTGCAAGTTTTCCATCAGCCCAGGGATTCCTCAAAGCAAACTCTAACCTTAAAAATATTAAAAGTATCCTTGAATTAAAAGAGAATTATCTTCAGCTTCTCTATTACACAAATCCTTTTTTTCCTTTTCCTTCATAAACATTATCTTATAAAAAAGATCCAAAACATCTGTTTTAGTTATTCAATCTCATCTTCCGATCGACGCACTCTTGTTTTACGTATTTAGGAGAACTTAGTGGTACGAAGTAGGTTAGAAATTTGATATACAAGGATTTATTCTTCATATATTACTGACATTTATCTGATAATTTGACAAAGATTATTGATTGTTGCCGATGTTTTACGATAGCCAGCGGTTATTTTATCACAGCACTGAACCTTTGTGCATGTTTGTTGTCATTTGCTTCATCTCGTGGAGTTGATTTGATTTGCCCATTACATAAGTTTATTTTACCATTTTGAATAAGTGAATTAAGGCAGTTTACTGGATATTAAGTGTAGTTTTGGAATGTAATCAAAGATTACACAAATTCATTTTTTTTTATTTATTTTTTTTGTCTGTTAAAATGAATTGTTGATTTAATGTAAAATGAAGAGTTGTTGTAGTATGAATATTTGTCTATTAGTAATATGACACTGTCATTTACTGTCATAAAAATCCTGTATTTGTCACCAACTTTGAAAGAGCGGTTCGAATTTTCGTGCTTTGTTAATTTTAGTTGGTCATTAAAGCCTTTTTTTTTAGTGACGCTCTGTGTGATGCATACTTGTTACGCAATTCGTAAGTCCATAGGAAGCGCTCAGGCACGGAAGATACGTCTGTATATGATGACTATTTTAAGATGTTACTTCATAAATCAAGGCGACGGCCTGCCATGAGACTGATAGGCCTACATCTGAACCAGGCGTGGGGCAAGCCTTGGATGTTTCTTTCTTCTTCAGTGTATTTCTCTTCACAGGAGGCAAAAAGTCTGACTGTCACCCTACAGGTGCGTCCTGGATAGTTATTAATCCATCACAGAGAGTAACTCTTATGACTAATGATCCGAAAAATGGATCTGGAGATAAATCACAACAACTTCATGAATAATTTTTACATTATTTTATTTATTTATTTTATAGTTTCCTTGGTTGTTTTGAAACTTTAAATGCTATCTCATTTTACCTGTTTAAATCAGTTCGATTTTAGTCCATGAAATTAATGTTGTAGATTGAATGTAGAATTCTTTCACTAATAAATTTTGATTTTTTTGGCCGTGTCTGTTCTGAGGCTTCTTATGTTGAAAAGCAAAGTGAGTATCTAATAATCCAACCTTCTCCTCTTTATATAAAGGAAGACGTGCAACACTATTTGAATGATTCTTATTGTGATTCATTCTCTATCTCTTTTAACTATATAATATTGCTGAAGTTGCGTTATGGAATTAATCGTGTAATTAATCAAAAGATGGAATATTTGATTAAATTGGTATTTATTACCGAATATTTTTGATAACGGATTCGACTAGCATTCTACGCAACAGTAGGTAACAAGTCTTTTTTTGTTGTTGTTGTTGTTGTTGGAAGAGCAATGGATAACTGCCTTGTCAACTGTGCTGGAAAAAAGAATTCTGCGGATCAAGTAAAAAGGAATCCCCAAATATTTAATAAAATAAACTCCTTATTTTATACCAATCTATTAATAATATCTCATTCTTTTTTTTTAAAAAAAAAAAAACCTCCATGTATGATGTAGTGTAATAAATGCCATCTGGAATATTCAAACAGATTACCGATTGAAATAAAATCTGCTCTTTACGGTCGAAATAGAACAGAGAGATGCTATTAAGGTGGGTGGTAGTGACGTCATTGTGAACTGACATGTGTCCAAATCATTTCGTAGAGGATAATGTAGAATCAAATGCACTCCGTCTGAAATTAAATCAAGTACACAAAAAGTAATAATTACTGTTTGTATTACTATCATTTGACATTCACACTATGTGATGCTCAAGGCATCTTCATTATAAAACTATAGGAGTTGTTTCATCACTTTATTCATAAATGGATGCAGTTATGCAACATGGAACCAACCCCAAAATTCACTTTTTCTGCTAGAGTTTTTCAGTTTTTACCCACATAGAGGGGAGGGGGATAAATTGGAGTTGTTTATATATTTCTTATCATACAAATTGATTTTTGGCAATTGGTTCCTAGTTGTCTGACTGAAATGAAAGTGTATACGGCAGCACTAATCTAATTTAAATAAACTATGTCAAATCAATTTTAATAATTTAGTATTGACTGTCCAAAGTGAAAGACTTGTAAAACGACTAAGTAAATACAAAGACGTTTTCGAACATTATACAGAAATTCACTGATATTTTATTGTTTTCAAACACAAGTGAACATCATTATATTTCTTGCACAAAGGCATTACGAACATGCACATAATGAGCAAATGAATACTTTACCCCAACAAATCATTCTTAAAAAACATAAGTATCATTGAAGAATCAACGTGAAGTTAAGTAAACCATTAATCAACATCATCCTCAAAGTTAGGATCTGAAGTGAGATTTCATAAAACTATTTAGCATCACCTGGAATGAGAATCATTATTGATTTTCGGTCTTCAATTTTGGCAGCGATCTCTGTTTACTATACGGCCATGAGGGTACCCAGACTGCTACTAGATCTGGAGAAGACTTTGGACGGCCTCCAGTGAATATTTACTTTAGCAAAGTTTTCATTGAAGTCTGTATTGTTTCGGTGAAGTACTCAAAAATTGCAGTTTTGCCATCCTATGGACTTGAAGAGGATTTTTCGCTCTGCGCTTTCGTATGACATTGATATAATGATCTGGTTACAGAGTATTTGTTGCATTTTTAGTGCAGACTCTTTGTCATCAAAATTGTTGTGATTTGATTAGTATGAATGATCGGAAATCAGAAACTTTAAGATAATCGTACTCGGACTCTTTATGTTCCTGTAAATCAGTTTTCAACATCAAAATCATTTTTATGTACAGTTTCATCTTTATAGCACGGGTCAGAACTTTTGTGGTGTAATATTTTTCATCGGCTGCAAGAAATGTATTCTTATATAAATTAATAAACATGAGCATTTAAACATTCTGTGTGATGTATTTACACTTAATTATGTATTGCAAGTGTTTAAATTGTTTAAAAAATCAACAAAAATCCACGAATATTTAAACAAAACAGACATGAGAACATACAAACATGGAGTTGGTTTTAAATTGCATATCGCTGCCACTTGGATACTGCAACTGGTAGGTGGTTCAAATGTCGGTAGATAGCTGCAAGTTACGGATAGGAGTTCCGTTCAGTTTTGTAAAGAGACGACACACATTCAGGCACGGTTTGCAACAGAAATCGAATAATCCGCAAAATGGTAGTTGGTTACATATTGCGTAACTGCATCCAAATCTCCCTATTTCTACCGTTTCTTCTGTCAGATCAAATTTTATGCAAAATTGTGTTGTTTTTTTTTTTTTTATTGTGTTGGTCGATTGTAAATGCAACTGCTTTAAAACTTTAAAAAAGGCATTTATCAATTACTGGTGATTTAGTAATAATCAGTTTCTGATTAATTGGTGGTGCCAATACCACAACAACACGGATTTGATTTGTTGCGTAGATATCTGCGATAATCTTATCAACACGTCCCCACTCAGATTTATAGGCCTTGTGATAGCCAAGTTTCGGTCAGAATAGCATCCTTTAATATTTGGTCGTGATTCTTTCTTATCTTTTTTTTTTCCCTTGTTTATTTTTTACATCTTAAAAAAATAGTTTTTAACGTTTTTGAAAAGGTAATAGATAAATATTTAGCCTTATTCATACTCTCAAAGCATTATCGTATCAAGGGGATATATTTGTTAATAATTTGTAACCAGGAGGGAGCATTGAGAGTGACAAAAAAAAAATACTATTGACAAAAAATATTGAAGAGTAAGAGAATTCTATGGTTCTTCATAAAAAAGTCAGTAATTTAATATCCGCAATGAAATAAGTCTTGGTACCATTGAATGTTACATTTGCCCCAATTTTGTAGTACTCTTTACTACGTACAGAAAAGAATAAAAAATTAAATAAATTGGAAACCACGTTCCATTAGGAAGCTGATACGGTATTACTATATTTAGGTTATTAAATGCAGGAATCCAATCGTTTTGATGCATATTCTAGAGAAATTGCCTCCTTAATAACCCCTCAGAACCTACATACAGATTCAATATGCAAGAATTTCATAGGACTGAAATTGTAAATTCATAAGAAATAAATAAAAAATATTATTTAATAATAACGGCATTAGACCCCCAGAATCAAAATAATTCACAAAAATTTACATATTAGAACTTTAGTCGTAGATAATAAGCTTCCTTTCAATTTTGATGCAGAAATCCCTTAAATGAGGAGATTTAATACAAAAAACACGGTTACGTGATTCTCGTTAAAGCTTTGTTATAACTGTACATAAACGAATAGTTATCTAGGAAAGTTGAAAGATTCAAACAGAATGGATGTTAATCATGTGGGGATGTCGTCCGGTAATTGGGACAACTGCTGTAATTTTATTTATTCAGCCTCGTTGACTCCTTCTTGGGAAACGAATTAATCTGTTTCTTACGCTATTTGTGATAGTTAATAGTTATTTCTGATATTGAATGCCTTGCAATGTCTTTTGCCAAATATTTCAAATCAATCCCTAAACAAAACAAATAATAATAATAATAATAAAACACTAACTTATATTTGTAAATTTCCTTTAAAACTCTTTAATAAAAAAGAGATACAAAAACTTTTTTAACGTTATTTAAAATTTTTATACATTTATTTATTTCTTCTTTACGATGCTAAGCGAATCTTTTCAAGTCGTTCTATCAGATCAGGAGCAGGATGTCATATTTCACAGAAGAACTCCAAAGAATAAAAATAAGAATAAAAGGAGGAGGTAAGAAAAAAATGAGGAAGCAATCCTAACGCTCTACTGGAACCCGTTTTACATTCTCATTTCGATGTATTTCCATTTGCGCTGCAGCGATAAACGATTCCATCTCGCGTGCAGTGGCAGTAGCAGCAGCGGTGGCAAAGATATGGAATTGGCTGTTTTGCCGACGGGACACGTACGTGAAAGACGAGCGATCATGTTTTTAGACACCTCTCTTAAAGAAGGGAGGAAGACGTACGACCATATATGTGTGTGTGTGTGTATCGTATACTTCGTTCTTTTACCTTTTTATTCCACGGGTCGATTCAGACGGAATAGTTGATGAATACGAAACACATCGTAGCAGCGGCCAATATCAAATTGAAATATATAGAAGAACTCTAAATAAATAACGACGGAATAGCACAGACCATATTTGAAAGTCAGGCGGGTTTCAAATAGTTCTGGAAATAACCTGCATTTTTATTTATTTATGTTATTTTTTTTGTTCACTCAGTGAGAAGGCGCATCAGAAATAAAGCTGCGTTGTTCAAACAGTTTTCTAAACATTGTAAGATATGAATAAGTTACAGAAGTTTATTTTAAGTCAAAAGTAGTATAAATACTACAAGATTTCGTCCCTACTGTGGTAATGTTTCTTCTCCCAAAGGTTTGGTCCCATAAGCAAACGTAGAGTCTGTAGTCCGCTTAAAAATCCTTATTGTAACTGAACAGGAAATTAAATGAGAAATTCAGTGTTACAGTTCATGAATCACTTTTGAGATTTGAGTGCTTAAGAATTACCTGTAAAGGTAATCTAAAGATGCAGACGTCTGCATCTCAAGGGAGAAGAAGGAGTTTGCCAAGCCTCGGACAGGGGGAGGAAAGGAGTTCAACGAGTAGTAATCGTCAGTTTTTTTGTTTTGTTTTTTTTTATTTGGAGAAGTTGTTATTCATACAGCATCACACAAGTCAGAAAGTAATCCAAGATACAGTAATGGCCAAAAATACATTAAGTTTTGGTTTTTTGAGTATAACTTTTTTCAAACTTAATATTTTCTTTTGAAATTTTTACCAGTTGTTTCATTGACAATACATGAATTCGAAAAACTAATTAAATCGTTTTTTAAAATCTCCTGCAATTTTATAAAATTTATTTTATCATATTCACAAACTGAAAGAAATTCAACAATCAATTTGGTCATGACAAGAAACAGCATAAATTGGAAGAAAAGAAGAACCGAAGTGATTTCCTAGTTGTGGCCATCCTAGTACTTGGTCATGTAGTCCTTGGCGTTAGTGACAGCTTATTACTTCAATGATTACAAGCAGGTCTTGTTCCTTTTTTTTTACAAACAACCCTTTATTCATCAAATCGTACAAGTTTCTTAACTCAGAAGCTATTGTGTTACGGTTGTAAATGATATATTTCATATAATACTAGCCATATAAACGAATCAGGAGAAATACAATAGATTCAGAGTTAGCAAAACTAAATAAAATAATCAAACGAATCTTTAGTTGATTTCTTTTCACATAACTAAAATGTCAAAATTATACGAAACCACATTACATAATCAAGAATTTCTAATTAAAGAATGAAGATTGAGTTAATTTTTGCCATAATTTAGCATTTTTTTTTTATTTGAGGTTTTTACTGCAAGCACAACTTACGAAGATGTCTGAAATAAAAAGACCAACACACAAATTAAGAATACAAAACATTTAACACATTAAAAGACGACCTGTTTCGAGCAGACTGGCTGGTCATTTTAGATTTCAAACTGGAAAAGACGGAAAGAAAAATGATCCCAAAGTTATAAGTGTCCTTTGCAAAATGTAATACTAGCCCACAAAATTAAGTCCACAAACAGTAAATGCGATTTCTTTTGAAAAAGAAGACTTAATTAATTTGGATCAAAATGTAATTAAGTCCACATAACATTACTAAATTGCTATTCAAAAAAATAGTCCATTGATAGTTATCATACTATTTCATAATAGCAATTTACTAATGGACTATTTTCTTTTTAATTAATTAAAGTTATAATGTACTAAAGGACTATTTTCTTTTTAATTTATTAAAGTTATAATGTACTAAAGGACTATTTTCTTTTTAATTAATTAAAGTTATAATGTAATACTATTCAGTGTTACTTAACTAGTTTAGTGTTATTTAACTTAAAATCTGTTAAAAGCTTTGATTTATTTATTTAAACTTTCTGCACAAATACAAAGAAATCTGCCTTAACAAATTCAATCCTCACATCTGTCAAGAGTGAATAAGCCAGGACATTTCTGATTATTAAAACAAAAATCCTAATTATTACTGTGTCCTCTAATGCTTTAAGAACAACATTTTGTAAGTTTATACAATATTTTAAGAACTCTTTAAGAAGCTCCTTTGCCTTACATTAAAATAAATCGTTGAGTTCAGAAATTAGAGATGTTGAAAATGAGAAGTAGCTGTATGTGGAAATCGACGAAGAAATCATAGTACAATAATGCAAACCTTCAATTAATAACTCTAAAAAGTGTTCTTTCTTTTTCATTTCCTATACGGTGGCTATCTTATACAGGTCCGTATAGATTTTTTTCGCTAATATTTGTAATTTCCCTTCATATTCATTGGAGAAAAAGTTGAAGAGAGAAAAAAAAAGGGGGGGGGGAGGGTAGAAGAAATCCATCCACGTACATATGTCCGTCCTCCTGTTACTAAGGTAACCATAATGACTGTTAATCTTATAAACTTCAAACTTTTAAGAAATGATTATAAGGAAGATTCCTACTATTTGGATACATTTGGACCAATAGCTATGGATGTAAGAGGTAGAACGAGATGGCACTGGATAAGAAAAGTTAAACGGAAAGAAGGAAAATTAAGATTTGCTTCTTTCTAATTATTTTTATTTTTAAAAGTTAAGTTTTTAAAACAATAACGTTTTGTTAACGAAAAAGTTCGGCAAGGAATATGGAAGAAGAATTTAAGGGATATCAAGATTTCAAAATACTTTATTTACGTCTTGCTTTTATATATTTACTTATTTTTTATTTTCTAATCTGTCAATCTGATTAGATTGATTCTTCTTAAGTAGGAATTTTGTCCTTATTAGGATTTTCAAAATGTAAACAAGAACCTTTTTGTATCACAAGCCATACAAAGATCAATTTTAATCCATCTAATAATTTTGCCATCTCTGATATGAAAGTTTGCGTCATCTCGCTATCGAACCATTTCTCGAAATGAACAAGAGAGATTCTGGTTGATCTCACGAATCTTCACCAGCTTGATGGTAGATCTGGAACCAATACAGATTACGTCTATACAATGTACTTCATTGTAAAATCCTCAAATTTCAGTTAATTTGAAAAAAAAACCTAGTATTGGAATGTTACTGAAAGCTGATCAGTCTTCCAATATCAGCTGACATATATTAAAATGTTCGTAAAAGACAAGAAAAGTTAGGGAGACAAAGAAATTTTCCAGGATTTATGTGAAGATTACTCAAAGACATGAGCGTTGTTCTGATACTCTGCTTTGACTCTTGAGTTGTATCTTTGCCAGCGTAGTAGTAGCTTTGATAAAATAAGCAGCCCTCAAATTTAATCATATCTGCTTCTAACAGAAGATATTGTGTAAAAGCGAAATGGTAAAATTCCTGAGAGCCATTGAA
This sequence comes from Thereuonema tuberculata, assembly GCA_023159025.1. Classification (NCBI taxonomy): domain Eukaryota; kingdom Metazoa; phylum Arthropoda; class Chilopoda; order Scutigeromorpha; family Scutigeridae; genus Thereuonema; species Thereuonema tuberculata. The sequence continues at coordinate 109,069,791 of JAFIDM010012231.1, forward strand.
TAAAATATTGCTTTTTCTATTCTACGAGTAAATTAATGAATTGGTCAGTGGATTTCTTAAAACACATAGACTATAAACTTCTTTAAAAGAAAGAAACTTTAAAATTAATTCCACAGAGTCCTTTGAAACTCTAATTAATATCAAACTGTTTTCTGGTTTGAAGAATTATTAAAATCACAATCCTTCCCGCTTTTCTTTAGTTGTCCGTGAGTTCTAAACATGCTTTGGACAAATGAGATCTTTCCGAAAAATTCCTGCAAAGAATTTACTACTAATAACAGTATTAAGGTCTAATAAAAATTTTATTATCCTGTTTTTTTGTGAAAAAATGCTTACTTGAGCTTATTTCAAATGCATCTATTGGAAGTTTGTTTATAATGAGGCGTATTGACACCATCTGCATTTGAAAGCAAATTCCCAATGGTTGTTCAGATACTGGGTCATTGCCATCTACTTTTGTCTTGCTAAATGACAACCTCTTCCATTTGGGATGAATGTGATTTATTAAAATCATAGCTTTGCCGCAGCGATGAATGAATTAAATGGATTGAAAATTATAGATTAGTAGAGACTGAGTGACAGGTCGTTACGTCTCTATCCAGATGCAAAACCGTTATTGGTTTCGGGAGGCTTTTCTTGAATGAAATTTTATTTACAAAAATAAAATATCAAACATCATAATTTAGATGCTTTTATCTAAAACTCTAGCAATAAATATCCGCCTTTTCAACGATAAATATCTTTATTTTAAATAAATAAAAAAAAAGGCAGTGAAGGATGAAATTGAATGCAAATTATATGTTAACCTGTCAGTCATTGAGTATCAACCAAAAAATAATCCGAAATAGAGAAAATGTTTAGATTGCTTAACTATTCATTTTTTTTTTTAACAATTATTGAAAACGACATCTTTTCTTGTGAATTTTTGCAATTGAAATTTGTTTTGTTCCTCGAAGAATTAGTAATTACAAAGAAATTAAGAAATAATTTAAAGAAGAATATATCCGAATTTGTATTAATATGTTGGACTTTTTTGGTATTGCAGTTATGTAGAAAACGTAAGCTTTCTATATTTTTAACATTAGAAAACATAGTTTTCATTCATTAAAAGCCTTTCTACATCAATATTCATTAATTCATAATAAAAATAAATAGTACAACTGTTAAAAGCACATAGGTTTAT
>JAFIDM010012231.1:109075973-109110122 GCA_023159025.1 Thereuonema tuberculata
TCATTATCTGTCTTATGTTGATAAATCTCTCTGAAATTCATTAACCTATCCAGCCCTCTGTGGAATGAGTACCGGGTTTCTTTCCCGGGAGTTAAAGGCGGGCGGGCGTTGGGCTGACCACCCGACCCTAACTTCGTCCCGTTGGTCACGAAACGCTGGGAGCCTGACCTCCCGCGCCCCTGCACAGGCCTGTAGAAGGACACTTTAACTTTTTTTTTTGAGGGTGTCTCATAAGTCTGGACCTATTGTTCGTAATGCGGCGGAGCACCGTCCTGTTGAAACCAGGTTGGGAAATCCCCTTCTGGCTTTAAGATTGATGATAATGTTTCCTCCTGGTGCATTGTCAAGTACGTAAAATTCAAGGAGACGGGATCTGCGGTAGACAAACCTCGCAGCGGACCACCGAGGACATCACAGATGAACAGATAACTTCTAATGTCATCGCAGCGTTCTCTAAAAGCCCTAAGAAGTCCCTCCGCTGGTTATCCGCAAAAAGAGAATTGCGAGGTTCCCTAAAAATACATCTACCGTATTCTGAAAAGCAGCATCCGTACAAGTCAGGATGATCCCGATCGGTGAAAGGAATTCTGCGATTGGGCTCTGCAACAATCTGAGATTAATCCCAGTTTTCCGTTTACTATCCTGTTTAGTGACGAGGCCAACTTATACGTAACGGAGAGATGAATAAGCAAAACACACGTTACTGGTCACCACAAAACTCTCATTGGATGCAGGCTTCCAAGGCACAAGGTGACGGTCTGGTGTGGGTTATGGAATGATCGAATTATCGGTCCATTCAGCAGACTGTGACTGGACAGATATATTTCACAATGCTCCAGGAGGAAGAATTACCGTCAATCTTAAACTCAGCAGAGGATTTCCCAATTTGGTTTCAGCAGGACGGTGCTCCGCCGCATTACACCCTATGGGTTCAGACTTAAGGACACCCCATATAAATATAGTCTATATATATATATTTATCCGGGGACGGTTTATCCGCTTTACGAATTATCCGCGAACTTCTCCTGTTACCATTTTAATATTACTGTACAATAAATTATGGAATTAAAAAAAATTTTAAATCTAGAATAAGATAAACAATAACAGAGGCTTTGTTTCTGTATTAAATAAAAGAGGCTAACTAAGTAAGTGAAGACACTTATAAACAATTTAAAGAACGATCTTGTGGGTGGAGCTTAGGCTGGCAGGTTACACTAAATTACGGGAGAGCCTTCCCTTAATAATAAAATTTAAAAATAAATAAACCATTTAAAATAAAATAATTGTTTATAATATATGTACTGTAACTGTATGTATTGCCATTCTAATGTAAATAAAACATGTTAAAAGCAATTCTGTGTTGGTTTTCGCCCTTTTTCGTCCTATTACGGATTATCCGCGGAATTCGCTTATCCGTGGTTGCCGCGCCACCCAATTCCGCGGATGATCGGGAGTTTACTGTATATATATATATATATTTATAATTATAATTATACTAAGTAAAATGAGAATTTAATTGCCAATTGTTAAACAAACATCTTTCCTTATGTCTGTTTAAGTGGGTGATCCAAATTGCACTGGAATATCTAATTTTCTGATTCGTATATTTGGAAGGCTTTCTTAATCCTTAATCATATAATTAATTCTTTAACATCTACTACACTGGCAACTTACTGTATATCCTTATATACCATGAACACCATTGTAGTAGATAGACTAATTTAGGGTGGATATACCTCACATTATTTGTAATCTTTTATCTTCCAAGTTTCTGTAAATATATTGAAATAAGTTTTGATTTAATTTTTATTTCACTTTTAAGCAGCGTCGTTGGACGAAACTGAAGATAACGAAGGGTTTTATTTATTCCTGCAGACTTTTTTTTTTCAATTGCATATTGATTTATTTTTACCTGTGTTTAGTATTTGTTGAGTCGCTTATTTTTAAGATAAGAACAGTATTCACAGATAATAGTATTGTCTTTGGAAAATAGATAATTGCTTCCATGAAGAAAATACAGGTAAGATATTTGAGAATATTGATTTGAACTTACATTGATGACAGTCCAAATTTGGCGAGGGAACCTGTCGAAAAGCTAGCTTTTCTTTTCAGTTAAAATAAAAAATTAAAGTGGATCTGAAATTCTCCTTTTTATTCCCGTTCTCAGTCTTTCCTTCCATCCTTCATCTACTTCTTTCCGCGCAGTCATAACTCGCGAAAAGAAACCCTTTTTTTTTAACCGAAGCGCTGGCGGAGGAGGTCGGTGGAGCGAAGAAAAACTTTTCTAAGTAAAGTAAAAAGGATGTCCATCATCGCCAAAGCGCGCAGCCAAGGAGAACTCCGCCAACACCATTTATTCTGTTTTTGAGTTGCCTTTGTCTTGCGTCCTGGGCTTTTGGAGCTGCCGGGGCATAGATGTAGTCTCTCTTCTTGATGGATCACATCATCCTAGCGCATATATCCACATGAAGAATCTGCTCTGGTTAAAGGGGGATACTTCACTTTCGCTTTGCACTATGAATTGCCCTCTCTTTCTAAACTTATGTCTCTAGCAATAGAGAAAGAGTTACTGGGGCAACTCCCATCTTAGCTCATCTGAATGATTTTTTTTTTCAGTCCAGTACCATAAGTTATCATTCTTGTACTCTGATATTCTTGTAGTTCATAAGTTATATTTGGAGCAATAAATACGTGCACAACAATTTAAATGTCAACCTTTTTCTGGAAATCAGATAAAAGTTCAAAACTATATAAATGGGAAAAAAAATGTCCTTCTATTAAAAGCTTCAGATATTCAGATCCCAGCAATTCAATTCAGAATTTTTTCGAGAAAATGAAAGAAATCATAGAGAGATTGCCCTTTTATTTTTACAGAGTTTGTTAATAATCTATGTGGAAAAAAAACTGGCTTGAAGGTAAATTATTTTCGAATTATAGTTTATTTATTTATACTGGAAAAGAAAAATACTTCAATCATACAAGACAAAAAAAAAGATAGGTAATGAATGTTTCAAAGATGTCCCTATTTAGTCAACAACTGAAGGAATGAGCCTAGGATCCATTTCAATGAAGACTTATTGATAAGTTAAAAATATCACTTCAATTGAAATATTTTGACAGATAGCCAACAATGAACTACTTTAGCTTTTCTTCTGTTGTGTAGTTATCCATTTTATCTACATTTTAGTTATATAAAAAAAATTATATTCCAAATAATTTTAAAAAGGAGTATAATAATTCTTTAGGTTCACGTAGTTCACCCTATTTCATTATATCGTATTTATGGAGATCACGTTTTAATACATAAGGGAAAGTTGGGTGATTTGAGCTCTAGATATATTACACTCTTGGTAAGGTATCTGCAATCAATTTAAGCTGACATCCTCGTGGATGAAGTATTGTCTTTAAATTTTCTGTTCTTGTTCTCATTGTTTCTTTGTTTCTATGCTTCATATTCTATAAAAACCAGTATTTTGCGCTCCAGAGTTTTATTTTTTTGAGGTAAAAAAAGACTACTGTGTTTTTACTTTTTGTTTTTGTTTTTTTTCACTTTGGCTGATTAAAAAAAGGCATTCCATAGTTTTATTGGTAGACAATCACTTTAGCTACAGGCAATACAATGTAAGGAGCAGCGGATTCGTCATGTTTCCTATAGTTGGCAGTCTGAGGTATAATGTCTTCATAAAACCTGAACTCCGTAGGGATGATTTCATGGAATGTAGAATCATCTGAAGATCAGAAAATCAAGAAACAATGTAATTAAGTATCAACGCTACTGAAAGAAGACCGAGTGGAATGGAATGCTGATGACGAAGCGATCTATGACACACCTACAAAAAAATAAATTGAAATCTAAAAAAGAAAATCTATATCCGAAAAAACAAAATAAACAATGCTTAATAGAGATAAAAGAAATTGAAAAAGTAAGTTATATTTTTAATGTTTTAATTCTTTAATCTCCATTATTATGAAAGATATCTTATGATGAAAATAAGAATATTCAGTATTTCAAACTTAAGAGAAGACAATTTGTGGAAATGTATAGTGAAACAAAATTTACACGAAAGAAATTTCCCTCTCAAATAAATATGTGAAAGTAAAATTAAAGCGTAACAAACATTAAAAAAAATGTTTGTGTTGACAATAGTGTGGTATTAGATTGTTAACAGCAAGAGACATCACAAAATGTCTCACTTTAGCTTCAGGCAATACTGTGTAAGGAGCATCGAATTCGTCTTGCACATAACAAAATGTGCAACAACAGTGTCTTTTGATAAAAAAAAAGAATAAAGAATGTATATGACTGAAGTTCTGTCATATAGATAAGATGAAAAAAGTGAAAAGTTCCGATGTAAAGAAAGATTATCCGGAACGATTTTCATTATCCCTAAAAGTAAAACATTGGGAAAGTTAAAGGATGCTTATTCATTACGAATAGACAAGAAAGATTCAAGAGAATTTTAACCAGATAAAGAACTATTCCACAGATGTTGACAGTGAATTATATTAGCATTCGATCGTAGGAACATCAACAGAAAGCATACGCCATGATGTGTTCAAAAAAGAAGGATGGAAAGTTTATTCAAATGATAATTCTAATAATAAAATAATATAATAGAATAATATAATTCCGGAGAAAGCAACAAAAATTATATTAAATTATTGTGTTGAATTATCAAGAGATAATTGCAGTGATAATATTCTGAAAGCAACGTAAAACAAGGTACTTTAAATATAATAGCTTTATTTTCAGACTATGGATACCGTAGTTTCGAAGATATTTCTCTGTAGAAGACGGAATTAATATTTAAGAAGAGAGACATTCCGATTGAATGTTATTGTTAGGAATGTTAGCAGTTAGAACCAGTTATTCTAATTTATTTATGGACTTGCTAGCCTGCAATAGGACTGCCAAAGACTCACTTTTTATTGGAAAATTCGCTTTTTTTTTGGAAACTTAGTGTAATTTAAAAGCATTTCGTATTTAATTTAAATTTGCTGATTTCATTTAAATTGCTTATTGATTTTTTCTTATTAAAATTGATAAAATTGTTATTGAATGATAAGATGTTGTCTACTAATATTATTTTTTTTATTTCTTTGTTTAAGATTTTGGTCTCAATCTAAATATGAAATAGTGATATTTCACCTGGTGATATTTTTCTTGGATTATACAAAAGCAGATGACTCTTTGTCTCACTTGTTGAAGACCACGGCAAATATAGATCTTCTAGTTTCAAAATTGTTGATTTTGTCTTATGATGGACCCAATATCAACAAAAAAGTGTTCCATTTATAAATAAGGAGTCATCTGAACGTGAGAAAGGTCTAGTGGCTATGGGATCAAGTACTTTGCGTACGGAGCATAATTCCTTCTTGCAAGGATAGAATATCTTTGGTATAGAAGTTCACCAACTTACAATCATTATTTACCATTTCTTAAGTGGTTGGTCCAGCCGCTGCGCTGGGAAGATTTATCTACCATTCAAAGAGACATCGGTATATCTGCACATCACTTCATTAAACACCTCAGAACAAGATGACTTATCTTTGAAAATGCAGCACAGAGGCTTCTGGAACAGCGGAGTGTCCTCTTGAAAAGATACTTTTTGCAGTATATAACATCCTAAAGGAAGCAGCTTCTGGTCAACAAAGACTACCGAAGATATTCATAGGAGCTTAAGAAGTAGAAGAAATGCTCGGACAGATCAAATTTGTTATAGAAAGTGTTGATGTATTTACAAAATTCAGTGTGCTATTTCAAAAAAATGAACCACTCATTCACATCCTTCATGAAGAGTTGATCATCACTCTGTGGGTCGGTTGTACAAGCCAAACGTTCTTAAGAACTTCAAGAACTACAAAGAGAAGCCATTCGGTAATTTGATGTGTACTGAAGATTTTGGAGAAACTCTCAGTAAAGATATTAAAGATTGTCTTGTTGAACTTTATCAAAAGGAAAAACTTGCCTTTTATGATAGACCTCAAAAACACCACGTGATATTTTAACTTAATGTTCGAACAATTATTTATGTGCAAATTTAATTCATTCGTAGTCGACTTTAATGCTGATACATGAATTAGTTATCTCATTTTAATAATAATTTTTCTTTTTTCCTTCCTTTCATCGACTTTGGCCAACTATGGACCACGAGCTAGCCCTACCTGACAACGTCAGAGTGAGGCTAGGAAATTCAAGAAGGGGGACGAGATTCACATCCCGTCCAGAAAATAACCCTGAGATAGTAAGTCCCAGGGAGAAATGGACGAAATACAGAAGAAGAAAGAAACAGCCATGCCAACGCCGGGATTCGAACCCAGGTTCCGACACATCGGCCACTCGGCAGACCGCCCGGCCATGCCGGAACGGCAATTTTTCTTTTTTATTATCATTTTTTTTTTTTTTTTTAGATTTCAATTTATTATCTACGAAGTCTTTATTTTTAGGATTAGCACGAAACCATTTCAGAAATTATTTAATATAATTGAAACCTCATATTTCAAGAAGGCACTATGTCAAAACATATTTTTCACTTTTAACTAAGAAAATTACGAACTCTTACAGTCGCTCACGTTTGTAATAAAAAAAACTTTTTTATTACAAATGTGAGCGACTATAAGGGTTCGTAATTTTCTTAGTTAAAAGTCGTAGTTATGGTGGTCATGACATATCTTGTAGGCACAGTTAAAATCAAAACATAACTTAGTGCCTTCTTCAAATAGAAAATAGAAAACAATAACGAAAAAATGTATTTAATAATCAAACAGTGACATAATACACAAACTAATCATCTTTAAGTAGTGGCCAGGCTAGTTTCACTATAGAACACTTCTTTATGTTTATTGCAACATTACGTTGTGGCTAAATGATCAAATTTACAATTTCCGGTTAGAAGCGGCTTCCCCAATTTAAATTTATTACACCACCTATACACGAAAAAGTCGCGACTGCTCCTGGCTCGGTGGAATGATAAATAAATTCATTGTAATCTCGCGTTTGAAAATGAATTTTATCACTTCTTGCTACATTTCATCCATTTGTTGTCCTCAGATCAGAGCCGTTTCTAGGTGTTCTGCCACCCTAGGCGAGAACTGAAAAATGCCGCCCCCTCCCTTTCAAATGCCGCCCCCACCAAAATAAAAAAACAGAATCTTCAGTTCAACAACCAAAAAAAAAATCCTATTTTAACAACCAAAAAAAAAAAAAACGGAATCCGTCCTTCGGCCGCCCTAAAATCTTGCCGCCCTAGGCGGCCGCCTAGTCTTGCCTAATGGTAGAAACGGCCCTGCCTCAGATATGAGTCTTTTTTTAAAATATTCGGCCACCATTCATCAAAATTCAAAATTTCGTTAGTTTTTACATATTTGACAGCGATGTCACTTTTGGCAGTGTTTAACATTTCCAGATATTGTTGTGGGTATATATATCCTATCTGCTGATTTGATTGTTTTTTTTTGAACACGCCGAATATGGAATCAGAGAGCTAAATGAATGGCCTCTGATTGGGAATTGCTGTAGGACCTTTTGGGAACATTCCAGTTGCTGCCAAAGCTGCACAGAATTTGATTGTGGTGTGATTTTTATTTTGACTGGAAGTTCTATCGGCAAAGAGATACAGTGTCCTAACAATTTTTGACATGTGATTTGAAATGAAGTTGTGAAGGCAGGAAGCAACTTCATTGGCTCCTTTTCTCGCATGCCCTTCGTGATCATGCCTTTTTTTCCTGATTTTAGATCGCTAATGCAAAATGCAGAGATCTTGAGTTGACTCACGTAAAATCAATTTTACATAAAGTCAATGCTAAGGCTCCTCCCTCATCGTCAGTTGCACCAAGTGTTTTGATTTCCATGAGGCGGGCATAAAACTATTCACTATTCCAGGGTATACCTCCGGGAAGATCCATTTTTGTTTCATAAGGGGGGGGGGGGGAAGAGGACTAAGCGCGTTCTTTAAAAAGAGTCAATTTTCACTATTTGAATTTTAGACTTTTCGAACATATTTTATGCATATTTATGGTCAGTCAAAGTGTTATGGTCCAAATGTCCCAACAAAACCAAAAATATTATTTGTATAAATTTTACTTACAAGTTAGTGCCTTTTTCGAATTGATATGTTTACAAAGCTTGTTTACAAAAAGCAAACTTTTACTCCTTGTTGGAAGATAATGAGATAGTGATGGTATACTATTTATACTAGATACTACAGATATACTATACTACAGATATACTATTTTCTACAAAGTCACCATTGACTTTCTCACAACGTTTGATCCTTAAGTCAGGGCCCTGCTATTTTAGCCGCTATTTTTGCGTTACGTTGGACTTTGCATTGTAAGTGAAGCTTCGACCTGCCATGTGCTTTTTAAGGCAGGAAACAGATGAAAAATCACTGGGAGCGAAATCTGAACTGTATGAAGAATGTTCCAAAACATCCCAATGGAAACGTGCAGTAAGTTCTGTATGTTTCGGGTACCGTGTGGTCGGGCACTGTCGTAAAGGAGGATCACACCGTCGCGTCGTTCAGAAGACCAGGATGTTTCTTTCTGATGATGTTGCACATTTTTTTAACGTTTCAATAACCAGTTATCCAAAGAGATAAAACCGTTTTGAAATGACAGCGCGCACCTCCAATGACACATACCCACACACGAGAAAGACCACGCGACACTGAGTAGTACAGCCCACTATCGAATATTTCAATAACCGCCGGCATTATGACAATCTCAAAAAATTTAATTTCTACCTAATTTAAACTTTTTTTCTGATATGCACTTTTTTAGCAATTCGAGATATCACTTCATGTGAAATTATGGGTAACAAATGGATGAAGTCACAAAATACGAAAGACTTTACGAAGACATCGGAGATGTCTATTAAATGTACACTGTGGGTTAATCGATTTCAAGTAAGAAGACTTTCCAAAAATAAACGCTGTCTACGCTATAACTCTGTTGAATACTCTGATAACATTATTAACTGTTATTAATCTACGTCACTGGTGCATAACTCGCGGTATATTTTCTGCGGACCGATAGTGTTAAACTTAAAATTAAATTTGAGCCTTTAGATTTCTGCCAAGAGATACAATGAAAACTGTCATAACTTGAAGCAGCAACTGTCTCAGACTTTTTCTATTGAAATAGCGCGCCACAGTATTCTTCCAAGTTTTTCCGACGCTAAGGCTGTCAGCAGACCGCTCTGAAACAAGTGTCTCTCAGTGTGTTGTAATAGAAAGCATGGCATTTTTACCGTTGGTGTGAGTTTATGAAATTTAGGATTAGTTTGTTGTTTATATTGTAATAACTAATAATTTGTTTGAAGCGAAACTGACAGTTTGGTGGTCATGGCTTCAATCAAAAGCGCAAGATTACTGATGAACATCGGTGCTTTCAGAATTATATTTGTGTTTATGTAAATTACATTTATTATTAATTATTATTATAAATTTGCACTGTAAAATCAATAATTAGCAAGATATTTACGTAAATTACATGTATTATTAATTATTTTTATTATAAATGATATTATAGAAATAATTAATTAGTCTAAGGGTTGCGGAGGGTGGAGGTTGGGACGCTGCGACCCTCCATCAGTAATTTAATAAAAATATTGACCCTCATAAGGTTGTGCACCCTGATATTGATAAAACAAAAGCATCCCTATGGAATGCATGTTAAAGAATAACATCATATTGTAATAGATCTCAGTTTACCAAAGATAATTATGATTCTAGAAGGTACTGATAAATAAGCTTATGGAAATAGATGAATTGCAACTATTTCCATAAACTGATCCCATTAATCTCTGCTTTGAAATAATTTTTAAGTTTTAGTTGTGATCTGCAGAGGATAGTGCAGGTATCTTTTCTCATGTGATTTTAATATATCTGAAGTCTTCTATTTCCTTCCAGTATTCCTTCGATTTTTTTTTGAAATTTCTTACTAAACTTTCAGTATCCCTAATCAGTTTGATCGAGTAGAAAAAAATACCTCAATTCATATTATAAGACATGAGACCAAACAAAAAAGACATTAAACTACTTCGTCGTCGTCAGCAAATCATAAAAAAAAAATGAAAGAAGGTGCGAGCCTTAAAATTTACTTTTGGGACAAAACTTACATGTAGTTTATTGATTAGTTCATCGATGTCGTCGTTCTCCTTATTAGATACGACATTAGGCTCACACAGTCATTAACTGATCTGAAAATCATTTTACTGATAGGCTCAAAAGAAAATGTTGTAACTTGCCTAAATGAGATCAAATAAGTTTTCAGGACACTTGACAAATAATCGCAGAGGTTATGCTTATTATTACTGCATGCTTGAATCTTCATTCATGCGTCCATTCATCTTCAATTCCACAAATTAAGATTTTTAATTTAAATTATTCTATGATGCTTAAGACAGTTTAAATGAGCTGTGATAGTTGAAACTTAAGTTGCGAAAAACAAAAAAAGTTATTCAAATATAAGACAAATTTCAGGGAAGTTCCTGCAATGATAAGTTTTTGAATTTTATTTCTGGAATGTTGTTTTGAACGTTTTGCTTTCCATTTTCCTTTTATTTGTTATCAGTTTTCTTTACTACTTTACTACTAAGGAAAATGGATCAACAGTCGAATACACAGACGTAATTTAATAATGCCAAGACAGTGTAAGACTCATATATTTACCGCAGTCATACTATTTAATTATTTTCACCTGTTTACTCATATTTTTGAAGACTTTAATTAAAAATAATAATGTTGCGTAAATTGACTTCCGTTAAACTTAAGATTCGGTATATGAATACCTGATTAACTAGTATTAGCCATCAGTAGCCATTGATAGTTACGATAACGATCTAATTTAATAAGCTACGTTTTACATCCTAATTAGCTTAGCTTAGATTTATTGATGAATTGAATTGCTGACGTCGTCAGCATAGACGGAGCAACGGAGGCACCACGGTTCAACTATTTCAAATTCGCTAAGATGAAGTTGTAAATCTTTAGTTTAGCGATAGTCACATTGGAAGTCAAGTGACCACCGGAGATCTTCTAAAGTAAATTGGATATAAATCATTTTAATATGGAAATTAACGAACCTAATCTATTCTAACGTCCATAAATAATAAATTAAGAAATTATTATAGAAAGAAGTAACGTCCATACTAAGAAACTACTCGGGAAGCTTTTGTAGGAAGCTTGAAATTTTCTAATATTGAAGTGCAGGGATTGAGTCCATGATACTTCCGCATGTTTCATTAAGTTGTTTTCGAGAAATTAACTTGCAAAAACACAAAATAAACACATTATATTCCTAACTTGCATAGCGATGAACACAAGATAGATTGAAACCGATTTATTTTTTTCTTCATATTATGATTGTGATTTATGTTAATGCTTGTAAATTAACTTAATTATTTATGTAGGGGGTTGACTTAATTAGATTAACGAAAAAAAGATTTATAATTATCTTCTTGTAATTCACAGATTCCTTTGTAAGAATACAGAGACTAATTCCATTTCATTAATAGTAGCTTATCTCCATTCCACGTGGATTTTTTTTTCTAAATTCTCTCCCCAATATGTTTTTCATCTCAGCAACCACCAATAAATCATCAATGAAATATTCTTGTAATAATTGAAGCGTCATTAATGGTTCGCCCGATGATTACAAGTTATTCAGAAGTGTTATTTATAGATCTTCGATGTTTTTAATCAGCCCATTATATCTAATGGCAATAATTCACTGAAGATAATTAATATGCCTGAATGTCATGAGGATATTAAAATTACGTGCCAGTTAGCGCAAAAGGAAAAAAAAATATGATCTGGGTTGAAATTACAAATAATTAGGACGCGGCCATGATTTATTATTATCATTTAGTAGCCAATTCCAAAGAGTACGTTTTGTTGACTTTTCTTGTTGATCTGTTTTTTGTTTTTTTTCTTGTTGGGGGGGGGGGGGTTATTCAGAAAGAATTTTTAACTTAGCATATCAGAATTGAAGTAATATAATGAGATTTAAATAAATTTTATTTAACAAATTATTCCGATGAGTACCAAAAAGTAAAAGAATAGAAACAGAGTAAAAACCATTAGAAAATAAAATAATAAAAAAGACAAAGAAAATATAAAAATTAAAAAAAAAATATATAGAAATCTCACAAAAATATTTCAAGATTTGAATACAGCTTAGGTGATTGAATCAGTTATTTGTGAATCAATCCTTTGGGTCAAAGATGTAAAGTTTATGAAAGTTAAAATTAACGGAACATAATAAGGAAATTGGATTTTATAAATGAACAATTAAGTTACATTTCTATCACCACTAACATTATTCATGTATTTAAGATACAGGAACCCTATTTTACAGGCCATATAGGCCCGAATAGTATCACACCCATCGTCTTAAAATCCTGAAAAAGGCTGTTCCCATTTCATTGGGTGATCTCTAGGATCCATCTGTAGGAGAAACATCCACACACGGAGAAAAATCCTTAACATCCGCCTGTAATTGCAACCAACTTGTATTTCATAACTACATGGCTCAAATTCATGCATTTACGCTTTCCATTACATGCTTTAATATTGTATATAGATGGCTTCAGTATTCCTAATTCTTTCCTAGTATTTTCCTATAAATTAAATTTCTGATGACTATTTATACTCATCATCAATACGAATTTCCTTCTAGTATCTTAAATAATTCTACGAGAAATATTACGCAGTTTCGATTTTTAAATACTTGCTAAATATCAAGGACATCAGTCGTGTAGTTGCAAAGATTTCGTTTTTGATGAAGGTGGCATTTACACTCGTAGAAGATCATGCCCGATATGCGGGTTTGTTTTTGTTTTGCTTTCTTTAATTGTTTTTGGTCATTATACAGCACGAGCATCGGTTTTTGTAGTTGACGAGATTATACTTTTCTTTTCTATTAATTTAAAAGTGTCTGATAAGACATTTTTTTATTGAAAAAAGGAAATTAAGACAATATTGCTTAATATACAACTGGAAAATGAAATTTTGAAAAGGATCAGTTACGTTAAAAAATATAACATGAATTGGAAGAGTTTTATTTAAACTACCTGTTCTCGGCATGTATTGAAATGCCACTCAAAGAAAGTGTTTGTGTTTTAATTCTGTTTATTGAAGTGCTTTTGGATACACAATATGTTTTGTTTTTCCGTCGCTTAAGGTTAGCAAAATCATCAAGCATGTTTAGTGTACGGAAAACAGCTTCACTTACGTTGGTTTGTCCTTCAATCTACCGACGAAATTCGGCGTTATCCCGTAGTCGTTGGCGATTTGGCATTTCTTCTTCACACCCTTTTCCACCTCGCGAATGACGGCGACCTTTTCAGCGATCGTTAAATTCTTGTATACGCATGGTTTACTGAAAGACATGGTGACACTGACAGCAGGAAGCTCGAATGGCGTCTGAAGCGTCACGTGTCGAATGGCGTCACGTGTCGAACGGTGGCGGGAAGGGGATTTCAGTTGTCACGTGTCGAATTTCTTAACGATGAAACGCCGAAAAGTCGTTATGGTTCGAAATTTTTTATAAAAAACTTCGAATTAAGGCAGTTGAACTTCGAATTATCCACGATTTTTTAACATTGATTTAATAAGAAATTCAAGGGACTAAGAGAAATCTTCGAATTAACCACGATTTCGAATTAAAGACGTTCGAATTATCCAAGTTGCACTGTATTAAGATTACTTGATTAATCTTATAAATTGTTTAAAATTCTCCATCTTTGTTCTTGAAGCCAAAAATGAAATCTTTGCGGAAAAATAAATCCCTTAAAAAAATTAAGCATAAATAGCTTTTTTATTCTTAAAATCATTAATTTTTTTTATTATTATTATTTACCAGTAACACATAGAATATTTAATTCACAGATGTCATATATTCGTGTAATAATTTCCTAAAATCATAGAAATTTTGTGTTGCATATTATTGTTTTCATAGAAATTGAAAATAAATGCTCTTAGCAATAATAATATTTTTTTTTCGCAGATAAACAACAACTTTTTAGATTAGCAGTAATTTTTATTAATGCCTTTGGATGAATAAAAGAAAGAAAATTAATAATTCAATCTGTCAACTACAAAACCTATGTCCATGCTCTTTATTTTGTTTAGTGGCTGTAATCTTATTTTAATTAAGAATTAACAGTTTGCTGAGGATGATGAATAAGAAAATGTTATGCAAATAATACAGTAATGTTTTGCAAATAATTTACATCAAATTTAATATGGCATAACATTATTACTTTGAAAACATACATTTCTATTATTGATAAGAACATTTGTTTTTAATCTCCGTGAACATGCCGACTACATATCCTTCATTTCATAGCTATGTAGGCCTATGTGATTAAATCTGTGGATTTAATATTGTATGATATCAATATCATTTTTTTTTTCACAGTACTATAATAGGCCTACTCAAAACTTTTTTGTCCATTTCAGTTATTTCTTCGTTTTACTTCGTTCTGAGTTTTACTTTCTTTATTACTTGATAATGAAATTCCTTTAACCAACAGCTAAAGTAACGCTGTAGAGCAAATAATGTGATAAATTTCTGAGTAATATTATAGATAATTTAGCGTATTCATGCAGAAGCAGATTTCAGTTCAAAAAAATATTCAAAAATTATTCTAATAATAATTTTCTAAAAAACTTTTTTTTTCTGTTTTTCTTTATTTTAGTGCAGGTTGAAATATTTCATTTTGTTTGATAGTTCAAAAGTCTCTCTCTGCATATCAGTACAAAGTTTTCGTAGGTAATTTATTTAATATTCATTTTTTTATTTACTTTCAAATTAATGTAAATTTGACATTCCGCTTTATCCCCTCGCCACAAGGTCTAATGTCCTCAAAAAAAGTTAGATATAAGTTTGAGAATGTAATTTTAAATCGATGTCCATCCTCCGATAAGGCAACCCAAAATAAAATATTGTTCCTATAAAGCTAAATTTTTAGTAGAAGATAAGTCTATAAATTCTTTTCTTATCATTTGATCTTGAAAATGTTCCCAATTTTGGATGCAGCTTCTACTTATTTCCTACATTCTTAATTTCTTATTTCTAAATGAGCGACTGGTTGTTTTTTTTGGTTTGTGTTTTTTTAATTTTTTTGGCCATTGTTTGTTTGTTTGTTTCTGTTTTTAACCATTTTTTTTTTCTTTGCAATCTTACTAGAAAATTTTACTCCAACTTTGTCGGGTTTTTTTTCCATTGTATTGGGCTGGCCAAAAAGTTAGTTTGGTTTTTAAGTAAAACTAAAAGACAGTTTTCATTTTCACCAATACATGAACAATGTCTTCAACGATTAATAATAAATTATTATTATTTATTTAATTATTAGGTATTTGATTAATACACTCCATTGAATTATAAAATAATAAATAGTAAATCTTCGAAAATGGTGACTCCCAATAAAATTCATGAATTCAAAATTACTTAGGTATTTTGTCGTCACATTAAAAATATAAAATACTGAACGTTTTAGACTGCCGGCAGACTGTTTTCAACTGTAACGGTTACTGGGAAAAGTGGGTTTAAATAATTTCTAATGACGTTATTAGACAATTCGCTGTTGATTGTGGGTAAATTGGCGATGTGCCAGGACTCAAGTTGGGTGAGGGAGAAGACAGTGTTGCCTCCTGATCTATTACTTGAATTTGATTAAAATTAGGGATATGGATAGTTAATTTATTATGTTGGTATAATATTGATTTGAAGTCTTCTATATTTTCATAATTTAACTGGTGTTGTTTCAGTCTTTTTACGAAAGATGGTGTCATATTACCATTATATTTTTTATTGCATTTGAGGAAAGGAAGAGCGTAAACTACTTTATTTTTGATTTGAATGTCATTCCTATTATTAGATCTACGGTAGATCAGTTTGTTATTAGCCTTGTTAATACCCGGATGTTGTGTTTATTTAGGAGTTGCTTTGTGTTACGATTAATGCCTTGATTGTAAGGAATAACTGCATGGTGTAAGTTTCCTTGTATTTGTATTGTGGTTTTTTAGGTTTGTAGTTTCTGGCGTAATTGTAATATTTGCTAATAAATTTAATAAATTGGGTGAAGATTTGTTTTAGCTGGTTTATTTCCTTATTAAGTAGTGCAGCAGTGGTGGATATTTTAAGAGCCATAAATAAGTACTGTAATTAAAAAAGATGTTTCCCTTAATGTGGATAGTTCCCTTATGTGAATAATTGTATATAAGCCACAGATAAAAAACCTAAGTAATTTTGGATTTGTCAATTTTATTGGGATTCACCATTTTGGAAGATTTATATCTATATTATCCCACTTGTGTCTAATACATAGTAAGTTGTTTGTTTTATTTTGTTTTGTTTTTAAGGGGAGGAGGGATTCTATTGCAGTTTTATTAATTTTGAAATTTTTAAAAAAACAACAACGTTGTTTAAGCATATACTTTCGCTTTTTAGTTTTTTTTAGTCATTACTGTTGTTTTTATTCGATTTTTTATTGTTGTTATTTTTCTTATTTGTAGCCGAATAAAATTCCGTTGGATTCTTTCGAAATTCGTTGTCAATTCTCTTTGAGATTTTAAGATTTAAAGTTTGAAAACAAAATTTCGGTCTTCAAAAAATCGTCTCTAGTTGTAATGTTATTTAATGATTGCCTTTAGATATAAGTAGATATGAAATTTCAGTGATGTAATTTGTAAAATTTAATTTCAAAACAGTAAAATAAAAAGGCTTGATACTCTATTGTTACAAACTATAGTTCCGACTATATGGAAACAGTTACGAAAGCCGAGTCACAACATCCAACATTTCACCTTGTGTTTCGAAGTATCCCTCCGCTGTCAGCTGACTTTCTTTTCCGATGTAAATAACAGGAAATATGATTATCGCAATCCGATTTTGCTGTGTAAAATAATCATGGTAGTAGTCAAAATTGTCAGCTTATAAAATAATCATGTCTGCATAACTCTTTGATCCAGTGAATAATCTTCTTGAAAACTTGGCATAAATATTAGCTGAAATATATCATTAATTCTTACGTTAACATTCTTGACGTAAAATTTTTGTGAAGTTAGCAGAAATTCCCATATGTCTTAGAATGGAAACTATTAATTTTAATAACTACTAACAATATAGTATAAATAATTAATTTACCTTGTTGGATGAATTAAGTTAATTGGATTTCCATATGCAAACGGAAGTGTTTGCGAAGTCAATCAATTTTCAGCAAAATGAAATTTTGAAAGATTTGTTTTCAGTAGATGTAATTTACGAAAATAAACATCATTTTTAATTTTTTTTTTTTGTAACCTTAATAAAAATTAAAAACATATGACTTTAAGGAAAGGTTTTAACTTAAAGGATTAAATAATTTCTTCAGGAATTTCTTGTTTTTATGATATATTTTCAATTTTTTTTCCTTTTTTTCTTTGAAAAAAAACAAACTTTCCATCACTTTTCTTTCTCCGATCCGTATGATATTATAAAGGGAACAAACAAAATTCCAGTGGAAATCGGAAAAAATTCTTCTCAAAAATCTTCAGAAAGTGGAAGAGAAAATATTCCCTTCCTGCTTGTTGAAAGACAGGGGGAAGAAGAAGAAGAGAAAAAAAAAATTACGACCTGGAAATTACGTTGACGATGAAGATCTTCCTTCCGCGATGATGAGGCAAATGTTGACTTCACCGTTTCTCCTTCTGGCCGTTAAGACGAGCTACGGTCGAAATATCGGAGAAGGATAAACACGGTTCACGGCAAACGGCTCACTTTCCTCCGGGATGGAGCGACTCGTCATCGTCATTCTTCACGCACCGTCACTTCGATTCGCTCTCAGCATTGTATGTTTTCGCTCTGTTTCCATGTCAGCGCAGGAAATCTCGGTGTTAACTCCTAACCCATATTATAAAACACACATTTTCTTTTTTTTTTCGATCCTGGGAGGGAATGCTGAATTCCTTTCTGAGTAAAACGAATTTTTTAAATTTTTTTTTCTTTCTTTAGTTGAAGCCAAGGCTTCTTCCAAGTATTCTGCTTAGTTCGGATGTCTGTCGAGTGTTCTTCTTATAGGTGCCTCTGATCCTTAAACTTGAAGTATAAAATGAAATGGAGTGATAGTAGGGAACAAAAAAAAGCGTTTCTTTATAGCACCAAGTAAGTGGAAAGTATAGTTGTTTAAAAGTTGAAATTGGATACAGTTGATGTCGTCTGACTGTCCTGAAAGTTTATTGAATGAGACAGAACAGTTGGAAAAAATTCACTGTAAGGGAAAAGCAGAACAAATCAAGTAATTCTGAATGTTCCTTTCTTCTTGAAATAGGACGACGATTGCTCTTTAGAAAGAAAGTTGCTCCTTAAAAGTTTTGTATCCTTCTTAAAGTCGTTCGCAACTTGAAAAATCGCGAAAGTTAAAACTTATGAAAGCAAATATGGAATCAAAAATTTTCGTGGAAGAATAAAAATGAGAAAAATGAAGCATCTCCTTCCATGTGGAAAAACTAAGAGAAATATTGAAAGATACCTTTTGAATATTTTATTCAAAAATTGCACATCAAAAATTAGTAATACCTTTAATAAAAGCAAAAGAAAGGAATATATATAATATTATTGTGATATATATACTATTTTAATAATTGGAAATCATAGTTCAAAATTGTAAAGTGAGCTGTATGGACAAGTTACTCTCTCTTCCTTTTAGGTGATGACAGCCTACAATCATAGCTTAAGGACTTCAGTCTGTGAATATTTGCATCTCGAAGAAACCCACTGAGATGATTGGAAACTCTTTTTTTCAGTCAAGTCTTTGTCGGAATTTGTACAATGCATGTTTATAGAGTTGCATCTCAGTAGTATAACGAAACCTTTCCATCGTCAATCGGTTTTTAAAATGTTTTTGCAAGTGGAAAACTTATTTTAAGTTTTCTGAAGGCCCATTAAGGGAGTTATAGACACATATTTGAAAGCTTTATATCTAGATGGCCATGAATTATTGCTTTTCGTTCATAGTTTGAAGAACAACGACGATAAAACTATATAGAATCACAATAATGGCGGAAGAAAACGTTAACCAGCCTTCACGGGATTTAATTGAAAATGTTGATACCATATAGTTGAAACACTGGTATAACTACCCTACGTTTTTATCTATTGCTGCCCTACGTTTATCTTTGTTTTTAAATTAATTATACCAATATATAAATTCAGAAAATTGTATTTGATTGGGACCCAGCTGCTGAAGTAATAAAGCAGTTATTTAGTTCAATCACCGTCCAAAATTGACGATTTTTCTCTTGTTTCTTTTACAGATGAGTTTATTCGCAGGAATAGAAGTGGCTGAACTTTTGATTGATGCTTCGATCTCTACTTTGTCCCTTCAGTCTGACAACAGCAGTAGCCTTTATCCTGCTTACCCTCAGTTGAAAAGCGAACACCTTTCAGTTTTTAGTCTTTAACCGAGTATTTAACAGCAAGTCATTTTTATAGGACCTAAGGCCTACTCAGTGTAATATAGAAATATTAACAATGGGGTGTTTTATCAAACCATCATTAAAGGCAAATCGTTTGTGAGCAAAAATGATTGTGGAATCATTTGTTATTTCGGGCTAAAAGTCAGTTCAATCTGAAAAGATTTTAAAAATCAAATTAAATCAAAACTTTACAGGTGAGGTTGTAATTAAAGAACAAACATGGACGAAAAAAGTAATTGGTTTAAATAACATCAAAGTGTCCGTATTTTTTCAATTTTTCAATTGAATTTTTTGTCCATACTAACAGATGTATCTCTTTTTTTTTGCTTCATTATTCGACCGAAAAATTTCACTTACATTGATATCAATGTACATTATTCACTAAAAATATTTAGTAAATTCAAAAATTGTTCTAAAGTTTTTTTAGAAGCTATCAATGACTGAAATCGCAACTTCTGAAATTTCTTTCTCTTATCTTTCTTTCTATTTGTTCCTACAAAAGATACAAAGAGTGAATTATCTCTTTTTTTTCTGAAAGAAAGAAGCCGTCAAAGAGAATGTTGCTTATTTTTAGAAAAGACTGAACAGATTGTCAAGAGACTCAGAACGTAATTAATCTACGACAACCAAACAATACTAAGGCTCTAGCAGTAGAATCGTTAGTTGTTATGGAAAGTGAGTATTTTATGGATCTACATCAACGCAACTTAATTTTTAATCCCAGAACAAAAGAAACGATACTCTTCAGAAATATTGTTTCTAAGGCGATATTTTAGCTTCATCCTCTGCAAAAACAACTGAGAAGAAACCCTCGCCTAGGAATTTTCTTCTCTAAAAAAAAAAAAAAATTCTTTCACCAGCTGCAAAAAAAAAAAAAAAAAAAATGCTCTTACAATTTAGTTTTGTGCTGCATATTTGTTTCAGCATGTTCTTAGCGAAAACTATATATTTTGTTTTAAATATCTTTGATTACAAAGAACACTGTCCGAAGTGTCTGCCCCCAAAAAAATACTTCAGTTGTCAACTAATAAAGAAGTATCCTGTTTTTGAAGAAGAAAAAAATTACACGAGAAAGTATGAATGAAAAACTGAAGAATACAGTACACCTCAATTAATTTGAAGTAATATTATTTTGAGGTTGGAAGGAAACTAAAATCGCAAAAACAGAACGGTAAAAAAGAACAGAACAAAACGTGACGTCACAAGTTCCTAGATTCCTAGGAAAAATGTACGACATTCATTTAAATGTGATGAAAATGGCAAATGGATGAAGAGAATAAACAATGTAGAATAAAAACATTGAAAAAAGCTGTAGTTACTCAAATATATCTGGAGTAAAAGAAAACAAGATCTGCTTAATCCATAGGGATCCCATTTTAGACAATCCGTTCGTAAGCATATATATATATAGGCTATGCGTACATGTATAAAAGCACGTAAAAAGATTTCAATTCGTTTCTGTTTTCTAATTTAGTCTTAGTCATAACGTAGCTTTTTTTTTTTTTTTTCTGATATGAATCCACTAAATTCTTACTAATAAAATTGTCTAGTTGCGTGGAATTGTTAATCCAGGTTTTTTTTTGTTTTTTTTTTTTTTTAAATAATATTCTGAACGAAATACTGATTGAACCTTAATGGTATAGGTCTATGCTAATTTTGTTTCTAGATTTACTTACTAATTAAAATGAATTAATTTATCTTTCAAAAATATCAAAGCCGTAACATTAGTTGTTAGATAGGGTTTATTTTTTTGTTTCGAAAATTGTAGGCGGTTGAAAATATTTTATCAAAATAGTGAAATAGCTTAATTACACTGCAGGCCTTTTTTATATTTAAAAAAGACAGCTTTACATTTAATTTATGTTATTTATTATTTGAATTAAAATTGCCTATTAAGATAAAAAAGAAATTGAAGACACGCCTGTTGACTTAATCCTTTTATGAGAAATAGGAAATACATCAGATCATTAGTAATTTGATAATTTTATCAAATAGCCAAAATTATAATGATAAAGTCAGATTTCTTCTGATTAGAAGTGTATCCGGTAGCCCAGTTGTTTAATCGCTGGATTAAGGATTGTTGAAGGCGGGTTCCGTTCCATCGGTGGTTGGATTTTTCCGCTGTTCTTAATCCTCCAGATGGCTCTAGGATTCATCCAGCCTTCTGTCAAATGAGTACCGGGTTTTTTTTATTCGGGGGAAAAAGGCGAGTGCGCATCCAATCTCAACTATATCCGTTGGCTGAAAATCGTTAAGAGATTAAACCTCCCAAAAACTTGAATAGCTTGAAGTGGTACATCTTTACTTTTGTTTTTAATTTGAAATTAGAATTTGCAAGAAATTGGTTTCAAAATTTTAAAAAATGCATTTCTAACAATTTCTTTGTATTTACGAAGTTTCAACGAAACTGCCGCCAGTGGAACCAGTAACGTGAGATAAAGATCGGCGTTGTTCGGGTAATTTCGGAGCAGGGTCGGCTTTCTTATTTCTAAAAAGAATTACAAAGTAATTACATAATAACCAAACATTTTCACCAACCACGATTTCATACTTTTACGATGATAATTTATTCATATACAGTAATAAGTTTTTTTTTTTGTTTTTTTTTTTTATTTAATAAATGTAAGATTTTGAAAATTATTTTTCTAATGTAGCGAAATTACAAACTAATTACTTTTCAAAAATGTTCTGCTTCAAGTAATATAGATGTTTTCAAATAAGTTTAAATATTTAATATTATAAATATGTTACAATTTCAAAAAAAACAAAAAAAAACCGTCATTTACTTTATTAAAATCTCATAAAGTATTATTAATCAAAATAGATTATTTTCTAAATAATCTACAGAAAATAATTTTGTTCCTGGTTTGTTATAATATATTTTTTTTTCTTTAAATAAAGTTTCTTAAATAATCCGTTGGAATTAAAAACTGAAAAATCAGTGAATTCTCATAAGAAACAAAAAAAAAATCAAACCAAATTTAACATTAACATAAAAGAGATATTTAAATTCTAAAAGAACAAGGGAGGATGCGGATAAAATTTAACGTGCGTGAATACAGTTACGGACGAATTTAAAAAGCTAACAGCCTTGCTTAAAAAAAACGTACCGTATTGTCCGGCGTATAAGACGACCCCCAATTTTTCCAATTAAAAAATAGAGTTTGGGATATACTCTCCATATAAGACTACCCCTCTTCCAATAAACACCAAATAAAATTTTTAAAAAATCAGATTTGATTTCAATATGGTAATTTTAATTCAAATGCTTATGGCATGCAGATATTTAGCAGGAAAACTGTCACTTATAAACATAATGCTGTTTGTCATCAAACATGTAAACATAAATCAGTGCAAGTGGATTAAACTTTTCCTGTAAAAGCGATGTACCTTACCGGCGATTGGCTGGTTGTTGTATACAACGCCTGCTTGGGTTGGTCAGCTCTCCCTGTTTCCAAGTATCTGTAGCTTTGTTTATTCTGGTGCATTATTTTAATGCTACATTTTTTTTTAGAATTTCACTAAAATCATAGTATTTCGTAACTGTAGCCTTGTTTATTCTGTCCGCCGCTCTATCTCTTTTCTCCATATCCCGGGCGTCCCGGACGCCTGCAGCTTGCTCCGCCCTTCACTTACACCTTCCGGTGAGGCGCCCCCTCACCTCGTCATCGGAACCACGTTAAATCACTTCTTTCCACGAATTCTGGTGAGTTGATTTTCTTCTACCGTACTTGTACAGCGCCGTCCTTGCTGCTTTCAAACGGTTGCCGCATACGGCGGGGATGCGGCCGCGGCCGCGGCCGTTTTTGAGCTCCCCCCACCATATGCGGCGACCGCAGATTCTCCTGTCCGGCTCGGAAGTTTCAGCATCCGGCATATAAGACGACTTTTTAACCCCGGAAAATCTTCTCAAAAGTCGGGGGTCGTCTTATATGCCGGACAATACGGTACTTTTGAAGCACTTTTTAAATTCGTCCATAGTATAATATGGGAGGAACATAAATTATAAGTGACATTAAAAAAAATGCTGAAATGATTTCTTTAATCTGGAATCAAAATTCATTCCACTAAAATTTCACATCATTAGTTGTTTTTGGTTTGAAAAATAGGTACTTTAAGTCTTTGCAATAAATGCGTAAAATATGCGTAAACTACAAATGTTTTAAAATTTTAAGAATTTTAAATTATTTATTTTAAAAGGTAATTGTAAATTATATATTTACAGAGAAAAACATAAATTCAATGCATTTACTGGCTTTTTAAAAGTATTTGCATTGGGTTAAGAATGAATGGAAGAATATTCTATCAGATATTAGTTGATGCGGTTTTTTCTGTGTGATGGTAATTGTTTTCGTTAATCATAAGGATTTAAAAATACTATTAATGAAGATAAGGAAGAAAGACGATAGAACTAAGCAGAAAAATAGAATAAATATTATTCGGATACCTGTTTAGTAGTCTGTATTCACTGTAACTTGAGAGCCGTAACTAGCATTTTTTAGCGCCACGCTAGTGATGTGAGACTTGAAGACTCGAGTATTATCTTCCAACCAAAAAAAAAACAGCCCCACCCTCCACTGAATCCATTTTGCCTCTTCTTTTCCCATTGTTCTCCGTGTCAGTATTGCTCCGTACACTACTCCTTGAGTTGTCAGTATGGAAATGATTTTAGATACATGACTTAGAAGCGTTGTCTGAAATGATTGACGTGTAAAACTATCAATGAATAGTCTTCCAATAACTTTCATCTTAAACGCTAATTGCAATTTTAGGATATAAAATGTTGGGTTTGTTACAGTTGCTGTATTTTATAATTCACCATTCCTGTTTAGTAGTCTGAGAAGATTTCTTCTTCTTTTTCTATGTAATACAATAAGGATTTTAGTATAGAAGCCATTTTTTTGTTGTTGTTGTTGATGGTAGCGTAAAAGTAGAGCATCCAAAATGAATAATTCTTAGTATTAAGAAATTATAAAAGAAACGTTAGCGCAGAAAGGAACCCCACTTGCATTCAAATGAAATAAAACCGAATGCACAGAATTACTTATTCATAAACGTGAAAAGGAGTGGCCAAAGACCGGATCCTTGAGGAACCCAGTTTTAATGAAAATCCATTCAGCTTCTAAGTTATTACTTTTGCAGAAGATTAGACCCCGGATACTTTTATAAATCAATTCTTAATCCTGGTCTTTCTTTTTATAAGTTTCTTGGTATCCTTTTTCTTAATCTTCAAAACTTTACTTAAAACTGGAGATCCATTGGTTAAGCGCCTTTAACTTTTTTTTCCCCTTCTTTTCTGGTAGAAGTTAAGAGGAACTTTATTCATGCAGAATCCTAACTTTTTATTAGGTATATTTCGATGTTAATCTCCCGTGAAAATGGCGAAGATGTTGGAGAGATTTCGTTTGCTCTCTTGAAATGAGTTTCTGTCTCAAGTTTTCCTTTTGTGAAAATGCACCCAATTGAGAACATCCTTTCTTCGTCTTCTTCTCCTCCATCCGATGGTAGATTTCAAACGGCACTAAATTTTCCTTCCACGTATTCCTTCTTCCATTCTTTGAGACTCTTGTCTGTTTATACGTTCCATCTTCTCGGTTCCGAAATTTAATCATCGGTCTTAGATAAGGACTTAGGCCTTTTATTGCTGTGCGAGGCAAATGAGAAGTAGTTCTGGTTAAATGGCAGCAACGGTTGTCAGATAGTTTATTGTAACGAGTTCTCCGACATGATTGAGGTGGAGCCCGTTTTATTGTCGGGAATCGGAAAGGAGGATCGCGTCGGGGGTAAAGGAGCAGGGGCCCTTCCCTGCATCCGAGGATCTTATCTCGAGCGATTTGGACGTCTCTCGAATGGCCCCTCAAATCTTACATTGGTGGCGATGTTTCGGAATGAGATAAAAGATTTTTCCTTTTCTTTCTAGATGATTGAATGCTTAGATATCACCCGTTTGGTCCAAAGACATGAATTTGAAATAACATTGATTTTTTTTTTTTAGAATTTTTGCAGTGTGGTTGTTACAGTATAACAGACAATTTATCTTTATTCTGAAGACATTCATCCCTTAGTCCCAGTCTTTAACTGCACAGGAATGATTTGCACTGGGCGTGGCTTAGTTCAAAACATCATTTTTTTTTTCTTTTCTGATTGTTGACGATTTCGAACTGGAGAGGTAAACAAATCTCCCATTTATTTCCAAATTGTCATTCTAGTTTTCCAATTCAATGTATGTAAAGTCTCTAAGAAATGTAGATTTCACTTGCTTTAGTGAATCTGGATGAAACTATCTGCAATTTTCTCCAGAAAGGATTTTTTTTTTTTTTTTTTAGTAATTTGTATCGTTTACCATATCCTTGTTACGTAAGATTTGATCACGTGACCCTTTTCTGAGACATGACCAAAACAATCTCCCATTACAACGTCTACAATTACATTTGTAAATATAACAATATTCTACTCACGATTTTAAATAACTTATAATAATAAGATATTTAAATATAACAATAATAATAATAATAAATGTATTGTAATAATAAGCTATTTAATTCTAATAATACTGTATTTACAACATCATGGGTCGAATAATATTCAAACAAAGATTATGTTTAATGGATTTATTAAGAGTCAAGTTAGTAATTCGGAATAGTTATGCTTAGCTTTATGTATATCTATTACATTATCATCGAAATTAGAGGAAATTAGTAGCTATGTATATCTTGGATAATAAATTAGTAACATTATGCCGGAAATTAGCCGTAGAATCAAAGTCGCACCGAATGCCTTTGGCCGAAATAGTATAATAATGAAAGGAGCAGTGCCACTAAGAGCAGTACCAGTTTTAACATAAGGAACAGAGAAATAGACGTTGACCAGGAAAGCAATTCAGAGACTGCATGCAACGCAAAGAAGCATGGAAAGATGTATGTTAGATTATGCGATGAGACCGTAAAAGAAATGTATGCGTAAGAGTATCTGATATTATTATCATAATAAAGAAGTTGAAATGGAATTTGGCTGGACATGTAACGAGACCATGTGATTGGGCTAGCGATGTGATAATACAGTGTGGCCGGGAAGTTCCCGTACCCCTATTATGTAGTAATAAATGTAAACGTCATTTATTTGGACCATATTGTTTGATGGTCATGTTCATGGCGAAACTTACTTACACATGTTACAACCATGGTGCTTGAAGGCACAGTTAACTGGAATGCGTATGGCTACAGCAAGAAGGGGCAACCTTCGCTCTTACTGTGTGCGGGTTTCTTCATGGACATCTTCCAGGACCTTGGATTGGTCGTGGTACTCCAACATCGCCAGCTCCATTGAAATGGCCACCACGAAGTCCTGACCTCATGACGCCTAACAATTCATTCTGGGGAATCATCGAGGACTACGTAACTTCGTTATGCTACAAATGAAGAATTGCGCAATGTAGTTGAGGACGCATATCGAACCATCACACCGGACATGCTCCAAAAAATGTCAAGTAGGACGTAGTGGCGTGTGAACTTATGTGTACAGCATGACGGCGAACACACAGGCGCATTAAACACTTCATGTCTAAATAATTTCTTAAATATGACTACCAGTTAAGGGGTAGGGGAACTTCCCGGCACACTGTAGATGGTCAACAGAAATTGTAAACAGGACTCCGGAGGAACGAAAGGAGGCCGAGAATGTGTCCACAAGGATTGGATGAAATTAAACTTTGTTTATTCGATTGGAAAAGGAAGGCTTTCGACCAAAAGAACTGGAAAAAAAAAAGAACTTCCAGAGACCTTTGACCTGCAATTGCTGATATATAAAACAATAATTAATTTTATTATTAATGCTACCTTTTTTTCAAAGGACTCGTCCCTTTGAAAAGATTTTAAACCTAGGATCAGATTCTTTTTACACCAATATTTTCGATTTTACTGCAGCATCAGAACATTTTCTTGAGGCAATGAATCCCTCTTGCAAGATCTAAGATTAAATTTAAGAAAAATTTTATTATTATTTAACGTGATTATTGTTTAATAAAATTTTAAATAGGCATTGGAAACTATTGGATAATTTTATGCTACATTTTATTATCGTTTTTGTTTGTTTTTTTAACGTTTTTGTAAATAATAGACTTTTTTTAGTTTCAGTATCATTGATTTCTTAATATACAAATTCTATTTAACTATTCTTATCTCCTGTGACAATCTCTTCACAGATGCAAAAAAACAACGTAACTGATCTAATGCAGCTAAATTCTAAATGTACTGTGATTTAAATTTTTAAGATTTAGCTTACCCTTAGAACAACATTGAACAATGCTATGTTTGATGTTTACAATTTTTTAAGCTAATTCAAATTTAGACTCAAATGAGATATAAGTGACGTTATTTCTAAAATGTTCTAAAAAAATTGTGTAACTACACAAAGATATGATGATTATGAAGTGTACTTGAAGGCAATTTGAAATGTAGTCTCTATTGATGAATCCATTAATGTTTTCATTTGATTAGTTTTACAGATAATTTTAAATAAAAAAAAAGAGATTCCCTGGACTTCGATTTTTTTTTTTTAAAGTTGAATAAATAATAAATGAAATGTTTTTGTAGAATCTTTAGAATCTGAAGGATACAGACTTTTCCTAGATATTTCACAGATCAAAAAAAAAGGCTAAAAATTATAGAAAAACAAGAAAAAATACAAATTGATAGAAAAATAGATAAACAATTATAAGTTCGTTTCCAATACTCGAAGAGGTAATTCTAAATTCGATTTTTTTTTTTCTTCTTTACTTTTATCCTTTCTGTTGATTGTTTCTACCACTTTTTTATTTTTATAGTCTTTCCTGCTACTTGCCATTTTACAATGTAAATTTATGTAACACTATTATAATTATCCCCTTGTATTCGTATTGGCGCGGAATGACTTTCATTGCAACCATTTTTATCTTTATTGGTTGAGGGAAGTCGATTGACAGAAACCTCACCTCATTAGAGACGATGATAATCGAATGTTTCGTATTTGTATTATCCATAAAACATAGATTAAGTATCATTACTCCGTATAGATCATTACCGAATCATTATCATCATAGTAGTTTACGTAGCGCCGTGCCGGCGTGGCCGTGCGGTCACGACGGTGGTCTGCCGTTGCGACCAGTGTGCCGGTATCCGGGTTCGAATCCCGGTCGTGGCAAGGATGTTTCTTTCTTCTTCTGTGTTTCGTCCGTTTCTGCGGGTATTTTGTGAGCTACCTCCTATGGCAAACCCTGGGCAACGATTCTTCGGCCAACCGCTTGCTCTCTCGCCCCTTGTTGTGGCCCTTAATTACAATACTAAGAACCCGGGCATTCGCAAAAAAAAAAGTTTTCGTAGCTTTTGTCAGCTGTATATACGAGCTGTATATATTTCGTATATTTACTTTATATCGGTATTTTTTTTCAAAAGAAAAGAATTACTGGACCAAGGGCTTGTCTCCTAGATTATCTTAGAAAGAGCCAAGTTAGGGAGCAGATCACAATAACAAAAAATTCGTGGGGAAGAGGGGGGGGGGAGCTTCACACGTCAATCAAAAAAAGTAAGAAATATAGAGGGATTTACTCCACACACGCACATTGAGATTTCAGGATACTAATCCTGATTCAACACTAATCTTAAATAGAAAATCCGTAATCGGAAATGCATTATTTTAAACGAATTTGATTTTCTTAACTTCGTAAACCTGAAACAATTATTTTGAATCGTTTACGTATTAAGATTAAAAACTCTTCTATAATTAATTTTAAGCACTAAAAAATTTATAATAACCATTTCTGCCTAAAGAAATGGTTATTATAAATGGTTATTTTTAATTTTTATCCTGTGATTACTTTTTTTTTTCCCTGTTTATAATGCTATATGTTGTTTCACCTTCGCACTGGGTCTGTCTAGTCGTATGTCGTTAGTCACCGTTAATTTGTATGGAAAGCCACGGGAAACTGAAGTGTAAATAGGGAATCGGGCCAGATTTTATCTCATTAGACGTAAGTGTGAGCTTTAAATCAAACTGTTGACATTTGTCTGATATTGCCTTTTTGATTTGTTGCAAGTGTCTCAGTTCGTCGCAGTTGTTGTTCATTCATAAATTTCCACTTGATTAAAAAACAGAATAATAATGATAATAAGTTATCATCTTAATGGCTTATCAGAAGCAAGCGTCAATTAAGAATCTGAAATTATTATCAGCAAACTTCGTAGTATAAAAGAGTTTCAGATCATCACGAAGAAAAAGAAAAAAATCTTTTCCTTTAGAACTTCTGACATTTTAATTTGATGGTAAGCTAACATGATGCTTAAATATTTATTGCTCGTGGAAAAGATGCACAATGATTTTATAAATGTTGTTCTATAAATTTTATCAAGTCTGAACATGTACGTATAATTTACCGTAAGCAGACAATGAATTTTGTATAAGGCTACTTAGGATTTACAATCAAGGTTTGCATTGAGAATTAATTCTGAAAGAGCTTTATTATTATTATTATTACTGTTTTTTTAATTTAGTTTGTATCTTGACAGAGTTCTTTGCAAAGTCAAAACTCCAGAGCAAAGCATAAACAAGAAATGTATCGAATTCTTACTATGTAAGAAATCATGGCTGGAAACAAAACCATGGCAGTTGTAACTTAAATAATAGAATAAATATCTGCCATTAAAAAATGGCATTACAAACAGCAAAATGTAATCAGAACTTGGCAAAGAAACTAAAATTCTAAATGCTCGAAGTTGATCAGTGTTAAGTTTATTTACGGTACAAAAATTTTGGAAATTCTTAAAAAAATGAATCTTACCGATATTTGAATACAATACATAATAAAAGTAAACTCATTACAAATATGAAACAAATATGAAATTTGTTGAAGATCAGTTCTTTACTCTTTAAATTTTTTTAAGGGAACATTGTGACCCTTTATTTGTAATGAGCCATAAGTTGGGTTTGTGGATTCCAAAACCGTATTATATGTATACAGTTAAACTAAAATTGGTTATCGCTTATTAAGGTTACCAAAATCTTATAAGGCAGAGGTGACCAAACTTGCTTAACACATAATTACTTTTAGATGTTTGAGAGTCGCAAGACATGAAGAAATATTACACACGTTTTTATAGTTATATGCTGATTTTCTTACAAAAAAAATTATAGTGGAAAATATAAGTAGATAATAATGTATGGGTTCAGCAAAGTAATATTCATTAATGATAGTCAACTAATGTTATAGGATATGACATATAATAAAAATGTCTGGTAAAATTAATAGCACTCATCACTTATAGTAAACTTATCCAATATAAAATGTTTATATTCAAAATAAACCTTAACGATAAATACACATTTAGTTTAGTTAAGATAAATCAGTTCAAGAAGTATTTCATCTTCATTCTTAAGTAATTTTATTTAGATGAGAGTTCAGTTCCAAAAATTCACTTAGTCAAATTATTAACCCTACTGATGTTCCATATCACCGTTAATCACAGTCAATATACAACTTCAATAGAAAAGTTACGTTTTAAATATTGTACTTCATGACGAAATTAACTTCAAAATAGTAGCACTGAAAAAGTTTACTGTCTTTCAAGAGATAAATATTACTCAACACTGTATAACTGATAATGGAAAAGGTGTCCGTACATTTTAAGATTTTTTTTTTTTTTTTTTGTAATTTGGTGTTTAATTATCGTGATAATGGGAATTGTGTAACGATAGTTTTTGATTGTTCACTTAAAATATAATTTCTATCAAAAATCAATAGAAAATCTTATTGAGTGGCAGTTCATTGAAAGCATTGCTTCAGAAACATAAAGTCTTGCAGAATCTTTCAGCTTTTGTTTGGTTAAAAAAGCCACAACATTTCATTATCTCCTGTGTATTAGGTTGGATAAGCGTTCACTGCCAACCTCATGGCTTATTAACTGAGTAGATTTAAATTCCACTGAAATCTCCGGTCTCCGAATAGTTACATTTGCATAATTAATATAAATCCAACCACTTTTAATGATGCACAAAGTAGTGCCTTTAACATTAGATGTAAGTGATCTATGTCATCTGTATGTTTTGTAAAACCACGGAGTTAACCATGGAATTGATTGCATTAATGAAAACGGGACAAATGGATTTAATTACTTTCCTAGCAACTAAAGGGAAGGTGGTATAACGGAAATTTGGTTTGGCTTTAGTTCGAAGCAAAGCTAATTTTAGAAATTGGATTCCCAAGTAAAAGGGTAATTCCGATTTTCATATGATTATTGCTGATAGATGTTACAGATCATTTAAAAAACCAGATTTGTAAACAGAATAATGGCGCCTCCTTAAATTAAAACATATTTGTAAGAAAGAATTTTCATAAAGACGTCATTCCATGAAAAAGATGTGTAAAGGAATAGAAAATTGGAATTGGAAAAATGGAACTTAATGACGAGGTTCAATGTTGATGGTCTAAAAATACTGAAATGTCACAGACTAATAATTAATGAATTCATTAAGATAGTCCAACAAGTACAGAAGATCACATAAAATTAGTTTCAGAATTATAGTGAAAATGTCTTCAAATGCTTTGATCGGATGACTTCGACTTTAAAACATCGTTCATTTATTACAAAAGTGAACTTAATTTGGTCTGATTTTAAGTGATTTGAGAAGTATTGCTGTACATAATTGCCGTGCCGGCGTGGGCGTGCGGTCTCAGGCGGTGGTCTGCCGTGTGGCCGATGTGCCGGTACCCAGGTTCAAATCCCGGTCGAGAGCATGGATGTTTCAATTTCCTTTCCTGTGTTGTCAGCCTCTTCTTCACTTTCTCTTCGGTCTGACGTCATTCCGTAATGGCGTCCTGAGGGATAGCGCTCGGAATGCACCCTTGAAATTCTCGGGACAGAGCTTCTGTTCCGACCAGACCCGGCCTGGCGGTTGGACCCTGGGTAGGATGTGTGTGTGCTGTACACAGTTTTTTTATTATTAATAAAAGCGGTAAAGACTGTAACTAGCAAAAACAACAGAATGACAAAAACAATTTAAAAATGGAAATTTTGAATGATAAGGTAAAACAATTCATAATCAATAACATTAATTTCTGAAAGAAAGCAAAAATGGATACTGCTAACTCACTAGAGGCCAATTTCAGAATATTTGTCCGGAGCGAAACGAAACACGGCAGACTACAATCCTTTTTATTTATGAGCCAATGGACTTTTTTACGAGGAAAAAGTTCGTTAATAACTTCTTTATTCGGTGTTAAGTTAATTCGATTTCTAAAAGCAAAGAAATAAAAGAAAACAATAGTGATGATCTCCACCAGTAATGTTAATGGAAACAAAATAAAGACTTACATTTACACAGAGATTTGCTTTAAATATTCGATTTTAATATTTAATAAAAAATTGATTGGCAATAGTCGTAAGTTTTGAGAATGATCCTCCGGCTAATTCCCAGTGTCTTTGCTGGTAAATCAAGGCCTGATTTCAGTGTTATTTTGGTTTTGTGTTTTTATTTCTTGTAGATGGTGGCTTTTTGAAATTGGGAACTCTTACAAGAGTGTTTAATTGGCGTTGGGTGTCATTCATTCTACGGAAACAGAATCCTTTGGTTGCCTGAGTAATTGCCTCCCCCTCCTTCTTTCCATATGGGAATAAACTTAATTTGCAGGAAATAGGTCACTTTCTTTGGATTCCAGAAGCCATCCAATCCTCGGAGGGGATCTTCCTCCCTTTGGGAGACGAATCTCCATTTCTACTTGTCTACAAAGACGGATGAAAACTCCCCGAGTTGTAAAGAAATAAAACGGAAAACGGCTGTCATTTACGACCTAAATAAAAGAGTTCGAAAGATGCTTCACCCTCGGTTGCTCCTTCTCTCTTTTCCTCTCCTTAGTAACCTCCATTTTCAGGATTGTTTTTCGTCAGCGAAAAAATGTTGAACGCACTTCTTGGAGAAAATAAACAGAAGCAGATGTTAAGGAATTCCAATAGCGGATATATTTTTTTTTTTTTTTCAAAATTGTAATTGACTTTGACAAAAATCTAATAGAGTTCAACTGATGCAGACATCAAACATCAATAAACTAAAAAAAAATCCAAAAATATTAGCTTTACAGCAAATCTTCTGCAACAGTATTGTAAAAAATTGGTTGCTTTTTTATTTCCTCCTAGTTTCAGTACTGTACATTATTATTATAGTTCTATTGTAATAAACCGAGTTAATATACTTCTATAAATAGATTGTTATTCGAGGACATCCAACAGTCTATATTCAATGAAACTGTAGATTACATCAGTGATTTAATGAATACATAAAAATAGAATAGTCATCCCTCGACCACGTCATGTTCCGTTCCATCGTGAGGACGTAAGTTGATACATTAAATCAACAGAGTTGTAGGAGTTAGGGACTTAACCGTAATTAGGGCACTGTCCCGAACATTGTATATTTCTCTGATATTGGATTGTTAACAATTCTTATTGACAAAAAACAAGAACAACAGTAATGATGAAAGAAAGAACAGATCGTAGTATTCACCAAGACTGTTACTGACCTTTGTAGATTTAGATTAGAAAAGGACCTTGTCGTTGCTTTGTCACTGCCGTCGATTTAATGGAAGCAGATCCTTTCACAGCCTCTACGATTTTATTCTTATTTTTCAAAATGGTCGTCACTGTAGAATGAGACCATCCGAAGT
>JAFIDM010012231.1:109110132-109150662 GCA_023159025.1 Thereuonema tuberculata
TGGTCGTCACTGTAGAATGAGACCATCCGAAGTCATGTGCGATCACATTGACGGGCTTCATGTTGCTTTATAACTTGCAACTTCGTTTCAAGATCAATTGCTCGCCTCTTTTTCTGTGTTTCTTCACTAGTTATATGATTGGGCGTGTAGGGGGCCATGTTGCAGAAAATATCGGGAATATTTAACGATAAATACACAAATAATCTACTTCTCAAACACAAAATCAGAGGAAATGAAGATATGTGAAGCTTGCCGATGGAAGTTGATGCTGAAAAAGCTGTTGTCACTGCACATCATCCTATTAATAGGCAAAAGTTGTACGATCTTGAATAACCAATCACAGTGCAGGCATGAACACGTCAGGCATGACGTCACGCCCATGTTTAAAGATGGCGTCTGTAATATTCGTCTCACTTCGCGGCGACGAATCGCGATTACATATTACTATCAGCGCATTGAAATTTTCTTTCCCACATAAATGAAATTTACACTGAAATGCATGAAGTTCATGCGTCAAAATTTATCGGAGAGTTTGTAAAACCTCGGTTTTTCCATAATTTCGGCTGTGGAGTCACTCGCTCACTAATCAACAAGTAGGAGACAATGACGATGCACGTGCCGTCATTGTTGTCCATACAGGATTATTGGTATTGGCTGCTGGACATTCGTTATTGTTATTGTTATTGTTGAAACTGGTAAATCATTTTTTTATTTTATTTTATTTTAATAAAATTCGCTTAGTCATTCAAATTATATGTGGGCTGTTGCGGAACTCATGGCTTTTAACAAAATGAGCTTAGAACATCTTTTTCAATCTTGGGTTTTTCAAAAATTTCAGAGTATTTCAAAAATGTGGCATTTGTTTTACTTCCGTTAACATTGCCTCAATTTCGACGAACCTATTCTTTTAGGGCAGCAGGTTGCCATTATGTTTCATAATGAGAAACCGCAAAGATGGCTACTATGAAAGTGGTAAATCAATTTTTATTTTTTTTTTAATTTAACAATACAGTGCAACTTGGATAATTCGAAGCTGAAGGGACCACTACAAAACTTCGAATTATCCAAGACTTCGAATTAAACAAGTTACTTCTTTTAACTTTAATTTCAGGTCCACTGAATGCTTGAAAAGATTATTCTGTCAATAAGTAAATAGTTATTCAGAAAGATCATGGTATGAAAAACTTAAACACTATATGTATGTACACAAAATAAGTTTTATATTACGTAAGCCACAGTACATATTACATTCAATATAGAAAATTATAGTTTTTCAAAAAATTGTGCAATGTTTGATTGTTTTGTAGAATTCAGTCGCTTAAGGTTAGCAAAATCATCAAGCATGTTTAGTGAATGGAAAATAGCTTCACTTACGTTGGTTTGTCCTTCAATGTACCGACGAAATTCGGCGCTATTCCGTACTTGTTGGCGATTTGGCATTTCTTTTTCACACCCTTTTCCACCTCGCAAATGACGGCGATCTTTTCAGCGAACGTTAAATTCTTGTACACGCGTGGTTTACTGAAAGACATGGTGACACTGACAGCAGGAAACTCGAATGGCGTCTGAAGCGTCATGTGTCGAACGGTGGCGGGAAGGGGATTTCAGTTGTCACGTGTCGAATTTCTTAACGACGAAACGCCGAAAAGTCGTTATGATTGGAAATTTTTTATAAAAAACTTCGAATTAAGAAAGTTGAACTTCGAATTATCCACGATTTTTTTAACATTGATTTAATAAGAAGTTCAAGGAACTGAGAGAAATATTCGAATTAACCACGATTTCGAATTAAAGACGTTCGAATTATCCAATTCCACTGTATTAGGTAAATCAATTTTTAATTTTTTTTAATTTAACAATATTATAATATTATTTTAACAATATTCCGATATTTAAATTACATATGGGCTGTTGTAGAAGTCATGGCTTCTAAAAAAATTAGCTTAGAACTAAAATATTTTTCAATCTTGTGTTTTTCAAAAATGTGGAATTTGTTTCACTTCCGTGAATATTTCACGGGTCGCAACTAGTGATACATTATTGCTAAATAAAAACTTTTTTACTGTATGCTCGCTTATGTCTTGTTCGAAAGTACAATCGAAAAAATTATTTATTCTTTTATGGACATAAGTCGAAGGATGACTGTATAGATTTGCTTAATACAGTTTACATTTTTTATATAATTCATTAGAAGTTGTCGAAAGAAAACAAAAAAACCACGAAAAGATTATTTCTACAAAAATAGAAATTGCTAATTACCTGTGCTAATGGAATCATTGTTAGTAATACTACTTATAATTAACTAAATGATTAGTATATTGTTTACTAATAATTACGTAGCTGTCGTTATTAATAATATTACTTCTAACTAGTTAATATGATTAATTTTGAATTAATTAACAACATTAACTTAATTTTTAAAAATTAATTAATAGTTGATTTTCAATGTTCGTTTGTTTTTTGTTTGTTTTAGACTTTGATGTAAGTATCAGATACCTTATATTCCCGGTTTGTCCGTCCGTCTGTGGACAAGTTTCATTAAAATCTCATTAAATTCTCATTAAACACAACAATCCCAACAATTGCGCCTTTTGCATTCGCAACAATCACATTTATAATAATTTAATTTAATAATTCAGCATAAATTACGTATCAGAAGCCGTTGTGATTGGTTTACTAATCGCTATCCCTCTACCTTGTTTTATTCACACATTGAAAATTTTTCCGTCGCCTGTAGCATCCTTATATTCTTTGATTTGCTATTATCGATAGTTAGGAAAAAATGTAAAATACTTAAAGAAAAAAATAAAAAAAAAAGCCGATTAATGTGAACAAATCAAGCTGTTAAAAAAATTAGTTATTGCAAATAGAATTAGATAATCAGTTGCATAGCTGGCGGGATGAGGGACAAAATTATATTTTTCAAGAGCCTCCAAATAAAATCTTCAATTTTTTTTTAACATTATTTTTTCAATAATGAAAAAAAAAAAAAAATCTAAATATTTATTTCTACTGATCTGTCGCAAGCGTAAGAAACGACCAGCAGCAGCTGATGCAAACTAAGCATAATTTTGATTCGTTGCCGCCAACCTGGATTGTTGAGTGTTACTTGAATTCAGGTGCTTTGTACACTTGTGCTGTACTACTTATCTTTTAGCAATTGTCCCGAGCCCAATTCATCCCTCATATTCAACTGCCAAGATATTTGGAGAGGGCTATAAACACTCGTATTAAAACTTCAGCGAAGAACCATTCAGGGATATTTTACACGTGCGTTTAATGTCGAACAGAACTCGCTCTCTATTGGTTCGTTCAGTGTCCCTCAAGTGTTGCTACATCTATTCGTAGACTGCTTTGTGGCCATGTAAATGTAGACGACATTGTCTCGTGGAGTTTCCTCTCCCTGCTGACCCCTGACTTCATCGAGGGTGGTGGGTTCTTGTTTGGGTTGACACCTGCTAGCGGAGGAGGCAGAGGGTCATTGGTATCCACCCATCGGTGCCAGGGAGTGGGAAAATCAATAAACAGATCACATTGTTACCGAGATGTGTCAGACAGGAAAGGGTCACAAGACAATGGAACAATCTGGAGAGAAATTAAGATGAATTTTGTTTTGTTCTTTTTGAAAGATGTTGCAATCTCACGGTTGATAAAAATAAATAGCACATTTTAAAACAGTCAGACACTGAAAAGTAAACATGATTATAAAATTTAAATAAAGATAGAATCATAAATTTAAATTAGGAACTTTATTTAATTGGTGGCAAAAAAAAAAAAGAATAAGCTTAGGTTATAAATTTTTTAAAAGTTTATTTTAGCTTAATTTTGCAGCATTCAGAACAGAAATTAAGTGATATTTCCTAAAATGCTTCTTGAAAATTTACTTTATGAATTAAGATGATGTGTATTAAACATCATTTTTAAGCATTTCTTAGAGAAAATATTCTTTTTCTGAGCTTTGATTCTACTTTTTCACGAAATTAACATTCATTTCAAAAATAAATAAATAAAATTTGAGTAATTCAGCATTTTTGCAGGCAAATACATGAAATGTTTTAGTCGGGGAGAAGTGATTCATTTCTGACAAGTGAATTACAAGCTTAGCATTGTTTTTTGTTTGTTTTTTTGGGATTGAGATAAGTTGTTATTAATATTTATTTACTTACTTTGTTTGTTTGTTCTACTGATGCGTTATTAAACATTTAAAAAAGGCTTTTCAAAAAAATAGAAAAATGTAATTAAAAGTTTTTGTTTTATTAAGAGTAAATTACTGATTCTAATTTTTATGAAGTATGAAGAGTTTCCTGTTGACTTATTCTTATTTTTCTTTTTATCCATTTCCATTATGCGAATAAAAAATTGCTGATTTACAATAAATTTTAAACATACGGTAATGCCTATCTACATGAGCTATTACTGCCATGAATTCCAGCGAAAGGTGAAAAAAATAAAATCTCCAAAAAAAATCTAGGTATTATCTAGTTAATATATTCAGATATAATAATATATTTAGTATTTTTTATTGCCCGTTTTCAGAACTAGGATTAAAGTTGATAATGAGCTATATTTAATCATAAATTAAAAATGTGAATGTCAGAGTCATTACTTCCTTCTGAAATAAAAAAAATGCTGTATTTATTAAAAAATAAAGTCAGAATTTACGGTAGGAGGCAAATACGAAAAGTGAAAAAAAAAAAAAATCTCTATATCGTAGTCTAGATGAAAAAAGTACTTGTTAGTTCACCAAATAGTGATATTTGGATAGAACTTCAGAATACTGTAGATTAACAAATTAATACAGTTTTGAAATCTACATATCAAGTGTAACTGAAAAGATCTACCATTAGTTTTTAACTTATAATTGCTTTGTTTTATTCATTGACCTAATACTTTCGTTCATTTTCTTCCATTGAGATTGACTAACTTTTTTTCCTCAAGTTGAAATTTCTTTTAGCTATTGATGCGTAAGTGGCCAAGATTACTGTTGTTATCTCGTCTTCTTCTTCTTCTCATTATTTGGATGAGTTCATGAATACAAAGGAACTCGAAAGATAACATGCAAATTGAATTCACTTGTTACAGTTTTGAAGTTATATCTCCTCTTTTCGTAGGATTTTTGTCAACTTGAAGTAATGAGTTTTTAATGAAGTTTCAAAAAAAAACCCTCCCCTCTTTTTAAGATACTCACCCAGGTAAATCATATGGTTTCATTGATCTTTCTTTATTTTTAGATCCAAGATGTATCTTAAAGAGAAATAATAAAAAGAAAGGATCGAAGAAATCATGTATTTTTTCACTTAAGGAAAATAGAAATATCAACAATTCAAAGGTTTATTTTTTTTTTTTTTTTCTTTGATATTACATCAAAGAAAAAAGGTAATAGTTGATGACTAACTGTTCACTTGAAATGATCACTAAATGAAATAAATTTTAACTTCCCAATAAGATACTGATGAGCAAAAAAACTAATCTGAAATTTAATTTTTGTTTTCTTAAAAAACAGTCACTGAAATTATTATTTTGTATAACCCTCGCGAGAGAAAACAGTGGCGCCACCTGTGGTTGATCAACGAATAGCCGTTAATACATCTTCAAAGAACAAATATCCTGAAGCGAACAAAAAGCGAGGAGTTAATTTGACAATAAAAATTCGATTGGCAATTCATTGAGCTTAATTATCTGAGGATGTTAAATAAAATCACTTTTAGTTACGGAAAAAAAAATATTAAGGACAGGGAAAGTGTTTGCTTTTCTGTTTTTGGGAGAAGAGATTATCCCAGGATTATCAAAATCCTTTCTTTGTTTGATCAAAATAAATTTAAGCAACAATGGAAAATTTTTTTAAAAAAAAGTTGTCCAATTATGATTTTTTTTTTCTTCTGTATATTAGAACTTTTAAAATTTATTATCCAGTTGCCAATAAAGTAAATCCGGTTATTTGAAATGATTTCATGAAAATAAAATGGTATAGAATTTTCTGGGTATAAAAGATCAGAGGATTTCAAAAAATAAAGTTAAGATTAATGTTAAAAAATGTTAAACTAATTTTCATAAAAGGTTAATCACAAAAGGTTAACTCACAAATTGCCTTTGGCTCCTTTGGTCAAATCCAGACAGTGAACAGAAGTTGAAGCGGATACGAATGCCTTGATTTGACTTTTATTT
The DNA here is from genome assembly GCA_023159025.1 of Thereuonema tuberculata. Taxonomy (NCBI): domain Eukaryota; kingdom Metazoa; phylum Arthropoda; class Chilopoda; order Scutigeromorpha; family Scutigeridae; genus Thereuonema; species Thereuonema tuberculata. The sequence continues at coordinate 109,116,298 of JAFIDM010012231.1, forward strand.
CTGCTTTAAATTGAACTACTTTAAAAATAACTGGGAATGGTATTTAACTAAACTGTCTGCCGTAGCACATTTTATTTATTTATTTGTTTATTTATTGAGCTTAGAATTATAAAGCCTGGCGTAGTTGAAAGTTCTTAATAGTTCACTGTCAAACAAACCAGTAGGTCATACAAAAAGAACAATTAATAAACTATTGGTTTTCAAGCAATTATCGTAATTTTCTTGTAAATACAAGATCTCATTTATTTAATAAAAAGAACTTCTCGCCATTTTTTTTTTTAGTGTATTTCTTAAAATTTATCTTTGACCTCGTTAGCATTACTCATTTGTTCTTTTTATGTTTTGTTATTTTTGTTTTAATTCAGGGTGTTCCATTGTATTGTTTATAAATACTTCAATTAATAGTAATAACATTGAAGGGCCTTTGATAACAGCGATCAAAGATACAATTATTCCAATTTCCATTTTAAAGACACCTTGTGGTTTGTTCTCATTACGATGATTAATTAAATTTTGGTGATTGTCGATTCGTTTCCAGTTATGATGAAACACCGTTGTTAATTGGTTCTGTTTCTCTCTTGTTCCGTTCCTGTTCCGCGTTCATTATTTCTTCTGTCGTAATTAGGTGACGATCAGTGAACCCTTCTTTTGTTCCGATCTCCTCCCACAGCCGTTACGTGAACGGTGCCTCATTATCGGACAGGACAGGTAGAGCCACCCCCACTCTGTGAAGGGACCCGAAGACCACCCGTCACCAGCAAATGTGTTCTCTCTCTAATCTTTGACAGAACAGGGTTTTTTTTTTTTTTTGATCTGATGGAAGCCTGATTTCCAGCTCTTTCACCAATTACAGCCAAACTCTACGAGATGAAATCACAAACAGTTTTTCTTCTCTTGAATATTTTTGTTTTCCTTTAGAAAAGTGCACAGCTGTTGCTCGCGTCACGATTCCATTCACTTGACCTTATTTTTGAAATGACTTTTCCTCGTCTTCCGCTTTTCGAATCTCATCTGCTTCCATTTCCATCAAATGCTTATTTTCTGTTGAACTTGGAACGAAGCTCGTTACTAGAAATGAAAACGATTTGAATAAATTTTGAGAAACAGTCGTTAAATCCATCTTTTTCTCTCCCATTTCGACGACTTAATTGGAATTACACTTAACATTGTGGTTATTAGTCTCGAACTTTCCACTCAGGCTAAAATTCCTGTTTGAAATAATAGGTAAAAAAAAAAAAAAAGAAAAAAAAAAGATGGAAGTTTGTTGATGAATGATACCGTACATTAACAGTTTATTATTTATCTACGGCCTTAAATAGAAAAACGTAATTGGGAATTTTCCAGGACAGTTCTTCGAGGATAAACAGATATATTTTTTAAATTACCATGATAACTTTTTTATTGTTTCGTAATCACTGCTTCATGCATTTTTGCTGTTTCAGATTTTTTTTTTCGGCCTATTTTAAATTTCTAACAAGTAAATGGTTTCTAAGAAAGAGGAAGGTTTTATTTGAAAGGTTTTTAGTGCAGCTGTGGTAATTTCTAAGCTTTTTTTCTTATTTGAATTAATTGCTTTTCTAATAGTTGTTAATTATTAAGAGCTGTAATAATAAGCTTTTATTAAAAAGCTTTTTAATAAAAAGCTTTTTTCCAACAGCCAACAATAAATTTTCACTAACTTTCTCTGATTTTTCTAAACATGAAATGTCAACCAATAAAAAACAGAAAAAGTAATGGAAACGAAGTCATTTCAACTGAACTGTTACTAGAAATTCTAGATATATCTTTGGATGTTAACAGCCAAGGATCGTAGGTTTCATATAAGCAATTGGATTTTTGTGATATTAAATTCTATTTGTCCCTTTCTCCCTTTTCATTTGAACTAAAATAATTTGTGTCGGTTTCTTAACCAAATCACAATTTTCTTATTGTTTATTTATTTACTTATTAATAAAAATAATTAATGAATTTGGAATACAGTCAGCTTATGGTTACACTAAGAAATGAAATAAAAAAAAATGATAATTTGTTAAAGTTATTACATTATATATAAAATTAGAATTAGAATTAAAAAAAAAAAAAACCTGTGGCAAAATTGTAAATATTGTTAAAGAAATATTTTTAATTTCGTGGATTTTTTTGGGAATGTTTGCTGAAGAATTGTTGAATAACATTCTAATCAGAATAATTTAAAAAAAAAGAAAAAAGTCTTTATAGCTTAATTTTAAAATTAACCGTTTGTGTGGATGTTTATGTAAATAACTATATTTTCTTGCATAAAATAGACATTCGTAGTTGTTGAGATATTTAATGGAAAACTGAAATATAGAATAAGCACTGGTTGAAGTTTCATTAGTTGTAATCAGATGGTTTGGAGTCCGTTACGACAATCACCAAACATGTCTCTCGACTCGTGTTGGAACAAACTGGTTCCTTCGTTTAGGTTTCCAAACTGTGAAATAATAGCTCGTAATCTCGAGCGAGATGTCTGAAAAATTGCTAGGGGATTGTGGCGATAAGCAGACAAGGTATCGGATTGGCTCGTCTGTCAACTCGTGTTACTGATAGAATCAGTCGGTCAGCCACAGACTGCTGCTACTTTTATTACATAAACACTTGCTGTGTGCATCTCAGGCTCAGATTCAGCTGATAAAACACGTTTCTCTGCTGCTGCTGTTGTTGGTTTTTTCCTCTGTTTTATTAGGAATCAGTTAATAGCTTGTCATATGTCTCGTCTCTTCTCCAAATCGGAGACAACAATTTGTCAAAAAAGTCTGAAGTTTGAGATAGAACTGTGGGTTATTAAAACAGGATCTTTCTACAAAAAAGAATACACCTACAGAGGCCAAAAGAAGAAGAAAATGAAGAAGAAAGTATTATTTAAAGTAAAATGTCTAAAAGAAAAAAAGAAAATGTACATTATTTTATTATGTTTAAGGATTCAATATAGATTTAAAGTATTTGAACGTATAATCTTTACTAAAAATCTTTTTTGGTGTATTGAAATAAAAAAAATGGTTTAATTTCCTGTTATTATTAAAAAAGTTTCAGAGGGTATAATTAGATAATATAGTAGCATTTGGTTTTGTCTCCTTGTGTTTTAAATCACTACCGGTATACTTCATAAATTCAAACTATATTGGTCTTTCTATCATTTTAAATTAATATTTTTCTTTGATTCACCTTCACTTATTTCTTTGTGTAAGTCTTTAAGATGCAATTACAATGGGTTCCATCGAAAAATATTTCAGAATGTACATTTCTACCTGTCTCAAAATATTGATAGTTATTTTAAATTTTACTTTGTATTTAAATCATTTGGTATACTCCTTTTAAATTTCATTGCTTCAAACGATTTGACTGTTAACTTACCGTCTCTGTAATGTTGCTGTTAACATATCGACCTATGTTAGCATTAAGATACGTTACATAGAATGGTAAAAGAAAATGGAAAGATTTGACTTTTCAGTTTAAAATAATATTGTAGTCATTTGTGTAATGTATTATAGGAATATAAATTCCTATTTTCACAAATTTTTCAAGTAATAAGGAAAATTGAATTAGTGAAATTTAATTTGCTGGTGGAATTGTTTCAAGTTAGAATTAGGAAAAACTCTTTATTTTCTAAAATGTAACATTCAATCTTTTCAAAATTTACATTAAAAAAAAAAAATAGCTAAGCGCTAAATCTTTCGGCATATTTTGATACATTGGATCATAAGCATACAAAAGGGAAGAACCCTTACCCTTAAAATCTCGATTTTTGTATTAGCGGCCATGAAAATTGCATCACACATGCGAAATACCGAAAAGTCGGTCAATACAAACATTTGCATTATGATACCACATGCAGTACAGATAATAACCAAGAAGAATAAACCTAAAAAATGCGATTTATTGCATATAATGTTACATAGAGCTGAAATAAGTCTAATTTCACACCATAGACTCACCAATACTGTTAAGGTGCAACTGAGGCAAGAACATGCTTTTCACAGTTTTGGAAGCAATAAAGAAAGGGTTCATGGCATAGTTAAGCCTACAAACCATAACATGAACAGTTATTTCTCATTTCTTGGTATCCTAATTCTCGTAGGCCACCTCGAGCCTTAACAACAGCTTTGCAGGCTCCGGCATGGAGTGGATGAGTTTCTTCAAATATTCTGTGCCAAACTCATGATACCAAATACACTCCTGCCGTTGTTGTTTGTTGTTAGGTCTCTGTATTTGAGTTTAGATTGTTGATTGATGACAATGAACTCTTTGCATTATTTCACGCGAGGATAAACCTTCAGCATTCAAAGCAACAATTATGGACTTCTTATGCAATATTAAATGTCGAAAACTTTCCATTTTGCTTAAAATAGCGAATCACCTTCGTATTTGTAATAATGGATGATGCAAACACTGGAAACATTGTTGCAGTTGACTTTGGAAGCCAATGAAAAGCGTTCTCATATTGCTGATGTCAAGGATGATGTAGTCTTTATGATTTCTTGGAGCACAATGCTACTTTTACTTTACAAAATAAATACATTTCTATATAGAAATATAGAATAAGTCTTATTTTCTTTCATGTTGATTTTAGCTGAGAGCAGCTTGGTCTCTTTCCCCGAAATTTTGAAGACTTTTTTTTTTGCCTGTTGGAGGTCGGATCGCTAACTTGGCCCACCCCGAAATAAAATCCTATTGCACTCTTGCATTGGACCTAGCGTCAAATTTCCAAATTTAATGAATTTTCTCTGTATTTTTTTTTTCTCTCTGACGTTTCTCCTCTGACCGTCTGCGACTACTGTAGTGATTGTCTTAGTTTGGAGATTAAGCCCTTTTTATATTTATAATATATTTATATTAGTAAGTTATATCCATGCCTTAAACAGAGAGATATCGTCAACGTTACTAAGATAGAAACTTGTGGTTTCAGTAATACGTTCCAATTTCAAATACGTTACCCAAGCAGAATAGCGAAGGGAAAAAGTATTTATTGAATTCGTTTCGTGAATCTAAACACAGTCGGACAGCATTAGCTTCTTATTTGCAGAAATAGTGAAAATGTTAAAGCATGAAATGAAGTTACTCAAAATGTCATAACTAAGAAAAACTTAAAAGAACAACAGTATTTTACAGTTGAGTTTCTGAATGTTGTAAATCGGACCACAGATCTAACTTAAGGCCTTTTCCTGCATAAGCATTTCTATTTTTTTTTTTTGAGAAGTATATGGCCTAGGCAATCAGTAATAATGTCTTTCCAACACCTCTTATTTTTTTATTCCTGAAAACAGCCAACAGTTTTATGATGTGGAAATCCTATTTCATCGGTACACCCACCCAAGAATCCTTGTTTAGGCTGAAAAGCCCTTCTCCCCCTCCGTTGTTTACGAGAGAGTCGCTTAGAATAATAAGACTTTCCTTTAGATCACCAAGTGCAAACCACCGGCCCGGAAATTGATGCCTCCGCAGCCAATAAAACAACAGCCCTTCGCACTTTTCCCTCCACAGACAAGAATATTCGCTTTTCCGGTGATCATTCGCCTTCCTTAATTATTGATTTTTTTTTATGATTATCTGCTGGGTTTTTTTTTTATTTTTTTATTTTACTGTATTTTAAATTTAATGTTAGTATCTGAAATGGAAAAATGTTTAATGCATATACACCATAGATTACTTAATGATCCTTGTTATTTTCTTTTGTTTTATTTTTCTCCTAAGCCCTTCATTAAATAATAATAAATGGAGAAAAAGCCGTGCTGGCGTGGTCGTGCGGTTTAGCCGGCGGGCTGCCGTTGTGGCCGATGCGGCAGCACCCGGGTTCGAATCCCGGTGGTGGCATGGCTGTTTCTTTCTTCTGTGTTTCGTCCGTTTCCCACCTGGGACTTACTCTCTCAGGGTTATCCTGGACGGGATATAATTCTCGTCCCCCCTTTCTTGAATTTCACTAGCCTCGCCCTGACGTTGTCAGGTTGAGCTAGTCACGTGGTCCCTAGTTGGCCAAAATCGATAAAAGGAAGGAAATGGAGAAAAAAATGATTAATAATGATTTCTTTATTTATTTACTTATTTGCAATAATAATAATAGTAATAACACAGATAATAACAATTCATGGCAATTATTCCATTTTGTGAAGAAACTGTTAATATAATACGAACTAGAAAGTACATAAAGTCAAGAAGGCCACCAGTTGCTCTTTTAAGGAACAGAGTTAAACAAGGTAGGGATAGCGATTAGTAAACCAATCACAATGCTTCGAAAGTCTTATGATACGTTTAAGAAAATATAACTGATATTGCTGTAATTTCCTTATTATTATAAATGTGAGTGCTGCGAATTCAAAAGGTGCAATTGTTGCGATTGTTGTGATTGTTGCTGAGCAGTATTATACGTGATTGTTGCGAATGCAAAAGGCACAATTCTGCCGTCCTAAGGTAAAAGGAAGTAACTACAAATTTTCTGATTTTGCCTTTTCTGCATTTTCTACGTAAGGAAGTATCTACACGTCTTCCAAAGCAATTTGGTAATGATCTGCTGTTAACTAGGGCCTTTATTTCGATGATCAAAGGTAGCAACTGACTCACAATATGCTTATATCTACGGTCAAAGGCAGCAAATAATCAGTTTCCAAATTGCTAGTTGCTTCCTTTTACCTTAGGACGGCCGAATTGTTGCGATTGTTGTGCTTAATGATAATTTAATGATACTTATCAGATACACAGATATCTATTTAATGATACACAGACGGACGGACAAAACGGGATTAGAAGTCTTCTGATACTTGTATCAGAAGACTAAGACGATCCATTATTTCTTTTTGAGTAAGTATTGCTCTGCATTGTAAGGAATATGAAAATCTTAATATTATTTGCGTATTTCATTGAATAAACAAATAAAACGAAAATGTCCTAATTACAGCATGTTTTGATAATTAGATCACTATATGAATCTTTAAGATTTTTTTTTTTCATAAACAACAGTTTTCACACAAAAATATTGAAGTTTTTTAAGAAATAACTTGGCGATGTTAGAATTTCGGACGTCATACCTCTAGCTTCTCTCATTAATGTGCCCCTGAAGATGATCAGATCTTCCGCTTTATCCGAACTTGACAAACTCTAGTCGTCCTATCTCATTTTCGGTTTCTGTTATGTTTTATTGTTTTTTGTTTTTTTTTCCTTTCTTCCTTCCCCTTATGTTTATATCCTCTCCCATCTGTGTCACCTACTGCGTTGCACCGGCTCATTTTTTTTTTTTTTCCCTGTTTCATTATGCGACCATTTAGCATAAAGAATTAAAATGTAAAACAGAGAAGATACATGAAAACTTTATACATATTCATTACTGCCAATCACATTTTATATATATGAAGATAAGAAAAAAGTAACGTTATTTCGTGTATATATTTTGAGTGCTTATAATTTTAATATTTATTATTTTTGGATGAAGATAATCAGAGCAACAGAATGGTCTTATTAATTGATGGAAGGATTTGATAAGATTTAAAATTCTTTGAAAAAAAATGGATGATGTATTTGTTTGTTTACTTAGTAGATGTCACTGATATGAGCATCAAAAGTATAAGAAATTGGAAAAGTGCTTTGATTTCTAGAACTAATCTTACTTCATAAGAAAATGTTCATTGATCTTATAGTGCTTTCTAATATTACTTATTGTGAGTACTAATTATTGCAAATGACTTATGTATTCTTGCAAATGAGCTTAAATTTTGTGTAAAATAGTTTGCTAAGTGTAAACAAAATTTAAGCTTCCTAAATAACATTGTGTTCTAGTGGTAGAAGCCTAATATTTCGTTAAAATTACAAAATCATCTAGGAGTAACTATAATAACAATCATTAAAAATTAAGTCTATTCGCATATTTGCCGTTATTAGTTAAGTCTATTTGCCGTTTTTAGTTTTATTAATGGCCTTTTTGTCAATCGATTGATGGACGAAGGCTTCCTCCTTTAACTAAATGGAAACTGATCTAATCTCCTACACTGACCAAGTATCTTGGGTCAGTGAAACACAGAAAAGGAAATAGACATCCGTGCCGGTGCCGGGATTCGAACCTAAGTTCCGACACATCTATCTCATGGAAGGCCTCCGGAACCATCCTATATGAATGCTGTGAAACTTCTTCCATTGTTGAAAATTTATCTGTAAAGTACAGTAACAGTTTGAATTTATAATTTCATGTTTACATAGGTTGCTGCTAATAATGTGAACTATTTCTTGGTCAATTTTTGTTTGAATGGTCTGTTTAAGTTAATATTTCTTGTAATTATAGATGGCGCACAGGCCCCAAAAGGTAGACCTTGAAACCGGTTTTATTTGATAATTCATATAAGCAAGGATTTCGCGTTCTAAGAACTAAGAGGAAACCCCTCATTGTGTATAAGGAATTACATACATAATTCCGTGTAACTTGTATTTCTTAGCATAATGTTTTCTTACATAGAATTCACTATCTGATACTCTGTTATATGATACTTCCCGATGTAGAAAATAATATAGAATAAAAATAGGCTTCCCTTTTATCCAGATTTTTGCTACTTACTACCCTGACATAGTTAGAAATATGAATTGTTATTTGGAGAATAAAACTTAAAAATAAAATCTGGCTTTATGTATGTTGTTGTATGTTCCTATGTATGGCCTTGTAGTCATCAAATGTAATCCTTAAATTTGACCACGCGGTTGGCGTTGTCGCTAAGACACTGGCCTCTCACGTCTCCCGGGTTCGGTTCTCATGTGGGTTTCGTTGATGGTGGCGATCCACGCTGGGCATGTTTTCCCGAGGTTCTCCCGTTTCCCCTGCATTTCTCACACCATCCTTTTTCAGTCTTTCTCTCCGTCTGTCCTTCTTTCCGTGGGATAGCACAATAGATTTTTCAGGTCGACGTGCTCGGCAGTCATGCCACCCCACTTTCAATTAATATTTCAATTAATAATCTAATCTAATCCTTAAATTTAAATTTCACATTCCTTGGATGTGAAATTACATTTCATATACAGTTAAAGAAAATATTGATTTATAGATAAATCTTTAATATTATATATTAATATATAGTCTAAGCAATATATATTAATGGAATATATTAAACGGGAATTTATAAAGTGAAAACAGGACTTTCCGGCCTGCTGAGCGCTTGATAAATTTCATCATCAGTTAGAGAATTTTTTTCTTTACATTTTAAAATAATATACATTCTGTTTCAAAATTTGCCTGTAACCAATTTTGTTTTAATGTTTTGAAAACAATCTTGAAATATCTCCTTCTCTAATTAAGAAACTTAATTTTTTTTTAGGGCTTAAAAATGCAGTGGATATAAACTAAAAATAATTTATTATATTTATGATTTTTTTTTTTTGTTATTTCTAAAAAGATTTCATTAAGATTTCATTTCTAAATCTTAGAAAATGTAGAGGAAGGGAACAGTTGTCTTACATGAATAAAATTCGAAGCATTAAACTATTAAAGGCAGAATTCGTTATAAAAACTATTAAATTATGAAAACATGTGCAGAGATCTTACGTTCCAGCGATATACAAAATCGTGTATCTTTAAGAATTATGATTTAATTTTTTTTTAAGGAAAATTCCAGGCAATGAGATACAATCAATTCTGAAGTTGAAATGGCCACAAATTTCATTTTGAATAGCCTTGCACTTAACGAGCGATTTAATTCGTTCTTTCTTTTTTTTTTTTTTCTTCCTTCAAGATCTTTTTATTTATCTATTTTTTTTCTTTCCTGTTGAAATTATTTGCTTCACCGTAAGTGAAAGGTGCAACTGAACTATAAATAGGCCTCTTTCAGAAAACCTGCTTGATTGCTCAAATTTTCATCATTTAATAAAGATTAATGAATAAGGAAAACATAAAACTAAGAGATAATCTCAGCAGAGGTTGTTTACTTTCAGGCAGAGTAATTTAATTTAAGTGATTTAATGCGAGAAATGAAGCTGGGCGTTTGAAAGGGTTCGCCATTAACGTCTTCTTCTAAAAGAGAACTGATGACAAAAGAGCAACGTAAAAGGAAAATTATGGCTATGTTATTAAAAATGTTCATTGTCTGATTTAAAAGTAAAAGTTACCTAAACCAAACTTAATCAATTCATGTCTTTTATCTATTAAAAAAAAATAGAACGAAAGTATAAAAAAAGGAAATAGAATTGATTGATAGTTATAATTAAATAACTGAAAGCAGAGCAATACATAATTGAAAGTATCATTTTATTCTAGGTAGAGTTGTTTACCTTCGTCACTTCCAATAAAACCTTAAAACTTGAAAATTCTACTTTTCTTAGGGTGATGAAACAAAAAACATTACGGTTATTAGTGTAATGAATGGTAAAGGTGCTCCATTATATGCTATTCAGGCCCTTGGATATAGGCTCCAACAATACTCCACTGACAAGACTAGTAGAGGTCATTCCGACGCCTGAATAAGAAACCCCGCACTCATTAAATCCTGAATTAGAAACCCGGCATTCATTTGACAGAGGGCTGGGTGAATACTAGGGTCCGTCCCAAGAAGTAAAAACCGTGGAAAAATGTTCCGAACATCGCCGGGTTTTGAGTCCGGCTCCTCCAGTCCAACCCTTTAGCCACTAGGCTTACGTTGTTCATTTATTTGCTTAGCAGATTAAATTCTCAAAATCCTAAAATTACAATGATCTAAATCTTACTAATCTCAATGAAAGCATGCGTTGATGTCAGTGTCTTAACTTCACTCTCCTCACATCACGAAATTACAAGAAATGAAAATCATTGAACAATCAAACGTTCAAGCATTAATAAAAAAAAATATAATAAAACTTACTATTATTTAAATTATTAAGGAGAAATGAATGTATGCTACAATTAAAGAGGCGCACTTAATTTAAAAATTTAAAATCATCTTGAATTTTTACTTTATTTTAATTTCTTCGACAAATAAAACTTGGCAAACTATTTTTTTTATTTTTATTTTTTTATTTTTGCCCTTATACTTCCTTATCAATTAAATAAAAAAATGAATGTGCTTTTTTATTTTTATGTGCTTAGATTTTAAAAGGAAAAAAAAAAAAGATATCCAGCTATTTCATCAATTCTTTTACAACTACAGATAGATGTTTGTCAGTTTTGCCAAGGAATCGAAATAAATGCATTGTGAAAGTTAATTTACCAAACTCTGATTAATCGTTTTCTTATAATGGAAGCTCTGTGAAAAAGTAGGCTTAGTTATTCTCTTTATTCTGTTGTTTAATCTATTGTTATTTTAGGTTTTGATAAGAATGGATTGTCAGAGGATTTTATTTAAAAAAAAAATTGAAGACGTTGAAAGTAATGTTTTAACCCACACTTGTAAAGTCTTAACATGCTTTGGCTGATCTAATTCTTCTTTAGTTTAGTCTTTGTTTGAAACGTTCTCTTTCATTAGACATAATACTTGTTTGTATTTGGGTTAAGTCCTATTCTGTTGTGGTGTTGGATTCGACAGCTGTTGTCAGGAGGTGGTTGTAAGTCGTGATTTTGAAGTTGGCAGCAGCCAAACGAAGAATGGTCCTAATGTAGGAAGTAAAAAAATTAAACCCACAGAAGGCAACTGATAATAATTGAACTAGATGCTAAGGCTGTTAGCGAACTGAATAGCCGTACCAATTAAAGTTGTTTATCTTGAATTATTTTAATGGCAAGCTTAAAGACCGGGAGCAAAGCAAGTGATAAAACTTGTAGTCGTTTAGTGAAACTCATTAGCGGTGCCATAGATTTTGTTTGACGAAACTATTTCGATATCTTTTCCCCAACCCTCCTTAGTGAAGAGCAGTGAGGGTTCTCTTCTTTTTTGACAAAGGGGGGGAATAGATAAAGAAGAAAGAGTTACGGAAGGGAAGAAATGTCTCCTTAGAAAATGAGTTCCTTTCAATTTTCTGCAACTGGTTGTCGTAAATCTTAATAATTGGTGACAATGGTGACCAGACATCGAGCGACAACCAACTGAGATTTATGTCACCGGATTTGCATCGAAGTCTGACCCGAAACGAGGTCCGATTGAGGGTCTATTACTAGCGTCGATTTATAGAGGCGCATTATTGTAGTTGACGATAGAAATTTGCTTTCCAAATTTCATGTAATTGTGCTCGTCTCATTAGTTGGTGTGAAATATCGTTGGTAACCTTTAACATCTTCACCAATTCACGTTCATCAATCAAACAATCAAAGTGAAAATTGACGGGAATGGAGTGCTTCGAATTTCCTTCCAATTTTAGTTCCACAAAACTTTCTTTTTCATTTATATATGAAAGAATATTTCATTAGCTTACTTTGCTGTATGCTTAAAAAAATGCTGGCAAGTCTTAATATGGCTTATACTTGTTAGTATATTTACTAGCTGTTGCTATATAATGTAAAACTACTTAATACTTGAAAAAAATGCATAGGTTGACACTGTTAGTGACTATATTTCCAATAAACTTCTATCTTTTGTGTATTGTTCCACAGAGAAAAAATAGACTTTGCCAGTTCTCATCCTATATATGCTGATAATAAAGTAAATAAAAAGAAAAGAGGGAAAAATTTTGGAAATTAGTTAAGGATGTTTTCTTCTAGATTTGAACATTAATTTCACTTGTCTTGAGAAACTTTAAAGAAATTAAGATCAAATGATTTCAAAGAGAATGAGGTATAATCTCATGTTGTCATAATTACACTCATGTTTCTGGATAAAATTTGTGTTTTGTTTGTATTTTTACATGTCTTCACCTCCCATTTGCAATCCTGGCTTGCTATCAATTTGGGTGAGAGGCCCCTTTCCTAATGGACGAATACGTGTCAGTCTCTCCCCTTACGTATATATGATAGATTACAACCCACACCCTAAATATGGATAAACTTTATATTAGTTTCTTGCAATGTGAACGGCTAAAAGATTTCTAACATAATAATACAGTTTCAGTTAAGTATTATTGTAATAAATATCTAAGGGCCGGATTTCATATCATAGTCAACTCTAACTCTATAACTATAAAAAATGTCATGTACTGACAGCCCTCTTCCCAATACACAGGTTTTACCTATATTTACAAAATTTAATAAAAAAGAAATATTACTGACGATCTGCTGCAGATTAAAAATTATATATTTTTTATTTTCTGACAGAATACCAAATGTTTCAACTTGCAGATTGTATTCAAAGAAACCACTGTTACTTATTACGACTATATTATTTGTTATTTATTAAAACGAAAAGAAAGAGTTATGTAGCCGTTAAACAATTCTATTATTAGAAGAGATTTCTACGAATTCTAAATATTCTTTTTTTCCAGCAATGGATCGGTAGGCCTAGAAGTTGAAATATCTTCACGTCTTTTGCTCTCCTCCTTTCTTCCATTTCTCCGATTAAGACGTAACGAATCCCATGCAATCTCCCTGAAACGAGATGAACTTGTTCTGGGCTTCATAAATTGCCCTGCGCTGCTCCACTAAGCCTACTGCAATCTGGAGGCAATGTAGAGAGCACAACGGCTGTTCCCTCTCTCTCATCTTCGGAGAAAAACAACTGCGCCTCTTTGACGTTCATCAGTGCCCTCCTTCGAGCCTCGATTGCCTCCACTGCCGCCTGCCAGGATTTCATTCGCCTCGGAAGCAAAACTGGAGATTTGTTGTTATTGAGAAAAGCCTGTGGCAGTTATGGGGAAATTGCTTAAAATCCTTAGATTGTATTTGGTAGCAGTCTTTTATATGAGCTTTACAACTGTCCATCCAAAATACCAGTTAGCTTTTCTTTGTGAAGTTTATGATACTGTTTTTCTTCTATCCGTATATATTTTGATAACCTCTTATCCTTGGACGGTTTTGTATCAAACTTTAAATGCCCCGAGGGAATTCCCTGACAAATTATATTCTTGAAATCCTTTCCCTTCTGAACTACAAAAGCACTGCAACAGTTTGTTGACATTCTTGAAATCCTCCTGTTTACAAAAAAAAACACACAGCAACAGCTTATTTGGATTAAGTTTGGCTTTAATTTCAAGGAGAAAAATCATGAAATTAAGTGCATAAGAATTGAATATTTATTGAGTATTATTTACATCGTCATCTAATTTACATCTGTGCAAAGATAATTTACTTTCTTTTTAATCCCTTCATTGAGTTGCTTTGCCAAAAAGTAAGATTAATTTTCGTTTTATTATTATTTATGTCGTTTCATTTTGTATTAAGTGATAGAATCATCACGAACCTTTGAACCAACCTTATGTTAAATTAGAAAGAGAAGAGAGTTTTATCCGATCCGCACAAAGCAGAGGAATGGACCTGTACTATTGGATAACTTGAATGAAGAGATCTTGATAAACTTCGGAAGAATTTCTTAAGCCAAAAAAAAATATGACAATTCACTTTTCTTTCAAGAAGATATTCGATCCATCTCCTAAAAACTCCCACAAATCGTTTGTTTTCTGACGCGCCTTTTATACATCCCTGGATAGAAGCAGAATGCTTTATATAATGCATTCTAAAATATCCGAACAATCTTTTGAATTATCCGTTTCAACTTCTCCATCACTGCGGATTAAATAACAGAGGGAAAAAATTATGGAAATTAGTTAATGATGTTTTCTTCTCGATTCGAACATTAATTTCATTTGTCTTGAGGAACTTAAAGGAAATTAAGATCAAATGATCTGGTAGCGATTATTTAATATCCTAGTTTAGATTCGCTACTTTCTAAAAATTCATCAATCGCCAAATTATCATCTGAAGTTATTAAACTTTCTTTAACGTGCGGAGTGAACAATCTAGGAACACAATGGACACGCAAAAACTACGTGAGGATTCGCAACCCCGAGCTGTCATCATGAAGAGACTGGGACGGACCGTTTCGCACTTATTAGTGCTCATCAGCCAGCCAAACTCCACCGATAACATGCTCAGGAGGTGCGAAACTTTAGCCATCCCGGCTCTTGCTCCCAAGAGCGGGACCTCTCCCCAAAGAAATACATAATGGGAGCAAGAGCCGGGATGGCTAAAGTTTCGCACCTCCTGAGCTTGTTATCGGTGGAGTTTGGCTGGCTGATGAGCACTAATAAGTGCGAAACGGTCCGTCCCAGTCTCTTCACGATGACAGCTCGGGGTGCGAATCCTCACGTAGTTTGTGCGTGTCCATTGTGTTCCTAGATATCTGAAGTTATTTGAGCAGAAATCGTATTGCCATGACGTTTACGATCTCTTGAATATCTTTCATTCACGTTTAAAATTTACTTCAATTTAATTCTGCATATCACAGAAGATGACGGGTATTTCATTGGTAATAAGCTTATTGGCATTCTTTCGATTCTGTGACAAATGGAAACACTTTATAAGAACCAAACATTTATAAGAACCAAAAACTATTCCGCATATTGAATTAAGACTACTTTATAGGATTAGAAAATTTGTACTAAACGTCAAAAGTTTTCCACTCTTCACAAGTAAGGTTTGCTGTAAACTTGCAGTAGACTTGTCGGAATACAAAAAGATTAGATTACAAAAAGATGTTGTAAGGAGGAACCCTTCCTGTCTCGTTTACGAACAACCTTGTCATTTGGCGACCAATGCTTTTAAGTAATCATTCATAAGGATGTGCATAAGATCAGACAGATATTTTTGTTTTTTTCTTTGAATTAAATAAAGTGCAATTCATCGCTTTTGAAATACGAAGTAACAAATAATGTATTATGAAGATGGAATAGAAGCGAACAGCCTTTCCACTTTCTATCGGACATCATTATATCGAGTCACCAGTTTACTTGCCAACCAAGCGACACTAAATGCGAGAAAAAATTATTTGAAAACTACCGCTTCGACAGCTTAACTTTGGACTCAGGAGGCTTTATTACTTTAACAAGCATAGACAAATTTTCCGTGTCTGTAAAATGTTATCACCAATATGTCGAAAGCTATTATGCTCGTCAGTGTAGTCGCGTAAATCAGGTATTGACATTAGCAGGAATTTTGGACGGATGGAGTTAATAAAAGATGATTGAGATTCATCCAACAAAAAAAAAAGAAAGGAGAAAAAAACACGATGGAAAAGGTGAAAGGGGAGGGGAGTTACAACCCCTATCAAGCCTATCCGTCTCGCGCCAGACATTGCCAGTAGAAGTAAATAATAATAATAATAATAAAAAATCATTCGTCAGACAAACCGGTTCGCCATGTTTAATCGCGTTACCAACGAGAACACAACGTGACTTGCCATTAGGAATATAAAACGATGTGGAGTTTTCTAAGCTTCGGAAGTCTTTGATAAGTTTTCTGGCACATTTTTAGCAAGTTTCTGAAATACTTACAGAAGTAATTTGATTAGATTTCTTTTTCCTCTTCCTCCCTACTTACTCAAGATTAAGCTTCGTTGGTTTTTTTAATACTCAACAGCATTCAAAAATAAATAAATAAATCTTTGAATAAATATTTTAAATATTTTAATCAAAGAAAGTTCACAGATTCCTAGCAATGTTTGGCACAAAAAAAGAAAATTAACCAGAAGAGAATCACTGCTTAACTTTTATAGAATTATGATAATTATCTACTTCTTTCTATCCAATATCTGGATTACATGGGTAGAAAGATGAAAAGATGTACGACAGAATAAATTACCTATGATAAGATTTCTACGATACGTCAGTGGATGTAAACTCAGATAAGTAGAATCTCAAGTAATAAAATTTAAATATGAACTAAAAATGATATGCAGGTGTCCGACAAGTATCTGTACAACTTTATTTTTTAATGAATTTTATGATGGCACACGTAAACAATAAATTTGAGAATCTGTATTTTCCAAAGTTTCTTTTATTAAAGGAACAATGTTACAAACATTCGATATGTGCACCAGTAGTTTTTGCTTTTAAATAGTCAATGTTTTTCACCCGCGTATTGAAAAGAAGATCTTTGACGAATCCCCAAAGGAAAAGAAAACACAGGTGATGTCGGGAGATCTAGCCGGCCAAGTAATTGGACCTCCACGGCCAATCCAACTGTTTGGGAATGTCTCATTCATGGACATGCGGACGCTCAATGCCCAATGCCACGGTGCGCCATCTGTTGAAAAATGATTCGAGGCTGCAGTTCTTCGAGTTGCGGATAGATAAATTGTTGCAACATGTCCAGGTAGGTATTGGAGGTCACTGAAGAATAATGGTCCAATCAAACGATCATGTAACAGGCCAGCACAGTACATATTAACTTTAGAACTGTCTCTAATATGTTCTGCTGTGAAATGTGGATTTTGTGACTCCCAAATGCACACATTTTGTTTGTTGACCTTCCCTGAAGCATGAAACGTTGCCTCGTCAGAAAATATGATTCTCGCCAGAAAATCATTATCTTGGTCGACTCTGTCAAGGATAGTCATTGTAAATTCCTTACGCGCGACCTTATCGTCGTGTAATCTGTTGAAAGAGTTGAGCTTGATAGAACTTCAAATGATTACGCAAGACATCATGCACTGTCTAACGATGAATCTGTAACTCTCGGGATGCAAGTCTTGTCGATTTGTGTGGACTGCGAACAAAGGACTCACGAATGCGTTCGACGTTGTCTTCCGATATTGGAAGCCGCCTTGCTCCTTACTTATCCTTTACACTTTCCAGTTTAAGGAGACTTCTTGTTCCATGCTCGTATGGTTGTTCTTGATGGAGGAGTTCTGTTGTAATTGGTTCGAAATATTCGTTGGACTTGGGTGTCTGATTTGTAAGTAGATAAATCATTCAACATTTTGCATTCATTATGGATAAGCGCATATGAATATCTGACAAAGGAAAAATTGTTAAAACTTGATACAAACTGTTGGTACAACCAAAATAAACGAACAAACTTGGTACAAACAAAACAACTTTACAGATAAAAAAACTTCAGAAGTCTCTCTGTAAAATGATAGAGCAACGAAATTTTTGCCACCTGTTGCTTGTATCTTATCGCAGACGGACACCCTGTACTTTCAAAAGAATTTCCATCTGCTATGAGTGAAGATGTTTAAACACTTGAAAAGAAATGTCCATTTTGAGATCTCCATTACAGTCTCTTCAATTTATAAAGATGAGGTCACAAAGATTATGACCGTCCAAGAAAACTGCTGTGAAGATAATATACACAGTATTTTTACTTCTTGATGGCAAGAAGATGAAGATGTGTATGTCGCTGGGAAGTTTAGTCCTATAACAAATGCCCAATTCTAGACATTTAATGTGATATTTTAAAAACGTAGCGAACAACCGACATTACCAGATTTTTGACACTTCAGATTTGCCCTACTGAATTTCCTGAAAGTTGAAATTTTTCGAAATTCATCTATTGTCCAAACATCAGCAATTTCAAATGAACAAACACGATTCACAGCAGCTTTCATCTTGGTAAGAATATCATTTGGCAGAGTGAAATGCTGTCTTAACTAAACAGTATCTATCCGCATGGATGAATTAGAGAATGAAATTTTTAGCAGGAATAATTTAAAGAAAAAGGTATTTCTACAGAGTTAAGATTAATCTGATATTGGATTATTAATTTATTTGTTTTTAATCTGAAATTTCTCTAAAAAAAAATTTTACTTCTACAAAAAAAAATAAAAATATGATTTTATGTGTACTGCGTATTATTGGATGCAAAAATAAAGCCATACATCTGAATATTTAAAAAGTGATTTATACAAAAATAAATTTGTATAATATTTATACAAATATAAATATTTTTGTATAAATCATTTTTTAAATATTCAAGTGTATGACTTTATTTTTGCATCCAAAAATTTTACTTCATTTACATCAATAAAAATAAAGTTGATATTTGTTAAAAATAAAAATTAAATCCCGTCAATTTTTTACCAATAAAGTAATAAAAAAAAGTAAATTAGGAAATTAAATAGAGGTGAGATGGCAAATAAAACCTCCTTCCATGGCTTTTTTTTTTTTTTTTGGAATATTAGATCAAAGATCTGCACTTTAAAGGATTTGTAATTCGACACTAACAGCACTTACTCTTTTAATATTAGATCCATTTACAATGGGTTTCGCTAATATACATCAATAAGTTCAAAGAGCACAGATCCAAATGTTACACACATCTCATTCGCAATTCAGTGTAATTATTTAATCGAGATAATATTTTTTTTTTTATTTCTCATTCAAACTTTAGACATCGGCTGGTGATAATTTGTGTGGGAGTGTAATTAGGGTGGGGTTTTATTCTTAGGAAGATTTTTCCTTTCCTTAGTAATGATTTATTACTAAGGGAATTTGATCAGCGTCGAATATTGATAATTTCGTAGCAGGGTGTAAATAGCTTCAGTGGATGTTTACATTTAGGCTGGAGATCGACCTCCCGTAAGTCATTTTTCCGAACAACACTCGGCTGTTTCATTTGGCCAAAAATGCAGACGAGGTTTCTGTTGACATCAGAAGCGTTCGATTTCCAATAAAATTATCCTTATCTTGAAAAAGGAAAACACTACATTTCGTGAATGAAAATCGGAGATTTTTCAAACTTGAAAATAAAAGAAGACGTCGATTTTTTTAAAGTTTAGTGAAAGTGAGAATCAGTCTGTATTTGTTTGGATGTGTTACCCTAGCAATTGTTGAACCGCGAGGTGGATCTTCTTAACATTTGGCTTGTATATTTACGGACAAGAGATGATCTGACTTTTTTTATTTTATTTTTTTTCCGTCGAAATCTTTTGGAGAAATTGGTGCGTGTAGATGACAAAAATTGTTATAGAAAATTTGGGAGCTGTGTCAATGCCTTAAACAGTGGCTTTTATTCGAGCGCGAGTTGTAATACGATTAAAATTAATTGGATTCAGACCAATTAGATAAGAAATGAGAAAAGCTGTGCTGTTTATATTCATTGTTTGCTTTTTTCACGATTAAAAAAAAATGCAGCACTCAAGGAAATCAGGTTTCAAGTTTTTTCCTGCACTTCTTCGATGGGTCTATTATTATTGTTATTATTAGTAAGTGAACGTTAATAAAGATATTAATATAACAAAAAATTTAGGTAATTGTAGATTTTTCATACTTTTAATTATTTTTTTTTAACCTATTCAGTTGTGAAACTGTTCGAAATTTTGAATAAGTTTTAAGAAGCAAGCTTATCTTAAAGCTGAGATACTGAGTTGAGTTATTGGATGTAATTTTCAAAGTCAAGTTTTCTTGTTCATTTCAAGTAGAGCCCCAACTTCTTACGGTAATTAACGAGGAAATGCAGTAAAAAAATTAAAAAGCAAAATCTCTCTTTTTTTTAAAAAATTATTATTTAAAATTTAGAATTTAAAAAAAAAAGTTCTCCAGTTACTTTAATTATTTTTTCATTGACAGTTGACTAAAACAAGAAATCAAAATTAAAAATCAGTGTTTTTTTATTTCTAACTTGCTCAACTTCAACTCTTCTTTGAGTCCATTCGTTTGTTGTGCCTGTTTATTAGTTGCAGAAAAAGTGATAAGTGAATGAAGTTGAACCTTTTTCTTTTCTTTTTTTTAACATCATTGTTTCATATTAAGATATATTTTCTTCTTAAAACAATTCAAAAGAAGTCTCAGAAATGTTGACATGGCAGAATTCTTTTATCGAAATTTCCTAAAAAAATAACTAATAAAAGTAAAACGTATTTATAACTTTCCGACCAAAATCTCTAGAATAACGAACTGCAAGCTTATAGGTTAACAAAGTGACAAAAGAATTATACGTCTCACTAGTTCAGTTATAATAACAGTTTAGAAATAAACTGAATACTTGATTAGTCATTCCTAGTTTTTAAAAGTATTAATACAGTAGATCCTCATTATCTGCTTACTAGCAGCAAAGCCTGTCGGACGACTGGCATAAAAAAATCTGAAAAATCATTTTATTATTAACTATCAAATATAAAGTAAATGTAATCTAAATACTGTGCTAACTTGTGAACGAAGAGTCTACGGCAAAAATGGTTTTGAGTTTCGAAATCAGCGTAAACAACTGAGTAAGTATGTCAAATTTCATTAAAATGGATGCAGGGGTAACAAAATTATTTGGTTTTGAACGTATGTTTTGTTAGAATTTCATTTGTCGAGGTCAGTTCCCAAGAATAAAATTTCATGGAAACAACATGGAATGACACAATGAACTAATATTTTCATCCAATTTGAGTACTTTTGATTCAATGGTACCATTGAGAACCGTTGGGTCTATCTTAATAGCTTAATTATATCGAGTTACAGACAGACAGACGAACTTAACCAATTTATATGTATATATATATTTGATTCGATTGAAGATTTGATTTG
Source organism: Thereuonema tuberculata (assembly GCA_023159025.1). Lineage (NCBI taxonomy): Eukaryota > Metazoa > Arthropoda > Chilopoda > Scutigeromorpha > Scutigeridae > Thereuonema > Thereuonema tuberculata. Next base: position 109,137,565 of record JAFIDM010012231.1, read on the forward strand.
AAATTTTTTTTTTAATGTTTATCAGACCTATTTAGGTGTACTTCTTACCTGTACATATGTAATATAGGTTCTGAGAGTTTAATCTAAAGGATCATTTTCCACCCAAAAAGAAAAACGAAATGCCAACCATATCTAAAGTTTAATTTATCTAAAGAATAATTATTACTTTTGATTCATAACGCCGAAAGGCATTTGAAACTCACCTTTGTTTAATCTAAATACTGCGCTAACTTGTGAACGAAGCTTCTACGGCAAAAATGGTTTTGATTTTCGAAATCAGCGTAAAAAAATAAATAAGTATGCCAAATTTCATTAAAATTGGTGCAGTGGTAACAAAATTATTTGGTTTTGAAAGTATATTTTGTTAGAATTTCAGTTAAAATTTCATGGAACCAACATGGAATGACAAAATGAACTAATATTTCATCCAATTTGAGTACCCTTGGTTCAAGGGTACCATTGAGAACCTTGGACCTATCTTAATAGCTTAATTACATCGAGTTACGGACAGACAGACAGACAGACAGACGAAATTGGGAAATTATATAAGTTGATTCCTACCCCGTCTCTTCACTTACCCAGTTCTATGAAATTATTAGGAAAGTGCAATCCACTTCACAACATACTCTTCGCATTCATTAGCGACCATATGCAGTAGCGAAAAAAATTCTGAGAACACTATCACGCAACGTCGACACTAAAGGAAAGATGCGGCCTTCTGTTGTGTTAACAAGTCTCTACATATTCTGATAAAATTCCACGTGAACTCGTTGTATATGCTGTGATTTACCGGTATTTATTAAATTTCAACAAAAGCGAAGCAGAGTGCTAATGAAAGTGTTTATCAATCGTTCCTAAGCGCAAACGCATCGTGATAAGTAAATGGATAAGATGCGTGTGCTTGACTTGTTTCGTTCTGGAAATCCGGTAGCATCCATAGACGAAAGTCTGTAGTGAAGTGGGTCCACGGGAACATAACATAATTTTTCCCATAAGACCAATGTTTCTGTTATCGCGAGGTTTTCCAAGGATTTAACCTCCGCTGCTAACGAGAATTGACTACGTATATATTTTTCCGTTACAACTAAGAACGTTCTCAATTAGACATTCTTTGAGATTCTGTTAAATGCTGACGTTTTAAAGTGATCCATCCCTTGTAAACATCCTTTCTCAGCGGATGATCAGATGACTGTTAGCGAGAGACCATTGGGCAAATGGTTTATGTTGCTGTCACTCTGCGAGCTTTTAGTTATGTATCCTGTCCGACTGCCTAATGCAGATTCGAGACCAATTCACTCTAATGCAGCATTCATCATCAGCGACGATTGTCGAGGAATTTCTCAGTTAGTAATCCTGATTCATCATCACCACTTGAGATCATCTCTCCTCTTTTTTTTTCCTCTCCTCTTCTGCTTAAAACCATTTATTGCAGGATATCAGTCGTCATGTTAGATCGGTCACAGGGGATCATCAATTACTGGAGAAATGACAAATTCCTCAAGTGAGGGAGCTATTTTTAAAGAAGCATTTATCATAGTTATCACTAATTTTCTTGTGAATCTTTAATTGAGGACATTAGTTCTGATTCAAAGACCTCCGTGTGGGTCTGGATGCAGATTTTTTTTTTCTTATTCAAATCTGCTGATGGTCGATGTAGGAGAAGAATGGAACTATATTTAAAACTTATATTTCTCCTAGAAATATCATACTGTTCGTAATAATATTATGCCACTTTATTATTACTATTGTCATTTAGTCTGCTTGAATAACATTATGCTAGTTAATATCAAAATTCTTTATATTTATTTATAATTGGTGAAGTTCTATTAATTACTAATGTCATAGGTTCCTTTGATCAGCTAAGTACTTTAAGGCCAAGTCCATTCAATATGAAATTTTTGTAATAATTGCGTATAGGCCTATCTTGATTCACAATAAAAAAAGAACTGCGTTGTCAAGTCCTGTTGCTTAAGAATTTATTAGCGAAAATCGAGCTACTAATGTTAACTCTTTGGAGGTTCGATTCAGTGCAACAGTAAAACGGATTATCACCTTAAAAACATACTATTATAGGACTCTTCAAAATTTGTGCAGAATTGTTGTTATACTGTTGTCTTTGTTCTTATATAATGATTTGCTTTCCGGCGAAAAGTTTTCAGATAATCCAAGTTACGAATGACTTTCATTTTAAACGCTTGAAACGATATTAATTTCCTGCTAAGTTTTCTTTAAAAACATGACATTATTTTGTTTGGTTCATAGGACTTCCATTCAATCTTTTTTGTTCTTATAGAACTAGACGGGTACCGTCGCTTCGCTCCGGAACCCTTGCATGTACCTTTATTTATTTAGCAAATTATTACGGAGATCGGAGAATACACGACTTCCCATCTCGTTGTGGGATTCTCCGCTTAACTCAGGTGTATTGAGCGTTGGCACTCACACGGGGGGGGGGGGGTTGCTGCAAAAAAAATTCATTTTTGCATGTATCTTCCAAACGCAGAAACGTTTGTTAATGACTGATATACCGTTCGATAGAACTTTCAAATACCAACATTTTCTCAATATAATGTTCTCTTCCAACTTTTATACTTTTCGTTTAAATTGAGAAAAAGTCAAAATTGAACCCTTTAAAAGGCGACATCTTGGAAACCAAAAGCTTTTTTCGAAAAATTTTTGTAGCATTATTAATCTTTCTTTAACGTGCGGAGTGAACTATCTAGGATCACAATTGACACGCACAATTTACGCAAAGGATTCGCACCCCGAGTTGTCATCGTGAAGAGACTGGGACGGACCGTTTCGCACTTGTTATGTGCTCATCAGCCAGCCAAACTCCACCGATAACATGCTCAGGAGGTGCGATACTTTAGCTATCCCAGCTCTTGCTCCCAAAGAAATACAAAATAAAAAAACAAAAATTAATTAAACGAGAAAATACAATAATTCCTTGGCCTGCAACTCGCAAAGCACAAAAGGAATTTAATGGCAGCATTAAATAAGCTCTACATTTTATCCATTTACATGACCAATCTATTATTGTTTGGTCACAAAATTGGAAAAACGTAAAGTCTTATGATAATGACAGACAGAATAGCGCTTTTATATAATATAATTACGAGTAAAATGACAGATTCTAAAACCCAATTTTTTTTTTCTTTTCTTTCCCCACATAGAAACATTTTAACAAAATTAAATTTTACCCTACTATTGACCGATTAATTATTTTTATTTATTTTTTTATTTTTTTTTATTCTTGAAGGTCTAGAAATAAGATGAACCGAAACTGCTTTTGGTCTTACCAAACTTGGTTACTGTGTAGGATACGTCTCCACTCGAATGAAATCATTGGAAAATACCAGATGTTCTCTATTTAAATGAAAGAGTGTAAATATACACATCCTTTATTCGTTCTGATTCATGTTTAAAATGCATAAACGGGAAAAGTTGTTGAAACTTCTTTATATACAGTTCATGTCAATTTTTTTGTGAATTTGATTTTTTTTTTTTTTTAATATATAATATTTTACCGTATCAAAAAACAGCAAAGAATTCTGTAATAAAATAGAGTTGTTTTAAAGCTTCGTTATTATTTAATTTGATCTTATTTTGAAAACTTAACGAAAAATGTTACGACCCTCAAGTATTTAGTTTTAATAGATTCATCAAAACCAGTTTTTAAGTTATGAATTTTTTTATTCTGAATGTTGTTTCTACTGTAATTTTCTAATTAATTTTAAAAAAGCGTTTTTATTCATAGATATACGAAGCGAAAACTTAAATTATTTATATTTAGTTAGTTGCTATAATTTACCTTTGGAATTCCAAAGTTAAATAAAAATTCCTCTTATAATCTGTGAGATAATAGGATCTCATATTGCCCCATAAACATGGCACCAAGTCTCAAAAATAACCAGGAATTCTGAAAAGATAATTTAAATATTAAATCTACATAGTTTTTCCTTTACTTCTGATGACATGAATACAAAACATTTAGCTTTTTTCTGAGGTTTGAATCTTAGCAATTTTTGTTCTGAAGTAAGAACAGTGTCTTTATAAAGAACAAATGAAAATTAATGAAATATTTTATTTAGAGGAAAAAAAATATATTAAACTTACTTTATAAGAATAAGGATGTAAATTATTATTTAATCGAATTATTTTCAAGAATTAAGTTGCTTTATAGTACTTTATTGTTTTTCGGAGAAAGGTTTCCGAAGCACATTTCGTGAATCATGACTCACTGAAAGTTTCACTTGGCTTCAAGCTTTGAATGAATGAAAATAGTAAAATAAGTTTACTTAAAAAAATACGAGGGCTGTTTAAAAAGTAATAAGGCTATTTTTTAAGTAATTAGTAACTCGGAAGTGAAACATATGTCACGTGCAGGAAGTGCAACCGTTATTAAAACTGACTGGGCGCGTGCTTCAGTCTTAACTTCGAGTGTTGTAGAACTACAGGCATTCGAAGTCGATAGTATTGGTTGTTGCCTACGGGCTGCAGAGAATGGAGGCAACATTAGAGTAACTTTACGCCATTAAATTTAGTATTAAAAAACTTGAATACGTGAACCGAAAGCGTCCGCATCTGAAAGATAGATTTTTTTTTCATCACGATAGCGCAAGACCGCACATTTCTCACCATGTTGCTGACTTCATTCGGAAACACAACATCTAGGTGCTTCCCCATCCAGAACTCGCGCCCTGTGATTTCTGGCTATTTCCTGAACTTAAGAAACCCGTACCATCAAGGAATATCGAGTGCATCAAAGCTTCGGAGGCGATGCTGAAGTCTCTCTCGAAAGAAGGGTCGCTCAGGGTTATAGAAAATGGACTTAACGTTGGGACAAATGCATACAATGCAACAGAGAGTAGGCTACTTTGAAAAACAGCATGTAGGAAATAACGAATAAACATTTCATTTTGAGTTCTGAAAGATCTGTCTTATTACTTTTTGAACAGCTCTCGTAGCTTAAAAAATTTACTTTACTAGCTAAAAATACTATGCAGAATTCATATTGAAACAGTGAAGTAAGTTATGTAGATTACAAATGTCCAAATAATAGTCCTTGGTGAATTCCTGTTTTATTAAGTATAAATAAAGGCTCTTTTTTGCATAGGCAACTTAGACTAGCACCTTCGCTCCGGCGAAGATGTCAATGGTTTTTTTTATTATTATGTTGGTTGGATGGTGTCGAGCTTGAGTTAGTTCATTAAATGGAAGAGGCCCCATTTACAGAAACGTATTCAAAAGAAGCCGACGCTTGTCTGTGACTCCGCACAATCTCCGCTTTTCTGATAAAACCTGATACCTCTTGATTTCTCCTCAGTCAATTTATGAATAAGAAATAATATTTGTAATGCATTAGATTATAACGTCACGGGAATGAGAATATCACGGGATTTGTAAAGGGGTAAACCAATGGCGAAAATTATTTTTGATTCACCGTCCATTTCAAAAAGACATTGAGAGATCCTTAACTTTTATTACTCCTTATTTTCTTTTAATGATAATCTCTCATAATAGTTGAAAATTAATGAATATTATATAACGGTCTTGTCTTTGGAAAATAGATATTTTATTTTAATAAATATATTTTAATTGTCTAAAATAATTCTCCGTATATTTTCATTCCATCTTTGGATTTGGAATAGGGATTTTTGAATGAAAATCAATTCAGAATTACCTAAGAAAAAAACATCTAGTAAAAGTGCCGTAATTGAGGTTAAACATTTTTTGTTGTAAAAGAAGTAAAATGAACAGACAGACAGATTGCGAGAGATAATATACTAATCAATTGTGTTCTTGTTATCTTATAAAGGCAGATATTTTTCTTGGTAAGCAATGCTGTAATTTCAAAAAAAAAAAAAAAAAAAGAGAAACCAAAATGTAGTTCTTGGCTGTCCTTACACTCTGCCTCAATTGAATCTTGATTGTTTGATACTTTTTCTCTACAGCATTTTTTAATGCTGTGTGATTTGCCATTTGTAAGACTCAGGAGGAGAAGGAAGCGAACAAGCTAGAGAAGAAAAAAAATGAATTAGTCAATAATTGACGGATTGAATAGTGGTCATCATTTTACATTTGAGTGTCGCTCTGTTTGGAAGAAACACAATGAGGCAAATAGTTTGGTTCTTTGGTTACATGCTTAACTTATTCGTTTGTAAGGGGTTATTTAAAGGAGATTATTCTGGTGTGTTCCCCTCTCTACTGACACACCACTTGTTTCACTTCGTTATGCTTTATTTTATTGTTTGTTTGTTAACATAAGCAAAGAAAACCACTTTACACTTTTTAGATACGAGGTATCTAAGTAAACAAGCATTTGAGTAAAAAAAAGTTAATATAGTCGCAATTCCAACGTAAGTATCCCAGTGAAAGTAGATTGTTGCCGTAGCATAAGTAGGCAGTTAGATTATTTCTATATCATAGTCACACAGTCAGAGCAGATTATTTCCACAGCGTAGTTACGTAGGTTTTTCCTTTACCATAATTAGATAGATAGGATATTTGTTTAACATAAGTATATGGGCTATTTGTTCATTAGAATTAAGTATTTATGTTATTCGTTTGCATAGTTAACATACAATATTTTTTTTTAACTGTTTATATAGTTAGGCTTTTCTTTAGCATGTTTAGAGATAGTTTGACTCTGTTAAGAAAACTTTTCTTAACAGTTATGTTAATGATTACATTAGTATATTTATGTTTTCATATATTTCTATTTTTACGTCGTATTACTTCACTTATTACTTTTCTTACTCACTTTGATATCCTCCATATTTATGAACTCATTATTAATAAATCATAAATGCTTTTATGAATACGATTACTTTTTTTAATTATAATTTGTAAGCAGCTCTAGTAGGTGTAGAATTGTTTTGAATTCATTGCCTGACCCTCACAAGGTCATTGGTCAGATCCTTATGTTTTAGCATAAGTGAAAAGCAGCCGACAACAACAGCTAATGAATCCCTCGATCAGATTCATTGATTTTCTTTAAGGTTCCTGCGTTGAGATTGGATCGCCTCCACCAGATAAGCCATGCAGATGAGGCTAATCTCCCGCAGGCTTAGCTAATTATTTGTGGTCATCGTTTCTAATGAGCAAAACAAAAAGAAGCACATTTCAATTGCCTGTGGATACTTCATTTGTTATTTCAATTCAAATGATTATGAAGAATATGGGAAGAAAACATAAATTAGACTCAAACTGGGGGGGGGGGGGTTTTTTGGGCATATTACAAAATCTTGCTTGTATTATAATGATTAGGTTTTTCCTTTTTTTTTATTTTCATAGGGGGCAAATTTTTTTTTCCTCTTTTTTTTTTTTTTTCCCATCTGTGATTTTCAAGTTTTTCCATTTCGCTTTTTCTAATATTTTTGGGGAATTTCAAGTTGAAATAAGAAATCGAGGAACTGTTTTAAATTCAACGGTGCATCAGGTTAATTCTTTCAAAACAACATAAAATCTAAAAACATCGTAAATCGATATCCACTTACAAGTTGCGAAGCTATAAGCAGTGTATATGTCATAGTCTTATGCTTAAAATTGACTTTTCAAGAATAATTTTTATCAAAGAGACATGATTTGAAAAGCAAAACGATTTCAATGATGTAGAAATTAAATAATAAATAGAAATACAGTTGAAAAAAAAAAAAAAAACTTTTTAAAACTATCATTTTAATGCGTCGAATTACAAAATGAACGCTGAGATTAGCCTTCATCAGTTCAGAATGATTTAAAATTTCCGTTGGAGTCACGTGTTCATTCTGAACTGATGAAGGCTAAGACCCAAAACGTGTTCGTGTTTTGTAATCCGACGAATTAAAATGATACTGTTTAATAAGAGTTTTTGAAACTAAAAAAACTCCATCTTTTTTTATATATTTCATTTATTGTCGGTGATATTTCGCGGAATTAGTATCTTTCCGCTTTTTCAAACCTTTTTTAAAACAACAAAGAGTAACTTCCATTACATTTATTAATACTGATACTGGTATGTATAATACAGATATATTATTGTTATAATAATGAAAGAATTTTTAACAAAACCAATTATTACTAACAATGTACCATAATAATTGGTTTTGTTAAACTATTTTGGTACATTGTCATTAATAATTGGTTTTGTTAAAAATTCTTTCATTATTATGACAATAATATATCTGTATTATACATACCAGTATCAGTATTAAGAAATGTAATGGAAGTTACTCTTTGTTGTTTTAAAAAAAGGTTTGAAAAAGCGGAAAGATACTAATTCCGCGAAATATCACCGACAATAAATGAAATATATCAAAAAAGATGGAGTTTTTTAATCTAATTTTAGGAGTATAAGATATGAAGTAAGTTTTTTAAACTGTGTTTCTTTTCGTTATTTATTTATATTTTCACACTGCTTATTGGATGTGTAGTAAATTACTCAGAAACAGCAAATAAACAACTTTAACCCTATTTAAAAAAATATTAATCTCACTTCGAACAGTTAAAAGAGAAATTATTCTTTGGCTATTAATTAGGCCAATGTATATATATATATATATATTATATATTATTCTTTCCTTACTAATTTCGTCTTCCAACAGTCCGGAATTTCAAGGAAAAGCTACAGAAATAAAAAGGAAAGTCAAAGAAAAAAGGTTTTCGTGGTGAACTCAATTTCTTTGAATGGTGTTGGGAAATCTCTTCCTCTGGAAGCAAAACCACAGATGATACAGATTTCAACTAAATCCAGGATATCCGTTAAAAACAAAAGGAAATAAGATAGAAAACCTAAAACAGCGGCCGTGAAATATTATCGTGGAGGTATTATTTCCGTTCTTAGCCTTGAAATGGACTTAAATCACCTACATTTTACTTGTCATCTTTAACCTCGTATTTAAGTTTCTCCAGATAAAATAAAAGGAAAACAAAAAACCAATTAAATAATTCTTTATGTCTGTTGGGTATTCATGAAACGGAAGAAGCTTATATTGTATTGATGCAGATACTTTATATGTTTTCAGCGGAATTCGGAGAAATGTGTGAAACATCGTTTCAATAGCCTCAGTCCATTCACCTGAGCTTGTTTTTTTTTTTTTAAGGTCTTGATTCATCCGCCATTTTGAATTCTTATACCCGTAAATTTTATAACCTATTATCGTTGAAAAAAATAATCAGGACCAAGAATTGCTTAAAAATCATTAATATTAATAAGTAACTATGAGCATTAGCACATTGAATTAAAAAACAATGCAAAACTTAAGTTGAAATACAAAAATTGGGCAGCAGATACTTTTAGCTTTTGAATATGTTCCTTAGTCTTGAGTTCGAAGTTCAAATGCCTCTAAATTGTTGTGATATCAATTTCCTTAAGGTTCGTTAAATGTTTCCAATATTTTCTCATTTACAATTTTCTAAGTTTTATTAAGTCTTTCTAAGTCATTAGTTTTAAAAGATCTACAAATTATAACTTATGTTTAATCGTTTTATTTAAGTTTTTAATTCTCATATAATAATAAACATCATTAAAATAAGCTAAATTAAGAAAAGAGAACTGAACAAATTGAATTGAAAAAGAAAAAAAAAAAGCACTAGTTGAGTTAAGAGAGAAGTAATTTATATATTGTAATATAATGTCGTCAGTTAGTTAAATTATGAAATTTTTATGAGACATTTTATAAAGCATTTTTATATGACTGGTTATAATTTATTTATTATATTTATAGATTTTTGTTCGTTAGAGTCTATTGATCGACAACATTCGAATTTCGGGGAATCAAATATCAATTATTAAAGTTTTATTAAATTTTCTCTGTTATTAATTATTATTAAGTTTTCGTTACATATATTAAGTAAAATAGTGAGACATTCACTTTGTAATAAACTTTGCTGTTTTGCACATTCTGTATTCCTTAGATGTTGTTACCTGTGCTCATTGGTTTATCGTTGGTGCTGACCTCTGGCGGAGGTGATGTGTTATCGGTTGGCAGATCTTAGTAAACACCTGAAGGAGAATCACATACACTGGGCTTCTATCGCACATGTTGATCAAATCCAATGCTTTCTATTCATGAATTGGTTTCTCATTCATGTGTTAATTAGTTCCTCTTTCGGCTGCTCTTGTATGTTAATTATCTCGCAGCTTTTTTTCTTTCAGTCTAATTACGGAGATATGAGTCGAGAAACACACTTGAAACATTGATTTTTATATTTAAAGGGGAATTTAAATAACAACCTTCAGTTACATTCAGACAACTTAAGAAAAACTATTAGTGCATGGAGAGAAATTACCACAGAAGTAACCATTTGGAGAGAATTTACGACATAGAAAGAAAAGCTAAAAAAAAAGAATAAAAGCTTAAACAGAAATATGAATGTGTTTCCTTCTTTTAATAATGTAAGTTAGGAATTTCCTAACTTAAATAGGTGTCTTTCAGGCTTAGGCGATGGATGGTAACCTAACTATCGTGGCAAATAGGCCCCAATTTTGGTTTGAATCCAGGGCTGGCGTAGATGTTTACTTTCTGTGTGTTTGTCATCATTTCCGGTGATCATTGTTAATTCTTTGAGCAGGTAAAATATGCTTAGAGGCCCCAGTACTAATACGATATATCTACAGCCCATTTCACAACAAGAAGACTTAGGAAGATGAAACGTTAACGGTAGGTTTAAGTATTCGGAAAATAATTCCTACTAATATCTTACACTCGAACTTTTGGGTAGCGAACTAGGATCAAAAAACGTTGTAATTAAAGAGCAGATGAATTGAGAACTACTTATAATAAACAGCTTAAGCTTAAAGGGAAGATGAATATGAGTGGAGTGTAATCTCCTGAGTGAGTTTGATTGATTCAGTCCATAGTTGAGGATTAAAAACAACATAATTAACATTAAATATAAATATATGTATTTAAATATTAAATATATGTATATATATATATTTATATGTGTGTGTGTTTCGTAAGCTTTAGTTTTTGGTCTGCATATTAATGTACTATGTAAATGATTGGACTTAACCTGCTGTTTTGTTTAGCAGCTTTTAAAAGATGGAAACCTGCTTTTAAATTATAACTTAAATGATGGGAATTTGATAAAATAATTTATATATAAAATAATTCCGATCAGTTAGAAATCGTTAGATAATTTACTAATTTTCAACTAATACCGAAAGTCAACAGAACATGAAGCATCTTGATCGGGAATATTGACGTAATACAATGTAGATATAACAATTTTTTTAGTTTGAAAGTTCAATAATTAACATATTGAAAATAAAAACTAAGAGTCAATATTGTAGTGAGTATTAAATATTCTTACATAAAATTTATTACTTTCATCGAAGCTTAAAAACACAATAAACTTATTATTCCTTGCATAAAAGTCTGTTCACTTAATTCACAGTTTTCAGCAATGCATATTTGAAGTAGCAGTTTATCTCTATAATTCTGCTGCAAAGTCTAAAAGTTCTTTTAACATTGAATTGAATCAATCACACTATCACTATCCGTTGGCTCCTATGTCCGTCCATATCTCCTATTCTTCCTTTTTTTCCTCTCAACATGAATTCCATCATTCCACTCCATTCAGGACAGATGAAACAAAACATACCTCCTCTTCATTCGCTTTGATTGTCAGTCCACAGAATAGATATTGGCATTTCATTGATATCAACAGTTCCCAACAATATCTAACGAGATTATGCTCTCAATCATCAAAACCTTATTATTTATAGAGTAATCAATCAATTTAACAATAATGATTTGTACATTGCACCTATTTTATCACATCAGGAAAACAAAAGAATTGTTTCTAGAACAGCTGTTTCGACCTTTTAGCATTTGTAGTTCGTGTTAGATTTTTTTTTTCAAATTATTTATTTTTAACTATGAAGAACATGAAATTATTAATCTGAAACATTTTTATTTGAAGTGGTTAATTTAATTTGTATTTCCTTGGTCCTTGAATTGGAATAATGAACAGCGGTTGACTGAGAAAACGATTCTCCCCCGAGTCCCACTCAATTAACCAAAATAAACTCAAGTGCAGAAATCCTTTATTCTGTAAATCTTTATCTTGGATGTCAGGCGTGGAAATATTCTCCATGTTTTATCAAGTTTCAAGAATATTGTCATGGTACAAAAAAGACATAAAAAAAAAAAAAAAACCGCAAAACTGAATTTAGTTTTTTCAGATTTCTGTGACCAATATTAAATGGTTGACAATGGTTCAGATCCTTCTTCTGGGAAGAAAAAAAGAAAAGGAAGTGTTCAAGTGTTTGTATCTAAATGATGAAATTCAGAGATCCTACTCTCGCCATAGATTTTAGCATTAAAATAATTTTACTTCTAAATTTTTATTTAAAGAAAGCAAAGTCATTTATAAAAACTTAATGTAATGGACGCCTCCTCCACACACACACACACACACACACCTTAACAAAATCTTGAGTATGTCCTGCATTGATACATACTTTCTTCTGTTAAATCACCGTAAAGTTTGATTGATTTTAATTACTACTATTCATTGTTGCTGTGACCTTATAGGAAGAAAGCAAACGTCATTGTCATTGTTACCCATCTAACAATGGTCTACAGAAACCTGACACCGACTATAAAATAACGTGTTGTCCACCTGCAATTTTGAGTGTTAAGTAGACTAAATCATTCTTAACGAAATTTTAAAATCTATTTAATTTGTTTGAAAATTGACTTTCATTTGAAATGTAAAGGATATCGCGTCCCAGATCTTCTATTTTTCTTTTTGTTTGCGGATTTTTCCAGATGATATTATTGTAGCTGAGCGAAGCTCAAGGTCTCCTCCCTTCCCCCTTTTGCTATTTTCTTTGTCCCCACCCGAGAGACCCTCTTAAAGCAACCAAAATGGAAACCTGTACGTGCACTTGCAAAGCAACTTTGGATGAAACGTAGCGCGACCCCAGCAACTGCTAAGTGTTTGGTTTGCAAAGGCGCGAAGAAGGTGGTAGTGGCAGTCACTATTTTACTGCCCACCTGGGACGAACAATACAACCTGTCCCAGGGTGGTCTCTACCCTTCTACGCACTCCTCGCAATATTTTTAAAACATTTCCTCAGATTAGAGTAAATTTTATTTCTAA